>CM053507.1:84029053-84697058 GCA_028627145.1 Eidolon dupreanum | reverse complement strand
GAAGCAATTTGAGACAAAAGATTGATTCCTTTTTATATGAAAAGTTCTCCTATAATCAAAGCTTGAAAAAAACAACAGAAAATTGGTAGCATTCGTAAACCATAGTTTGCTCCAAAAGAAGTACAGACAGCAGATACATTCTAAAAAGTCACCTCATGAGCAATCAAAATGCAAAAAAAAAAACAAAAACAAAAAAAACAAACAAAAAAACAAAACAAACAAACAAAAACAATATTGTTATTTGGCTTCTCAAATTGACAGAAATTCAAATACAGTTAGATATTTAGAGGGAGGGAGAGAAAAACAGAGAGAAAGTCAGAAAGACAAAGAAAGGGAAACATTCTGGGTTGAAGAGGTGCAGGAAAAACATATAGCCTACTTGTCCACTTCTAGAAATTTATTAATAAGTACTTACAACCAAGAAAGTATTCACTGATATATACATATATTAAGTTTCATCGCAACTTTGCTTTTAAAAGCAAAAGAAATATTTGAAAAGTACAAAGACCCAAGAAAAGATTACTTAAATTATTTTTCATGCTTGAAGAAAAATTTTAACACATTTTTCTATGTCTACCATATTCTAAGAATTGTGCTTTGAAAATTATGGTTCAAAAATATGCAAAGGAATTATGCTCATTTTCTAATATTAATGAAATAAAAAACAGTTTGTAGTCTCTTTATCTCTATATACATTATATGATCCTGTGATTAATTTGATTAATTTCTACATAATAAAATTATGAGTATTTTTTATGTTCTTTATACAGTAGCTCCCCCTTATCTATGGTTTCTCTTTCCCTTGTTTCAGTTATCCAAATATTAAATAGAAAATGTTAAATAGAAATTTTCAGAAATAAACAATTCATTAGCATTAAATTGCATGCTGTTCTGAGTAAGGTGAAGAAATCTCACACTGTCCCACTCTGTTCCATCTAGGACTTGAATGATCCTTCTTTTGTGGTTTCATTAGTTTTTTTTTTTTTTGTATTACATTTTTTATTTTTCAATTACAGTTGACATTCATATTATAATAGTTTCAGGTGTACAACATAGTGATTAAGTCGTTAATTTATATAATTAACAAACTGATCAGTGAATCATCCTTCAGTCCAGAAGACAAACTACCTGCTCATTTAGTCAATAACTGTCGGTTATCAAATAATTTGTCACCATATCATAGTGCTTGTGTTCACATAACCTTTAGTTTATTTAATAATGACCTCAAAGTGCAAGAATAGCTTACAGTATATTATAGGTAGGTATGGATAGGTAAAAACCTAATATATATAGAGTTTGGTACTATTCTCGATTTCAGGTGTTCACTGGTGTCTTGGAGCATATTCCCCATGACAAGGGAGTACTGCTGTATACTTTACATTTTCCAATCTCTACAATTTATGTATTACTTTCCTAATTAGAAAGGGATTTTAAAGTAATATTATAACTTTTTTAACATATTGATTACTTTCTTTAGATATGTGAATTTATTCTTTTTTTACTTGAATTTTTTTTAAAAAAATAAATTATTTGTCTCTGAAAAGGTATCTTGTGATGATAGCTTATAAAGATTATACCAAATTAAGTAATTTGTAAATACTTTATTGTAATTCGTAAGTTAATATGCAGGAAATTTATTGGAACTTACCTAGATTATATCAGCTTTATAAAACTGTTGGCTCATTTACAAAACATGAAGGCCAACTAAAATTATGATCTGTTTTTCTTAATTCAATCAAATTAACGTTTTTATACCCTATCAGGTAGTTAAAGGATGATCTGAGGATTTAGTTCATTTAAATATAATTAAAACAAATGTGAAGGCAATTGGCTTCTTGAGTTTAAGCTTCTAAGCATTAAGTCATATGACCCTTCGTCTCCTATTACACAACTTTTTTCTGCACTATGTGTGCAAAATGCAAAGAATGATTGATATTTATTATTATTTGGCTGTCTTAAATGAATCATATTTTTCCAGAATTTTCCATACACATACTTATTCACCACTCTTTCAAAATTAAGAAAAGTAATGCAATTTCTGTTGAAAAACTACTTGCAACTCTAAGCTGTTTTCAGATTCATCCCTTGTAAGCTATGAGTAAACCATAGGCAATATAGGCAGACTTTAGCAATCCTTCCAGCTAGTTGACTGATATGCTTGAGCAGACCCAGCTGAGATCAACAGAGAATGTCTCAGATCAATAGAGCTGTCCAGACAATTTGTAGACTCATGAGAATTAATAAATGTTTTTTGTTTGTTTGTTTTAAGCCATTAGTTTTCAAGTGGATTGTTATAAAACAGTAGCTGACATACACATTTGACAATCTGTTCTCATGTTCAGCTTTTAATAAACTATTTTCAATATCCTAGTGTTAGACCCTAAGAGAATATATTTAGGTCTATATAACACAGCAAATTTTAGTTATAATAGCTGCATAATATACAAAGAGATGTAAAATAAAAATAGAAAGTGTTTTCCCTATGATGAATTTAATAAAGTATAGCTAATACCTAATCATCCAGAAATGAATCCAAGAAGCTTTAACTTTGAATGTGTCCGTCTCCCTACATTGTCAACTAGAACTTTGGGTACATAAGGATGGGAAAAGCACTGACATTATCATTTATGTTCCAGTTTCTCACCTTCCCTAGTATTTATTCTCACCCTTTCCAGATGGAGAGGGTCTCTCAACAAGCACTGAGTTCTAAACTACTGATTTCAGTATAGCAGATGAATATGTGTCAGGTCATTTTGTGGTTTTACTGATTTTTCTGATCCTGAAAAACTAGATTAACATTATAAACATGTAACAAGTAGACTATTTGGAGAACAAAAGTTTTCTTTTGTTTGATATAATAACTACAAAAAAAGCATAGTATGTATCCTCAGTATTTTAACTATTGGTATTTTAGAAAAGCTTAATAATACTTTAGCTACTTAATTATTAGGTAAAGCCTATTAACTTTATTTATCAAATGAAAGCAGATGGCCCAAAGTTAACTAGTAAATAGGTTCACAAGTGTTTTAAAAATTATATCAAGAAATGCTCCTAATGAGCATATGAGGGTGTGAGGACTCCTTATTCCCAAAGGCTACCTTTTGGAAATGTGAATGTGGAGGCAGTAATCTTCAGAAAGGAGATGAGATAGACCACTGAACTAGACAACAATGCGATCTATTTTTGGGTGGAGTGGTGGGGTGTCCATATATTTCAGGATATTGATTGCCTGTCGTAGCATTCGACTCTTACAGTCTGTCATGCAGCTAGTATGGTGAGTAGTAGAGCAATTTATTTGGGTCAAACTGTTTAATAAAAACTCATTAAAATGCAAATATATTACTTGAGAAAGGTAACACGCTAAGTCACAGAACGTATTAATAATTTAACATGTATTTTGCTATCCTAAGCTTCTCATAATTCATCTGTTGACACAGCACTTAGAAGATGTATTCACTTGCATTTTTAATAACAGGCTTCTCAAATTCAAGATTTTTCTAACTAAATTCTTGATCTCCACCTCTACATAGTTTTTCCCTGTTATAGCCTGAATTTATGTCCTCCCCAACATTCTTGTTGAAGACCTTATCCTCAGTGTGATGTTTATTAGGCAGTGGGGACCTTGGGAAGTAATTATGTGTAGAGGAGATCATGATTTAATTACTGATCCTATAAGGAGAAAACAAGACACCAGGGCATCTTTTTTTTCCCCCCATGTGGGGACACAGCCATCAGGACTGTTAGGATATAGAATTTAGCACTGTCCAAGTGACTATTATTTTTTGTTTGTTTGCATGTTTTATTCCTGTCTTACTTCACAAAATATATTCAATAGCATGTGGATATTGTTTATCTTATGTGTTGTTATATCCCCAATGTGTGCAACTTTAATATATCATAAATGACTCAAAAAGTTACTTTAAGCAGCATGCCGAAATTTGTTAATACTTTTATTTCTATAACACAATCTAAAGAAATTTTGTTGATCAAATATATGTTTGATATTTAATATAAAATTATAATTCCAGTCAAATATATAAATCATAAAATGAACTTTTGAATAAATCATAATAAGAACATATGAGAATTTTTCCTTAAAGTACATTCATAAATTGTTCAACCTCATTGGTATTTTCTAAACAGAAGCAAGAAGTGCTAATATTTATAAAATATACCATAAATAAAAAAAATCAGTTGAATATATATTTCAGTAAAATATGTTTACAAATATAATGTGGCAAATTTAAAAAGGGAGGAATTAGACTCAATAATTTTCTCTCCCACACACACAAATACAGACTAGGATATACAGTCACTATTCAATAGTTGTTATTTAATCATGTGTTTATTTCATAATTATACTTGAATTAATGATTATAAGAGGGAGAAACGTGGATTTCATATTAGAAAGCAAGAATATTTACATATGATGCAGTCTTGTCTTCGAAGAAAGTAGTCCAGGTAAAGAGAAACATGAAAATAGAATGGAGCCATATACTCAATGATAAGCATGTACATAAGCTAATATGGAATAATCATATGGGTTGAGGATTCCAATAGCTAAAATGCTGTGAGAAGAAAGAGAGAATGATTCTTGTGCTGAATCTTAAAGGTGACAAGATGATAGCAAGACAAAAGAAAAGGCAGTGATTCTATGTAATGGGCCAATGTGAGAGGCAAAATACACAACAAAAAGATAAAAGATCAAGGAAAAACAAGTAGGAATTTGATTAAGTAGTGTCTTATCTTCACTTCTTCATCCATTTATTCCCTAAATAAGAATTAGTAGCTCATGTGTTTCATACAGGCTGCTTCCTAGTAAAGAGCTCGAGTTTTATACTAAATGTGGTAACAACAGATTTTTATGATGACTTGTATTTTAGGTTACATTACTCTGGCATTTCTGTGAAGGGTTATATTGAAGGGTTTAGGACTGCAGGCAAGGAAGCTCTTGTAATAATTCATGCAAAAATAGATAATGGTCTACATTAGAGCAGTGATAATAGAGAGAATAAGACAGATTTAAGAAATATTTAAGATTAAACATTAGCAGATTTTACAAGTGAGAGAGAAATAATGGTCAGCCCTATGAAGTGAGCAAAGAGAGTTTATTAACCTTTGCCTTTTATCAGTTCCTCATAGCTTGAAAAGCAAAGGTTCTGTAAAATGGTATGATCTGTCAAGTCTAGGTGCTTCAGCTAAACCGCATCATGAGACCAAATAAGAGAAAAGGAGATATTTGAGTATTTTGCAATTGCCAGCTTGGATTTTTATATAATGTCCTTCCTGAATAAGGATCAAGAAAAGGCTATTTAATCTACCCTTTGTCCTTGGGCTGATTTCCAACTAAAGAGTCCAAGACAACCTAGGCTTTTTATTTATAATCACCAAGACAGAAATCTGTATGATCATCGTGCTATAAGTTTTACTTACAAGTACATATATATATATATATATATATATATATATATATATATATACTATTTATATATATATATTCCTATTTATGAATATAAATAGGAAGCATCAATGTGTTACTCAAATTAAAACAAATTAACTTAATTTTTAAATAGAAAATTCCAATATAATTTTTTTCTAATAGATAATATCTCACTGAACTATTATAATGGTTAGATTAATTTCTGATTAAAAAATTAGTTTAATTCAGTTTTTTATAAGTCCAGATAATATTATACTCACAAGTTCAAAAATATCAAGCCTATTTTATTTATAAATATTATAGTACTCTTACACATAGAAATACATTTGAAATGCTAATGAATATTTATAACTATTATTTGAAGATATGAACAGATTAAAATTTTTCAAATTTAATAACCTAAAAGAAACAGACCAGTATTTAGAAAAATATAATCTTCTTAGACTGAATCAAGAACTGGAAAATCTAAATAGACCGATCAGCAGTAGGAAATTAAAACAATCATCAAACACATACCAAAAAATAAAAGTCTAGGACCAGATGGCTTCATCAGTGAATTCTACCAAACATTCAAAGAAGATTTAATATCTATTCTCAAACTTTTCTAAAAAATCAAAGAGGAAGCAATACATCTCAACTCATTTTATGAGGCCAGTATTATTCTGATACCAAAGCCTGGTAAAGATAACACAAAAAAAGAAAACTACAGACCATATCTTTCATGAACACAGATGCAAAAATCCTAAATAAGATACTAGTGAACTGAATACAACAACATGTTAAAAAGATTATACACCACGAGTAAGTGGATTTCTTCCCAGGGGCACAAGGATGGTCAACATAAACAAATCGATTAATGTAATATACCACATAAAAAATTAAAATATAAGAATCATATGAGCATATTAATAGATGCAGAAAAAACCTTCGATAAGATACAGCATTCATTTATGAACAAAACACTTAACAAAATTGGTATAGAAGGAAAGAACCTTAACATAATAAAGGCCATATATGACAAGCCCTCAGCCAACATTATACTTAACAGTGAAAAACTACAAACCTTCCCTCTAAGATCAGGAACAAGACAAGGCTGTCCACTATGCTATTCAATATAACATCGGAGGTCCTAGTGAGTGCAATCAGGCAAGCGAAAGATATAAAAGGCATCCAAATAGGAAAGGAAGATGTCCTTTATTATTTTCAGATGACCTGATTCTCTATATAGAAAACTTTAAAGACTCCACAAGAACACTACTAGAAACAAAAAGCAAATACAGTGAAGTTTTTGGACACACAGTCGACATTCAAAAATCCATAGTATTCCTATACTCTAATAATGAAGTGTCAGAAAAAGAAGTGGAAAAAATAATTCCTTTTGCAATTACAGCAAAAAGAATAAAATACCTAGGACAAAATCTAATGAAACATGTGAAGGACCTATACAATGAAAACTATAAGACCCTATTAAAAGAAATTGAAGAAGATACAAAGAAATGGAAAGATATTCTATGTTCTTGGATTGGAAGAATCACCACAGTTAAAAATGACCATATTACCTAAAGCATTATACAGATTTAATGCAATCCCCATGAAAATCTCATTGGCATTTTTTAAAGAAGTAGAACAAAAAATCATCAGATTTGTACGGAAGCACAAAAAACTCTGAATTGCAAAAGCCATCCTGAGAAAAAAGAATGGGGCTGGAGACATTACTCTGCCCTACTTCAAATTATACTACAAAGCGACAGTAATCAAACGGCATGGTATTGGCAGCAAAACAGACACACAGACCAGTGGAACAGAATTGAGAGTCCAGAAGTAAACCTATATTTATAAGGGCAAATAATTTTTGGCAAAGAAGCCAAAAACACACAGTGGAGAAAGGAAAACCTCTTCAGTAAGAGGTGCTGGGAAAATTGGAAGGCTACCTGCAAAAGAATGAAATTAGACTGTTGTCTATCACCACACACCAAAATTAACTCAAAGTGAAGTAAGGAACTGAATATAAGACCTGAACCAATAAAATGCATAGAAGAATACATAGGAACAAAACTCAAGGACCTTGGACTTAAAGAGGATTTTATAAATCTGACCTCAAAGGTAACGAAAGTAAAAGCAAAAATAAACGAATGGGACTACATCAAACTAAAAAGCTTCTGCTCAGCAAAAGAAATCGTCAACAAGGTAGAGACAATCATCTCACTGGGAAAATATATTTGCAAGCAATGCCTCCGATAAGGGACTAATATCGAAAATATACAAAGAACTCATACGACTCAATAACAACAAAAAAACAAATGATCCAATCAAAAAATGGGCAGAAAACCTGGACACTTCTCCCCAGAGGACATAGAAATAGCCTACAAACATATGAAAAGATGCTCAACATCGCTAGCTATTAGGGAAATGCAAATCAAAACCACAATGAGATACCATCTCAAACCTGTTAGAATAGCTATAATCAAAAAACAAGTAACAAATATTGGAGAGGATGTGGAGAAAAAAGAACCCTCATACACTGCTGATGAGACTGCAAATTGGTACACCACTATGGAAAACAGTATGGAGGTTCTTTAAAGAACTAAGAATTGATCTACCATATGTTCCAACAATCCCACTACTGGTATTTACCCCAAAGACTTGAAAACCCATATCCAAAAAAATTATTTGCACATCGATGTTCATAGCAGCACTATTCACAGTGACCAGAATATGGAAGCAACCAAAGTATCCTATAATAGATGATTGGCTAAAGAAGTGGTGGTACATATATACAATGGAATATTGCCCAACCATAAGAAGAGATGAAATACTGTCATTTGCAATAACATGAATGGACCTCAAGATAATCATGCTAAGCGAAATAAACCAAACTGAAAAAGTTGAAAATCACATGATATCACTTGTATGTGAGATATAAACCTAAAAGCAACAAATGAACAGTACAAACAGAGATTCAGGAACATGGACAATGGACTAGTGGTTACCAAAGGGTAGGGGGTGGAGGAGGAGGAGAGAGATAGATAGGGCAAAGGGAGTCAGATATAGGGGGGGTAAAGGGAGGATGAAGTGGATAAAGGGGATCAAATATAGGGTAGCCGAAGGAAACGACTTTGGGTGGTAATCATCTATAGAATATATAGATGTCAAATTATAGTGTACATCCAAAAATTATATAATTGTATTGACCAATGTTACCCCAACAAACTTAATTTTAAAAATAAATAAATAAATAAATAAATAAACAAACAAACAAACAAATGAACATTTTGCAAATTGTGTGTAATGGGTAAATTATATTTATTTTCTCTTTTACTGTGATAACATTGTGTGTTATTCATCATTTTGCTTTTATTTAAGATAATTCTGGGAAAAATATTATTTAAATTTATTTCCTTTTTAAAGGCCATTACATTATGCAACTAGAATACCTAGAATATGTCTCTAATATAAATCTATAGCTGTCTTAAGTTACATAATTTCAAAAAGTTTTCTGTTAGCTAAAATGAAACTATAAAAATTTAATATTAGAATATTACACTAAAATCTATAATTGACTTTTCCATCAATGAGAAACTAAAGTCTTTTATTCTTAAAATGTATTAAATCATATGATTGAGAGTATAACTTTAATAGTGAAATGTTATATACCATTTTCAATCTATTTAAATAAATATCTTGTCACTAAAGATTGGTGTACATATTTTTGTTAGTTTTACAATAACATTTCAACATGTTATAATTCAGTTAATTTCAGAGAGTTTGGGGATTTTATAGGTACTAAATTATATTTTTTTCTCTGTGTTCTAAATGTAAATGTAATATCAATATGATAACATTTATTTTCCATGGATGTATCCATAATAATTAAAGGCATTCAACAACCATAAGCTTCTAATATGTAACAGACTACTATGCAACAAAGAACAATGTGATCTCTAGACAATCTTTCTGTGTGGATTTCCATCGATAATACATTTCAGAATACTGTACATAAAAATGAACAAAGAAAAAAAAATTCATCTTCATCTCTTGGGTATTGTATAATGCAAATTTTGTCAGTTCTTTTCTAAGGAAAAACACAAACCTCTCTCACTTATAAAACATGATAAATTAACATAAAGGATACACTAAAGTCCAAAGAGAAAATGGGAGAGATACTATTACTCACTGAAAAGTCTAAATACAATGGAAGAACTTGAATTATTTTTACCCTGCTACTCCTGTGCAACAAAAGAGCAATAAAAGAGATTGCAAATGTATCACACATATTCTTTTTATTTGTCCTTTTGTTCTATTTCAGAAAATATATTGAATTTGATATGTTGAATAAATCTATTTCTCCCATAATGGTAAAATTCTATATATTGAGCCCATATGTATCTATTAATATTAAATACAAAATTGAAAGTTATTTTATTTAGGAGAATGTTCCAAAAATAACAAAATTGGAAATATAATATCTAAATTCAAAATTAAAAAAGAAATAGTCGTGACAATTAGAAGATAAGTGGCTTTTTACAATGACAAGGGAGAGAAAAATAATTTGGTTTTACAAGCATGTTGTTTAAAAGGAAAAAGGTGGAGGATAGATGTTTTATATTAGGAAAAACTGTAATACTATAAGTGTCAAAAATTTCTACAGTTGAAAATTTCAGCAAAGTTTATGCTCTAATTTAATTATCCTATCTCAAAAGATCTCTATACATGAAACAATCATGTTTTGACTTTAAGCAGACTATACATCAAGAAAAAATTTGTCAGTATAGAACATAAATTATGCTAGATAAAATTCAAAAATTTATTCTTAAAAAATGTATGCTACTAGAGAAATAAAAAAAGTTTTAAGAATGCCTAAAACTGTAAGAAATGCAATTTATGAGACATGAGAAAACACTAAATTGACTTAGGAGCATCGGTTACCCTTTGTCTAAGGTAGTCTGTAGTTTTTGTTCTAACTGGCTGAACGTCATAAATGGGGCAAATCCTGGATATGAGGCAGGATTAAAAAACTGTTCATTAAGTTGTAACTCTCAAAAGGCTTTATCTTCAGTTAGGTAAATCTCAAATCCTAGAATGTAGAAAAAGATGTTTGGTATACTTTTTTGCCTAAAAAAATAAATTAAAAAAATGTCTCTCCTGGGATTTCCTAAACACAGTGTGTTGTCAAACACAATTGACATCAGAATTTATTATGCAGTGCTTACACTATAAGCTAAAAATTTAGCTTAAAGTGGTCCTAGGCAGTGTTTACTCCCACTTACCTGAGAGAAGCAAAACAAATCATCTCAAGAGAAAAGAACTTTTAGTAAAGTCTTTATAAAACCCCCAAGATTCATTTTTAAGAATAGAAGATTCACAAAAATATAAATAAACAAAGAAAAAAGACATCTTGAGTGAGAGTTAAATGAAACAAAAATTTCATAATCAGAAACAAAGATACTTGTTTAAATTATCAGATGCATAATATAAAAAATATATTTAATACTCTTATAGAAGCAAAAGATAAGATTGAAAATATGAGAACACTAAGAGACTATCAAAAAAGTCTAGGTAGATTTGAAAAAGAAGCAAATGTATAAATAAATATAAAGTTATATGTGTATTAAATGTCATATAAATTATACATAATATGTATTAAATATATGTATATGAATAAAAATTCAATGAAGGACTTCTCATTTCTGAAAATGACAAGATAAGTTAACAGAATCAAGCTTATACCTTGACTTCTAGATATAAAATTAAAAAAATATTTCTTAAAGTCATTGAAGAGTTGATAAGGTCACAAAAAATTATTAGGTCAAGTTAAAGTCAAGTTCAAAACCCAAAGAGATAAATAAGGATAACACTTTCTTTCTCAGAATAATTGCTGAGACTGGCAAGTTTGAACGTGGTTTCGGGGGAGTAACATAAAATCCCATAGCTTACAGAATGTGGAAATTCTTTAAAAAGAACCATTCCATTCACGGTGTTAGGATCAACCGGGAGTTGACCAAACTTTATTAGAATCTAACAGCCAAAATGTAACTCAACTGTATCTTTTGAGAAATCTTTAGCCTTACATTTAATTTAAGTCTGCCTTACACTAGCTGTGACCACAGTCAACTGTTGGACAAATACATCTTTTTCTTTAGGGTTCAAATTATGCTTTTCAGGTATATATTTTTTCTTTTTTTTAATGACATGCATGTAAAGCAATCAAGGCATTCAAGAAAATAATTCAGTGTAAATTTAACTACAGAAACAGACAAAAGTATTTTGAATATTAAATTATTAGACACAGCATATAAAAACTATTTTAATATATAAATAACATATAAACATATACAAGTTTACATATAGAAACTACCTTATCACATATAACTATGTCTTGAAGGGAATGGACACTAAAACAAAATCAATAAATTTTAAAATTATATCAACTAGATTATCTAGAAGTAAAAAACACATTAAATAAAATTAAAATACTATACAGTTATTTAGATAAAACTGAAAAAAAATAGTAAACTGGAAGACAAATTAATAAAAATTATCCAGAATTGTGAACACAGATTTATACCCATGAAAAATACAATGGTAACAGAAGATGAACTTTTAAGGTCTAACATGTATTTAAATAAAAATACAGGATAAAAAGAATGGTAAAAAGACAATAAGTGAAAGATAATCACTAAGAATTTTTAGAACTGAAAAAAATCATCAAGCTATAAATCAAAGGGCCCAATTTATTTTTAAAAAGGATAAATAAAAAGAAATCTACAGATAAACACATAATAATATTGCAGATGACAAATTCTTGAAGGAACAAAGGTAGGGAGAATACAGATCATCAGTAGTGAACAGTTAGTTGGTGGACCAGCCTCAGTCCATAGACCACACTCTGAATAGTAATAGAACCCTATATGTTTAATACAATTTTTACCAAGTTTTTAAGTTATAAGATCAATTAGCACAGATCAATTGCACTTTTTTACTAATAAAAGCTGAAATTTTGATTTAAAAGAAAACATTATAATATCTAAAAGAATAAACGCTGTTTAGAAATAAATCCAACAAAAGTTATTGAAGAGCTGTAGAGAATTAAAGACTTTTATAAATGTATTTAAGATTGAAAATCTTAGTATTATGAAAATATCTGTACTCCACTAATTGATTTGGGGATTCAGCTCAATGTCAACGAAATCATGACTAGACATTTTGTGGAAATTGACTGGCTAAATTTTAATATTAAAACAAAGATCTAAATATAAGCAAAATTTGCCTGTAAAGAAGCCCAAAGGAGGAAGAAGATATGTTTTAAAATTTTCTTAAATGAAACATTAAGGTATTGGTGCTCAAGTACAAATTAATGGACTAACTTATTTATGAAAATGTAATAATAATGATATTATAGATCATAAAGAAAATAGACTGTTCTTATATTTCTTCTAAATAAGAGTTAGTTTTTAGTCTAAATTTTGCATTTTGATTCTTTGGCAATTTTTAAGATTATTTTCCCCTTTTATTTGGTTTTCAACAAAATTATTATGCTTGACATATTGTGGCTTGCTTTTCATATAACTAACTTAGAGTACATCATGTTGTTAATTGATATCACTCAGCAAAATTGTGATACTTCTATGACATTATGTATTCAAATATTGTTTGCTCTATTTTCACTCTATCTTCTCTGGGACTTCGATTATAAGCATGATACATGTTTTGCTATATTCTCTATATCTCACATAATTTTCTGTATTTTCTTTTTTATCTCTTTATGCTTCATTTTCAGTAGTTCTGTCCTATATTTTCATTTTCTAATTTTTTTCCAGATTTAATTAATGTATTAATCTGGTCCTTTAGATTGTTTTTTATAATTTTCAGCTCTAGACTTTCCATTTGGTTTTCTTTGAAAGATCAAGTACTCTGCCAAAATTATTAAACTTTTTATTTTTTAACATATTAAGCACAGATTTAATTATTTAATGTATTTGCAATGCCTCCATTCTCTAGGTTCCTTATGAACCTTTCTCTAGTATCAAATTGTCTTGCTCTGTATGTGTGATCATTTTTGATTGAGTGTTGAACATTGTAGATAAAAATTGTAGAGATATTATGAGCTCTTCATAGAGAATTTATATTTTCTTCTGACAGATGGCTAAGGCCAATAGCAATCTCAAATTGACTTAATCTAATTTGGTTTTGACATAGTTTGAAGCTGTGCTTTTGTCTTAGTAAAAGTGGTTTGTTCCCAGTAAACCCGTACACTTAAGATATACCATTTCACTTTCCCTTTATAGTGTCCGTTGGGTTCATCAGTGTTCTCACTCTTTGGTAGTTTCTCAACCCCACTTTTTGTCATCTTTGCCTTATAAGTCTGTCCAAAATTTCTTTCAAATTCTAAACCTGATATGACAAACAAGCCCTCGAATGTTTGGATAAAAGTTTTGCCTGTTTGTTTTTTCCTCTCAGATCTTGACTCTATTTCCTCATTACCTTGGTAGCTGTATATCTTACAACATATATTTTCAGCATATAATTTTCACATTTTCTATTCGTTCTCATTATGTGGGTTTGTTCAAGTTACCTATTGTACTGTTACAGGAAAGAGAACTCCAGTAACTTTTCTTTAGATCTGAAAATCAGACCCTAATTCTTAACATTTCACTACAGTTGAACTCTGTTTTACATAATTATATTGTCAAGCCATAAATGTCTATAGGCTGAAATTTTTCCATATTTTTACTATAAGTTTGTTTATTTTCTTTTGTTATGTAGGCCTCTAAACGATATTGTTCCTATTATAAATTGATGATTCTATTGAGATATGAACAGGTTCTACTAACTTTAACCATTGATTTCAATAGAAAAATGTATACTCCAATATCTGCTGACTTCTTCATTTTCTTAGAAACCAATTTACTTGCAGATAGAAACAGAAAGGCAGCGTGCACATACTGGTAAGAATTATGAAACAAAGATTAATGAACGGTTCTTGTCAAAGATTTGCTGAAGTCAAGTATTTTGCACAGGCTTGCCTAATACAGCAGTCATGCACTCATTCAGTCTGTAGAGTTTAGGACATACAAATGGAATCATGCCAGATGAACGAGCTAAGAAAATGTGAGTGCTTGAATGGTAGTAATGCATCTCACATACTTCACCTTAATAAAGCCTGGCAAGTCACCCTTCTTAGACCTCATTTTTCCCTCTGTCAGCTGAATGTGGGTAACATTTCTACGAGATAAAAAATGGGAGTGGCATGCAAAATACTTCAGCCTTTAATTTACTCTGGACTCTCTATTTCACTTTCCAAGCAGCTTTCCCTGGTGCCAGTGGGCAATTTAAGAGAAATTAATCTGCATTTAAAAGACTAACTATAGATTAGATATGTTTAAAATGGTAATACAAACTGTAGTTTCAATTCCGAGCACCAGTATAATAGACTTCTAATGTTTGTTGATATCAGATGAATCATTTTGAGAATATCGGAAAGCAAGGTTTTAAATTTTCATTGTAGTAGGCTGTTTTCTTTTACACACACAAAGAGCACTGTATATTAATTAACTTCTAAATAAAATATTAATGGCTTACTTTGGATGTGGAATCATCCATAAAGTGGTAACAGATTATTACTCCAATATTCAAGTACATCTTGGGATATCATTTTCTTTTATTTGTCAAAAGAAATAAATTGTAAGAATGCTGGGCAGCAACAAAAATCTCTATAGAGCAAGACCCTTGTTTATCTAGAGTATAAAATAGTTTTAAAAATAAATCTAGTTCACTATTTAAGAAGCATCTCTGCTTTAAGGTTATTCTGTTTCAAAACATTTACTTGCCATGGGGAGAGAAACATTCAATTTCTGTTTTGATGTTTTACTTAAATAAAAAGTATCATGTTCACAAATAAAACTATACAAATCATCATTTTAATGACACATTGACATTTTTTATTTCAATATCTTATTTACAAGACATTTAAAAATGTAAAGTTAAATTTAAATCAAGGTAGAAGTGTTTGTTATTAGATGAGAATAAAATTTTAACTATCTCTGTGACTTTTTGTTGGTGGTGATAGTTGCACAAAAATGTGAATGTAATTAATGCCACTGCACTGTATACTTAAAAATGATTAAGATAGAAAATGTTATGTTATATATATATATATATATATATATATATATATAACCACAATTTTAAAAAGCAACAAATAATAATAAAAAATCTTTATTTTTTTCACTCTTCCATTCTTTTAATTAACATTCAATATTGTTTTATATTAGTTTCAGTTATGCAGCATAGGGATTAGATATTAATATAATTTTAAAACACTATTTGTATACTTTCAAAATTAACTTTTTTAAATTTCATGTCAGAGGTTGATGAGATTATGACAAATTCAATGAAGTTAAAATATAAACCATAAAATGTAAAAATAAAAAAATAGTAGATATTAAACAATAATGCCATTGAGCTATTTGCAAGTTATGGTTGCTGAGGGACTAGTTAGTTTTTTGGTAATTATTTTTCTGCATGATAAGAAAAACCTTTCACTTTTTACACCAAGAAATAAATCTCTCTCTAATAATAATAATAGTTTAACTTCTTCCCTTTTCTCCAATCATTCTTACACTTTGCTTTAGCAAATAGACAATTGACCTGGAGAAAAAAATGCAGCCACCACTATCCAGAGGGTGATAGCAACAATAATAGAAGAATAAGATAAAAGAGCTGGTTGAAACAAACTTTAAGTAGTTGGTTTGCTATAGAACTTCTTATAGCATGCATTGAGTACATGAGTGCAGATAATGAATCTCTTAGAAAGGGTATAGCCTGTTAGGAACTGGGCCACACAGCAAGAGGTGAGTGGTGGTGAGCAAGCAAACCTTCATCTGTATTTGTAGTCACTGCCCAGCGCTAGCATCACTACCTCAGTTCTACCTCAGATCTTCAGGCATTAGATTCTCATAGGAGCCAGTTCCTGGTGCCTAAAAGGTTGGGGACTGCTGGGGTATAGCATGTGAACAATATTTAATAAGTGTTCATAACCACAGTGTGGAAGGAAGATTCCTAAGATGCCCCCTACACACACACACACAAGCACGCACACACGCACGCACACACAAGATTCTAGGCTCCTGGTGCTCCAGAGCTGGGAAGAAAAGTTCCCACACTTCAGGCTGTGAAAACCAGAAGAGTTTGTGGCTGTGTAAGATAAAGTGCAGCTGGAGTTCCAGGTGTTCCTCTTAAAGGGCCCACACGTGGACTTATGAGCTGATAGACTCACTTGTTCTGAGCTCCAATGCTGGGACGACACCTCAAAAGGTGCCAAGATGTGGGGGGAGGAACTGAGTTGTCTGGCTTCAGGGCAAGAGATGGAAGAGCAGAGCGGTCTTCTAACAGATAGAGTTGCTGGCAGAGGCCAGTTTCTAAGCTAAGCCCTCCCCTCACTTAGCATGCAGACACAGGCTGCCACCATATCTGAGTCACCATTAATCTGGCTAACACTGGTCACCCCACCCTGGTGATTTCCTGAAACCTGCCCCACCCAACTTACAGGCCCATCCCAGCTACTTCCAGTGACTTTTTCATATTAATGGCCTGTCTTGGCTCATGCTGTGGAGATTTCCTAAAATCTCCAAAACAAGCAACATTTGACCTTAGCATATATATTGGGGTAGCATATATGAGACAAAATAAACTTTAAAACAAAGGCTATAACAAGAGATAAAAAAGGACCCAGAATCTCACTTCTGAGTATTTATCTAAAGAAACTCAAAACACTACTTCAAAGGGACAGTGCTTTCATATGTTTACTGCAGCATTATTTACAATAGCTAGATTATGGAGGCTACCTGGATGTCCATTAAAGAATAACTGAAAAAGATAGATATATATATATATATATATATATATATATATATATATATATATCAAAGACAAATGCCATATGATTTCATTTATATGTGTGATCTAGAGAACAGGATGAATGAATAAAACAGAAACAAGCTCATAGATACAGAGAGAATTTTGATGTTTTGCCAGATGGTAGGGGGTGGGTGAAGAGGAGAGAGATAAGAAGTACAAACTGGTAGTTACAAAATAGTCATGGGAATGTAGAGTAGAGCATGAGAATATGGTTGGTAGTATTTTAATAACTATGTATGGTATCAGATGGGTACTAGATTTATCAGGGTGATCACTTCATTTCATAAATTACATAAGTGTCTAATCACTGTGGTGTACAACTGAAACTAATGCAATATTTCACATCAACCTATACTTGAAATATGTGTGTGTGTGTGTGTGTGTGTGTGTATACACACATTAATCTATTTCTCATTTGACCCACCAATACTTTTCAGGGGTGCTTGCAGCTGCAGCATTTACCCCAAGATAACAGTTTTATATTTTATTTTCACACTGAAAACCAGTCAATTTTGCTTTACCCTCAAAGAATGTGTTTAAATACAATCAAATTAATGCTGTCAGTGAGCTACACTTTTCTTTTTTTCTAAATAGGAAATGGGTTTAAAAACTATAAGTTTCTAGTGTATAATTTATATAATATGTCATATGTATATTGCATGGTATGTTCACCACCCAAAGTCAAATCTCCTTTTGTCACCATATATTTGACCCTTTACCCTTGTCTATTTCCCCTTCCTTTCTCTCTAGTAAACATCATATTGTTCTCTATGAATTTTTACTTATTTGTTTTTTTTTGTTTGTTCATTCATTGCTTTCAGTTTTATATCCCACATTTGAGTAAAATCATATGGGTTTTTACTTCTCCACCTGAGTTCTCTTAGCATGATACTCTCAAAATCTATCCATGTTGTCACGAATGGCAGTATTTCATCTTTTTTCATGGCTGAGTAGTATTTCATTGTTTATATGTTCTACATCTTCTTTATCTTATTATCTATTTTAATTTTAACATTTATGTATTACTAGTATATAGAAATAAAATTGATTTTTGTGTATTTATCTTATAACCTGATAAATTGTTCTACTTGCTAATTGTAGGGATTATTTTTGTAGATTCCTTGTCTTTTTCTACAAAAACCATCATGTCAGATGTAAATAGTTTTATTTCTTCATTTCTAATCTTGATACTTTTTAATATTTTTTACTTGCTGCTTTCATTTTTTTTTCCTTTGACTTTAATTTTCAGACATTTGACTATGAGATATCTTGTCATGGATTTTTTTTTTAATATTTATACTGTTTAGGGTTTGCTTAGCTTCTTAAATTTTTGTACTTTGTGTTTTTTACCAAATTTGGAAAATTGAAAACTTTTTCATCCCCACCTTCTTTCTCTTCTCCTTATGGATTATATATATATATATAATTTTATATATATATATATATATATATATATATATATATATATATAATTGTCTAACAAATTCCTGAGTCTTTGTGCATTTTAATTCCAGCCCATTTTCTGTTGTGGTTAAGATTAGGTGATTTCCATGGTTATAATTTTTACATTCCCTGATTCTTTTCTCTGCCCGCTGTATGTTGCTATTAAGCCAACTGCTGTGGGCTTTTTGTTTTTTGTTTATTTTGGTTCGATTTGTTTATCACATTATTTAGTTTAAAATCTATGCTTAATTATTACTTATATCTTCTATTTTCTTGCTGACATTTTCTATTTATTTGAGAAGATACTTTATTTTTTTATAGTTTTGAGCTTATTTATTATTGCCTGTTGAAACATTTTTATGATAGCTGCCTTATAATTTGCGTCAGATAATTCCACCATATCTATCACACATACCGATCTTGATATGTATTGACTATTTTTCATTCAAGTTGAAAATTTCCTGGTGCTTTATAAAAGTGATTTTCAATTTAGATCTTTTTATTTGTTTGTTTGTATTAACTAGTGTTTCTGACATCACTCCAGAAGGAGAAGGAGGTAGATACTGCCTCCTTACCTCCAGGCTGTCATGGAAGTCCAGGTTCTCTTCTGGGCAACTGACACCTGGGGCTGGGGAGAGGGTTCCTCATTATTTCTGAGCAGATGAAATTTTCAGTTGCAAGTATGTCTCCAGGGATATCAACTGAGGTGGGGGGGGGGAGCAATAATGTCTCATTATTCCTCCCCACACGACCTCTACTGTCACTTCTGGAAAGAGGAGGGTTCATTAATATTAAGTGGTGGTGAAAGATTTGTTTCTCCACAAAGCCTCTTCTGATGCTATCTACAAAGGCACTCCCAAAGGAAGGGTGCCTCATTTTCACAGGATGCATGTAGAATACAGACTTTCCCTCTGGTCTCCATTCACATTTAAAAAGAGGGATAAAAATTTTGGCTCCTTCCTCAGATTTCTCTGACATAACTCCAGCAGAAGGGTTGGAGTGTCTCATTACAGTCTGGTGTGGAAGACTTGACTCTCTGCTTAGCCTTTGCTGTCATACATGAGGATTGAGCCACAGATTTTTCTGTGATGTTGACTAGAATAGAGAATTTTTGTTTTTGTCTAATACATTTCTATTTTAGGTTGTCTTTTTCCTTGGTCTTTGGTTAAAGACAGCATGTTTTTGTTTACCTGTTTTTTCATTTCTTTGTTTTGTCTGCAACTGTTGGCATTTTTGGATTGCTAGCTTCTTCAGCATTAAGTCTGGGAAAATGGGAAAAAAAGAATTGTACCACTATGTCATTTCTTGGGACTCAATAATCCTAGCTAGTCTGTTTTTATCTCTCTATGTTTCAGTCTTCTGAACTTTGTTTTATTTATAGTATCCTGGATTTTCAGTTGTATCTAGTGAGAGGAATAGGAAGAAGTACTTCTACTCTATCTTTTCAGAAGTGGAAAGACCAAATCTATAAAGTTTTAGTAGAGTTAATAAAATAAATTTTATCGAGGGTCTAGAACAGTGATTATTACTTAGAGACATTTAATTATTAGTAGTATCTTACACCAATATCTTCATAAATATTCTGAAAATTAGTTAAAAGAGTGATCACATAATATGAGGAATTGAGTTTTCTTATCGATATGACATGTATAAAAATCAACACATTAGTTAATCAATAACTTGCATAGAGTTTGTTAGAAAGTTATGATTTTTCATATATAATCTGCTAAATAAAAGTCATATTTTTTTCTGTGCAGCACTTTCATGGGTATAATTATTTTGAAATCTTTGGTACAAGCTCCCAATTTTTATTTCTTAAACACAAGTACTAAAATGAATTGTGTCAACTGATCTCATTGCCCTATTGCTTTTCCATCTGTCCTTGACATTTAAATAGATTTTCTTAGGATGAAAGAACATAATGAAAAAAAAAAAAGAAAGAAAAAAGAAAGAGGGAAAGAGAGAGAAAGAGATAAGAGCATAAATAGAGAGGTCAAACTATTGAATTCTCTCTTGCATTTAGCAGCTTAAAACCTTAGTTTACTATTGTAGATATACTTGCTAGTTAAGCTGTTCCACATCAAATTTTATTCATAATGGCACAAAACAGAAAACCAGATAGTGGATAAAGCAAGCTCAATTTAATAGAGCTTTTATCCCCTTTTCTTTTTATGTGAAGACTCACAGATTACTTCTACTATCTTTCAGGGACTTGGGACAAACACCCTTGACTGAGAATTTGCAAATTTACTGTTACTTAGTTTTCCTACTATTTCATTGCAAGCGTCCTGCCTACACAACACCTTCTCATTTTTGTGTGTGTCTTTTCACTTTTATTATATTAAATGTTACTATTTCCAAAGCTTTTGCACAGAGCTCTGTGTTTTTATGAGGAAAAACACTATATAAATCTAACAAGCAAAGCCAATATTGAAATTCAATAAGAGGAACCTCTAGAAATTATTAAAGACTTCACTGAAAAAGAAATTAAATCTTGGTATTCTATTTCCTTATATTTTCACTTCAGTAGAATCAGGGAAATCAATATATCTGAAATGAACCACATAGATCCATTCAGAGGAACAGGTCTGTCACAAAATTGAGCAGCTTCTAAAACTTGTCAAGATGGCACATTCTTTGAAACAATGTGCATAGAGTTTTAGCAAGTTTTTTTTTTAATTATCTAAATTGTAAAAGCGAATGCCAGTGCTTTACAGCTGTAGCTAAGGGGTATCAGGATTAAACTGTTTATAAATATAACAGATAAACAATTTATTTGGAATTTCACTAAGAGGGACGAGTATCCAATTTTCCAGAAAGAGTATAATCAAAATCTAGATCAGTTTGGCAATGGACACATAACCTTCTAAGAGATAATGGACAGCGGTGTTCACAGATGATTTAAAGATGCTTTCATATTTCTTCTATTTTGGCCACACTAGTCCATTTTTCTTTAAGATTAAGGAATACATAGATATAAATATATACACATCCTTATACATGAATGATAGACTGAAAGATAAACAGATTAACTAAAGAATAATACACCAAACATGATAGGTACCATAAAAGGCATTTTTGCATACATTTTTCTCATTTAATACTCTCAGTTCCACTATGAGTAGGGAAGTATTCTAGAATCATAAGTCACAGTTCCACATATGTTCCTATCCTCTTAAGAGATGCTCTACCTATAAAGCTTATTAAAAATATGGAGTTAAAGGATCATGAGTTACACTGGGTGATTTTCACTACATTACCTTTATTTATATATGATTTGTTCAGGAATAGGCCTCTCACTCAAGCTCATTCAAAATGTGGACTGCTGGTGCAAAAACATATTCCAGGCCAAACAAATACTGTCGTACAGGTCTTCAACTGGATGAATGGAAACAATCTATCTGTGGGTAACTGAATCAGTCAAGGTCTAGTCAGAAGACAGAAACCACATCAAATATTTGAGTAGAGAGAATTTAATGTAGTTATTATATATATTACTTAAAAGATAAGATGGAACATTAATTTTATCATCCCTAAAGTGAAACACCTACCACCCCTAAGACTAGAGAATAAAAGGAAAAGATTTGAATTATTGAGACTTAGAAGTTCAGAAAAGGGGCCTCACAGAGCTGAGACTCTGGCTTTTGAGGAGGAGGTGTTGGTTAATGGTACGGGTTTCTGACCATGGAGTGGAGGACTTAATTGTCTTGTGCCTAGACCAGACCTTTAAGAAGGAGGTGCTAGTCTATGGTATTCATGTCTCAAAACAGGACATAATCAAGCTGGATCAATACATGTTGAAGAAACTGCAGACTGGATTCAGCATCTCCTCTAGGAAAGAACTGCTGCCTCTTGAGTTAAGCATCACTGGGGGAAGGCTGACAGAAACAAAAAGTAGATAGAAAGCAACCAGGATAACAAGTTTCTTCTTCCTCCTCTAGCCTTCCACTCTTCTTTTAGCATTCCCTATTGACAGAGGCCAACAGGGAGCCAGCAGAACAGATACATAGTGTGCAGAATTCCAGCTGCGGCATCAGAAAGCAGATCATAGAGGGATGGTTTGAATCTGAGAAAGTAAAACTTAATAACTTTTATATATTTCATACATGTTCTTCTACACAGATTTTAACTTCTGTACAATAACAAAACAATTTAGAATTCCACTTAATAAGATGTAACCATCTTTTATTCAAGTGAAGATATTCTTACATTCTACTGAAATAAAAAAAAAAAGTGTAAACTTCCAACAGTTATTGTATCTGAGTCTGGGAGGCTGTCACATTATTTATCTCTGATTTATGTTAATTTATCCTCAAATTCAGTCAGAGTCACATCTGCATATTTTGTTCCCTGAATTATAAATCTTGTTAAGTTAGTAGTAAATTCTGTTACTAAATTATAAATTTAACCTACAAAATTTGGATAAAATAATGAAGGAAACAAAGAGGGAGAAGAAAAAAATTATAAACATACATGTACATATACACACACATGCACATATACATACATACAACAAGCAAAGAAGAAAATGTATAAATATAAATCCCAATATAAATATATAAAGCAAGGAATTCCTTATTTCTGTAATTGACTGTGAGGGCATAATTGATATTTATAAATTTAATCTTACATTATTTATTCTATTTTTCTTTTGTCCTTAAGCCATAGGCTTTAAGCCACAGTTGATACTTATAACTTCCTTTTTCCAGAATTCCTTCTATGTTTTCTTTGTCTTCAGCTGATAAGGTTGTGTATTTTTCTAAGTGTGGTAGCCTCTAAATTTCTTGATAGATCTAAAACCTTAGTGGTCTTTATTTTTTCAATTGCTGTATTTTTCCAATAACATGTTATCAGACATTAAAGTACTATTAGACTTCCCAAAGAATTCTCTGGGTTCCAAACGTAATTTCTGGCCCCATTTCATAGCAGCAACCAACTTCCTCCTTGGTAATCCGTATCAATTACCCCGGTGAGCAGAGAGTAACCACTTTGTTTAACCTGTTGTTCAACATCATAAAGAGCAAAAAGAGCCAGGTGACAGTTTCAAGTTGCAATTTAAAAAAACTTTGACTACAGAAAATTTATCTCCCTTGGAAACAACCTCCAAAACAGCAGAGATCAAAATTAAGCGAATGGGAAACAAAAACTCCATGAATGAACTTGTTTCAGAGAGGAACCACTTCAACTTCCACTCTAATTCCCAGGCCTATGTATTCTAGATATAGGAGAGAAAGCAAATATGTTGGTCAATAATTGAAACACATGCTGTGTCCTAAAAGATAAAAACTCCATATTTTCAAATGCCTGTGATATTTTCTCCCTAAACTAGCAATCCAACTGAGTCTTTAGTAGGCCTTTCCGTCAGTGGATTAAGCAACTGTTGATAAGACCAATGAATTCTATGATCAAGAGTGCTTTGCTGCTCTTATTTATTTTTATTTTATTTTTTATAAAATAGTTTCTTGATCAGAATCAATGTTGTACAAAATGTCATGATTATGAATAAGCTATACTATCAATACATGGGATGTGATTTTGGTAGAAGCATTAAGATTAAGGAAGAAAAACCCATGTCTGGAGTACACATCTATTCCAGTAAGGACAAAGCTCTGTTTCCTCCTTGAAGGAAGAGTCTAGTACTGATGTTTGGTCACCTCATGGAATGCTTCCATATCAAGACTCCCTATTGGTCTCTGCTGTTGGCAGATAAGGCATTTAGTAGTAGCTAGTCAGTTTAGCATTGGTGAAGTACATTCATGTAGACGAGCCTATGCAAAGGCTCCATCCCTCTTGTTATGGTTACCACTAACATGTTGAACAAGAATTTAGTGGCTAGATAAAGAGGCTGACTGAAATCCATAAAATGTATAATTTGTCAACCTAAAAACTTTTTGTGCAGTGGATGACTTTTGAGAAGCATTCAAATAGGACACAATTATTTTCAAATTTTGTACCCACTCTTAGAGATCCATCCACACACCTCTTACACAGACCTCACTGTCACCAATTTTCCAATTCTATTTTTTACAAGTTCCTAACTGTCCAAGAAAATCATTATCAACTACTTGTGAATTAATGTAGAACTATTCTTTTGGCCATTATTTGGCCTCGACAAAGTGAACAGCCAAGTACAACACTTGAAGCTCTGAGCACTAGAATATTTTTCTTCAAATTTTCCTTTAAGGTCACTTCTGAGTGAAGTTACAATGGCTGGTTGGTTAACTAGGCCTGGATGTTGTACTCCTTGGCCAAACAGTCATAGGAAACTCCTCAAAGACTTATAGGTATAGATTGAGTAAAAGAGGTACTGTGACAGAAATTATTATCAAAGAAATTGGAGCCATATACTCATTAATTTACATGTGGTTTTCAGACTTGCTCAAGTCTGATCTTCTGTCCCTTCCAGGGCTCAGTAGCAAGCAGAAGCTATGTCTTCAAGGAGTGGATAGCTATTTGCAGAAGAGAGAAAGGATTTTTCAAAACCCCAGAGGACTTTGTGATTCTTCCATTAGTGCTTGGTAGATGCTTCATATAGCATCCCTATCTATTTTCCACAGACACTTTGAAAAATATTAGATCTTTTGTTCATACGGCCAAGTGGAAGAATAACTGGGACTTCAGCCTAGAATTGATGCTAAGCCGTTTCTTGCTCTAATTCTCACTAAACACTGTCAGATTACTTGGTAAATAGTTTAAAATAGCACACTTAAGTAAAGTATATGTTTCCAAATTCAAGAGGCCCATCAAGCATTATGTTTTGTTTCTGATGGTTCTTTTTTTTTCCAACTTGTCTTTCAATGTGAAAGGAATATTCTGACATATTTCAGACCTTTGTACTCTTAGAAACTTTCCTGAGTTAGTAGTCCCCTAAGTATTCTTGAGGTTTATATACCATCCTCCGATTCACATAAATCTTACTAAGGAATCTAAAATACTTGCTACTTCCTGTCCATAAAGTTCACTAAGTCATTTTGTTAGTGGAACAATGTGATGTTGTGTGGAATATCAAAACTATTAAGATCTCTGTGGACTATGTTATTGCATAGACCTGAAGACTTGATAGAATCCTGAGGAATAATTTCCAAAAATGTACTCTTGATCCTGATACAAAAGCGACAGCTTTTAATAAACTTTTCAAATTTGTACATTGAAAACTGCATTATTTAGGTCAATAGCTGCATATCCAGTGCCCAGAGAACTGTCAATTTGCTCCATAAAAGATACTATGCTTGGAACAGCAAGGGCATCTGGAGTCTCTTCCTAATTCAGATACAACAATTTATACATTCCAAGATCCACCCACTTTCTGCACAGCTAAAAGAAGCAAGTTAAATCATGTTATCATAGTTTTTTATGTTTCAAGTTTTTTATGTTTACTCTAATATCTACAATACCTTAAGAAAGCCACACTGCTTCTGCTCTACTGTTTTGGAAGAGAAGAAAGTTCTAGGGGATAAAATTTTACTTTCTCTCCTACAGTGGCTCTACATCATTAGGCAGATAGCAAATATAGGGATTCAGCTATCTGTTAATTATAACTATGTCTATTATACATTCATAAATTGAGGAGATAGCCCATCAGATAAGACCTCATATGAATTGAGCTCAGTGTGATGTAAACTTAAACAAAATCCTATTTATCACCTGAATCAAAGAAAATCTTCTGTTGGCTGATGGACCATGAATAATTATTGCATTGTATATTCTCCTAACTTTTTATCAGTTCAAAGACAGTGGTATTTTGCAAAAGGTCTGAATATTTATTTTTACAAAGTGTACAATCACTCTAGTAAATGCAGTTCTCTTTGGGGCATGCTTAAAAGAAGCATATACCTAGAGTATATACTTGTGGTGTTGCAGAGTCTTTCTTCAAGGGAATCTAGACTCTCCTTCAATCTATATATTTTAGGCTTGTGAACTGGCTTAGTCCTGGTAACTGAATGAACAGCAATAATTTATTATTGTGGTGGATCAATTTAGGTTTTTGGTCACCATATTTGGAATTTTGTTTTGTTTGTTTTGTTTTTATTTTGTTATTTAAAGTGAGTACATATTAGTAACCAGACTTTATTATCATTGTTAGAGAAAGGTAGATAAATTAATCATGCACAAAAATCCCTGTGAATCAAAATTTTCTAATTACCATATTATCCCTGTTGTCCTACTAGTAAAAATAAAAAGTAAGCACTGCTGCTAACATCTGTATTTTAGATATCCAGGTATCCGGTTATTTCCACTAAAATCGGAGGACTCATTTCTGTTGCATCATCTCTACTGTCATTCCTATTATAGAAAAGACAATTAAACAGAGCATTTCAAGGATAATGGTGCTCTACTCACTAATATATTTCTTAACGTCTTAATCAATGTAGAGTTCTCTGAGTCTCATGACGGTACGTATTGGTAAAGTAGATATATATATATATATATATATATATATATATAGCCTATAAAAATTCCATGACACTATTTCTTACACTCTATTTATTTGGAATTTTTTTCCTTAATTATTTCAGGGAAGTTTTTCACAGCCACTTCCAGGTTGACAAGTTAACACATTAACCCAGAATCTCTGTTAAGTACATTCATATCGATAAATTCAACCTAATTCAGTGTTATTCCATCTTCCTTCATCTAACATTCTTAGAATATATTCCCACACATATTTTATATATTTATTATGATAAAAAATTAGCAAAATCTTGAAATTATTTTGGCACATAAGAAATTTCCTCCTGGGGCATTTTTTATACTTGCCTATCTGGAGCATGCTGTTATATGTTACTGTTTATGGGCCTAGTGACAACGAGGCATTATGGAAATTATTCTTAAATAAAATTAGCATTTCTTTGTAATAAAATTGCTATAAATAATGTTATTATAGGATATTCAAGCAAAGAAAGACTTCTGAGACTAGTGAAGGGAAGAAGCCTAGAATGACTGAGAAATTCAAGGTCCTCAGTTTTCTCTGTGTCCAACTAGAATCCCTCATTCCAAGTTTTAATTGCTCAGTCCTTCACATTGTCATAACACTCATATGAGATAGATAATTATAGGGCAGTGAATTTACCTCATTGCAATTCTGCAACCCAAATAATAAAATGTCGTGTTTAGTTTTAATCATATTGGTACTGATTGTTTTATGGTAGTCATAGAAGATGTATATGTTTCTTTATAGTGATCTGATCTGTGAAATTAAAGATGTGAGCATGCCATTTTGTTTCTGAAAACACTTCAATAAACTTGGGGAACCTGCATCATAAACTTTGTAGTCATCAGTAGCAAGTCTGTTCTTTCTTACCTAGCCTTGCTATCTCTTTTTAATGTCTTCTGCTGACAGAAACTTTTAGGAACTAATTGGCAAAAAATAAATGTAGTTTGCAGAGTTCAAGCCTGAGTATCACAAAACAGGTAACAATGGATATTTGGAATTGAGAAACAATAAATTAAAAAGTGGCATAGTAGCTGAAGAGAAAGAATCAGTTGGGAGAACAGCTAAATTAATTTTAGAGTATTACAGGGAAGATGTTGGATTTACAACTGATCCTTTCTCTGGGTCAGTTGCACGCACATATATTGCTAATTCCACAGATGTGTGCATCCTTATAAAACTTTCTGCTCCCATACTTAAGGACACTTGAGTGAATCCATTTCTTTTTCCAAATAAAATACAAAATGATAGTTTAATATAAAGATGACAAGATAAGAAAAAAATTAGCTCACAGCTAATTTGACAAAATTAACAGTTAAATCCAGGTCTAGATATGTAATCCTAGAAATAGGACATCTATTTATTATTATTATCTAAAAATTTATAAACTTCTACAAATAGATGTTCATTGGTAGTCCTGGAAGTTTAGATATACCAATTCAACTGTCACATTCTGTTTTCTGATTAAATTATTTATACACATAACAATTTAACTTTTTGTTTTCAATTTTATTTCTAACGTATAGATTGGAGGTTCTGAGACCAAAGACTCCTGACTAATCTAAAAATAATTATACTGGATTATTTATTTTGGGAATTTGGATGCTCAATCCACTTAGAATAACATTTCTCCTGAGGAGATTATAACCCTCACTAGAAATTAATTGACTTTAGCTACAAAGCATTTTCTTGTGAATTTGTTTTCTGGAAGTGTCTCTGCCGAGGACTGATTATGGGAATCTGTTCACAACTAGGCCTTCAGAATCACAAGATGAGGAACAAAATTCTTGAAGAAGAAGTGATCGACTTTAGGCAGAATATTATTCTGAACAACCATCACAATTCCTGACCAAAAAAAAAAAAAACTATAACTTCATTCTATTTGCAACAAAGTATTAATATGGTAATAAGGTAGGATTTCAGATGCTTTAGTTTTTAATGTTTAATTATATTTTTTGTTTACTACTGTGAAATTACTATAGAATCTATATACCCCATATGCATTCAAATTTTAAAAAGCCAGAATTCATTTAATTGTATGCTGGCATTGCATAATATATCTGATGCTAATTTTGCTAAGTAAATGTTTCTAGAGAAAATTCTAAAATAATTGTATAGTTTCTCTACTCAGCATCTGTAACACTTTATGCTAGTGTTATTCTGTTTCATCTGAAAATGCAACTTTCCCATCAAGTTATAATAAAAATCATGTCTAAATAGTGCATTTGCTTTACTTACCTGTCACACATTCCTGCTTTATCTAAATTGTACCATAAATTAATGCATCATTAACTCTATTACTGCCTAGAGAAAAACCTTCTTAAAAGATATGTGAATAAACTAATGTAGTTATTTCTTCATAATTTCTTAATATTTAGACTGACTTACTTAAAAATAGCATTCTATACAACTGTGAATATTTTAAACACACACATATATGAGGTTTTAAGCAATGCATCTGTAGGAAAATGCTAAAAAGTATAGTCATTGACATTCTCCATGTCAAATTCATTAAAAAATAAAATTGTATAAAGACAATAATATTTGTAATATAGGTCTAAGGCTACTCTGATTTACATAGGGCCAATTTTAGCTGTTGTTAGTTTACTAATTTTACTAACATTGATTCTTGCAATAAAATAAATTCCTATAACTTTAATTTTGTTACTCTAATACATCTGTATTTATAGTGCTTATTCTTATTTAAGTGTTTCAGACAGAAAATAATTTCAGTCTTCTAAATTATTTCTCCTTATCTTATTATTCTCTGTGAAAATCACTCTAATATTTCCAGAATAGCGACAAGGTAAATCTTAGAGCAGCTAGGATTTTAACAGAGAGGACTACAGTAAGAGAAACTAAGAGTTTTCCCGGGATTGAAACAAGTCACAAAGTCTGGCCTCGAAGACTGCCCCTGATCAAACTGTGGAACAATTGAAGCCCCAGAGCAGTATGTAAAATAATAGGTTAATTAGCTGGCAATTAGTAGAGGCCAACCATGGGGTGTAATGCCAATGGATACAGGTAATTTAAGAAAGATTAAGAGACAGTCAAAAAAGCCCCACTAAAACCATGATCACCCCAAGTGATTGTGAGTATGGCTAAGACTAGGTCTTTTGAGGAGTGACATCTGAGGCTGCATAGTATAAGGGAAATAAATTTTACTGAGCTTGTCTAGCCTATTTACTAAACAAATAGACAAGCAAACTATAACAACAACAAATCCTAGAGAGGGAGTCTGGATCAGTATCCAGAATTACTATAATATATTATCTAAAGTATCCAACTTTCAACAAAAATAACAACAAAAAAATATGAGACATGAAAAGATATAAAAAAGTGTGACCTGTACATCGGGAATAAAACTGCTTTCTGAGAGAGCCTGAATGTCAGACTTAGCATTTGTTTTAATTAGTAAAACAATTTTTATTTTTCACTGAAGATTATTTTATGACATCTAAACACATCTGTAATTATAGTCAACAGATGGTTTCATTATTTTATTTTAAAGTATTTTTCCAGATTTATTGAGAAATAATTGACAAATTAAATTGTATTTAAAGTATATGATGTGATGCTTTGATATACATATACATTATAAAATTATGACCAAGATCTTTAACACATCCATCTCCTCATATAGTTCTCTTTTTTGTTATTGTTAATGTAAGAACATTTAAGATATATTCTCAACAAATTTTAAATATACAATATAGAATTATTAACTATAATCACCATGCTGTACCAGCCTCTAGCAACCACAATTATAGTCAGTTTCTATAAAATCCGCTTTTTTTTTTCTAGTTTTACTTATAAGTAGTACCATCTAGTAAAGATAATTCCTTAGGATAGTTTTACACTTATTTTATTATTATTTTACAATGGTGCCAAAGCTATATGTATTTAATAGAAACTCTGCTTCATTTTTTGAGTTTTGATCTTTTCCCTGATCTTTCCCCAGCAGTATTTTCTCATGATGCTGAAAGGCAGCAGTGAGCTGCAGCTTCTAGTCACAAAAGTAAACAACTGATATTCTACAGTGTTTTATGACATACATTTTGACTTACAATATTTTCAATTATGATGGTTTTTTTGGGATGTGATCTCATCATAAATTGAGGAGTATCTGTATTTGTCTTTCTCTGTCTGGCTTATTTCACTTAGTATAATGTCTTCTAGTTTCATCTATGTTGTAGCAAATGGACTACAGAACAAAGCAGTAGAGCCTAAGGAGACCATGGTTGTTACACTGAGCAAGAAGGTAGTGAATTAGAGGTGGCAAAAACTATGGGAGCTGTGCAGAGAAGGAACCTCAATTTCTGTCTTTGCCAAATACCAAACTGCCCATGCAAAGGAAGAAAATCTGAAATGCATAGATAGAAACAGATATGAGAAAGTTGTGAGCTGAAACATAAATCTGGATGCCACATATTACTGGGTGATGTAGGAGTTCCAAATAGCTGAATGGAAAGATTGCACTGAGAACCTCAGACATTCAATTAAGACACCAGAAAGAATATATCTTAGAAATAACACCCTAAAGTCTGGACTACCATAGATGCACTCTGAAAAAAATGTTTAAAAGGCTACAAAAAGATCAAAATGATCTTCCTGCTTGCTAAAACAAATGTTTTTTAAAGGAGGACATCAAAATAGAGACTCTCAATATTATAACATCCACAATAGCCAGCATACAATTATTAGTCATGTGAGGAAGTAAGAGAACATGACCTGGAAAATAAAAATGCAGTTAGTAACAATTCTAGAGATGATAGAGATATTAAAAGAAGCAAACAAGAGTTTAAATATTTGGGAGAATAAAATAATCGTGATAGATTTTTTTCTCAACATAAAAATCTATTTTGTTATCAACATTTAGAGTAGTTTGATTTTAAGTAAAGCAGATTACCTTCATAATACTAGCCCTATTTCATTTTTAGCTGAGTAAGCTCCTAGAAGACTGACTCTCTCTTAGATAACTATAACTCTAAGCTAAACATCAAAAATAATTTAAAAAAAAATGATACCTGAAGTCTTCAGAAAATAAACAAAAGCAGACAAATTATAGTGAGCATATAAAATCTGGAAGTAGGAGACATCATAGGGTGAGTTCCTTGTTTTTACTACTTTTAGTCCAAGGGTCAAAACTGAGGTTAAAACTTTCAGTATTTGTAATCTGAAAAACTGGAAGAAGGAGTTCTGGGTAAACACAGCAAATATAATGTAGGGCAATCGTGATGAGATATCACCTTACACATGTTAGGATGGATACTATAAAAAAGCATTGGTGAGAATGTGGAGAAAAGAAAAAATGTGTATGCCGTTAGTGGGAATATTAATCAGAATAGCCATTGTGGAATACAGATTGGAGATTCCACAAAAAGTAAAAATAGAACTACTGTGTGATCCAGGAATCCCGCACCTTGGTATATACCCAAAGATATGTGTACTCCCATGCTCATTGCAGCATTATTCACAATAGCTAAGATATGGTAACAACTTATGTATCTATCATTAGGTAAATAGGTAAAGATGTGTTATATACATATATATGTAATAATGAAATATTATCTAACCATAAAAAAGAAGGAAATTTTTCCATTTGCTGCAAAATGAATTAACATAGAGAACATCATGCTAAGTGAAAAAAAGCCAGACACAGTAAGACATAAGGTTTCACTTATATGTGACATCTAAAAAAGTTGGACTTATAGAACTAGAGAGTAGAGAGTGGTTGTCAGGGGAATGTGGGTGAGGAAAATGGGAAAATGTTGATCAAAGGGTACAAACTTCCAGTTATAAAATAAATGTGTCATTGGGATGTACTATACAGCATGGTAACTATAACTAATAATATTGTATTGTATGCTTGTATTTTGTTAAGAGAGTCATATTCTCATTAACAATAAAAAAATAGGGTTAGTGTGTGAAGTGATGGATATGTTAATTAATTGTGGCATTTATTCCATAATGTATATTTATGTTAAATCAGCATGCTGCATATATTTAATCTAAAATTTGTATCTGTTAATTATACCTCAAAACTGAATGATGGGTGAGAAATGTGGGATAATCCTGATAAGAGTGCCAGATAAAGGGAATCACACATTTTTGTATAAATTCTGTAATTCTCTGATCAATTCTAAGACACAATTGTGGGAGACTGAGTAAAAACAAGCTAAAGGGGGAAAAAACAACAACTGAAATTTGAGCTCCAAAAGATAGAACTTGCAATTTAACTAACCAAGTTAATTGCTGGCTGAAAGAAAAATATTGACATTTTTCAGAAGAGTATAGTAGAATTTGTAACATAGCATCTTCAATATTTAGGGCACAATATAAAACATGCAATATTGATATGCAAAGAATTAAGAAATTTTGATTTATTCTCAAAAGAAAAAATAATCTATAGATGTCAATTCTAAAATGACTCAGCTATTGTGTATACTATGAAGTCATGAAAGCAGTTATTTAACCATGCTCAATGAAGTAAAGAAACATGCTCATGCTGAGTAAAAAGACAAAAAATTCAGCAGAAAACAAAAACAATATAAAGAACTAAGAAAATCCTAGAACTGAACAAATAAAATACTTGATATTAAACATTGTATAAGATTCATAGCAAAATGGAGATGACAGAAGAGAAAGTCAGCAACAAGGTAAATCAATAGAAATTATTTGGGTGAGAGAAAGAGAGAGAGAAGAAGAGAGAGAGAGAGAGAGAGAGAGAGAGAGAGAGAGAGAGAGAGAGAGAGAGAGAAAAGAAGATAAAAAATAGAATGAAAATAAACAGAACTTCAGGGACTTACATGGGATTATTAAAAGTTCTAAAAAACATTTAATTTGCTTTAAAGAATGAAGAGAATGCAGAGATGCAGAGAAAAGGGGCGTGCAGGAAAATATTTAAAACAAAACAAGCCAGATTTCTTAATTTTAGTAAAAACCAATTTAATTCAAATCTTAGTCATTCATGCAAAAGAAATAGACATCTATGTTCTCAAAAAGGTTTGTATAAATGTTAACAGCAGCTTTGTTCATATCTCCCAACTGGTAAGATTCAGATGTATATTAACAGAAAAAAAATGGATAAAAATATGTGGTATATACATATAGTGGATTATACTCAGCAATAAGAAAGAACTACTTATAAATATAATAAATGAATTTCATAGACATTATGAAAATCAAAAAAGGCATATATAAATGATATATTCTATATGTCTTCATACATGTGAAGTTCTAACCATGCAATAATAATATATAATAATATAAATTAGAAATATTTGCTGCTGAGAATAGGTGGACATGAAAATTTCATCATCTTGGTATGGGTGCTGTCTATATGGGTGTGTGCATTTGTTATATGTCATCAAAGTATAACACTTATGATTTGTAAATTTATTTGTACAAAAAATGACATTAAAAAGCTAAAAAAAGAAGTAAAAGCAAAAAAATGAATTTCTTTAAAGTGAAATAAAAACAGATAAAATATTTAATTCCGATGAATCTTAATAATTAATGAAGACACATTCTATTTATAATTTTAATGACTTTATAACCCCCTGATTCTATTGTTTAAAAAGATACTAATAGCTTATGTTGTGGTTTTTAAAATGACTCAGTTGAAAGTGGAAGAATTTATTGGATAATTATGTGTGGCACTGATAATACAGTTCCTCTGCTGCTTAGAAATGGTTGTAGAATCATGTGCAACCGTCTATAATACATAAATAACCACCAAATACTTCATTAGTTTATTAAACAGATATTTATTAAGAAGCCATAAAATGCTTGTCAAAAAGCTAAGAATCAGAATACAAAGATTCATGAAGCATACTCTCTCTATATTCTCCATCAATATTTTGTTTTGTTTTCAATTTATTTTATTTATTTAATTTTACTTATTTGTTTAATATTTTTTATTTTTTAAATTATAGTTGGCATACAATATTATATTAGTTTCAGGTGTACAACACAGTGATTAGACATTTATATAAGTTATAAAGTGATTACCCCAATAAATCTAGTACCTATCTGACACCATACATAGTTATTAAAATGTTATTAACTATATTCCCTATGCTATACTTTAGAGTCCTATGACTATATTTTTTCAACTATCAATTTGTACTGTTTACTCCCTTCTCATTTTTCACCTATGCCCTCAACCCTGCTCTCATCTGGAACTATCAAAATTTTCTCTGTATCTACGATTTTGTTTCTGATTTTTGTTGTTGTTTGTTTGTTTGTTTTGTTTTTTTTTAGATTTGTTTATTTATTTATTTATATTTTAGATTCCACATGTAAATGAAATCATATGGCATTTGTCTTTCTTTGTCTGAATTATTCCACTCAACATAATACATGTTGTTGCAGATGGCAAGATTTTATTATTTTTTTATGGCTAAGTAATATTTCATTGTGTATATGTACCACCTCTTCTTTATCCATTTATCCATCGATGAACACCAAGGGTGCTTGCATATCTTGGCTATTGTAAATAATGCTGCAGTGAACATATAAATTCACATACCCCTTTGAGGTAGTGTTTTGAGTTTCTTTGAATAGATACCCAGAAGTGAGATTACTGGGTCTCTTCTTTGTCTCTTGTTATAGCCTTTGTTTAAAAGTCTATTTTGTCTGGTATATGTATTGCTACTCCAGTTTTTTGTTGCTTTTTTGTTTGTTTCTATTTTTATGAAATGCCTTTTTCATTTCTTTACTTTCAGTCTGTGTGTCTTTTTATCTAAAGTCTTTGTAGGCAGCATATTCAACTACCTTACCTTTTGATTGGAGGATTTAATCCATTTACATCTAAAATAATTGTTGAAAGATATGTAATTATTGCCATTTTATTATTTATATTTTTGACATTTTTACTTTTCTTTTTAAAGAAGTCCCTCTCACATTCTTTGTAATACTGGTTTGGTGGTGATAAACTTCTTTATCTTTTTTTCTTGTCTGGGAAGCTCTTTATCTGCTGCTAGTACTGGGCATGGGACTGCTCAGCAAGAGGCACAGGGCATGCCAAGGCCAAATGCTGCTTGTTTGGATTTTGTGAACCCCTGAGAGACTTTAGGAAAGTCTGCAGCAGGAGTCCCAATCAGTTATTTGTATTGGAAAGCCACTGAAAGCAGCTTTGGTGGGTCCCAAGTTGGATGCGGCAAAGTTTCAATGGATCACCAAGGCAGGGTGAACGGTGTTAGCCAGATTGATGAAGACTTGGATATGGTGACCACTTGTGTCTGTACCCCAGAAAAGGGGAGAGCTCAGCCAAGAAACAATGGATTTGACTAGATATATATATATATTTTTTTTTTCTGGAAGAAAGCTGCCCTTCCAATCATCTCCCTGAAGCTAAAGTATTCTGTTTCTCATCTTATGCCCTTGACACTTTTCAAGGTGCTACCCCAGTAATGGAGCTCATAGCCAGTGAGTCTGTTAGGGAGTAAATCCATGTGCAGAACTTTCAAGACGAAAGCCTAAAATTTCATCTGCCTTCTGTCTTACTCAGCCATAATCTTCACTGGTTTTCACAGCCAGAAGTTGTACATACTTCTCTTTCTGACACTGGGTTCCTGGGCTGGGTATCCTGGTGTGGGGCTGTGACTCCTTGATCCTCCTGGGGGACCTCTGCAACAGATAACCCTCTCAATTTTTAATCACCACACACGTGTGTGGAACCAGCCTTTCACATTTCTGCTTCTCCTACCAGTCTTAAAGTGGGTTCTTCTATATGTTCTTAGTTGTAGTGTTGTAGAAAATACAGACCAACGAGAAAACAAGCACCACTCGGAGAGCTGGAGAACTCAGGTTTATTATGCTGGTGGTCCCAGAAGAGCTAATGCTCTGAAGATGTGGGCCCCAAGCTCAGGGATAACCTTACTTTTATAGGGCTTATCTGAGCATTTACAGTTGGCATGAGCCTATTGGCTCATGAGATTCTCAGACAGGAATTTAGGCAATACATCTGTTATCCAGACAGAACAAGCAAAGGGGAGGGTGAGTATTTAGTTGATCTTGAGGTCACCCTGCCCTTCAGCCTATGAGGCAAGCACGTCTACAGAAGCAGAACAAAGAGTTGATTATAAGTAGCCATTTGAGTAAAAAATTCCTCCTCAGTGAACTTCTATTCAGCTAGACTTCAGGCAATCCTCAATGATGGTTGTTTTGTAGCTTAACTGTAATTTTGATATACTCGTGAGAGGAGGCACAGAATTTAACTATTCTGCCATCTTGATTGTGAATCTCAAATCTCCATCAATATTAAATAAAATAGAGAAAGCACTTTGTAGCATTGCACTTAATACCCTATATGTACTAAATAAATGACAATTGCTTATAAAATAGAAGATTTTTTTACTTTTTTAGTCACCTGAGAATTTGATTAAAAATTATAGCTATACATTGAGGAAAAAAAAATAAATACATAGGCATATACTATTTTCCTAATAAGGAATTTTCTTTAGGGAATTCATGGCCCCTTGAAATTATTCTATAAAGTCTAAGATTAGAGCTTAGAAATTCTTATTATATGGTGGTCATGTGAACAAGTAATGTACATGCATAAACATTCTAAGTAAAGCAATATGTTCGTCCCTTTTAAGGAAATAGCTGATTAAGAGAAATTCTTCCAGAAAGAGAAAGGCCATTGTTAAGTGAATTGATGATCGAAATCAACTTCAGCTTGCTTTTTGTCAAATCTGAACTGATTAGTATGGAAGTATTTTGTTTGATTTAACATATGTAAATTTTGTTTGTGTTAACTTAAAAGTTGCAGTTTATTTGAAAATTAGCATAACATATTGGATTCTGGAATTAGACATTTTTGTTTTTTAACTCATGTTTATAATAATTACTAGCTTTAAGTATTGAGTATTTTTCTCTGCAAAGTGAGGCTAATAATAACACCTATCTCATGGTGATATTTGAGGTTTAAATAATATTTATAAAGAATTAAGAATGACATATAGAAATACTAAAGGGTATATAAATGAAAAATAGCATTTCATTAACTTTTAAACTATAAGAAAATTTTGATATAAATATATCATTTGATAGAGAGTGAAAGATGTTAGTTAAAATTTGTTCAGAAAGGCAAAAGAGTACTTGACAAATTTATTTCCACATACTATTTTTACAGCCACAACATTGTTTTAACAAAATGTTGAAAGTAAAGGGAAGATTTTTAAAAATCTTTTTGTATTTATATACCTATACCTTTACTTCTACAACTAATATCTGAACTATCAAAAACATATTTTTAAACCAGCTTGTTAGATGTCCTGTGTAAATGTACAAGTTAAGAAAGGTACACAGGGAAGGGAGAATATATATACGCCCATTGCTAGGCTATGGTAAAGAGACAACCAAATGGAGGCTAAACAAGGAAAGAAAGATAAAGGAAAACAAACAAAAAATGAGAAACAAAAGGAAAAGTGCCTGTAGAGATTTTCTGTTGCACATACACAAAGCCGAGTGAAGGAAGAGCTAGGCCTGGGTTTGGGCAAATCAGAGTTAAAAGATTTGTTACTCATGAATAGTTGAATTTTTCAACCATTCCCACAGAGTTAAAAGTCTCTACAGGTCTTCAGTTTCTACGTCTTAGTAATTTCCTTTATCGCTTTCTTTCTTTCCTTCTTTCATTCAACAAATGTTTATTGAGTACTTAATATCTACTAGGCAATGCAGAAGAAATAATTATATAAAGATCGCTTGCACTCTGTCCTTCACCTCCAGTTGCCTATAGGTTAAAGTCAGAGAGGCAGGCTTTTATAAGTATATAAGTCAAAAAGATGTATGTGCAGTAGCAAAGACATGAGCAAATTGCCGAGGAAGCAGATAAGAAGCAAGTAAGTAATAATAATCAAAAGCAGAATCAGAAATTGGTTGCTGCCATTTATCATTCTCCATTACCCTCTTTTTCTAGCTAGGCAGAGTCTATACTTTTACTTTTATTTCAATGTTTTTTTTTCCTTTTTAAAGAAAATTTCTTTGTTATCCTCTATTTAGATTTACTTATCTGCAAAATTTTCCTTTCATTTTAAATTATAACAAGTAAATATTAATAGCTAAGAATTTTTCCTGATTTCTACATGAAATTTTAGCATTAGAAAATAATTGATTTGAACAACATAAAAGAAACCATTGATCTACCTCCAATTAAAACGTTGAATAGGAATATTACACAGCTTAAAGTTTCCCCTCAAGTAAAACATGACTATGTAAGGTGAAGCTCTGAGCAGATCACATGTCTCAAATGAGATTTTTTAAAATTAATACATTTGATGTATTCCTCTATGCATGACAAAAATTACATCTTCAATTTTCACTACTGAAAAAGCACTGAATACAAGAAAAGGTAAATTCTGGTATTTATTCTTCCACAAAGAAAATATAACAATATTTTTACACCCGAATTCTTCTGAAGCTATAAATTATTCTATGCACACATACGCAAATATATGAAAAATTAAAAACTTAAATAAAATAAAGTGCAATAATCTTGCCTCTGGTTAGACTTGTTTTCTGTGTAAAGTTGTTCTTTTGATAGAAAAGACTACTGTTCAACAACATGGACTACTTCCCCTTGTAAGCTGTTTTGTACTTTTCCCATTTCAAAGTATAGAAAAGAATTCTTAACTAATTCATATATATCATGAGGATTAATGATTTTATGAAGCTTTCAAGACCAAATTTCTTTCAAGTATAAAGCATCATTAATAATAAAGAAAAAGGAAATTAAACCTTAGCATAAATATCCTTGCACATGATGACAAATTGATGTCTTGATGAACATAATTGGCATTTTATATTCCTGGCTGTAAGGAAGATTTTGTAGTGAACCATTATAAGTCTACCCAGGTACATCGATGATAATCATAATGAAATGTACACATTTCACATTTAAACATACATGCACAGGCCATACACACACATACACACATCAAATTTTACACGTTCTCCACAGTTTACCAAAGACAGAATTTAGTCTCAAGAGTGGATTATAATTCATTAAATGTGCTCCCAGATCTTTAATATCCAAAAACAAGTTAAATTGACCATAAGAAATATACATTCTATAATATCTAATATTTTAATGTCTCTCAGAAATCTTTGAGTTAACTACAATAAATAACTATTCTGTAAAACCACCATGAAATGTCATATTCTGATTTTATGAGATATTAATAAAATATGACTTAAACATCAATATTTTCAGAAAGGAACAATAATAGTTTTGCTGATAAGAGAAATAGCTCAAGTCAGGCTCAATTCTATGATCACTTAAGTAGACTGTTTTTAATTCTTGACAGCATTTAAGAAGAAATACAATCTGCAGAGACACATAGATATTTATATGAGAAGCACAATTAATTTTTATATGCTTAAATAAGATAGCACTTCAATCAAAACATATTTCAAAACAATTCTCTGTGATGCTTTTGATTCAGAAGTTTAAAGATGATAACACTGATGAGAATATGGATAGTAAAATATCAAAACGGGCAGCACATAACTCCGCTTTAGGAAAAAATAGATTTCCTTGCAAAATAAATTGGGAAAGAAAGTGAAGACAAAGTATGGTAGAACAGAGAAAGAATTTAAGCAATCTTTTTGAAACTGGCAAGAAGGAGTTGTATTTCTGCTTAATGAAGTAGTAACTGGGTAACCTGCTCTGAGGTTTAAAATATTCATCTCAGTATCAAACACTTCTTGCATTTCTTCATTCTACATCTCTGAAATATTTGTCATAAAAATAAAGAATTTTTAAATGTAAAAATGGTTAAAAACCATATAGTTAATAGATAGCTATTCTAGTGCTAAAAATAAAAACAGTATAATGTTGATAGCTTAGTTAAATAGTGGAGGCAAAGGCTAACTAATTTTCTAAAGTATTTATTAAGTTTCTATTAGAAAGTCAAGCTGCTTTCTAAGCTGTGAGGGTAACTTTTACAAGTGTGACATTCTAGTGAAAGAAGATAGACAATAGAGAAAAGGAAACAGCAAGAATGTTGCATTGAATATTAGAGGATGCTGAGCATTATGAAGAGAATAAAATGAGGATGAGATCTAGAGGTGCCTAGGTTGGGGGTGAGGATTGAAATACAAAGAGGTGGTCAGGGAAGGACTAACTGAGAAAGTGACACAAATGAAGGAGACTTGAAGTGGATGAGGGAACAAGCTTTGGGGTATTTTTGGAAATTGTTTCTGGTTGGAACTTTCTAGGACAATGTCCAGAGGCCAAGGGTCTCAACTACTCTAAGAATGACAAGGAGCAGTTGGAGGACACTGAGTAAAGTGGACACTGTAGATGAACAAAACAAAAACAAAAACAAAAAAAGGAAAATAAATCAGGTAGAGCCATGTAGTCCACTGAAAATCTTTGCTTTTACTCTGAGTGAAATAAAGGGACATTGACTGCTTTCAAGCGAGAGAAGACATGGTTGGACTGGAAAGGGCCACATAATGTGTGTATATTTTGTATATTATATTTTCTATTATCTATTACTTATTCTTTATCTATACATATATATATAGTATTTAGATGATGTTAAATATTGATTATTTCCTTGCTAATTTGAAAAGCATGAAATCACTTCTATTAAACTTTCCATAGAAAGGTCATATTATATGCAATAGGCATATTATTTTAATTGATCTTTTATTTAAAATGATTCTAGTAGGACACATTATAACACTGGAATTACGGTACAGGACAGTACTTATCTACTTACCTCCCTAAATCCATTTTGCCTTTCATCCACAGTGGTACAATTGTTATGTTGCCATCCAGAATATGATTATATTACACAGTCTCCCTTGTAGATAGGTGAGACCATGGGAATAATTTCTGGTCAATGATATGTAAAGTGGTAGTGTCCTATGAGTCATCATAAAGAGCGAGCTGCATATACAATGTATCCCTTATTTTTTCCCCTGATCCTTCATTCCATTAAGTGACAACAACATGTCATAGTGCTTATATTACCCTCCAAGCTTATTTGTGTACCTGAGCTTGTGTTTCTGGACACATAAAGTGTAATGATAATATTGTAGTTAAGAGTGTGGGCCCTAATGTAAGAATGTTCTGTTTCAAATTCTACTTTTTCTATTAGTTTAGCTGTGTGAGCTTCAGAAAGCTATTTAATTTTTCTGTGCTTGTTTTATCACCTTTAAAATGGAGCTGTTCTGAGGATTAAATGACTTAATTCAAATAAAATGTATAAAAATGCCTAACAGTAGCATACCTCCAGTGCCATTTTGCCTACTTTTATCATCTGTTTTAGTAGCTAATAAACACTTCCATCCTAATATATAAATTAGTCCCAAAATGTAAACACTTTAAGTCATAGTCACCTAATTTCACAATTTCCTTTCTTAATAAATGAGGAAGAGGTTTACTCAAAATAGTCATTTTATTTGTTACCAAATACAGAATATGAAGACAAAATTGTTTTATTATCAAATTTAAATAACCTAATTTCTACTTTACATTCAAGTTCCTAAACAGCTGTTCTTTTCCCTTATTTCCCAACTCTACAATAGTGCCAAGCACATTGTAGTTGCTCAATAAGTATTTATTGAGTAAACACATGAAATTATAGAGAAGTCAAAATCTTTAAGACCTCAAGGACTTAGTCTTCAACTCCAGTCATTTTTAAACCACCAAATTAAGCCCCTTCAAAGTCAAACTTAGTAAAAGTTAGAGGCAGCCACTTCTAAAAAGTGTTAGTTTAATGACTCTTTTCTGAAGTAAACTCTGCAAAGGAGTAAATAAGTACAGTGAGAAAAAAAATGAATGTTATTATGTCTTTATCTAGAAATTGTTTCTAGTATCATATGCTAAGACTACTATCCAAACACAAACAAAGACTTGGAAAAAATAAATAGACAAAAACTCTTTTTTAGTGCTGCTAGAGTTGACATTTCAATTAATGTGCCAAAGCAACATTAGTGCCAGGGTACGGCCAACATGGTAGAACAGAATCCAGAAGACTCAATTTGAATGTGTGCTTTTCTTTGAGCAATGTTAGAGGAAGAGAGTTTTGGTGCATAGAACATTATGATGTCTGTATATAAACTGCCTTTTTAGACCAAGCCTACACCCTTTGGAGAAAAAAATCAAAGAAAACCTTTTCACAAAGACTAGAGAAATTCAAGAGACAAGTGATGCTACATCTGGGTGTAAAAATGTTATGCAATCTTTTTCGTTTGTTGTTTATCTGTACAGTGGTATTATGGACAATTTTTATCCTTTCTTTGAACCTCTCTGTGGTTTTTAAATTTTCTATAATAAGTAGACTTTTCTTTCTTTTTCTTTCTTTCTTTCTTTCTTTCTTTCTTTCTTTCTTTCTTTCTTTCTTTCTTTCTTTCTTTCTTTCTTCCTTTTCAATAAACAAAAAGAAACAAATACCAAATGGAAAAACAAATCAGTGGAAATTCAACTAGGTAGGTTGAATTTCATCTGAAATTGACATAAATATCTGAAATTGACATAAATTACTCTCAAATATTTTAAGGATTAGTAATTATAGGCTGGAGAAATATATAGATTGAGTGAATTAATGAAAGACTGTGGTGATATTGTTAATATAACAGAGGGAATAAAAACCTGGAAGATACATGAGAAAAGGCTAAGAATTAATAATGATAGTACGTCTTCATTGCAAAATAGTCAAGAAAAAAACAAAACAAAACATTCGAACCTGTGAAATAGGAGTTTTAAATTATGGAGTTATTTACTATGGAATTTCAAGTTATGGATTAAAAGGATACTGAAGAACCAAAGGTAGCAAGGTATAAATAAGTATTTTTTCCTTGGACAGCTACCTAAAATTAGTTACTCCATTCTTAAGTAGGATACAGGCTATCTCTAAGAATGTTTATGAAGATTTAATTAAGTAATACATGGTAAATAATCTTCATTAAATTTCTTTTGCATTTGACAATGTGGGAAAGAGGTATACAGAAAAGTTTACACCTCTCTTAAAGAGGTGAAATTTCAGAATTATTTGGATAGTACTAAAAATTAGAAGAAGAAATAAAAATTTAAATTTTAAAATATTTTTTTCAAAAATATGTATATTTATCTTCTAACTTTAATAACTGACTTATAGTAAAATATATAACTACATGACTACTAAAAGTAAAGAATAATGATAAAAACAAACTTACAGTGATATACACTATATTACAAATGCCGCTATTAGAATATTAAATATAAATCTGCTAATCTCCCTTAACATAGGCTGTGACAAGAATAAAACTGAAGAATATGTAAAATGTCATTTGAGGGTTAAACTCTAAACTCAACACATTGTGAATCCTAACTGAGATAGCCAACGTCATTTCAAAGAGAGAGAATGAAAATAGACAAAGAAGAAATACTAATTCCCAGAAGTCAACACTGTCCAAAGCTTCAAAGCACCATCTGGAAAGATGAAGTTCTTTGAGAGAAATAAAGTATCCAATTTCATGACAATCTGACTGTCAGTAGATATGTGGACATTGAGTCTGGGACCAGGAAATCTTTGAACTATTACAGTGGGAAGTCTTGCTCCGATTTCAGGCTCAGCCAGCAACCTTCTGTCAATTTTCTTTCCATGAAGATTGTCTACAGGGAGAAGATGTGTTAGCATGCAACCTACAACTATTTCTTTCACTTGGCACTAATATTTGTCATTTAAATTAATAAATTAGCTTTTTATGATCAGTCTCCTGTCATCTTTATTATGTTGTCCTCTGTCATTCTAATAAACTGTGTGGCAAAAACAAGGTCAGATTTAATATCTAGAAGATCAAGGGCTAAGCCCTTTATTATGCCAGCCTACTTTCCCCAGGACTCTCCCTCAACCACCACTTTTATTTTAAAAATAAACCCAATATATAAAGATAATACTCAATTATTGTATTTTTCAATGTTAATCATCTATTGCCAGCATACTTTTACAACCAAAAGACTATTTGGATCAACTCGATTTTGACAGCAAATATTAAAAACAAAAAAAAGATTATTATTTTGGTGAAGTGACTAAAATAGGTAAACTATGTCACACTATAATAGTAACAGATATCAAAAACATAAACATAATAAGGTTCATATTTCGAAAGCTGGTATGATATCTTAGAGAACAGAAAGATCATTAAAAAGAGACTAATCAGGAGATGATTAAGTATAATAAAGACCTGCTCATTATCAGGGATGGGAAAACAATTGTATTTAAGAATAGTATGTGTTTTAGATTGCAACTGCAAAAGCTGACTGGCAGATTAAGCAGAAAAAAAGAGTTTATTAAAAGGTTATTGGGTAGGTCAAAGGAATGAGAAAGCTAGATAACTGTTAACAGGTCCCAGCTGAGATTTTAGTGACAATGTTACAAACCTGACTGCCAAACTGATCTGATCAGAAAATATTCCTTTTCCACTAAAGCCACTGATTGTGGTGATATGCAGCAAGTGCTATTGTCATGAACTAGAATTTAGTACCATTATTACTTCTTTTCCAGGATCTTGACCTTTCATTTGTTGCTGGGCACTTCTGATATCACCCTTAGGCAACACAGTGGATTCTGTATGGAGCCTCCTTCTTCCATTGCTTGTTATTTAATCAGACCCTCAAGCAAGTTTAATTATTACTGATTGTGTCCCAGGCACAAAGATATGTGAAGCTATTTTTTCTTGATTCTCTCTGGTGGAGGCAGGATTTAATAAGAGGAAATTTCTATAAATGTAGCAAATGTGTTCAAAAATGTTGGATGTCCCAACAATGATACATTCTATTACAAAAAGACATTTTAGAATTTAGGTTTTTATAATGATTGGAAGTAGTTGGTAAGATGTAGTAAAGAAGAGTGAGGGAGAAGGAGATGGAGAATAAATGATTAAAGGTGATTTCAAGGTCTAGTATTTTTTTTTGTTCTGTTTGTTAAAATTTAAGCATTTTTTACATTGTGAAGTACTTAGCAAAACAAAATAATATTTAATGAATTAGGACAGTATCGTATAAGCAACTTGAGTAAACAGTTTAAAATCAATTAATAAACCCGTAGATATTTATTGCAGATATATGAAGGCACTGGAGATGAAAACTAGATATATGTGAGTTTTTTGACATCAGAAGTCAACATAGGCATTTGAGAAATTTTAGGTCACACTATTAGACCAATGTTTATGATATCTACTGTTGACAACAGTTTGAAGTCTAGTATTAGCCTAAGTGGGGGGTGGAGATTTCTAAGTGACTCTTAACTGAGATGTGAAAGTATGCATGGCATAAGTTTGGTTAGGTGTGTAGGCATGTGCATGCTTTTATTTCCTACATATAAAGTACTGAGAATGGAGCCAATTAGTCCTTCATTAAAACATATTTCTGGAAGATTCACTCTACCAGGACTTGTGCAGGCAGAAAGAATACACAGAAAAATAAAACAGAACCTCTGTCCTATAAGAGCTCATAATATGATAAATGTAATAAGAAAATTAAATATTAGTAGTCTCAATGCTGAGCTGATCAAGAAGGGAAGATTTCGGTGGTCAGACGCTCAATTGAAGGAATACACAAGAGGCTGACATGATAATGAAAAGGTAAGCACTAACTTCATTGCAGGAACTGCAGTTCTGTTGCAGGGAACACACTTCTGCTTCTTTTTTTCTTCTGCTCCTCTTCTGCTTCCCAGGGGACTACATGGTTTCCACATATGTCAGAGTACAATAGTGGCATTCAGGGTTACAATAAGCTGAATTATGTTTACATATTTTAGGTGCAGGTGCCCTACTGCACTAATGTAACATTCTAAATCCAGGGTCATATTTCTTGCTGTGACCCTGGATCACAGCCAAACCTGGGACCAACCAGGCCTGGGAATCACAGGTAGTATAAAAGCAAATAAAAAGGGATCTGATATAAAACAGAGGTTGAAAAAGAGACTTATGGATAAAGTAATTCCTGAAAGACATTATAAGAGGAGGACATAGTCAAATGAAGGATTTAGGAGAAGAGTCAGCATTGGATCAAAACTTGGAGCAACTAATAACATTTTTTAATTAGTATCACCACTTTGAACATTGGATTTTCTTAAAAAAAAAATAGAAAAAATGGTTAAAGAGTCATTAATATTGTACTTTTTTCAAAATGACCATAAACACATAGTGTTTAAAAATCAGTCAGTACTATAAGGATAACACTATAAATTTGTAAGAATGATAAACTTTATAACAAAAATGAAAATTATAAACCAATAAAAATAAAGTTTTACATAATTAAGAATGGTGCATAAAAACGACTTAAATGCTGGACTATAATTACATGTTTATTACACCCAGAAATGTCTAATTCTAAACAGAATAATATAATATAATATTAATATTATAATATAATACATAATATAGAATAATAATAAAATATAATAATATAATATTATTCAATGACTTTCAGTTATCAGTGTAATATGTTCCATAATTATTTAGTATTTCATAACAATTTTTTTTCCTGCTAATTGCTATTAAGAAACAACAAAACACTTCCTTAAGTTGATGAATCTATTAAGGATTTTTCAATCTCAAAAATTACACTTTTTAAATAATTCTTGATTTTTAGGAAGACTCAGTTCAAGTGTTTGGAAACTGCACTGGGAAATTTCTTTAATCTTGTGTTTCCCATATCAGTATTTTTTGGACATGCTAATGTGATATAATAATCACTCCTTCACACTGCCATCTTTCGCCTGTATAGCTGGACCCTAAATCATAGCAGTAATGCTCCAGTCTTCCTAGACACCTAGTTGTCCTCCATAGCACTTCAAATTCTTCACAAAGCAAAGTCTCTGAAATCTGCCAGAATTTTCTCATAGTCCTCAAAAATATTTGTATAAATTAATCCAGACTGGACTGTAGATTACAAAAAATAAAATTTTTTAAAATACCACTCTGACAAATGAATTATTTATAATAAAGTAATTGAAGTGTAAGAATAGATCCCTGGAAAACTAGAAATTCAAATGCTTGAGAACCATTTCTATCAGTTTTAAAGGCTAAAAATGGGCAACTAGTACTTCAGTGCTGTTACAAAGATGCCCTCATATGATGGTGATGGTAATTCTCTGGGGGTTAGAAACTGAAAGAAGTGTTTTCTAGTACAGAATGATGAGGGGAGGAAGTTACATAACTGATAGTTCAAATCTTAAAAAGATATTTTGAAAAATTATTGTATCAATATTAAATGATAAATTTCTCATGACATAAATAAAAATGTATATTACATTTAATTTAAAATGATTAAGTGATCAAATATATCATAAACTGGGATGTTTGCAGCAGCCATTGGAAAGCAATAGGTCATTTTTAAAATTCGTGTTAAAAGAAATAAAAATGATATAAAAATAAAAATTAAAGCCTGCTTCCTGGTTCCCCTAAGGCAGTCTTCTTGCTATAACCTCACAGGACAGAAGGGACAAGGGAGCTCACTGGGGTCTCATTTAGAAGGGCACTAATCTTATTCTTGATTACTCAGCATTCATAACCTAATTACTTCTGAAAGGCCCCACCTTTAAATACTATGCCTTTGGGGAACAGATTTCGACATATGAATTTGGGGGGTACAAAAATATCTAGTCTATAGCAGACTCTGTTTTCCAGATTACTCCAACCCTCTGTAGGAGTAGTTTGTTCACACATTCTTTATATGTGTGTAGTTTGTTCATGGGAAAACTTGGTTTTAAAAAATTTCCAGAAACCACAGAAAATTCAGGAATATGAGGGATGTCTTTCTATCATAAATAGTCATAAATTATTACTTGGTTCAATTTCTGCTTTTTAAATAAAAAAATGAGAAGAGAAAAAAAATAATTTTATTAAAGTTTTATATTTTAAACTGTTCACTTAAAATAAATTGTTCCAATCTTATTTAATTTGACACTTACTCTGATGACTAGGTAAATGGAAATATTTCTCTTTGTCCCCTTCTCTTTTATTTCATTATGTGATACTGATGACAAGCTTTCACCTAGATTGCAGCTAGCAGGCTTGAGCATCGCCTGCCAGAACTGATTAATACCAATCAAAAAGCATTTGTTCAGTTGGAAAGACTGGCAGAAAACATTTATCATCTTCTCAAAGAATTAGAGTTCCAGATTGGCTCGGTGTTTGAGATAAACAGGATATAAATGCATTTGCTCCAATGTTCACCTTGTTATCACATTTATTTAGCCTATTTTTCCAAGCAATGAAACTAACTGTACCCACCTTTTTTCAATGGCCTTCATGCTTCAACTGTAAACATTTAAAGTAATAATTCTAATGCCTGCTCAAATCTTAAAATCAGGGAGAAATCAAATAACACCCAGTAGTACAAAATGTCTTTCTCAAACTCTTTCTGAGATCTCTTCTTAGATAATAAAATATAAATCAGATGTTAACAAACTTCATATGTCGAGTCATCCATTTGTGTTTCCTTAGTATTTGTTTTATCATAAAACAAGTGCACTTTACTTTTTTTTTTTCGTTCTCCCAGGAGAAGATGCTAGGAGAATTCTTGTCAATACTACCACCATTTTCCTTTTCAAGGTGGTGAAACTGGGTACCTGAGATAAACCCAGAGAGCACAGAATGAGAGTAATGAGAAAAGTAAGACATTTGCTAGTCTCTGAAGGCTGCCTCTTATCTTCCCAATGTTATCCTCCCCTTTCCCCTCCATCCACACTACCGACTTATTCCAAGTCAGACACACTGAGTTCCTAGCTCCAAGTTTCTCAAAGTTCACACAGCACGTCCTTAACTGTATGCCTACTAATCTCAACTCTGATCATCCCAAGATCTGGGGATAATGTAGTTCATCTCCACCTCTAATCTTTTTCCAGTGTGTTGTTTGGGTGTTAACATTATTAGGCTTTCTTCAAAACATCTCTGTTTCATTTTTAAGAGTCTATGCTGCAGTAAAAAAACAAACATTAAAATAAGCATTTCTGTTGCTATGCAGAAGTTTTTCAGTTTGATATGGTCCCATTTATTTATTTTTGTTTTTGTTCCCTTTGGCTTTGAGGTCAATTCATAAAATCTTCCTCAAGATGAAGATCCATAAGTTTAGTATCTATGACTTTCTCTATGTGTTTTATTGTTTCAGGTCTTATATTTAGGTCTTTGATCAATTTTGAGTTAACTTTTTATGTGGCAACGAATAGTTTCTAGTTTCATTCTTTTGCCAGTGGCTTTCCAATTTTCCCAGTACCATTTATTGAAGACCTTTCTTTTCTCTATTAAATATTTTTGGCTCCTTTATCAAAAATCATTTGCAAATAAATAAATAAATAAATAAATAAATAAGAATTTCTGCTATGATAACTTTAAACCTCCTCAAGGCAAAATGGTGGCTTCTCACTGGCTAGAGAAAGAGCATAGACAAGAAAAGTATATGTGGAGAGCACACAGCCATTATCTCCTGGTTCGTCCTTTCCTTTACTTAGCAAACATTTATCTAATAATTGCTTTTCATGGCCAAGCCTTCAAGGGGATCACTGACTAATGGGCTGGACATAAAAAAACTCAATCCTCACAATACCTTACATCAAAATAAGTGTGTATCTAAGTGGCTCACAGAGAGTACTTGGAAGGACACTAATCTGACTATTAGAGAAGAACAAGAGTTAAGAAAGTTCCACCTAGACTAATGGAACAAAGGGAGCAAAAACAGAGGCATGAACAAGCCAGAAAAACTTGGGGAATGGTCATAGGGATGGGGAGCATGGCATAGGGAATGCAGTTAGCATTAATGTATTGGCTAGGTGGAGAGTCAGAGGAGAGAAAGAGCAATTAGGAGGATCATTTTATAAACTATATAAACGTCTAACAAATGTACTGTATACTTAAAACTAATAAAATAAAATAAAGGAAAAAAAAAGAAAAGTGGTTAAGTTGGCCCACTGATGACAGATGGTGAGAGGGGATCAGGGAGCAGAGTTCAGATCAGGAAGGGTCTTATTTGTCATGATAAGCACTTTGAACTTTAACTGAAGGCGGTGATTCAAATCTCAGAAAAATTTTAAACAGGAGTAATACAATTAGATTTACATAGCACATGGTTAATCATTTTAAGTTTAAAAGATGGTTTGGAGGGAAAAGAAACAGAAGACAAGTTACAGCAATTTTTTAAGGGAGAAATTATCAGTCTTAAGGCAATAGAAGCAGACATTTTCAATTCATGTTTTCAATGCAGAAACTCAATTAACCAATATTTATACATAGGCTGTTTCTTTTCTAATTAACTACTGTGCAGATTTATGCAATGTAGTCATTATCAAGTGGTGTTGCTCTCTCAAATCCCTACTCTGAAACACATGGTAGTTGCAATTTTGGAGAAATATCCTCTTTCCTGTGGCAGAGGCGCAATGGTCATGTTCTGACATACACCACAACAGCAAACCTGACAGTTAGTTAATAAATTTAAGCCAAATTGTGTTTTATCTTTTGATAATGTTAAAATACAAAAATACCTAAAAATTAATTTTACCTAAAATTTTTGCTTTTCATTTGATCAACATAGCTTTAAAAAATAAACAAACAAACAAACAACTAAAAAGTAGCTAGAAAGTGCTATGTAACATAATTCTTTAATCTGGACACATAAAATAGTCTTAAAATTCGGTTTATGCCTGTCCTGTCAGCTTGAGAGTCCTGCTTGTGACAGAAGCCATAAACAGTTTCTTACTAATAAGATTTTAGAAAAAGTCAGAAGTAGGAAACCATGACGGTGGAAGGTCAGAATTAGTATTTTAAGTACTTACTGAAAAGCGTGTATAGCCTGAAATTGTTTACTCAAATCAGAACCTTTATTAACCGCATTCTTTTCTTCTGGAAGATAGGATTCAACTATAAATTATTTGGATAGGCTACAATCGCCACATTAATTTACCAAGGCTTTCGACCTCCTATACTGGACTGTATTTCTTAATACAACTCACAAGACATCAAGTACCTCATCCAACCTATTTCCTAACTCTAAATGGGATTTGACATTAGGAAGTCAGTATTGCTTTTTCTCATAGATGACTAACAAATTTACGGAGACATAAGTTCACTGTTCTCGCATGGATCACTGCGCCGCAGACCAGCGGTTTTTCATCGTAACATTTAGGTTTCAGTTATTAAATGAAAGTGGAAACTCAGACTGTTACAAATTGCTTAGTACCTAAACAATGATCCAGAGAGATACCCAGAAGGAAAGCAAACACATCTTCAGGTTTTAAGAGGGAAACTTGGCCAATAATAATGATATATCATTTTATAACATTCAAAAATTGCTAAAATATGTTTTAGAGTCTTAACATTTCATTGGTTTACATAAGATTTTTAAAAATTATAGTGTATTTCAGCTTTTTTGGAAATTTCTACAAAGCTAATATCCATATCGTAAAAGTAAATATTTATAAAATTACAGTTTGTCATATACTAATCTCTTAATTAAACTCAACAACTCGAGAGCAAGGGAAACAAATTGCCTTATTACTGAAGAAGCCAAGTAAGAGAAGAGAAAAATCCATGTGAATCTCCAGTGAAAAGTTGATTTATAGTTTAATGACTGTATCTACATTAAGTCACACATTCTAATGAAACTCCTCATGTATTCCAATGTACCTAAATGCAGGCAAGCTTTAACTTGGGACAAAGGATTTAGAAATGGCTTGTTCATAGGAAAAATCAATAGTGGCATATTGTGTCACAAGCCACAATCTCAACTTTTACTTCCTAATTCAGAGCAACTAATAAATGACTGGTCTAAACAGATGCCTTTTCTTATTTATGCATCCGCCATAATAATTGCACTTCTTTTCTTCACTTGGACAACAAGTTTTCCAAGCTTAAAAATAGTAATCTTACCTCTCCTTCACCCATCACTTCCATTTTATTGCTCTACCTTCATTTCCACAGTTAGATAATGTGTTTTAAATATATCTGGTTATAAATCTGAAAGCATTTTCACCAGTGAAAGCACAGATCATCATAGAATCAGTGTTATAATGTTGTTGAGTAGAAGTGAAAAAGCACTAAAGAAATGCCCTTTCCAATGCATAATTCACATATTAATTTAATAAAAATGTCTTAAGAACACAGTATATGCCAAGTACTAGGAAAAAGAGAAGCAAGATACAAAACAAAACTTCCATAAATGTCCTTTCTAGAAGAGGACAAACATGACTAAATAATTATAGTAGAGCTGGTAGATACTATAGATTACTTACTCAACATCCATTCTTCCCTTCCCCTTCTAAATAGAACTATAATTATTTTAAATTATCCATTAATATTTCATGAGGCCAGAGATCCAGAGTATATCTTCATTAGTCTGAGTCAGTGGGCTTCATTTGGGAGTGTGTATGCTTTATGGGAGACATTTGGCAATGTCTGGATACATTGTTTATTATTACAATTTGAGAGTTGGCATCTAGTGTATACAGTCTAAGCATATTGCCAATACTCTGTATACATAGAACAACAAAACATCTGGTGCAAAATGTCAATACTGTCATCACAGAGAAACCCTGATCTAAATGGAAGTTAGTGATCCAATCCCTTCCTGATTTTGGAATTTAAGCATGAGATTACTCTTTTCTTCCAGCAACTGCCATTGGTCCAGTTGGTCTAATCAGAATAGGGGGAAAGGTTTTTTTCTTTCCTTCTTTAGAATGGCATAAAGAGACATTTTTCTTCATTATTTCTCGCAAATACTTTGTATTCCTTAGACAGTCAAACAGAGAATTAACTCAACATAAGGAAGCATATATTCTTATTCCAAGAGAGCACTAAGCCTTAATAATAATATACTTTAGCAGAGAGAGGGGCTTTAATGTGAAATAATACATTTCCTCATTATTTAAGTTAGTTTATGTTAGGTTTTCTGTTACCTAAGTGAAAAGTCTCCTAAGCAGAAGTAATATTAAGATACACTTATGTATTGGGACCTAGGAGAATACAAAAGAAAAATAACTAGCAAAACCTAGAAAAGTCTGAATAGTGTCTTCAAAGAAGAGGTGACAGTTAAATTCTAGTCAGCCAGATGACAGTGTGGTACCGGAAAAATATTACCAATAAAATGAGCAGCCTGTACAGAATCTTGAAAATAAAAGAGGACATGGCATACTCTAAGAATTATAAGACATTCAGTCTGGATGAAATGAGGAATGCATGGGTTATGGGTCAGGGAGAGTGATGAGAGAATGACACTGAAGAGTTGGCTGGAGACTGAATCTGAAGACCCTGTATGCCAAGCCAAATATCTCAAATATTTTATCAAAGTGATAGGGAACCATGGAAAGATTATAAGTCTTAGAATGATAGGATTATATTTGCATCAAAAGATCACTGTAACTCTGCTGTAAAGACTGGAATGGAGAAAGAAAAATAATCAAAGGAACCAACCCTCTAAGGAGCTGTTACAGTAACCTAATAAAAGGTGTTGAAAGCTGTATCTAAAATTGTGACAGAAGTAGACAGAAAGGGATAGGTAACATTAAATAATACGGAGGAGGTAGGAATGAGGAAGAGGGGAAGATAAACAATGATAATGAGAATCATGATTCAAAAAACTTAACGAAGTGGTACATTCACTCACTGTGAAGTTTAAGAGTGCCAGGATATGAGGGAAGGTGAGGGGTTAAGCTGTTGATCTATTGAGGTTGATGCAGAGGAAAATAGCAGTCTGTGGCAGGACCTTATAGATTTGTGGTGAAAGTCCTGCAACGACTATGGGATAAGAAATAACCACTGCTATGTCTTAAAATCAGAAGTGTTATAGTAAAGAGAATGATGTCCCCCCATGAAGACATCCATATGCTAATTCTTGGATCTATAAAGATTACTTACCAGTCAGATTCTCTATTAGGAAAATATATGTGTGTGTGTATGTGTGTGAGTGTGTTTGTGTATTTTATTGGAAAAATATATACATGTATTTTATTAGAAAAATATATACATATATGAGGCCACCTGCTATAGATAGATAGATATAGATAGATAGATAGATAGATAGATAGATAGATAGATAGATGATAGATTAGATATAGGTATAGATATAGGTATAGATATAGTATAGATATAGATAGATATGGATATAAATATAGATATAGATGTAGATATAGATATAGATTAGATATAGATGTACATATAGATAGCAAGAGAGAGAGAAAGATTTTAAGAAATAGGGGCATGCAATTATGGAGGCTGACAAGTGTCAGGATCTGCATAGTGAGTCAACAAGCTCAACATTCAGCTGAGCCAATGGTTTAGTTCCAGTCTGAGCTGAAGACCTGAAACCCAGAAGAACTAGTATAGTTCCAGTTCAAAGACTGGGGGGCTTGAGAACCAGGAAGACCTGATGTTTTAGTTCAAGCTTAAAGACAGATAAAAAGGTGATATTCCAATTTGAAAGCAATCAAGCAGGAAGAATTTTTCCTTACTAAGGGAAGGGTCAGCCTTTTTTGTTCTATTTGAAGCTTCAAGTGATTAGATGAGGCCCACCCACAGTTGAGAGGACAATCTGCCTTACTTAGTCTATGAATGAGCGAATCAAAAAACACCTTCAGAAACATACAGAGTAATATTTGATCAGATATTTGGGCACATAGTGGGCCAGTCTAGTTGACATAAAATTAACCATCATAGGAACTTTATACAGTAATGGGGCTTTGCAAATAAAATTAAGTTAGAATCTTGCAGTAGTGAGATTATCCTTATCATATGGGTGAACTCGATATAATCACAAGGGTTTTTCACAAGGTAAGAGGGAAAGGAAAGGGTCAAAGTCAGTGAAAAGATGTAGCAACAGAAGCACACTTTAGAGTGATGTGTTTTGAAGGTAGAGGAAGAGGCCATGAACCAAGAAAAGCAGACAGGCTTTAGAAGCCAGAAGAGCCAAGGACAAATAGAATCTAGAACCTATAGAAGAAAATAAAAAAGACAGCCCTACTGACACCTTTATTTTAGGATTTCTGACTTCCAAAAGTGTAAGAAAAAAATTCAAGCAACTAAATTTGCTATAATCTGTTGCAACAGCAATAAGAAATGAATATATGTATTGAACATTTGGATGGAGTAGTCAACCAGAAAAATAAGCATCATAATACTTCTATAACTACAACTAATTTAATCACACTTGCAAGTACCTTTGTTGAATTTGAGGGAAGGAGTTTTATAAACATCTTTCCTGTATTCTCTCACTTAATACAACAATCTCTTGAGTTAGGACTCTAGTGCTTTCTGTTTAATGGATGTTAAACTGAAACAGGGAGTTTAAGGAGTAAAGACAATGTTTGGCAGAAATGGAATCTTCAAGATGAAAATAGAAAACTATGTGTCTTACGGTTTTTGGAGTATTGAGGTGAAGATAAGTTCATATGTTCCTTTTAGTTTATGATCTTGGCCTTCTGCTAACATACTATATTACAACTATGTGATGAAGGAGAAAGCAGTACTTAAGGGATTTCTAGTGCACAGTCTAGGGTTTGCAAGGCTTAAGGGCAAGTCACACAGTATTAGGCAAATTGCATTCTTCCAAAGTAGCCTGCCTTTTTGCTGATGTAAGATTTGATTCAAATGTTCTATCTTTTTTTTTTTTTAAATTTACTATGAGTATAATGTTAATATGTGACTAATTTGTAAGTTCTAGATAATTAAATTTTAATAATTTTATGTTGCTGGATTTTTAAGTGAAATGTCAGTTATTTCTGCATTTACTTATTATGTTTAGTTACTGAGCTCTAAAATAAGCAACTTTGTGTGAGATCCAAGTGTAATAAGGTTACTGCTGCATTTGAACTTTTTACATTTATTTGTGTTATAATACATACAGCCATAGGTGCATATCCACAAGATTTCTGGTTATGGAAGAACTCTAATGGTAATATGACATATGTGCTTTTTGTTTTACACATTCTATAGGATGTTTACATTTTTTTGTCTTGTTCAATAAAGTCTACACATAGAATGCCTCCCCCTAGGATCTCTGACTAAAATACAAATAACTTTTATACTTTATGCTGCAAAATTTTTTCAAACTAAATTTGTTTAAATAATATAATTTGTGTGAATTATAATTCAATTGTCATAATCGATGATCTAATAGGAGCTGGGAAGCTTTTTCTGCAAAAATCTAAATAGGAAATATTTTTGGCTTTGCAGGCTTTATGATCTATCACAACCACCCAACTCTGCTACTGAAGCATGAAAGTAGCCATTGACAGACAATCCATAAACCAATGGGTGTGGTTGTGTTACAAAAGAACATTATTTACAAAAATGAGGGGCAGGACAGAGTTGTTGGTGGCCACCTGAGTCTCAGAAACACAGATAAAGAAGAGAGGGTGAATGTGATAGTTAATTCTGTGGGGGTGGGGGAATTTTTTTTTTTTGTCTCCATAGTTGCCTAGTTGTCTCCTTAGAGGCATTATTGTTTTTGAGTTGTTTCTCTTCCTAACCCAGTAGGGGTCAATGAAAATGAATCAAATAATAGATAGATGATAGACAGATAGATGATAGATTAGATAGATAAATGATAGATGGGTGATAGGAGATAGATAGATGATAATATATAGATAGATAATAGATAGATAGATAGATAGATAGATAGATAGATAGATAGATAGATGATAGATAGATAGACAGATAGAAACAGATAGATGATAGATAGATGATAGATAAATGAATATATTTAAGAACCCTCAATAATTAGTAGACTACTCAGACTAGAAACTCCAAATTTAGAATAAAGAGACCACTTTTTTTTCTCTCCATTTCCATGCAATCCCGCAGGAATAGTTCTTTTTAACATTCCAAATTGCAAATTAGATATTTTTTTCATTGCAATAACTAGAACTTCAGAATGAATTTATGTTTACTTTTCCTTTTAGGGAAAAAAAACTGTGTAGGCACTCTACACTGACTCTTAATGGAGAAAGAATTGAGAGAGCCACATTCTCCTTCATTCATTAGGACTAAAGATCTGTCTTGTTACACTCTGCAATTGGCTTCTCAGATGAACAGAATTGATAAAATGCTGTTGGGGCTCACTAGTAAATAATATCAAGGGCAGAAAGTAAAGGAGCAATAAGACTATCATAGTATGTAATTCTTCCAGTCCTCCCAAGGTATCATCTTAAAGATGAGGCATGCCTGATTATTGAGAACCATAGAAACGATCAATGTGAAAATATTTAGTCTCAGCACCATCATTTGCAAATGATTTCAGAAAAATAACTTTGTTTTCCATTTGTACATTTTTTTACTAGAAAGTTGTTGCATTAGCAGTCTTTCTAACTCTGATAGAGAAATATCATAATGACCATAATTATAAAGATAATTGAGGCTTATATAATTTCAAAATAAAACTATAAAACCTATAAAAGAAAATTCAATGTAGAATGGACTTACTGTTTAAAAAGAAATAAAAAAAAAGAAAGATTAATAGATGTGTGCTCCCATGGAATGAGGGCTCTCATGCATTTAGCGTGAAATTGGTATTCTTCCATTAAAAAAGGGAGACATTTTGAGACCTTTTCAGTTATAAGAGGAGGTACTGAAAAAATTTTTGAGGGGAGTGAAGGAGAGGATAACTATAACAAAGAGTTATTGAATATCTTGTTATTTTCACCCAATTTCAAAAGCACATAAATATCTGTCAATAAGTGTGCTATAGAAATTTCAGTAGAGGCACCTTTCATATGCTTACAATTATTATCTCAGAAGACCACCTCCCTTCTATTAATACAACCTTATTATCAAATTTCCATTAAATAAAATTTTGAGAGAAAAGTTTTATTATATCATATTTTTATAGAATAAAGGCTGCAAAAATCTATACCTTTATCTAACAGAAAATGTTTAACATGGTGCCTAGTACATGGCACATGCTCTGAAAAAAATAAACTCCTAGTAGTGAGATAGTCTTTTTATTTAAAACTTTCTTTGAGCTGGCATTCAGGATACTTTCTATGTCTGTCATAGTAGGGACTTATTAAAATCTCTATATCTAAGATCTTCATTTTTCTCTTCAAAAATATGGGTTTTATTAGATAATTTTGCTGCTAGATATTGTTTCATTCTTTTCTATTTTTTCATCATTCCGAAACTTCTCTCTATTTTGAGGATGTTATGGATTGAATTGTGTTTCACACAAAAATTCATGTATTGATTCCCTAAACCCAATGTGATAGTATTTAGAGATAGGAACTTTAGGAGATTAAGTGTAGAAGAGATCATGAGAGTAGGGTTATCATGATAAGATAAGTATCATTACGAGAATTGACCAGAGAGTTTGCTCTCTCTCTCTTTGTCTTCTGAGGACACAATAAGAAGATGGCTACTGCAGGGCCACGAAGAGGGCCCTCACCAGGAATTTAATTGGTTTTCACCTTGTCTTACATCTCCAGCTTCCAGAATTGTGGAAAATAAATGTCTGTTGTTTAAGCCACCAATCTGTGGTATTTTGTTATAGCAGCCTGAGCTGACTAAGAGGAGGAAAATTAACGCCCCTTCATATTCAGAACAAGTTGTAAATGTGGGTTTCAGTTCCATCCCTTGAGATGAGCACAAGACACTTCTAAGCCTGTCAGTAAATATATTGTCCCAGTGTAGAGTGCCTCTCAGGTGTTCTCATGGAAATTCAATGACATTTATTAATGTTTTTGAATGTGGAATAATATAGCATTAAGAACTGCGAAAGCGATTTTGAAACCAGGATGGGAAGTTTGTTTAGAAATAGAATCAACACTGCAGAAAAATTTCACAAAGTGGCGAGGGAGAGGGAGAGAGAGACAAAGAGAGAGGGAAAGAGGAAAGGAAGAAAAGAGGGAGAGAGAAAGATTATCATTTGAGGCCATGTTTTAAACTGAAGTCAGAAATATTTCTCAAATATTTTGTTTTCATCATATTTTTTCAACCAAAGCAGTTAATGTTGTAGTATGACATCTATACTTCAAGGATTTTTAAGTGTTTCAACTTGTAAAGATTGAGTTCTAAAAGCCTTTGATATTAGTTTAATCCATAACAATATTAAACTTTACAACTATTATGTGTAGAGCTTCATATTCAAAGTGTTATTTTATTACTACTAGTTAGCTGGTAAGTATGATAAAATCTCTTTCACATTATTTGAGTCCCAGTTTCCTCAGGTGTAAAATCGAATATCTGTCTTTAATTGGTATACTCTGTACCAATCTGATTCAGTCTAACTTTCAAATTTAATCTCTCACTAATCCATTCTTTGAATCCTATTCATTATCTTCTAACATTTTATGTACATTCATCCTTTATTTCATTGAATATGATATTAATATCTGTCAATAAGTGTGCTATAGAACACTCATTTTTTCTTTCTCCAGTATAATCTGCTCACTTTTCCATAACTGAGAAAGAGCATTTTTTTTTCTCCTAGACTCTGCTTAATTGTCTATGAAAGCTTGCTTGACCACCTCACCCCTGAAAATTTTTACATTGCCTTCATACTAATCTATGTAGGCCTTTAGTATGCCTCTTATTATTTTGAATTGCAATGATCTGGTGGCTTCCTTTTCATGAATGTAATTATTAGAAGTACTAGGAATGTATAGTATTTTCTTGGTATCTTTGATGTATGTGCATGTGCTTTTTGAGGATGGAATTTAGGGTAATTCACCTATTACAAAAATATTAACAGGTAGTATATAAAATAGTAGAAAATAGAGAACTTTGAAATATTTCAGAACTGTTCATTAAGATTTTAATCTTGTAATTTGGCTTTGTGATTTCAATGTCTGATATACAATTAGTATTCAATAAATATTTGTGGTTTGCAAATAATAATAATGGGAGGCTCATCTCAGGGAATCAAGAATGCTGTATATTCTTAACGAAATATCTTGTTTATCAGTTATTGCTTAACAAACCACCCCAAGATTTCAAACAACCACTGTTTTATTGACTTGTTATTCTGTATGTAAGCAATTTGTACTGTATTCATGGATCTCTGCAATCATCTGGAGTTTGACTTGGAGGTTGGTTGGTCTAAGCAACCTCTGCTGGAATAGTTCATCTACTCCATGTGATTATATATTTCAACAGGCTAGTCATATTAGTTTACTAGGGCTACCATAACAAAATAAAATAGATTGGGTGGTTTAAAAAAGAGAAACTTATTTTCTTACAGTTATGAAGGCTAGAAATCCAAGATCAGGGTATTGAAAGGTTTAATTTCTTCTGTGGTCTCTTCCCTTGGCTGCAGAGAGACATTTTCTCTCTGTATCTTCACATGGCATTTCTTCTGTGCATGCACAGGCCTACTGTTCATTTTCACATGCCTAAATTTTTTTCTTCTCAGAAAGATACCAGTCAGGTTGGATGAGAGCCCACCTCATTTAACCTTAATTACCTTTTTAAAAGTCCTTATCTCCAAATTTAGTCACTATCTGATCTGAGGTACTGGAGGTTGGGTCTTCAACATATGAATGAGGGTGTGAGGGAGGGACACAATTCAGCACATAACCTAGCCAACACTTCCTCAATGATGATACCACATTCTAGGAGAATAAGTTATATCTCTTCATTAGACTTTAGAATTCATGCACTTTTCTCACACTCTTTTATTCAAAGTGAAACACAAGATAAGTCTAGATTCAAGGATGGAGAAATGCAAATAATGGCAAAAGGATAAGAAGACTCATCCCAGACATCTTTGCAAATGATCACTAATAGAAATACTAATGACAATAATTATTTTTAAAGTATTTTGGAGGAACTTTCATGTAATTTAGCCATTAGGAAAAATAAATTACAGTAGACATGATAGTTAAAACTGAGCAATAACATGGAAAATACTTTTTCAGGAGATCTAAACTTTTTATTATACTTCAGTAACTATGTTAAGTCCTTAACTTGTACCATACTATGTAATCATGAAAAACATGCTTGGAGATATGTACTATTATTAATTTCATTTATAAATAGAAAAATTAAGCTTTGTTGTGATTAACTTGTTTTTTATGATTTTAAGATTATTCATTTATAAACTGAACTATATGTGTGAGTTACTTAACATCAATTTCAAGGGTTCTAAAAATAAAAGAGAATTCATTTCTAATACCGGTAAAGTTCATATAAGACAGGTCAATACAGATTGTACTATGATTAATAACACTTTACTAATTCTACCTTGCATTTATCATCTATTTTATTTTAAGGAGATAATTCATCTTCACATATCTAGTTTTTTTTTTTTTTTTTTAAGGAACAGTCCATTTTTAGGATTAATCTCCATGGAATTTGCAATATCACATATTGCAGTTATTTCTTTTAACACATAAGTGAACTTGAACTATATCTTATTCTGAGTCATGCAATGATTATTTGTGCAAAAGCAAACTTTTTTAAAGCACACTTCAAAAATTTTGAACATAAAACTCTTTCTAGAAAAATGGCATTGAAGAAATAATATTGTTATAAAAATTTTATTAGATATTAATATAAATTCAAAGTTGAAAATTAAGTCATTTCAAGAAATGTTTGTAAAGGCCACAAACTGTAGGATGATATAGTTTAGAACAATCTTAAAAGAAAATCACAATTAATCTGAACAATGAGTTAACAGTTTTCATGTTTTATACCAGCAAAATATTTAAAAAGGATATCATTAAATAATGATGAGTAAAAAAAAATATTGTTTTCGATAATAAGATAATGCTTAAGTGAATTATGTTAGTGACAGTATTTTTTTTTAATGAAGTTTAAATAACAGACCAATTGCCTTGGTCCTAAGGTTAAGATGAAAAAAGTAAGATATTACATCTGTCAGTCAGAACAGGCTCTGCAAACTTCGCCAAATCTTTGTTCTCAACACAACAAATATTAAATTCTCACTTATGTTGTAGATATAATTATAAGTCATTAAGGGACCCCCTAGTTTTTCATCAAAGACTCAAGCTGACAGGCTTCATTTAGATACGTTCTTGCACCAAGTCTGTACCACCAGAAGCAAACATGGTGATTGCATAATGTCTTTTAAAACTTGTACAAGAAATTTGCACTTACATGCCATTGGCTAAGTCACATGGCTTCACCACTTCAAAAAAGGTAGGGTACTGAAAACATATCATGTGCTCCCAGAGCATAAAACAGAGATAGAAACACATTGTTTAATAAACAACTTTACTAATTACTAACATGCATACACACACACACACACACACACACACACAATGATCATAGGCAAAGAAACGAAAGAAAATAGTATCCATGAAAAACAAAGCTACAAGAAAATCTTAAAAATTTATGCTAGTGAATGGGCTTCAAATAAAATATTTATAACCTACTTACCTTTCTGTATTTTCTAGAATAAAATATATTTCTTTCATAATGGGGAAATATATAATAAATGAATTATGAATTATTGGATTAAAAAAGAACATTTAACTTCCATATTGTGTTATTACTTCTCCATTGTGAGTTATTAATTCTCTATTAAATGTACTGTTTATTAAAAAATATTTTTAGAGCATACAAGTCTAGAAACATATTGATTATAAATTTTTATTATTAATACATTAAAACCTGAAAAGTCTTATCAATTTTTCTTCAACTGTATCTGTCCAGGACAAATGTCAAATTGATTAATGCACCGAACATCTATTGTAATTTATTGCACAGCTTTGAAAAGCAGAGCTAAGTAAGCTGACAAATTAGGAATAAAGTTTCATAAGAAGACCAATGGTATAAATAATACTGCTACCAGTCACTGGGCATCAATGTTTTAAGAAAAAAAATAATTATACTTTTTGGGGGGTAAAGTATAAAAAATTGGTTTATATAGTGATGGGTTGAAGACTATTCTTCTTTTGAAATAGGTATAATGTATAATAGCTTACTGGTGTCATTAGACAGAATCTACTCTTGCAATTCAAACTAAATTGAATATTTTTGCATAGATTTGCACCTGTTTTCTAAATCCTTATTCAGAAACTTTCACATAATGTTATAGTTCTTCAGAACCATGCTAAATATGTGAGTTTGCCTAAAATGTAACATCTTACATATGAATTTAAAAATTAGAAAACAAAAATATTCACCTTGAGAAACAATTCAGAGTATTTAAGGGAGTTATAGAAATACAGAAGGTTCCTTTTGGAAGAGAGCTTGGAGGCAATGCAATTCAATGGTTTATCAGATTTTTGCTGTTGAAATAGAGTGGGAAAGCTTCTCTTTCTTTTCCACCTTCCCACCTCACCTCTTCCCACCCCACCTCTTCCCACCCCATCCCGCCCCTGCTCTCTCTCAATACAGTTTTTAAAATACAGACCTTCTAATTCAACAGAAGAGAGATTTGACAATGGAGAAACCAAGTCTTTGTATTGTAAAATGACTTTAAATTTTCAAAGAATTTTGTCATATTCAAAACAACCTAGAGTTTCTCCTTCTTCTTCTTCCTTTTTTTTTTTTTTTTTTTTTTAAGATTACATGCCCATCTTTCACAAATGAAAATTTAGGATTTCAACTAGGGTGTCCTCATTACGTCAAGTTAAACCTGGCCTTAGCACTATGCTAGATTATAACAGAATTGAATGACTGTATTGTTAGAGAGTCTACATTCTAAGTGTAAAAATAGTACCATTTGCCTGCCCATATATGTAGTTTCTTTTTTCCCTCTTACAGAAGCGCATTATTACTACTGTGTCTGTCCTCTGTAAAGCCATGAGCTCAAGAATGGTGACCTTATTTCCAACCTCAGTGATGAATTATGACTGGCTCAATTCTATCATCTTGGTCTTGTTCCTTTTGGCAGTGGATGTTTTATATATCGTCATATGACCAACTACTGATCAATATGACCTGAGAGAAATGACTGGTAAACTTTTGCAGATTGTTCTTACTGTAAGGGAAATACACAGGAACATAATCTCTTTTCTTTCCTGAATGATGTTATATATGCATGTGATTCTGGAACTGCTGCAGACAGTCTATCACCATGAAGAGGGACATACTGTAAAGAGAGAAACCTTATCTTTATTTCATGTCATTGTAAGTAACAGAAACAGAGGCTTAAACAAATTTAAATTTTTACTTTTCTCACTTAATACAAAGTCTGAAAGTTAGTGTTTGCTGGTTTCAGGATAGCAGGTATTGGGATATTAAGAGCAAGATTTCTTGACTTCTTTTGGCCTTTCCCTACTACTGCTACAGGATGGCTGTTATAGTCCCAGACAACATGTCTAAGTCAAAACAGTCAAAATAGGAAGGAAAAATGAGGAAGGAGTGTATGATTGCATAAGACAAAATACATTTCCATAGGCGTACTTTTCATGGGAAAAGAGTCTGGAAAAGTGAAGTTTTTTCTTTCAAGCCTCTGTGGTAGAGAAAAGCGAGAACATGGTGCTTGAAATGGGTGCTGAGTGAGCCATCTACTATATCTACCACACTTCCCTATGGAACACATATGGGAAAGACAGAAAAAGTTGGATTCTTAACAACATTGTTGGTCCACTGAATAAAACAATACAGGATAGCAGCTTCCAGACTTCATGTTATATGAGAAAATGGAGGTCTTTACTATTTAAAATATTTGTAATTTGGAATTGGTTACTTTCACTTGAAAATTTTTTAATTAATAGAGCCACATAAGCAACATGCAAAATGAATCCTAAAGTTACATGTCAATAAAGGTTAAACCGATGATATTTTTTTAAGTCAGAAAAAATAACTTTTCATGTTGTAATTTATAAACATTCTTTCTTATTCTTAGCTTTTAGAGAGATTAGTCATCACTGTATAATAGCCTTTATTTAATATCTGTTTTCTACCATTAGGCTGTAGTCCTTTTGTTAGTAGATGACATTTCTACTTTGTTCATTGCTGTGTACATAGTATCTTTTATACAGTACATACTAAATAAATCTCTCAAAAAATAGTTTGTTTCATTTATTTGAATTGTTTGGCAAATGTGTTAAAAAATTCAAGACTTCTTGCAATTAGTACAGCCTTTAATAACATAACGTCTGCTACTTCAGAGGTCAGCAGTATGAAAAAAAAGAAAAAAAATTGTTTGCAGATGTTAACTAGTTGAGATGTTTGGTAAAATTAATTTTGTTTAAATAAATGTACTCTGAATAATAATTTAACCTTTATATGAAGGCAATGAGTTATTCTCTTTCTTTTATATTTACCATTGATCTATGAGTTAATGAGAGTTTTAGATCAATGTGCTCTGTATTCACAAAAGGAGGTCATAGAATCAGTGTAGGTCATTTAATCCAATCTTTCTCTTGATCATGTTTTCATTAACAAAGAGAGACTGAATATACAAATGGACAATGACTAAATCATATATAAAAATATAACTTTGACTTACAATCTGCAACAATCTTTTCAGGAAACCACGTCTCCGTCCTCTCCCACCTACTCCCCACCGGCCCTGCCTCCCATATATAATAAGCAACTTAGAAAACCAGGATGCTCATATTGCTCTCTCTAGTGACAGTCCAGAAAACTAAACAATAACTTCTATAACAATTGGCCCAGAATAGGCAGGATTTGATTAATAACTGACAGCTTCCCCAATTTTGTTTCTGCTTCCAATTCATGACCAAACAGAGAAAGCCAAATATGTAGCTTAAACCAATCACATAGGATGACCACTTCTAGTTAGTCCATCTACAGTTTCCCCAGGAAAATAGTCACTACTCAGGGCACACCAGAAGCCTTCTTTTTTCTGACTATAAAATTTTTCCACTTCTCTGCCTGCTTTTGAGTCTCTGCCAGGTACAAGTAATGGTGGCTGACTGCTTTGCTATACTATGCTCAGAATAAATAGCCTTTGCTTTTCTTATTTGTTTTCTTATTGGTTTTTGTTTATTTCTGCAGTCTATATTGTCAAACATACTTCAACAGTTATACTACAGCACCAAATTTGCATTAAAACACAGAGTCTGTGTTAGATTTCCTTAAAAGAAATTCATAAAATGATACAAAAGAGATAATCATTAGAAGCTAATGCATTGACCAGATGAACAACAAGTAGTTTAATTAAATAGCAAAAGTAGTCTTTATAAGATCTCCTCAGTTATTTTAAGCATATTTATCAGTTAGAAAATAGGTAATTTTAATTTTTTCCTGAAATAATTTATTAAGTAAATATATAACCAAAATAGATTAAAGGTCAGTACAAATTAATCAACCTGAAGCATTCTGACTCATCTTTCAAAAATTATTTACCCCAAATTTCAACATATGAAAGAACTTATGAAATATTTTTTGATGAATTTTCTTTCCAAACACATGGAAGAAGTATAGCTCTTATTCTAATTTTTTTAACTGGTTTGTTAGAATTAAAATTTTCTAAGGAAAAACAGGACCATCTATCTGTCAAAATTAAAACAACTTCTCCTAATTGTTCTTTACATCTTTGAATATAAATACATATAAAATTACAAAATTAAAGTATCATAAATGCTTAAATATACTTTCTAGAAAATTTCTAGATGGACTAAAATTGTTCATTCTTGTTAATCCTTCATTTGATTTCTTTAACATGTAAATTTCACATAAAGATATGACATTTATTAAGGACACACTGATTTCATTTTTAATCTCTATGAGAGTCATAATCAGAAAATGATAACCAGAATATATTAACTTATCTTGATAATTTTTGAAGAAAAATATAATTTTTAAAAACTGAACACAATCATAGACTCTTTGTTTCTCTAAAGATATTCTGATTGATTTTTCCTTCTCCTTAGGGTTTGTTGTTGATCGCAGACATTTCTTATTACCAACAAAAGAGCTTTGAAAAAAAGAAACCACTAATCCTTGATCCATGAAATAAGAATCCAAAATGTAAAAATTAAAAGAGAGACATTTAAAGGAGGATAATAAGTCCAGTAACATGTAAGTGGGGAATGACAGATGAACACCTTGCTCCAGCTGAGATTGTATAAAATTCCATTACTTGAGATACTGTCTTTGGACCTTGAGGACATTGTAGTCAGATTCCTAAATTCTCTTACAGTGTTAAACTCTCCTACGATAAATTGTTAATATTTTAACAGCCTTAAAATAATTTGAGGAGTTACTGTTCACATATAAAGTTTTACTTAAGCAAATTCTAGAAATCTGCTGTACAGATTGGGCTTATAGTTAAGAATACTGCACTACACATTTAAAAATTTGTTAAGAAGTCAGATCTCATGTTATCTGTTCTTATCACAATAAAAAAAATACCTACTTGGATTGTTTATAAGAAGATGTAGTCCAGAGCAGTCTTTCTGAATCTCTGACTTTCACCTTTCCAACACATGTGATATATGAGGCCATTCATAGAAACTTGTAAGGCTCTGATTTTCAAACAGGAGTTTGCTTCCCCTCTTTTTTCCCCCTTGTGCTTCTTAAAGTATACAGCTTTGAAAATACTGGAATAAAATATTTGGCATAGGCAGAGAGAGAGTGAATAAAAATAGAAAAGAAAGAGAGTCATTTGATTATTATACAATTTCGCTTGAGTTAGTTTTCACATTGCCTGTGTCACCTTTACATCTGCAACATTTATAACATGTACCTGGACATTGTTGGTTTCAGTGCTTTAGAAATACAATGCTGCTCTATAGGAAAGGTCACACTGCAGAGAATAATAAATATCTAGTTTCTCTTTAAAAAAGCTATACAAAATTTCAGGGGAAAAGTTCAGATCAATGAAATAAACATATGGTTAAATAATACAACAGTCAGTGGTGAGAATATCATTTTCTACCATCTTGGGTGTTCAGATACAGTGACATCCCCAAACAAAGAAAATTTAAATATAAAATAGGAAATATATTGCTGCTTTTTTTAAAGTTTAAATTTATGAGACTGTCTAAAGATGAAATTTAGATTAGAAATATATATAGAATTACTAAAAATAAGACCATGTTAAATATATTGTCAGATACTGGCATTTTATCATAAAACCATACTTATCCAATTTGTTGTTTTGAAAAATGCCCATATTCAAATCTTCTTACTTATATGCCTAGTGTACTCCTCTTTAGAAACTCAGACACTTATTACATAACGTATTTTTAAAATTACCAATAACAATGTTACATCTTTATTTTAATAAAGTCAATCAATTGATTTCTTTGCAAAAGCAAATTAATTTTCATTTTTTCTAGTTGTACTGTTTTTCCCCCACCTAAATATGAATAAGGTAGTACATATAATGTGAAAAAAATAAGCATTTAGGAGAAAAAAATTCTAAAAAAAAGCATACATTTTTATTCAATAATCAAATACAGGTTAGTAACATGAGAGAGGAGAAAGAAAGAGAAAGAACAAAAGAAAGAAAGAAAGAAAGAAAGAAAGAAAGAAAGAAAGAAAGAAAGAAAGAAAGAAAGAAAGAAAGAAAGAGTGAGGAAGGAAGGAAGAAGGAAGGAGAGAGGGAGGGAGGGAGGGAGGGAGGGAGGGAGGGAAGGAAGGAAGGAGGGAGGGAGGAAGGAAGGAAAGAAAGAAGAAAGGAAGAAAGAAAAATAAAAACGGCTAAGATATTTCTCCAGAGGTGCTAGAGGAGATGCCTAAGCAATTGGAAATGATGTCGGTAATGTAATGGTCTGTGTAACCTCATGAGCTGTCAAATCCTAGACTGCACAAGACTAATAGCTCTTTTATAAAGAGTTTCTTTTAGCACTGCTCCCCAAACTCAAAGGAGCAAAACACTAGCTATTTAAGGGCAAAGTGATAAAGACTCACTTACTTAGGTTGATAAGCTTTCTCAGGAGTAGCACTTTGATTCTGAAACAAGTCACAGAACTCATTAGCAGAACCAATAGCAATCATAATAGACTATGACTATCATTAATTGTCCTGTCGTGTGATGCATTTAAAGGCCACATTTGTAATGAAAGCTTTGTTGGTGACTTAATGGCAGGATCTGTGTTTTAAAGTAAGGTAATCTCACACCTATAACAAGATCAGTTCTGCATTAGATTCATGTCTTGGATCACCTTCAGAAACCTTTGTCGACCACATAAAATGCAAACATTTTAAACTACTGATTTCGTAAAATAATAGTTAAAGTTTACCTACCATTTAATATTCAAATATGCTAACCCTATGTTTCATGAAATATGAAATAAAATACTAGTTACAAACCTGGCACATACTTCAAATGATCTAGAGTTTAAAGCATCAAAAAGTTTTAAATAAGAAATACCATTGTCTATTGCAGAGGTTTTTAAGGATGTCAGCATGATAGAGAGAAATATTTCAGCATTCCTATAAAATTTAAATAAGCATATGTAATATAACAATATAATTTTATATTTAGCAATATAAAAAAGTTAATATTGTTTTTAATACAAATTCCAGAAAGTAAGCTAATACAGAAAGGTCTATTATTTTGCACATTATTGATTCTTAAGGCAGGAAGAGTTATCTTGGATATGGTACATTTATGAGGTATTAGTTTTTAATAGAGCAAAGTTTAGATTTTAAAATTTGAGAACTTTCAGTAGGATGAAACATGCAATAGAGTCTCAACTGGGGCCTAGGGATCTGAATTCTAGCCAAAGTCCTGTATATGGTCCCAAGAACTTTATTTTACACTGTCTAAATTAGACTTGCATAGCTTAGCAGCCCTGTGGGTTTATCCTTACTTCCAAAATACTATAGCTCATATTATAAATCTCATTTGAGTTTTAGTATTCTTTGTCATCAAATGAGGAGTTTAGATTTATTATCAAATAGTTTCAGATATGCACTTATTTTACACGTTTTTGATAAGAAAGTGAATTAAATATTCTTAAATTTTTCCTATGTGATTACTTTTAGCACTAAATTATGTATAATAAAGTACTAAAGTAACTGGAAACATTAATGAAAAGTTGTTTATAATTAATCAAGTCTATGTAAAGGAATGTGATTAGAAATGAGAATGTAACAAAGATTCAGAAACTTTTTCAACCAACCTTCTGTTATCCTTTCCCCTTTTGTTCTCATACATCAAAAGGAGAAATCAAATGGAACAAAATAAAACTTGGTAATAGTAAATTGGATAAAGCATCAGACAATTAGGATATTTGTTGCTTTCATTTTCTATCATTCCTTTTTTATTTTTGTCTTCTTTTTAACCACTTTATTGAGGTATTATTGAGATACAAAAAGCTATGCATATTTAATTTATACAAGTGATGAGACTAGAGGTAAATGAACATGTCATAAATATATCCATCATCTCTAAATATTACATGATATCACTTATATGAAGAATCTGAAATTGTTCTTTTTTTATTTTAACATAACTTCCCTACTTTTCCTTTGGGGGGATGTTTTTGGGTATGGATAGAACCACTCTTATTGAGAGTGATCACAAAACTACTTGGCCATTTCTACCCATCCAACCTATAGCTTAGAAAATATAAGAGAAGTTTAAGTTAGTTATAGAAACCTATGTAATCAGGATACATAAGCATATAATGAAGTTTACAGAGACAAATGGGCAACAGACATATAAGACACTTCGGTTTAAAAAATATTATTACACAATAAATATTGACTGGGTCCCCACGAAGTATTAAGATTAGAAATGCAAAGATGAAAAATACATGATCCTTAGTGTAAAATATTTACTCTCTTCTTGTAAAGAGATAGATAATAAAGTTATAATTAAAATCTAGTATAATAAATGCTATAAGGAAAATGGACACAGGTTTTGTGGGAGCAAGTAAAATGGGGGATCAAATGTAGTACCGAGATTAGAAAGGGCACTTAGGAAGAAGTGATGCTGATTCCTAAAGCATCAATAGGAATTAGAATCATTAAAGGATGATCAATACAAAAGAGCAAGTGCATATGAAGATGTAGAAGGAGAAATCCCTATTTTTCTGCAGATTCCAAACCTATAATGGGGATGAGGGGAGAGAATGGGGATTTAATCAGAGTTCACGCCATGAAGAGCCTATTAGGGCATGCTAAGAAGTTTGCACAGTAGCCTGAAAAAATTGGAAGATATAAGTATTTTAGTGAAGGAGTAGCTTTTCAATCACAGTTTTAATTTGGAAAGATCCCTCTGTCATCAGAGAGGAGAATAACTTGAGCTCTCGCAATAAGCTTAGAGAGGCACAATAAAGGCTTGATTGAAAACAAATTGATGTAGTGATGATAAAAACAAACTAAGTAGGTTGAAGAGATATTAGTTAGTTAAATAAAGAGGATTAAGTTATGCTTAGATGTAGTGTAAAAGAAGAAAACGTTAATAATTCCTAGTATTCTTATTTGGGCAGCTAGATAAATGATGGATCTAGGAAGTCAGTACTTTTTGTTAAGCTCACATGTTCTTTTTTTGGAGGGCATATAAACACATTTCCCAGTTTCCCTTGTAGTGAGATAAAATATGTGACTTCTAGCTCAACATGTGGGTGGTAGTAATAAAAGCCACTTTCAGGCCTACCTTTTAGAAACTTTCTACACTATCCACAAGCCAGTCTATCTCTCCCACAGCAATATTGGAATCCATCTACTCTAAATTGTGCAGCTACAAGACTGTTAATAATTTGGTTCCCTAGGTCCCTGTGAGAGAACTTCTGAGGAGACATACCTGATCCTCATTACATGGTGAGAATTATTAATAAAACTTATTATATTAATTCACTAAAATATGCAGATTACTTTTACAACAGAATATCTAATCCAATTCTGATTAAGAGAGAAATCATTTACTCAATAAAATTTTTTGGAGAAGAGCAGGTTTGGGAAAGAGAAATAGATGGGGAAAACATCGAAGAGTTTAGTTTCAACGTATTGAATGTGCAGTCCTGTGTAACATTCAGTTAACCAAGTGGAGATGACAGAAAGAATTTAGATACACAAATCTGGACTCAAGGAAAGAAAGCTGGTCTGAAGATGCAGATTTAGAAGTCTTAGAGTTATAAACTGTAGTTGATGCCATAAAAATAAAAATAACTCCATTTCATCAGCTTATGCTCTTCACACAACATTTATATAAAGAATATTCTTTTAAAGTCCATCTATGGTATTTGGTATTTTAAATATTTAAAAGACCATATCATGTTAAAAAATTTAGTATACTTTTTCAATGTATGTTATACTTTGACTCACTGTGATAAAACAGCATTGTTGACGATCTATATTTTAGTAAATTAGAAAAATATATTTAACTCAAACATTTTTCCTAAAGTTAACTTTTGTTGTAGATACTGTTTTTTAGATCATCCAGGATTAATTTATTCAACTTCAATACCAATTGCTGTCTTATTTTTCTCCATTTGCAAATAGTCTCTATAGATGGTTAATGAATATTTTTTGCTCTTCTTTAACCAAGGAGTGGGCTCATAATCTATAAAAAGACAATTCTAGTAGCTTTTCTAGATCAAGACACATGAATAAACTAATGCATGGTAGAAGGATGTTTAGAGCTACTTCATTTCAGTAGTGGTATCTGATGCAGAGCTCCAGTGGCTAATGATGTCTAGACACCTGGAAATTTCTTAGTTTCTCTTCGTTTTTGTCACAGCTTTTTAGTCTTGCAGTTGATTTTTTGAGGTAATTATTAGCATTTCAATAAGTTCCCATTATGTACAAGAGAGCTGCCTGCAACCAAAGAACACTCTGCTGAATATACCAATGCAAATAAACAGAGTTAAAAGTAAAAATAATCCTCATAATTTAGTAGAGGTTCATTTATGAAAACAAAAATCTTAGTTTTAAAATAAAATATGAATATACTAGACACTCAGTAAAGTTTTATGTTGAATATAAATCATTGCTTCAACTTTTTCTGAGTTTAAAATAACAGAAAATTTTCAAACAAATGAATTCTTTTAAAAGAAGCCATAAAGCAAGTTTTATAACACAGGGTTTACTTGAAAAAATCCTTTGACATTCTGTTATCTGTTTTAGACATTTACTACACAGTTTAAATGTAAAATTGTGTTTTAGTTAATCATCAACTATGTAAAAACTAGACAAAATGAGTGACTTATGGCAGAATAGTGAAATAGCCTTTAAATAAAGTTTAAGCCCAAAATTAAAATTGATAGCTCCATATATGTCATTGAGAGGTTAAAGAAGTAAAATTTGAACAGCGACCATGTGAAATAGAATATTTTATTTGGAAGTGATGGACACAAAAACATCTTTTCTGAAGGCATCACTACTATCAGAACAACAAAATCAGTTAGATGGACATTGTAATTAAAATTAAATAAGGTACATCTTAAAAGAAAATGTTAGGGTTTATTTATTTTGAAAGAAATTATTAAGAAGAAATACACTATGTTACTAAATTTTGAAGCTCCTTGAGATCAAAGGTTGTATATATCCTCATTAAGTTGTTATTGTTTGGGGGTGATTTGAACTCCAGTGTAACCCCAGTGACATGCGGGGGGTGGGGGGAGAATAATACAGAAGTACAATTAGCATGCAGCAAAGAATTACAGATCAGTGAGACTTAGAAAAAGATTTCTCATGCTAAGCGAAATGAGCCAGACAGAAAAAGTTGAAAATCATATGATATCACTTATATGTAGAATATAAACCTAAAAGTGACAAATGTATAGGACAAACAAACAGAGACTCATGGTCATAGACAATAGACTAGTGGTTACCAGAGGATAAGGGGAAGGAGGGAGGTAGACAGGGTAAAGGGGATCAAATATGTGGTGACAGAAAGAAATCTAACTATGGGAAATGAACACACAGTGTAAACATATATATGCTTTACTGTTAAAGTGTACAGCTGAAACTTATTGAATTTTGTTAACCAATGTCACCATAAAAAAATGAATTAATTAATATAGAAAAAAGATTTATTAAAGGCACAGTTTGAAGTAGAGAACAAGTCACGCCTAACCTAGCTAACACATGGAAGAGATTATGCACCCTGTGGGGAGCAAGTTACACTGGAGGAAAAGAGGGTTATAATAATGCAGAAGTGGGAGGGGCTGTATTATATTGGGGCCATGATGGGTGGTTACAAAGATGTTCCTAGATGATTAGCATGTGAGGTCATTTTGATTGACACTTGGCTACTATGTAACATTTTGCCTAGTGTGCATGTGCTTACCCAGAATTCAGTCTATTAGATTCATGAACTTCCAGGCAAAAACATGGTATTATAACGATGGAATAATGAGGCTGAGGTTGTGGGCAGGTTAGAGTTAGGGTAGTACCTTCTGTGCAAGCGTCTGTGACTGGATTCAACCAGCTATAGGTTATGGCCCTAGTGTCATTTGTCTCCCAGGATGCAGGAGGGATTCTTTAAGTACCAATAGGGTATTCTTTGGGCAGTCTCTGACCTGGGCCTTCATTCCTTTGTTCCTCTGTCATTCATGTCTAACTAGCTACGTAACAAAATCAATGAACAAATAAGTAGTCACCTGGTAGCATTTCACTGTGCACTTTGAAGTTGTGAGAAAGTTAGGAGGACTGGTGCAAAATAAATATGATGTAGTCTCTGTTCACAAAAAAGAACCAGTCATAGAACAACTCATTACATGAAATGTGATCAATGCCATTACATAGCTAAGCCCACAGAAGAAATAGAACAGCCCTTTCTGCATGGAGAGTAAAGAAAGATTTTATAGAATAGATAATTTCTAAGGTATGACTTAAGAGTTGCACAGGATGTGTGTGTTTCTGTGGATATTTGTTAGGGGAGTAATAAAGGAGTTTTTCCTGTAGGCGAACATGAGTATCAGTAAAATAGGATAAATGGAACAGAGGTAGATAGAAGTGAAAAATCTTGAGCACAGATTGTAAAAGATAAAGTGCTAAGTAATCTGAACTATTTTCGACAACATGAAGTAATTAAAGGTCTTTGGGTAAGAAAATAACATAATTACCTGTATTTGAATGATAATCTTGCCTATAATGCAGAAGACAATTTTGGGGAAGAAAAGTCAAGGGACTTACTAGGAAGTCAATGTAATAGTCTTGAGGAAAAATAATACATGAGTAATATGGTATTTACATAGAAAAAAAGATACATATTTTTAAAATATAGAAATCAATTATATTTGAGACTAAGGAATTTGAAAATCATTCCAAGTTTTCTAGCAATAGTAACTTTTTATATGGATAAACAATTGAGGACTGAAAGAAAACAAAAACTTGACAAAAACAAAAAGAGGTCATATTTGTGTATGTTGTCATTAAATCACATGGTAGATAAACTAGTGGAGATATCTGGTCAGTAGACAAAATGACACTAGAAACACTATTTATCAATATGTAAATCTGAAGAATGGAAAAACTGGAAAATGGTAATCCTAAAGATCATACATAAAAACGAGCTGGCATGATCAGACAGTATCCTCTATCTTGAACTCTTAATGGTGCCATGTGGAAAGATTATTTTGTTTTCAATAACACTACTTAAAAAAATGACCTATACTTGAGTGAGATGAACATAGACTTTGTATTCTGTAGACTCCAGCTCTATAACCTGCTATTCATCTGGGTAATGACTTAAGTAATTTGAGATTGTTTTAAATCTGTAAAATGAATATAATAGTTTTTAAAAAGTAGTGTTGCTCATATTTATAGTGTACAATTCAATAAGTTTTTCGATTATAATTGGTATTCGATAATACATCAGTTTCAGTTGTACAGATAGTGATTAGAGATCTATACAATTCAAATGATTCCCCCAATAAATCTTGTCCCCTCTTCCCCCTTACATATCTATTATAATATTATTGACTATATTCCTTATGTTATACTTTATATCTCCGTGACTATTTTGTAACTATCCATTTGAACTTCTTAATCCCTTTGCCCTTTTTCATCAGCCCCCCTAATCCCCCTACCATCTAGAAACCCTCAAAATATTCTCTGTATCTATGAGTTTCTTTCCATTTTTCTTGGTGTTTATTTTGTTCTTTAGATTCCACATGTACATGAAATCATATAGCATTTGTCTTTCCCTATCTGACTTGCTCCATTCAGCCCAATACCCTCTAGGTCTATCTTGCAATATCTTTTCCCATCCCCTCACTTTGTGTTGGAGTATTTCTTTTCATCTGAAGTGAGTCTCTTGTAGATAGTATATATAAGGATCTTGTTTTCTTATCCATTCATCCACCTTCTCTATTGATTGAATTCTTTTTCATTTGAAGTACTTGTTAATAGATATGTAGTTATTGCCATTCTTTATTCATATTTTGATACATATTTTTTATGCTCCCCATTTTTTATTCTATTTTCAGCCACACTGCCTTCTTGTTCTTCCTTTAACCTAAAGAGCATATTCCTAACATGGGTCCTTTGTGAAAGACATTTTTTTCTGCCAAATATTCCTTTTCCCAAGTTAAGAAAGTTCATGACTAATTCGAATACCTTCTTTAAATATTTTCTTAAATGTTATTTTTCATTGATTCCTACCATTTCCACCTATTTAAAAATACAATCTGCCTTACTCATCTCTACTCATTCTTAACTTTGATTTTCATTCATTGCATTTATCACCTTCAAGTGGATTACTTAATTTACTTTTTTTGTAATATGTCAAATGTTTATTAGCTATTTGTTTCGTGGTAATATCACAGGCAGGCAAGGATCTGTATCTGTTGGGTTCACTAATATAATCTAAATGCCTAGAATGGTACCTGTCATATAGTAGACATTCAATAGATGACTGCACCTGGCAAAGAGTAGACATTATTATTGTCTAATCCACAGCATATCATCATTTTTTGGATATTGTCCAGATGTCAACATATTCCTATTCATCATATTTAATAGGTAATAAAATTATACACAAACTATCCTTAAATAAAATGTGGCATAAAATTTTAATGCCACATCAAACAGAAACTCAGAAGTGTTTTTGAAAAAGCAATCTTGGGACTAGGTATTGGTGAATAATAAAGCTAAAGACATCCATGAAGGAGATAGAAAAAATAATAGTAGTGGAGGCTGTGGTGAGCTATTTAGGGTCTCTCTTCAGACCTGGGCATTCATTCCCCCAACTGGAAGGAATGTTGGCTGCTGACAGCTCACAGCTGAGTTCTTCTCCAGTCTGGAGAGCAATGATTTGCCCAAGTGTATGACTTGTTCCTATGGGTAGCTGATATCCATTGACTGGTCAATACAGGGTATAAAAACCCAGCCCCTGTGCTCGAATTGAGACTATTCTTAAGAGTCATCCTAACTCCAGAGCTGTCCATGGAATTGCCGGTAGCCTGTGATGCAAAGGTACTTTCAATTTCTCCTTCTGTCTAGTCCTGTTTCCCTCACTCTCTCTGAGTTTTTGCAACCAGAAATACTCTCCCCAAAATCCCCTGCACCTGAACCTCTCTCAGAAGCTGCTTCACTAGTGAAACTTAGATAAGACAATTTGTATCAGAAATGATCCTAGAAATCACATACTAAAATGAGATTTAAAATTCCATTACATCCTGCCTGGGTGACAATGAAGACCATGTTACTGAAGGTAGGTAACACCTATCATGCTGTCTTAATGAAATTTTAAATTTTTCACTAGTGTTAAACTGGGATAAAATAATAGTGGAAGGAAATTCACTGGCTGTTGCAATATCTGAGGCATCTGAGAATTCAAAGAGATTAGTATTATGAGAACTCTGAAATTAGTCAGTTTTTGTTGGGTACTACTTATGCATTTGGGAAATAATATAAAGGCTGGAGATGATTAATCACCACTTTAGGTGAAGTGTGAAAGCCAGATGACCTTCTAAGCAGCATAAAGTTATTTTCATCTCTGGGGGCAAAAACAGCTATGCATGAGGCCTGTAATTTAATTACAAGAATAGTGGAGCTTCAGAAAAGTTCAAATTCTCATCCCTGTAAGTGTGTTCATCCTAAGCTTAAGGTCCTGATTAGAAAGGTATGGGAACCCTGAGAAGAAAATGATCTATGCACTTAAAAATGTTGAATTTTCAGAACCCTTAAATGCAGTGTGGCCTTTGCAAGTGGCCCACTGCTCTTTTAAAAGACTAGTGCTACATCCTTACATGAAGTTGAGGCAAACACTCTTTGCATCTATCCCCATTTCCACTCTGAGTCACCATACCGATAACTTGCATTATCACATTTTAACGCAACTAGTGCAGTGCTGGGCATTGGTCATGAAAGGGAAGAAAAGGAATACACACCAGAAAAGCTGTAGGAAGTAGCCAGAAGTTACAGTTGACCCCTGAAATATGTGGCTTTGAAATGTGAATTTTTTTTTCAATTGACCTGTGTAGCTCAAACCTGTTTTGTTTGAGGGTCAACTCCGTGGTTGGGGACCTGCTGATGCGGAGAACCAACTATAGTTATACACAGACTCTTAACTGTGTGGGATGTCTTCTCCCTTATCCTCTCTACCCTCCCACCCCTTTAACATATTCCTCATTGTTAAAGGGTTAACTGTATATGGTACCTGAGGGGGCTGGATTAAGAAGGATCAAAGGAAGAGATTTTGTTTTAATATATGCTAACAGTTGTGGTCGACAGAATAATGTCTCCACCCATACAATGGATGTTCACTTCTTAATGTCTGGAACCAGTAATTTTTTTTTCTTACATGAAAAAGGCAAAAAAATAAAAAATAGAATTAAAGTTGCTAATAAACTAAAAATACGGAGGTTATTCTTTACCATCTATATTGTTCCAGTATAATTATAGGGTTCTTAACATTGGAAGAAGGAGTTAAAATGTGAGTCAGAAAAGATGTGACTGGAATCAAAGTGACTTGTAGGTAGGACTCAAACTGCTCACTTTAAAGATGAAAGGAGGAGGCCAGAAGCCAAAGGATTTGTACAGCCTTTAGCAGCTGGAAAGGCAAAAACAAAAAAATTCTCTTACCCTAGAGACTCCAGCTGTAACTCTGCTCTGGTGACACCTTGATTTTCAGCTCAGTAACAACCATTTCAGATTTCTGTCCTCCATAATTATAAGATAATGTGTATTTTTTAAGCCACTTAAGTTTTAGAGATTTGCTATTGCAACAGTACAAAACTAGTGCAGTACTCCTTCATGACACAGGAGTAGCATAGGGGCAAGAGCCCCCAAGGTGGTGCTAACACTGTACTAGAAACATGAATAAAACAATGACCTGCACTAAGTGAAATGTTTATGCCTGAGTTGCCATGGCTTCTGGCATCTGGAAGAATGAGTGCCTCATCTTTGAAGGAGGGAAGTAGGCAGCCACCTTAGTATTTTCTAGAATCTGCCTATGCCTCTCAGATAAACTTTCTTCATGTAATATATGTGTGCTCCATTTGAAAAAATTTTCAGCATGATGCTTGAGAATTTTAGCTGCTAATGACACACTATTCATTTCCATTAGAGAATTGCTCTTAGCAAAAGAGTGCTGCCTATCCCAAAGTTACATTGTTACTCAGGGGAAGTCTAAAAGCATGGCTGGTTGATGAAAGGGAACAGAGATGTAGAGATTTTTCCTCAATCCAAGACTATTAGGAAGGATTATCCCAGCTCCAGAGCTCCCTGTGGAGATCAGCTGAGATGTCTATTGAAACTACATTATAGTTCAACATCTCCCTCTGCCCACTGATGCTTCTCTTACTCTTCCGGGGTTGGGTTCTCTAGAGCACTGCCCAGTATACTTCCTGCATGCAACTCTCCATCTTAGTTTGTTTTCCAAAGAATTCATCTAAAAATAACTTTCTAAAGAAAGAAAAAATCACTTTTTTTACTCTATCAAAATAAGCAATGGTTTCTTAAGTGATGATGGGCTAAGTAAAAGCAAATTGTGTACTACAGTATGTCCTCAGACTTCCAGAAGGCCCAAAGTTGAGCTGATATCAATACTAGTTTTCAAGGTATAGAGATTTTTATAGTGACATGAAGAAAACTGTTTTGCTGTGATAGCTTGTGGAAGAATTTTTTGTCTCCCTCTACTATTTGATGTGATCCGGGTGTGATGATTTATCCTAGAGATTAATTTGCCTAGTTTAAGATGTAGCCAGCATGAGTTTGGGAATAGAAGGATAGGGATGTAATCAATGGTATTCCGAGAAGGCTGAGCAGGTCTGGGAACTATACAGAGAAGGCAATCACTTCATTAATTTATTCACATACTAATTCATTCAACAAGTATTTTATTAAGAACTTTCTAAATGTTTGGCTTTACTAAGCATACTGCTAATACAATAGTGCAGAAAAGAGTGTTCTTTTCTTAGGTGGCATACATATTTGTAAACCAACACTTTTAATGTTGGATGATGAATGCTATAATATAGAAATAGAACATGCCTAGGCAATAACAGAAGTGGAAGATTACAGACAAAACAAACAGCAAGTTCAAAGACTTAACCTTCAGAAAGAGAATAATACAGTATTGTTTAGTGACCTGAAATTATTTAAGTACATCTGTAGGCTAGAATGGAAGGCAGGAGAAAGATGAGAGAAGTGGTGAGCAGAAGCCAAGTTTTGAAATGTCTTATAGGTAGATCATGTTAAGAGTTTAGACTTTATCCTGAAGGCTATCAAGAGAATTGGAAGATTTTAAATAGAAAATGATATGATCAGATTATCCTTTCAGAAATATCAGTGTGAGACTTACAAAGCATGGTTCAGGGGGCAGAGTCTATGGCAGCTCCTGTTGCCGGCAAACGTGATAACATCAAGGCTCTGTAAACCTTGATCTCTCAGTGCCCTGCAGACATTTAGTATACAATTCTGGCTCTGACACTTTTTATTTATAGGATGAATATAAATAAAGAACATCAAGAAACTCTAACCAAGAAAACACATAAAATGCCATGGAAATTATTGGAATAGTCACTAGTTTTTAATCTATACCAATTACATAATTTGTGGCATTAAAAATGACCTCTCAGATCATGGAATTTTTTTGACTAGATTTTCCAAAAGCAATTCTGCTCAGAACATAGGCTATAAATTAGCAATAAATCTTATCCTCATTTCAATGAGTATTTTTAAATAATTTTGTTCAAAGACTCCAATTATAAATAACTGTAGTCAATATTAACACAATACAGTATTAAAAAAAAAAGTTTACAAAGTGCTATTTCCTTTAGACTTCAGAGGGAAAAACTATGTACTTATCTAGAGCTTCATTTCCTTAAGCTTCAGTAAAAATCCTAGAATCTTATGTGTTTTGGAGAAAACATAAGATGTTTACTTTCTGATGAAGTTTCATATATCCCAAGGCAGTAGAAAATCTGACTTCTGATAACAGAAATAATCAGAAATGTCTTGACTATAGCCTAATATTGCAGGACTCAATTCAGAGTTACCTGTTAAAATCAAGTAGTAATAGTCTTATCCCAAACGTTTTAGCCTTCAGATCTCTGATCTCCCAGAGTCTTATTCTCTTGACTGGTTGTTTTTTTTACACAAAGCCTTTTCAGCCTGCATCTGCCTTGATAATGCCAAGTGAGCAGGTGAAATCTGGACAAAAAATATGAGGAATGCTTGCTCTATAAATCTAAAATATAAATTAAATGCTGTAGGCTTCCCAAAAAGCAGAATCCTGCAGAACATCAGTTGATAAAAAAATATTTTTGAGCTAGATAAATAAAACTTGAGGAAAATCCTGGAAAAAATAGATTTTCTTGGTATAAGCAATACAATTGCTAACATATAAATATCTCTATTAATACAAATGATAATTTACATAATGTGCATTCATTATTAGGCACTTGTGGAAGGTAAAAAATGGACTTTTAAAACCACTAATTAAAGTAATAAAATATTCTGTACTGGGAAAATCTAGGTATTTCTAGGTTGGTCAGATTTTTGAACCACTTAATTTAAATTAATGTTAAACGACAAGTTTTGTTGAATTTCCATTTCCAATTTTTTTGAAACAAATTATTAATATGGATATAAATTGCCATTACATCCCATGAATTTATTATTCCTGATTAAATATTTACTAAATAATTGAATTTTTTTAAAAAATTGAAATTTCTTTAAAACTACCCTAATACAACATTGATTCTATAAAAATCATTATGTATGATTAGCATTAGCATTGAATGCAGGTTTTATTATAGTGCTTTTCTTTAATAATTGTACATGCCACTCTGGGTGTAATTAATACCAATCAATTTAGGTTTGCCTTCTATTATGTGTTATCTCTGACATTTATTCTATGTCATTCTAAATCTAGACCACTGACCTAATTTATTACCCTGCTCTTTAGACTTGCCCATTCAACTACTACCTAGACATTTGCATTCTAATATTCCCAGACATACCAAAATTAATATTCAAAACTAGATAATTTTCCCCAAATCTTCATCTACTATTATAACCTTCTCTTAGGGAAGCATATATCTGATAAGAAAAGGATTATTTTGACAAAAAAATGTCTATACATTTTATTAACAAGTAATGTGTGTAACAAATATTATCTGTGCTTCATCCCATCGTTAAACCACATTTAGAGTTTTACAGACATTGTATTTTACTTTCTATATTTGAATTTTTACTAGAATGTGTCATTATATATATTATGAAAAATAGTCTCTTAGAAAAACTTACCATGCTATGTAACAATAATGTTGATTTGTATAGTACTGGTATCACTAACATCACTATTATTAATGTAATTCATTATTTCCCATGCAGGCAGTCCGGGATGGAGATAAAAATCATATGGAGGCATACATACCGTTCTCTTTATCTCTCCTTTTCATCAAACTATTAGAGAAAGAGCAGACACTTAACAAGCTTATCGGCCCCTTCTAAAAGGAGAAAGAGTGATCAATAAAACAGTCAACAATAAAAACTTTAGTATGAATAAATATTATTTACTTCAAGTATACTCTGTTTACTGATTTAAACCCTTTACATGTATTTAAACCTCACACAACTAAAGTGATAGTTATACAATTATCCTCAATTTATAGATGTGAAAAAAAAAAATGTATCAGAGAGAGAAACTCACTAAAGATAAAAAATGAAGTACGTGGAGGAATGTGTCTCAAAGCCTTGTTTAGCTATAGGGCCAAGACTCTTAAACACAACTATATTTCTCGCTAGATGTAATTTTTCTTGCACAGGGTATCCACTCTAGTCTATCATAACAATGTTCATCACACCTTGGGTTCCTATTTTAAAAGTAGGGCTTAGCTTTGAGAAAGATATCCAAGAGAGAATAGATATCTTGTCTCTAGATGGAAAAGGTATATGTAAGTTAGGTTTTTTGACAAGTTTTAGAGCTGTTTATTAAAGAATTATTTTTAGCTCACATCAAAATGCCTAATGCTTCTAAAGTAGAAATGTCGGATGTAATCTCAGTACATCACATGAGGGAATGCATGATGCTATGTCTTATTACTGATGGTCTTAAACTTGATCATTTGGTTAAGGCTTTTTCCATGGTAAACTTACTGTTTTTCATTTGTAATCAATATGTCTGAGAGAGATGTTTTGAGACTGCTAATATAGTGTTTCTAAAACTTCTGCCAACTAAGTTTAACATCTATCGGTGGAACTTGTCTAAAGAAAAATATTGAGTTATTCTGATAATTTGCCATTTCCTTTAATCCTCCATTAATTGTTTTCTTTAAGAAGGTCCTGTCTCTTCTCTGTCATTTATTCACTTATTTATATCACTATTATCACTATTAATTCATGGATGTTAATTTTATTCTAAGAATTATAATCAGTACTGTCATTTCATGGTGTTGCTTAATTGTTGACAGTTCTCGAGCTTTAACCATTAGGAATTCTTACAGATTGGCTCCGGTGCCTTTTCTACAACTCATCTTTTTAAATTATTCCCTTTTTTTTTAATAGCCACGAGATGCTGTCCTAGAATCGACCACTTCTCCAAGTTGGCCTGTTTACTTTATTCAGAATGGCATTAGAAACCAAGTTATGAGTGCTAAGTGTGCCCATTGTTACAATAATATCATTGCATGTAGACTCTGATTAGACAGATAGAAAATATATACCTTGAAACCTACTATACTCGTAAAGTAGTCCTAGAATTGCTAACCCATACCCTGCGAGCACAATGTTTGTGTACAGTTTTTGTCTTTAATTTTAAATCAAATTACTGTTTCCTAAAGACAGGCTAGTTTTTTCCTTCCCTGTTTCCTTCAGTATTATTCAGGTAATAGGTTCATCTGTTTTAGTTTGTATTTCATTTATATCTCCACATCATGTTTTTATTTTTATTTTTATTTATATACAGTAAAACATACTCTTTATGATTTATAGTTCTATGAATTTTGGCAAATGCATAGAATTTTATATTTCCAACACTATTATGAATTAAAACAGCTTCATCTCTCCTAAAATTGCCCTAAATTTTCCACTTTTTAGTCTATTTCACCTTCCTCAAAGCTAGAGAGTACTGGTCTATTTTTAATCTTATAATTATCTGTACTAGAATATTATATAAATGGAATTATACAGTACAGATTCTTTGAGTCTGACCAAAGCTTTCAATATGCATTTATGATTCATCCATATTGTTGCATGAATGAATTACGTGTTCTATTTTATCACTGAGTAGTATTTAGTAGCTATACCACAGTTTATTCATTCATCTGTTGAATGACATCTAGGTTGTTTCCAGTTTTTGATGATTATGAATAAAGCTGTTATAAACCTTTACATATAGGTTTTTATGTGAACATAATTTTTACTTCTCTTGGATAAAGAGCTAGGAATAGAACTGTGTGGCAATATGGTATCTATTTAACTTTATGTAAATAATCCAACTGTTATCTATAGTGGCTGTATATTTTGTATGTATACCAGCAATGTGTGAGAGTTCCTGTCATTCCATATTCTTGCCAGACCTTGGTCATTTCAATGTTTTTATTTTCACCATTGATTATGTAACTAATCATATCTCAATGTGGTTTTGCTTTACATTTTCTAGCAACTAAAGCTTTTGAGCACCTTTTCCTATGCTATTTACCATCCATGTATCTTGTTTGGTGAAGGACCTATTTAGATCTTTTGCCTAGTTTTTCAGTTGGTTTGTGTGGTTGTTATTGTTCAGCTTTCAGAGTACTTTATTCTGGAAACATGCACTTTGTCAAAAATGTGACTTGTAAATGTGCTCTCCCAGTCATTGGCTTATCCTTTTGTTACTTAAAGATTATCTTTCTTAAAAATTAAAAAAAGTTACAAATAAATGGAAACGTATATCATGCTCATGGATAGGAAAATTTAACATAGTGAAAATGTACATATTACTCAAAGTAAACTAGATTTAGTGCAATTCCTATAAAAATACCAATGACTTTTTTTTCAGAGAATTAGAACAAAGAATCTGAAAATTTTATATAAAATAATAAAAGACTGAATAGTCACAACAATCTTGAGGACAAGAATAAAGTTATCATTCTACCTGATATAAAACTATACTACAAGACCATAGTAATCAAAACAGCATGGCACTGGCATGAAAATAGATACATAGATAAATGGAATAGAATAGAGAGCCCAGAAATAAACTCATGCCTATACAATCATTTACTATATGACATAGGAGGCAAGAATAGACAATGAGGTAAAGACAACCTATTCAACAAATGGTGTTGGGAAAACTGAACAGATAGATGCAAAACAATGGAAAAAGAAAAAGAAAAAGAAAAACTGGATCACCTTCTTAATCTTTATACAAGAGTAAACTCTTGTATATATAAGACCTGAAACCATAAAATTTCTAGAAGAAAATAAAGACAGTAAACTTTTTGATATTGTTCTTAGTAATATTTTTCTAGTAAATCTCATTGTGTAGGAGAAACAAAAATAAATGGGACTACATCAAATTAAAGAATGTTTGCATAGTGAAAGAAACCATCAACAAAAAAAGACAACCTACTGAAAAAGAAAAAATATTTACCAGTGATACATTTGATAAGGGGTTAATATAAAAAATTTATAAAGAACTCATGCAACTCAACACACACAAAACAAACAAAAATTTTAGAATGAGCAGAGGATCTGAATAGACATTTGTCCAAACAGAACATACAGATGCTCAATAGACATAGGAAAAGATACTCAACATCACTAATCATCAGAAATGCAAATTAGAACCACAATGAGATGTCTCCTCATACATGTCAAAATGGCTAAAAATAAGTATTGGTGAGGACGTGGAGAAAAAAAAACCCTTGTACACTATTGGTGGGAATGTAAATTGGTGCAACCGCTATGGAAAACAGTACAGTTTCCTCATAAAATTAAAAATAGAACTTTTTTATGACCCAAGAATGTACTTCTGGATATTTACCTGAAGAAATCTAAAACACTAATGTAAAAAGATATATGCACTCCTATGTTCACTGTAGAACTGTTTACAATAGTCAAAGTATGGAAGAGACCTAAATGCCTATCAAAAGACAGTTAGACAAAGATGTGGTACATATATGCAATGGATGTTACTTGACCATGAGAAAATAAAAATAAAATCTTACCATTTGTGATAACATGAAGAGATCTAGAGGGTATTATTCTAAGTGAAATAAGTCAAAGATAAATATCATATGATCTCACTAATATGTGGAATCTAAAGAACAAAATAAACAAAAAATACAAATAAAAACAGACTTGGAGATACAGAGAACAATCTAATGGTTAACGGATGGGAATGGGTCTTTAGGCATGTGGGTGAAAAAGGTAAAGGGATTAAGGAGTACAAATTGATAGTTACAAAATAGTCATGGGGATGTAAAGTACAGCAGAGGTGATATACTTAATGATAATGTAATAACTATGTATAGTTCCAGGTGGGTACTAGACTAATTGACATCAATTCATAAATTATACAAATGTCTAATATTGAATGCCAATTGTAATTGAAAAATAAAAACAAAATTAAAAGATGGTCTTAAAATATTATAATTTTAATAAAATCTAATATTTTTATAGAAATTATGTTTTGTATCATCTGTTAAGGAAAAAACTGATTATCACAAATAATTTTCCTTTGTTTTCTTCTAGAATCTTTATAGTTCTTCATCTCATTTTTGTTTCATTTGAGCAAATTTTTAATGTAAATGTGAGATATAGGTAAGGCTTATTAATATTTTTGCATATATATAAATGTTCCAGCTACTAGTTGAAAATGCATAAATGTTTCAGTGTTTATTGAAATGATTATTCTTTCTGTACTGATTGATTTTGCATCTTTGTCAAAAATAAGTAGACAGAATTTGTGTGGGTCTATTTCTTGAGTCTCTGTTCTCTTGTTCTATATATTTTTTATCAGCTTGCTTTAATTAATTCAGAATTATAGTAAATTTTAGAATATTGATGTGGGTCCTCAAATTTTTTTTTAGTTGTTTATATTGTTTAGCTTTTCTAGTTTCTTTGACTTTCTGCCAAAAACATAGCCTTCTGGAAACTTGATTGAGATTCTGTTGAATCGACAGAAAATTGTCATTTTCAGCTATTGAATATTTTGAGTCACAGACGTAGTGCATTTCTACATTTGTTTCGATCTTTGATTTCTTTTATCAATGTTTTGTACTTTTCAGCACATAGTTTCTGAACATTCTTCATTGTATTTATACCTAAATATTTTATTTTGTGATGCTACTGTAAATACTTCTTTTTATATTGTTAATTAGTACTTAATAGAGATAAAACTGATTTTTGTATGTTATTGACCTTTTATACTAGGACCTTTGTAAACTCAATTATTTTAGAAGCTTTTTTGTGTAGATTTTTTGAGATACTCTACATAGACTACAGATTCTGTCATCTATGAATAGAGGTAGTTTTATTTCTTTCCAATCTAACTGCCTTTATTTTTTTGTCTTGCATTGTTACACTAAGATTTCTAATACGATGTTGAATAGGAGTTGTAAGGGAAGACTTATTCGCAAGGGTGAAATCTTTCCCCTTGAGAATAAGTCCACCCTTACAACTCCTATTCAACATCGTATTAGAAATAAAAATTAAATTTGTCCCCTGTAGATTTTTTATATGTGCCTTTTATCAGGTTAATATTTTTTTCCATCCCTTCTTTCACTGCAAATTTTTATAAAAAAGGACATTGAATTTTAAATGCTTTTTCTTCATCTATTGAGATATTCATTCTATTATAATACTGTTTACAGTAGTTCCCCCTACTCTGTGGTGTCATTGTTCATAGTTTCAGTTACTAATAGTGAACTATTGTCTGAAAAATAAATAGAAGCTTCAGGCATCCACTAGGGATTTTGAAACAAATCACCCATGAATAAGGAGGGGCCACTGTATATAATGAATTAACAGAGTGGAAAGGGGGTGTTCTCTTATATTCTAATTAAGACTCAGCCTTAGGTAGACAAAATGTACCTGTGTATAAACATGTCACCTTCTCATTACTTTTAACCCTCAGCATTTAGTTCTGGGTTCAGTATGTATTCCTGTTCCACCTCCAAGGATAGAGGAATTGCTTCTTTTGTCTCTTCCTTTCCTCTAGCTACACTGAATTTTTACTAGTGCTCAAGGATGCCTATTTTTTGTGCCCTTCCTCCCAGAAAATAAGGCATTTTTTCATAAGGGAGATAGAGAAGATCCAGGAAGATTTTCATCTTCCTCACACAGCAGCTGCTCTGTCACCTCATCTAGATGTACTAATTCAGAAGCTTTCTCAGCATTCTCAGTCTTTTTAGTGAGCATCTCATGGGTTGACGGAGAAAAAAATCTGCAAAAATGTGCCAACTACCCTTATATCTGTGATTCCAACACTGTACATTGTCCATAGCACTTAGCCTTTATAAATTTAACTATAGCAGGTTCCCCGAGTAACACTGTTAAAACATTGATGAGGTGCCTTAGGAATTTAACTCTTGTTTGTTTCAGTTAGCCTAATGTAAAATTGGTTTTGTTATACATAAATTTTGTGACTTTAAGTAAAACGATCAACGTTAAGTTAGGACTTACTGTATTCTAGTTTAATTCTTCTACTAGTTCTTCACAAGCATCTGCTCTAGATAAACAAGTGTTTGAGTCCTATCTTTCCCTGCAAATGCATTCCCTTAGATTTTGTGCTACCTGGTTACTTTGTGACCTCAGCTCCCTGATGGATATAAGAAATGTCATGAATTTTTAGTTTGTCCAAATTTTGTTATTGTTGTAATAGTGGGAATGATATTTTTTTTTCTAGCTCCCTATATTCTTGAATGAAATCTGGAAGTCCTATTTGCTTTTGAACATGTTTCTTCCCTTGCGAAACGTACTGTCATGTTTCCCATCTTTACCCCACTGTCAACCTCTTCATAGACTTCCCAAATTATATCTTTCTTACTCTTCTGATTAAGTGTTCTTTTAGATAACTTCTTCCAAAAGGCCATTTCTCACTCCAAAAAAAAAAGAGTAAAGAATCTCTCCTATGTGATTTGTCATGTACTTTTCTCATTATTACACTTATTTAGTTCTCTTGTAATTTTATATTCCCCAGACATATCTTTATTCATTTTGTAAGATTCCTGAAGTCAGGAGCTTTTTGCATTGCTTATCACAAATGATAGGCATTCAATAATCATTTCTGTATTAAAGGCTTTCTGTTATAGATAACACAAATAGTTTAGACAAGTATGGTATTATATAAATGTCCTCAACATAAACCTAGAACCCAATAAATCACAAATGTTAAATTAAATGCACCTTATTGTCAAACAGAAGATCCATGCTCCAGGAAAATGGAAAAACTTGTGGATGTTTGATGATAGGATATAAAAATCAGTGGAGGTAGGAATGTATCCTTTTAGCAATATACCCCTCTCCCCAGTAGTACTTACAGAGGCAATTTAAAACTTTTAAAGATAGGAAACAGAGGAAAGAAAAGGAAGTATAATCCAGACATATACTCTTGTTTTGGGAAAGTAATTAACACTTTTTTAAATTATTGTCATTAATATCAGTAGGAAACTCTTTGTTAAATCCTTATATGAGTCCTAAATAAACTTTATATTTTGTGTTTCCCCTGACTTTTCTAAATATCATAACATTTTAAACAGAAATATGGAGAAAATAAAGATGAACTTCAAAGAGAAAAGGAAGATGAAGATTCTCATATGTAGGTAATAATAGCAGGGACAGTGTGCTATTGCAGGACTAACAACCAGGAAACTGCTTACCTAGACCAAGATGCGCAGACAAAAAGCATCTTCCCAGTAGAGTGAAATATATTTACTTAGGGAATATATTTAATTACTACACTAGTAAAATCAATGGACATTCAAGTTATTTCCCCAGAGAATTCAACATTTATTCAATATTTACAAAAAAAGGGCCGAGAAATCCTTCACTGCCTTATGTTCTGAGCCATAGTTAATTGCAGTTGAAACTTAATTTTTTAATATATATTTTTAATTAGTCATGAAAATGGAACTGAACATTTTAGCAGAACAATGGTAGATTCATAAAGCTGCAGCCTCTTTTCACCATTTAATTATAACTAACTTCTCATTTGGCTACAGAGAAGAATTTCAATAAATTTATGAACATTCTATAAATGTAAAACTTAGATTTAACCTTGTTATTTTTTTGCAGTATATTGCATTCCAATAAATTATCAATAAGATGTTACCTTGTTAAATACAGGGGAAAAAAAGATTGGGAGTGTGCATCTAAGAACTTGGAAGTTTCCAGTAACATCCAAATATCTAAAATTATTTTTATACAATACATATATAGTTTTTATTTCAACCTGGCAAACTGAAACTAAATTTCTGAAAGCAGAGTTGTCAAAGAGTAAAACATTTTAATGCTGTACAATAGCCCTTAACTGGATTTGTAAATATAAACAACTTGAATAATGGTTAGCACTCTTATCCCTATCTCTCTTTTTTTGTATAGTCTTTCTCTTTGTGTCTGGTATGCATACAGCAGTAGGATGGGAAGTCAGCACACTTTAATGGTTTAGAGCAAGGGATTTAGAGTCAGACTGTAATTAGATGTCCTGCTGTATGCCTCAATTAATCTGTGGCTTTAAGTAGTTTTCAAGACCTCTTTAAGACTCAGTTTGCCCATTCAGAAACAAAAAGGTAATACTGGCATATGCTATAAGGGGTTATTCTCAAAGTTAAATGAGATGATTCATATAGAACATTAGATATGGTGACTGATACATAGTAAATAATGTTGGCTTCAAAAAAATGAATATGTGTATCATTTAATTGCACTATTTGAAACATCTCAGTAATGAGTAATGAGTTATTTCTTTCATCCCATAAGGGAAGGATTCATGTTTCTAGCAATTGCATTAGGATGTAAAGATGCTCCTTCTTTCATAATGGGCTTATTTCTAAAAAATCTACATAGAGCTTCTCTTTAGTGTTCATTATTTTTGTTGCCCACTCCAAAATGCCCCATGTTTATGAACTACCATGGGGCGGGATCAATGGCCACAGTGCCCAGTGGTAACCCACAGAGAAAAGGTTTTGATTACTTGAATTTTTGTTTTATTGGTATTTTACCAGTGGTAGGACACTTGATATTTGAGGAAAAAACATAAATTTTGAAACCTAACAGACCTTCATTTGAACAACGGATCTGTCACTGATTACTTGTATAAATTGAAAAAAAAATTCTCTGCCCAAGTGTTCTTCCTTTTATAAAGCTAGGTTAATAATATCTAACTCATAGGGTTATTATAAGGATTAATAATTAATAAGAATTAGTCTCAGTTCACAAGACCTTAATAAATGACAGCCATTATCATTTTCATTTAGCACAGATCATTCTGCTTTACTAAAAAGTAAACATAAACCTGGAAAATGGAGCAAGAATTAAATTTTCTTTTCTTATTTATAATGCAAATGACTGTCCTTTTAGAAAAGGAACATTAAATTTCCTTAAAAAATACAGCCAGAGAGGTTATGTAATTTTTTCAAGTGGTTTATTAAGAGAGTAAGAAAAATATATAGGTTTTTATTGTCTCCAGTTATAGCTGTTGTAATTGCTTCTTTAGTCATTTTATAACCTCAATTCCAAGCCTACATAAGTTTTATATTTGATGCAGTAGAGGGTCAATTAAAATGTTTTTCTTAAATTATGAAATATTTCAAGCATACAAAAAGAGTAGATAATGAAATGAATGTCTCTATACTCAGTAACCCAGATGAAAATACAGTCTTGCATATGCAGTTGAGGCTTCAGGATAATCCTCACAGGTGTCGTTGCCTTCTTTGTTCTCCTTCTATCAACGATACATGCCCTCAACAGTACTACCACCCTGAATTAGAGGAATCATTCATAGAGTTTAACCCAAAACTAGAGTTACCTTAATTACTCATAAGAAATGCTCATTTCTACGATAAGTCTTAGAACAACAATATAATGATTATAAACTTCAAAGAATTTTCTACACTGCTTTCTGGGTTTTTAACTTCTTGTTGTAGAGTAAATATTAACATGAATTTCTAATATTACTGACAGTACCATGGCACCAGATAGTGTCAAGTTTATTTCTGAATCACTAAGATAAATTAATATATCTATCCTTTTTATTTAGAAAAATCGAATGACAAGAAAAATCTATTCAAATAAGAAGAGACATTATATGCAAGTCATCATGCAAAGAATACAAACGTAGACATAAGTAAGATTTGATCCTTGTGTTATACTTTAGGATAGAATCCAAAATTACTATTCTCTTTCCTTTTGTTAAATGTTTTATGTAAAGACCTTGGTTTATAATCATCTATAGCTCTTTTAAATGTTTGCCACTCTGAGCAAATTAGTAGTGACCTTGCATAGATCTATACTGACTCTTGAAAGCTTAATGTCTTTTCTAACCTTCAAAGAATATTCTCAGGATGTTTCAAAAATAATTGTTAAGATACGCTTTTTAAAGTTGAAAGGCTTTTAAATAGCCACTAGAGAAAATAGCATTAAAATGAACTTTCTTACAAAATACATTTTTTTAAATTTATAAGACAAAATATTACACCATAATCAAACAGGCAAAATTAACAGTTTAGTTTCTATATTGTTTGCTTTAGTGCTTTGGTTTTATTCAGATGTATTTTATTTATAACAGGTGTCACGTTAAGAGAATGCAGATATAAAGGAAAATGGTGATACATATACAGAATGGAGCTAGTCCCCTCTGAGTGGCTGAAACCTGTAACCAACTTCATGACGATTAAGAAAGAACAGGAATATCCCTAAGACAAAACTGGTCATTGCTGTTTAGAAATTCCTCATGAATTCAGACAGACTATTTCCATTATACACTCACATGTACATTTATGCATAAATACATATAAAACAAACATACATGTATACTGTCAAGATGAACAGTGTCAAAGAAACCCATACTGAAGACACTGCATTTCAGTGGGAAATGTAAGAAGAGTATTTATATATTTTTTTATTATCTCATGACATACCCTTTCATCGGTACTAATACAGTACTGTATCACTTCTTCTTTTCATTTCACCATTTATCCAAGTACAGACACTACTCTGAGATTCATATGAGCTAAATGATCATTCCAGGGTCAAAGACTTTATTCTAGTTTATGCTTGATAGATGTAGTTCACTTCACATGTGACATAATGAGTGCTTGAGATTTAAAAAAAAAACAAAAAACAAATAAAAAAACAGAATTAGTACTAGATGTACTCTATTTCACTAATTTACAAATGTATTTGATAGATAATCTTCAGTAAGAGATAGAGATGTTCATCATAATCACATGGGAAAGTTCTTTCTTTCTTCAATATCCCAATTCTGGGACTATACACTGGAGAGTCTTGCTAAATGTCTAGACTGGGGCATGACTTTGCATACTTTGGCAAAGAACTATGCCTGGGTTGATACCTAATTGGAGTGTCTTCCAGGATTCTGATAAACTACTTAACAGCTTATCCTTTGACCTCAGTTATAGCTCCAAGTCCTCAAATACTGTTGACCCTAACTTATGGCTATAGTTTATTGGAGTGGACACAAGAGACTCGCTCAGTTTTTGCCTCAGAGAAGTGTTTGAGGACTATAGAAAGGAAGGTAAACAAAGCATTGGAAATGGTGTAGTGGCTTCTATTTTCTTCTTATGTGGACTACACAAGTAGAGAAAGCCAAGGTGTAGAGACAGAGTGAAATAAGCACAGGAGGACACTACAGATGAAAGACAACAGCAAATTTTTGGGCCTACTACTATCCTGGCACACAATAGGCACCAAATAAATCTTTTCTAGTTTTAAAGTAAATGGTAAAATAAGGTTTGGCCGATTTCCTGACATTGGCTTTTGTGAACTATCTGTTTCGTTATAATAGATTTCCCCTTTCTACCTAAGATATCAAGTTGTTTTATTTCCATACAAAATGTCCTAACTTAAACATGTAAATTATTATAATATTTGGAATAATAGATCTATAACAAAATTATAACCAATTTATGGTTAGGACTATTCTGTAGAGATAGGAAATTGCCATTTTCTTGCAACATCTGAGAAGGAACTACTTGCCCACTCCTTCTCATCATATGTTAATTAATAACTTTAAGTTAATAAGTTATTAAGTTAATTAGCTGTTAATAATTAAGTTAATAATGAGAGCTGGGTGAAGATCACTTTCCTAAGAAATAGGCAGTCATAGAACACATATCAAGTTAAATTCCCTGGCCCATATAGTAGCCAGATTCTAAATGCTTCTAGTAATTAGCATTTCATTAATCTATGAAGCAGTCAGTTGTACTATTGGTAGTTGTGATGTTAGAATTTTTCTCTCATATTAAATATTTATTTTGAAAGTGACTAAAAGTTTTGGGGAATTTGCCAATGCCTTTCAAAATAAAAAGTTTACATTGTTATTATCAAGGGCACTGTTTTCAGAATATCAGCCAAAAAATCTCAAAGGATTGGAGAATAGTTATTATGTGCAATGTGACAGGGATAGTCTGCTGGTAAATGCTATCAATGAAAATTAAAGTGAAAACAATGTGAAAACAATGAGGGAACATTGAGAATTGTGCTTAAGGATTCTGCTTGTCAACTTGTCCCTAACTTGACATTAATATTGGATAAGAAATTTAACTTTCTGCATATGAGTTTCTTCATCTTTAAACAAAATATCTGAAAAAAAAAAACTTTAAGAGCCTTTTCTGACTCTGGCATTTAATGGGTAAATAAAAGATGCATCTCAAATACCTAATGTAGGCATTATACTAGTCAATGAAGCATGCAGTTCTCATGGAACAAGAAGTAGAGCTGAGCACTTCAGCACAGTACTTCATCAAATGTTGAGCCTTGACCTCTCTGTTCTTACTATGACCCAGGATGCATGGCTAACTGAGAGTTTCAGTGTGTCATCTATCACATTGCATCTGTAGCTTGAAGGCTGAATTATAACCAAAGATCCATCAATTGATGTATCAGTTTTTCCATTCTTAAAGTCATACAGCTTTAAAAGTGATGTCTTTGCCTTTTACATTTTACTTTTGATAAATCATAACTCAGTGGTTGGCAATGAACTAGAAAAGTAAATCAATAGTGAATCACTGATACTGGCTGTGACTTTTATCATCCAAGTGAAGATGGCCACTCAGTCAGGTCTGAAAGATTGTGAAGCAGAAAAGGCACATTGAGTGTTTCATTAGCACCACTCCATCCTTCTCTGTGTGATTCCCTTCCTATTCTTCTGTGTCCTCTCTCTATTATTCCTGTGTATTGTACTGAGCTCTGAGTACCAGAACCCTTCACTGCTGTACTTTTCTTCCATTCTGGCCTATTCTTCCACATTCAAGACTCTCCTTCATTCGAACTATCCTGCACTGTATCTCATATCCTTTCATCCCTGCTAAGGAGATAGCCAGTTACTGAAATAGCTATTTTCAGCTAAGCTGTTAATAGCTAACAAAGAATGTAATATGTTAACACTTACTTTAAAACTAGAAAATATTTATTTTGTGCCTACTATGTGCCAGAAATAGAGTTTAAATGGAGGATTCAGGAATATATCCTATATTACCCTTATCATCCTGAAAAGATAAAACTTAAGCAAATATCTACAGTAATGTTTGGTGAGTACTATAGTAACCATGTAAAGAACATACGTTGAAAGCATAGAGAAACAACTTGACTCAATGTGAAAGGAAGAGATAGGAGAAAGTCTATCCCTTTAAAGTAGACTATTATTGTTTCTCTGAGAGAGTAGAAGTGACTTAAGAAGGCAGGTGGAGTGTCTTTCAGGAAGAAGAAAGAGTATATATAAGGCATTGTGGTGAGGAAGAGTATACTAGATAACTCTGGGCAAATTAATGATGAGATGAAGAGAGACCAAGAGGGACTATCTTTATAATATCTTAAGGCATTTGAACACTATAATAATGTAGCATATGAGTAATGGGAAACCATTAGAAGCAGACAAGACTTAGGAAGCATGGAGAAGGGAGGACACTAGAGACAAAGAGAATATTTAAAAATCCATTGAAATGTAGGCCAGAACTCAACAATGAAAATAGGAATAGAAAAAGAAATGAATCACCAGCTATTTATTACTTAATAATTGACAGTGTAATTCTTCACTGAACGTTTAAATGAGAAAAAAAAGGGGGGGACCAGGTTGGACAGAGAAAAATTGAGAGGGATTGAGAAAAATAGAGTGCGAGAGAGAGGATGAGGCAGGAGGAGAAGTGTAGAGAAAGAATGAGACTGAGAGATTGAGGGAGGGATTGAGAATGATGCTAAAGGATTTGACTTGATTTTATAGTTGGTGGAAACACGTGAAGATCAAGAAGAGTACAGGTAGACACCACTGGAGGTAATTAGTGAGAAAGGAGATACAAAGTATATCATTGGTTATGATAAGTAAAGGTATTTACATATTATAAAGTAGAATATTCAGATAGCAATATATATCTAGAAATTAGAAAATAGGGCTGTCTTCAATTTGTATAATTAAAACTATTAGCTAAGTATATAATAATAAAACCACTCTTGAAGAGTATGCAATCGGAATAAAATAGATCTAGGAGGAATCTTGATTTTTAAGGAGTAAGAACAAAAGCCTAGGAAGTGAGAGAACAGAGAAAATAGTGTAGTAATCAAAGAACAAGACAAATCCAAGGAGAGAATAAGCAAAATTTTAAGGAAATGTAGGGTAATGTTTCAGAAGGAAAGTCAAAAAGAACATCAATAACTTAAGTAAAAGGCTGGTTTCAACAGATTTTAGGAGCTCAAACACAGCAAGAGAAAGTTGAGTGGAACAACAAATTCTACAGCATTAAAAACTGAGTAAGAGATGAAGAAATGGAGAAACAAGTACCCAAATATTTTGAGTGACATAGCCATTCATAGTTGTATCTTTAGTCTTAATGGACAGTTAAGTAGTATTTATATTTAGTATTAATATTACTACAAACTTTAGATTAAACTGTGAGATAATAAATGAGTATTATTTTAATGTAGGTCAAGACTCAGGGTATAGTGTAGCTGAATACTAAGCTTCAGGGCCTCATAAAGTTGCTATTAAGTTTTTACTCGAGGCTGTGGTTTCACCTAAGTCTTGTCTGCTTTCAAGCACATGCAATTGTTGCCTGCATTTAATTCCTCATGAGATTTTGGACTGAGGACTTCAGTTTCTTGCTAGCTGTTGACTGGAATTTATTCTCAGTCTTTTTCCATGTGGGTATTTCCAACATGACTGCTTCTTTCCTAAAAGCCAAAAAAGAGGGAGTCTCCTTAAGAGACAAGCATTATAGTTTTATATATTACAATGATAGAAGTGACATCCCATTACCTTTGCATATTCTATTGGTTAAAAGTAAGTAAAATTTTTTGCCCACATGCAAAAGCAGGATATTAACCAAGGTATGAACAACAAGAAGGAGGAATCATGGGGCTCCCTTATAGTCTGTCTGCCACCAAGATAAGATAATGTTTTAATCTAGGTGAAAGAGTTTGGAAGCTTAGATTTGGGTAGTAGTTTGTGGATTTGGTGAGATGTGGAGAAATTTGGAATACAACTTGAAATATGAGCTTAAGAGTTTTATAAAGATTTGACCTGATACATTGGAAGAAAAAAGAAATCAAGTATGAGTTCTGAATGTTTGGACTCAGGCAAGACTGGAAGAGACATAAATTGGCCCAATGTGTGTGGGGGTGTTTGTTTTTAGATATACTGTTAGAGATTACTATGAAGTGTCTAAGTAAAGATTCCTATTAGGTAGTCCAATACCTGGGTTTAGTATACAAGGAAGAGAACAAGCTGAAGATAAAAATTCAAGTTATCAGAATATATCTAAAGCCATATAATTAGAAGAGACCACATAGTGAGTGAGAGTAAATATAGAACAGAAGGAACAGTAAATCAATCAATGCTGAGGTATCCTACAAAACAAAAAAAGATGTGCTAAGAAAGAGGAAGTGATCAACTATATCAAATATAAGAAAATCAAGTAGGATAATGAATGAGAACTAACTATAGGATTTGGTAAATTTGACTTTACTGGCAATTTGGTTGACAGCAATTTTATTTGGGTTGTGGGACAAAAGTTTGGTTGTTTGGGTTAAGGAGGGAATAGGAGAAGGAGAAATGGAATAAATACTAAATGTGTTAAGGATAGGTGCAGATGCATAGATGGGAAGATGAGGAAATTCTCATTTGATCTGAATTTTCTCTCTGAATTGATACTTATCACAAGGTATAAAGACTTTAAGAAATATAGTTAATGTTTAGAATAATTGATGTGGGGGAAGGAAGACATAATTTACTAGATATACACAATATTGTTTTTGACTGAAAAACTCCAGAAGTTTGAATACCTTATTGACCTATCGTTACCATCTTCAATGATGGTGAGTCATGACAACAGGCTCAGTGGAAAAAGTTTTGAAAAGGAAACTTTGCCAAAGTCCCTTAACTTATACTACATGCATGATTGCCAAATTTATTTATACTCAAGATCAATCTGGGTAACAAAATTTTGGTAAAACCATGAAAATAGAATGCTGAATGGCAAAACGTGGAAATGAAAGTATTCCCAGAAGTAAATCATACATTCTGCTTATCAAGAGATTAAGGCTGAATGTTTTAATAAAAGAAAACAAAAAAAAAATGGGAAATGTTTCTCAATTCATAGTCTGAATTTAAATTCATTGTGTCACAAACATTTAATTTGAACTAAATGTATCAAAATATAAAAAAGCATAAATTCAGGGGTATAGATTTTATTCTGTGTGTATGTAGCTCCCCTAAGAATGTGTGTATTTCTGGAACTGGCCTTCGAAGTATCCGATAGCTCAACAGGTAAAATAGTACTCTATGAGATAAATAAAGTAAGGTGTTCTTCAAGAACTCCAATTTCAAAGTGTCAGCTTTATAATTTTACTATTTGCTATATATTCTTGACATTGATTAAATTGCTTCCCTCTCTCCAGCTCCTCATATTACTATAAGCAGCTTTTTTTTTTCAGCTTTGAGGTATAACTACGAAATTATCAGATATTTAAAGTGTAAAATGTGATGATTTGATATCTGTATACATTGTGAAAAGATTCCCCACATCAAGTTAGTTAACACATCTATTACCTCCAATACGTTTCTTTCTATTTTTGTGAACACATTTAAGTTCTATTTTCTTATTGAATTTCAATTATACAATACAGTATTATCACCATATTTTACACTATATCCAATTCATTTAAAAATTAACTGACAGTTAGTACTCTTATCAATTTCTCCTTATTCCTCCCACCTCAGGCCCTTGCAACCACTTTTCTATTATGTTTTTGTGAGTTCCATTTTTTTTTCATTTATTATATTTCACATATAAGTAATACCATGCAGTATTTGTTTTTTATTACCTGACTTTTAAAAGAAGTGGTGGATAGACTGGCAGCAGCTAGATGAGGCTGACCTTCAGGATTATTATAGAAAGAATGGGAAGTAGAGGCTAAGTCAGGAGACAGAGTGAGCCGTTGTAGAAGGATTTTATGTTGAAAGAAGTACTCGAGGACTCATGTAACACTTTTTTTTTTTTAGAGAGAGAGAGAGCTCCATGCATATTTAGGTGAGAAATAAAAGGGAGATAATCTGTTACATATTCCTTTTACCTCTTAAAGAGTTTGAAAGACTTAGAAGAATTATTAAAAAGTGAAAGTAGGGCAGAGAAAAAATGGCATAGATGATAGAGGCTCTGTTCATCCCTCTGGTGACCAAATCAAAATTGTGATGGAAACAAGGAGTAGCCGTCAAGAAAAATTACCTTGGATCTAGATGAACAAGCCATATAATTACAGAGAAATCCAAGAAAGCCCCCTGCAATGGCAGAAGGTAGGACAGGGCAAGGATGCTGGGCTTCATGGTTCTGAGCAGCTGAGTGAGACGGAGGCTGCAGCAGTGGCAGCGGCGGATGTCTCTTAAAGGGCTGTATCGCGAGTGGATTTTCGTGATGATAGACCTGCTCACTGTGAGCACCAGTGCCTGTTTGGCTGCATGCCGGGGTATTCAAGGACTTACAAGGAGACATTGTCGGAGTGAAAACTGAGGCGAGACTCACTCGGTACAGAAGTGCCAGCAGAATCCATTGTTCCCTGTTGAGGTCTCCCCACTACCAGTGCTTGGAATATAGCACTTTCATAGCTGTAATGTCATCAAACTGGATAACAGAGGTCACTCTACCCAGAGGATTCCCTGAAACCCCACCTACCCTAATTTGGGCCCCCAGCCAAACCACATCCAAGTGTATCCTCAGTGAGACAGTGCTCCTTGCTGAGACTCACACTGGTGAAGGCAGCTGGCCTCAGTTTCTGGTGTGGCCTTTCGAAGCAACTATAAGCACAACATCTGTGGATTGCTAGCTGAATCTTAACAGGTAGCCTTGGCAGGGTAGAGTCTTGGGCTAAATTTGACCTGTAGCTGAACCCTTCTCAGGACTGGACAGACAGCTACTTCACAAATCCACACTAATAAGACCGGGAGACTTGGGTGCTTTGCTTAGTACATAGAAACAGACATGGAAAGACAGCCAAAATGGGAAGAGAAGCAGCAACCATATGAGAGAACAGAACAGAGATCCAAATATAATGGAGTTGAGTAATCTAACAGATGCAGAGTTAAAAACACTAGTTATAAAGATGTTCAATGAACATTTGGGAAGTGTAGAGAACTCCAACAAAGAGATAAAAATAGAAATGGAAATTGTAAAAGAAAACCGATCTGAAATGGAGAACACATTATCTGAGATGAGAAGTATATTAAATGAAATAAACAAAGGAATAAACAAAGTAAATAAAGAAGAGGATCACATGCCCTATCTACAGGACAGGAAAGCCAATCAGGACACTCAACCAATATGGCAAGAAAAAAGATGCCGAGACTATAAAAATAACTTAAGGAGCTTATGGAACACTATTAAGGCTCCAAATATTCATCTGATCTGTGTAACTGAAGAAAATCAAGATGTTGAACAGCTTTTTGAAGAAATAATGATGTAAAACCTCCCTAACCTGGTGAAGGAAATGGATATAAAACCCCAGGGAGCACAGAAAATTCCAAAAATCAGGGGTCCAAAGAGGCCCACACCAAAACATATCATAATTAAAATGCCAAAGGTTAAATACAAAGAAAGAATATTAAAAGCAGCAAGAGAAAAGCAGATAGTTACTTATAAGGGAACACCCATAAGACTGGCAGCTGATTTCTCAAAAGAAACTATGCAGGACAGAAAGGCTTGGCAAAAAATATTTGACAGAATGAAGACTGAGGATTCACAACTAAGGATACTTTATCCAAGAAAGCTATCATTTAGAGTTGAAGGATAGATAAAGGGCTTCCCAGACAAAAATGAGCTAAAGGAATTTATCACCACCAAGCCAGTATTACAGGAAATGTTGGAGGGACTTCTTTAAGAAGAAAAAACATGTATCAAAAACAGGAATAAAGAATGGTAACAACTACATTCCTATCAATAAGTACTTTAAATGGAAAAAAAAAAATTAAGTGCTCCAACCAAAAGATAGAGTGGATGAAAGGATAAGAAATCAAGACCCCTACATATGAAAAGGAAGGGAATGAAAAAAGACATTGCTTTGATGAATCTAGAAGGTATTTAAGTCAGACAGAAAGATAAGCACTATATGATTTCACTTATATGTGAAATTTAAGGAATAAAAAGAACAAACTAATAAAAAACAGACTCACAAATATAGTAGACAATTTGGTGATGGACAGAGAGAAGGGGTGTTTGGGGGACTGGGAGAATGGGGTGAAGAGTTAAAGAAGTACAAATTAGTAGCTGACAGATAGTCATGGAGATGGGGAGCACGGCATAGGGAATGCAATTAGCATTAATACATTGGCTAGATGGAGGACCAGGGGAGGGAGGGAGCAATGGCGATCATTTTACTAATTATATAGCTGTCTAACCAATGTACTGTATACTTGAAACTAATTAAAATTTAAAAAAAAATGCAAGTAACTTAGAAGGAGAGGAACATTTCTCTCCTTGTGGACACTGAGGATCATTAAGCAACTTTAACAACTAAAATAGAATCACGAGTCACTAAAGCCTTTCTCCTTACTGTGCAAAATTTCAGTACCCAACATTTCTCTGGAAACTTTTTGGCCTGATAAGTGGGAAGGATGAAAATTAACATGAAATTCAAAAATATTTTAGTGATGCATGTATTCTCTGGGACTTAGTTTTCTTTCTTTCTTTCTTTCTTTCTTTCTTTCTTTCTTTCTTTCTTTCTTTCTTTCTTTCTTTCTTTTTTCTTTCTTTTTTCTTCCTTTCTTTTTTCTTTCTTCTCTCTCTCTCTCTCTCTGTCTTTTTTTTTTTAATAACTTTCAAATTTCATAATGTTTGGCCAGGGCACTTGAAAATCTTTTATCACCTCGGAATGTACTGAAATGAGCATATTTTGTCTTAATAGGAAAATTAAGTGTTAAACCAACCAGCTTATCTTATTCATAGTAAAATATTCTAGAACAAAATATGTGTAGTCAAGGAGGTTGCCATCATGTTGTTCAGTTCATAGAATCACCCTCCAAAATCAAAGGACTACATGACAATAAAAGTAGAAAAATAACCAAATGTTTGAACTTTGACCACAAATTATTACACCACAATTGTCTCTCTCTCGCATAAACACATACCCATGACCACACATGTATGTGTGTATATATGTATGTGTTTGTGTGTGTGTATATTATAAATTTTCTCTTATAGAAATAACTACGTATATACTCATATATGTGAGGCATTGGTGTCAGCAATCCCTCTGTGTCTTCATATTTACCTTTAGCTATTTAACACTTTTGGGTAAATATAAATATCAAACTTATAAATAACCAGGAAAAAAGGAAGCTTTGCAAAGTATCATGGGTAGTTTTAGTCATCCTTATTAGAACAAAAGAAGAACCTGCTAATTCAGTTCTTATCATAACAGAAGAGAAAATATAAGCATCTGATTAGTCATATACTATGCTAGTTTGCAGATCTTCAAAATTAGTTTAAAGAATTATATTAAACTCAAAAATCAAAGTGCTCCTATAGTTTCCTAAGTAGTGTGGAATAAATTACTCTCCTGCAAGAATTTCACTGTATTTAACCTTCCATTGAATAAATTAAAAAGTGTTTAGTTGTATCTGGAGAGCCCACATGATTAATTTCAGGCCCTAAGTAACTTTGTGGTGAATAAAAATAACTAACCATGATACAGATATCAAAGGGAAATGGACTTGTTAAATCATCAAATTGACAGTCACTCTGTAAATGATTCACAAATTGATAAACCTAATGTGTTATATAAAAGAGAGGAAATAAATACTATTTCTTATGTCAACTCAATCCCTCAACCTTGCCAAAAGACTAAATATTACATTTTCATTCTATATTAAACAAGTGGTTTAAAAGAAAATAGCTAGACTTTATAATTAAATGTAAATATTATCAAATATCATTATTTATGTTTAATCCTTAAAAATGTGATCATATCAAAATAATATTTTGAGCTTGATAAAAGATAAAAAAATATTCCTAGTAACACCAAAAACAAACAAAAATGATCTATATATATCAAATGACCATCACTCATGACAAAAAAAATGTGTTTTTTATAATTCTATTTTGGACACCCCTAACTTATTGATGGCTAGTTTCAACATACATCAATGAATTGTCTTTGAAGGAAAAACTAATGTAATGGGCATTTGATCCACCTTAATGTTTGATCTTTCCAGAAATGGTAAATTGAATTAAATCAAATAAAACAATATCAAAGAAATAGAAACATGGCTAGAATAACTAAACAGATTACCTGAAAACTGTGTACAGCTAGGAAATAAAAAAGAAAAAAAATACTAATTTTAAATCATTTTTAGTATAACTTCATAATGACAAAATTTATTTTTAAACATTTTCATTATGTGCAAATGTTGTTTATAGAAAAGAGCACTGAAAATTTTAAAACTCTAAATGTCTATGTGAATAGGTGCAATGCATTTCATTCCATTCATCAAGCACTTCAAAATAGGCATTGCCACATTATCATTAATTCATGTGTCAGTTACTGTCACCATTGTCCCAGTAGATGCTCAAAATTCAGGTAGCCAGAGAAAACAGCAAAGAAATTGTGCCAAAGATGCCCATGGAAGAAAATATGGAAGTACAGGAGGCCTTTTCCAGTTGCCTGAGACTTTCACTTCATGCGTTCCTTGTTCAAGGAGAAAGGAGAGAGGCTCTACCATGAGGTGCAAGACTTCTTACTGCTTTTTTTCTCCAGCTAAGAAAAGGAAATGAGCAAAATTAAGAATATGGCAATACAACCAATTTTTTCTTTACATATTTGTGAGTCTGGCATTAATGTCTTATTATCATCCTATGCTAGAGCCTAAAAGTTAATGATAGAAATATGACAAATATTAAAGTTACAGTATATTAGTTATCTAAATTATTAGCAAACTCCATTCTAATTACGATCTTAAGTTCATTTAAGGTTTGATCCCTTTTAGTATTACCAGCGCTTTTCTCACTTCTCAGAAGAGCAGTAGTCACCAAGACAAATATGGTTTAGTTTGTGATAACACTATTCCTTATCTATAGATAGTCAAATTTTGCTGAAGACAAGTCAAGTAACTTACCTCTTACATTAAATTAGTTATCTTCATCTTGCCTAGTCCTTAAGAATAGTAGTTAAACTGTGTCTCCAGAAATTAAATTGAATTTTTTAATGAACAAGTCCTAAATTTCACTTTCTCAAGTATTTTGAAGTTTTTATTTCTAATAAATTACATTACTTTTACTGTAGCCACATTTTAAACACATATATCATCAAGTTAAAGAGAATCAACTTTAGAAAGAAAAAAATATAGTATTTTTTTTGAGAATTTGACATCATTTTTTTTTCAATGTACAACTTCAATTTCCTGAAATAAAGAAACTCTAAATTTAGGTATTTAACATTGAAAAAAAAATACGTGGGAAATAGTTTTTAAAAAAGTTTGTTTATATTTGTATTTTCAAATAGTTTTCTTTTCCTAAAAATAAATATAAAACAAATAAGATTCAAGATACTTGAATATTTTCTACCTGGTTCTAGAAGTATATACTGGAGTACATACTAGCCAGTTATATGTGGTTAAATCCTAAGTAAATTGAAAAATAGCCACTAAGTTTTTGTTCATTTCTACAATTACCACATTTTATCCTTTGTCTTAAAGCACTCAGATTCTTCAATGTCTTCTACTTATTCCAAAATATATCTTAAAATATTTTTAACACATTCATCCTTCAAATGACTTAAAGAATTCAGAGATTTTATTTTCCACATTTCTATCAAAGTGACTACTTAGGCAGAAGGAATATTACTTGTGAGAAGATATTTTGAGAGCTTAAGGTATCTTCTGGGGGGAACACCTTCAATTGTATCATTACCCCTACATAGGACTTGAACTATGCCCTCAAGGGTTACTATGACACTAAAGAGAGATCTAAATTTAAATAAGATAAAAATAATTAAAACAAATATATGCTAATATTAAATATGTTGATTTTAAAAATGAAATGTACTTACTCTAAGGAATTCAGAGATGAAAATTGCAGAGAAAGAAAAATTGACCTTACAGCTAGAGATTGAATAAGGCATGGGGAAGCAAGGTGAAGCAGAAGAAAGTTCAGGGTTGGGAATAATTTAAACTAAAATGATTATATGCTAAATATATATATATATATATATATATATATATATATATATATAAATATATATATATATATAATAAAATAGTTTCATTATTTACTTTTAATAATTAGAAAACACTGCAGAAACAAGAGGATTAAAATTCTCCCTCTTCTGTTCTTCTGTGTGGTATATGTTTATTATCAAAGAAAATGACAAAAATTTTCAAAAAATTAAACTCTCAGAGATCTAAACATTAAATGATTTGTTTTCCAATTGGAATTAACTTTTGCTCCCTTCTCAGGTTTTACTCTTAAGAATTCAGCAGTAGATATAGTGCAAATATAAGGAATATCATCCACAAATAGAAACTATCAGATTATGAATAAAAATAGGCCTTCTACTTCTTTGGATATAACATCTTTTCTTCATCAAATGACTTCTGAGAGAACAGTGTTTCCTATTGAACTAGAAAATATGAAATAGGATTTAATGGAATAATTTTGTAGACCCCAAGACACAGAATTATTTATTGGAAATAATAAAAAACACAAAACAGTTTATTTTCCTTGTTCTATCCTTTTATACTTAGCAGTTTATTCTTTACAACACAGTGGGTTTCTCTAATAAACTTAGCATTAAAATTATTTAACAAAGTTGACCTTTAACAAGGCTAGTGATAAGAATATTCAGCTATTCCTCTCAAAATGCAAATCATCAGTTTACAAAACATGAAGAATAAAATTCATAAAAAAAAAAAAAAAAACATTTCTCTTTCAGCAGTGGCAATTTCTCACTGAGACTTATGGATTCTCAGACCTTTCCTCCATTTTAGTTTTCTGCCTCTTCAAGTAGGTCACAACTACAAGCCTGACAGAAAAAGAAATGCAGTTGCTCAAATTTGTTCATGTCCACTTGTATTTTACCTTCACATTCTGCCTTTTGTCAGACTCCATCTAAAATTAAATCACTATTGGCCAAGGCCATGTCCACACAAAAATGGCAAAGTTAGAGGAATTCAAATAAGATCAATTCTGCTTAGCTATAGCAGTTTACATGGCTATGTAATATATCATCCCATGGCTAAAAGAAATGATTGCCATGAGTTTACAGAAATTGGGCCCAACAAATTCATTCCCCTTTATTCTACAATTAATATCTAAAACCAGATAAATTCCTGTCCATAAAGAAACAAAAGAGAATGGTAAGCACTTAAAACATTTTTAGATTTTTCTAATTAACTATGAAACACTTGTAGAAGAAAACATGACTAACAGCATATTTCCTTATATCATTTCAATTAATTTAAATTCCTTTTTTAAATTTTTAAAATTTATTTATTTATATTTTAAGCGAGGCAATTCTTGGTTGACCTCACAGATTACAAAGAACTTGTCAGCTTACAATCCCTTATTTTTTATTTTTTATGCCTACAGCACTTGGTCTTCCTAGGTGGTCTCTCATCCAAGTACAATTTAAATTCTTATGTAAACAAGTCTAACAGTCATGTAATGTTAGATTCTATATATATATATTGTTGATAATTTCTATAAAAGATTTGGTTAGTATATGAGTTTTCCAAAAGTATCCAAAGACTTCCTCAGAGGTATATATAATAATTTCAAAGTTCTTCTCCGTCTACCAAGATATATTGTATGTAGGTACACAAGTAAACCATTCCACAGAGAACACAATAAATCTTCCCTGCCTTTAGTAACACTTACAAATTGTTATTGAAACTCTCTCTCTAACCAGAGACAAAGAGGTGTATTTTAATAAAATCTTATAAATGTGAACCCAGTATGAACAGACTGACTCCAGACATGAAGATGTTAGTCCTCACCAACATTAATTATTTTTTGTTTTTTTCATAATAGCCATCCCAACAGGTGTGAGGTGATATCTCATTATGGTCTTAATTCGCATTTCTCTGATGATTAGTAATGTAGAAAACCTTTTCAAGTACCTGTTGGCCTTCTGTATGTTTCCTTTGGAAAAACAGACATTTTTCCAAATCTTCTGTCCACTTTTTAATTGGATTTTTTTTGTTGTTGTTATTGAGCTGTATGAGTTTTTTAAAATTATTTTGGATATTAGCCCCTATGCTGATATATGATTTGCAAATATTTTCTCCTATTCAATCAGTTGGTTTTTTATTTTGTCGATGGTTCTTCTTTTTAGTTTGATGTGGTTCCATCTGTTTATTTTTTCTTTCATTGTGTTTGTTTTTAATGTCAAACTTAAAAAAAAAATGTCTCTAAGACCTATGTCAAAGCTGCTTAGACCCCATGTTTTCTTCTAGGAGTTTCATGGTTTTAGGCTTTATATTCAAGTCTTTAATCCATTTTGAGTTACCTTTTGTGCTTGGTATAAGATAATGGTCCAGTTTCATTCTTTTGCATGTGACTTTCCAGTTTTCCAAAAACTGTTTATTGAAGAGCTTGTCCTTTTCTCATTTTATATTCTTAGCTCCTTTGTTGTATATTAACTGACCATGTATGTACTGGTTTATTTCTGGTCTCTCTATTCTGTTCCATTATGTCTGTTTTTATGCCACTACCATACTGTTGTGATTACTATAGCTTTGTAAAGTAGTTTGAAAATAGAAAGTGTGAAGCCTCCAGCTTTGTTCTATTTTCTGAGGATTCCTCTGTCTATTTAGGGTCTTTTGTGGTTCCGTATACAACTTAGAATTGTTTGTCCTATCTCTATTTTTTAATGCATACATTTGTTGTGTCAAAACTATGTATTACTCTGCCTCATGTTCAGAGTAACCTTGATAGTAATCAGAAAGAAAAGCCTTATTTTTTTTGTGTGTGGGAATGTATTAAGCATTTCAGCATATAGGTTAATCATATTTTATCAATATGAGTTCAGGTAACCACTTAATATTCTCCCACTCCCTCAGCCCTCATGTTATAGTCTTTGCTGTGTCATATGAGGGTTAAGTTGTTAGTTAATACTGGTTTTAGTATTATTTGAATTTAGTAGGGCACTTATAAAGCCTAAAAGAGGTTTCAAGGTTCAAGGGGAAAAATCCCTTAGATATTGAAAAATGTTTTTAGACTTGCTTGTTAGTTATCTCAGTCTTGGCTGGAAGTTTACTTCAGTTATATTTCAACTAATTACCTTGGTCAGAGATACTCTGAAGAAGAGAATGCAAAAATATTCAAGGAGTTTCTAAAATAATTTTTAATTTTATAAATATGTAGTGTATGCAGAAAGAAATAATGTCTTCTCATTATATATAATATAAATTTTATAAAATATTTGACATCTTCAATATTTTCCTTGTTTTATTGTTTTTGAGAAACACAAAAAACATACTTTACATTTACTTTGATTATGTATAATATATAGTAATGATTTTAAAATCATATATTATATCATTAAAAACAGTTTCTAATGAATTTCACAGGGTGTATTGCTGAATTATTGCTGAATTTGTAGCTTAAATTATGTTTAGCAACATATTTCTTACCTTTTGTCAAACAGTAATATGGTAGTAAAACAAATGTTCCAATTTTAGTATGGAGTTCTAGTACTGTAATTAATGAGGAGATAAAAATAAGTCTTCCAAGGATCCTTCAGACTTTTCTTTACACAGTCTGCAATCTATAACAGTAAAAGAATATTATCTATAAATTTAGTGAATTTAAGTAACCTCTCAGTATTAATAAAAATTATTTGTCATAATTTCATAAATATATCAAAATTAGATTGAAGTATTATCATTATCTTATAGATTAAAAGAAGATAAGTTGAAATTAACTTTTGGTATTGTTAAGGATTCAAATGCAAATAATTAAAATGCAACTCTGACTAACACTTACTGGCCTGGACAAGCCAAAGAAGTAAGATCTCAGTAATTAGTAATGTATTTATTTGGTAGATTTCTCACTTGCCTCTCTTACTCTCTTTTTCACCTTTACTTCTTTCTACATGAAAATTCCATTTTTTCTTACTGTTTCATTTTTCTGCTTGATAGAAAACATAGTCACCAATATTTTCTGAGTGTCACAACTACTTCTACTAAAGAAGGACTCTATTCTTTATCTCTAGTCTAAACATCGTGGAGAATTACTGTGATCGGTTCAGTTTGGTTTAGGTATCCACTTCAGACAAATCAAATGGTAGCCAGAAAATAGTGGCAGCTTCAAATGTAACAAAATAAAAAATGGTGGTGGAGGAGGAGTAGAAGTTCTCAAACCCATAGTAAAGTACTATTTTCTAACAAAGGGGAGGAATGACTGGCACACAAATCTGTTGCACACACAGATTATAACTTAAAGCCTCCAACTTCAGTTATATGTTGTATTCCTTTAACCAAGCTCCCTAAATGTTTTGAATTGTTGTAGAGAAAAAGAAACAATTAAAATCCATAGACAAAAAGTTCGTATGACTGGATTGGAAAAACCTGACTATTTTTCAATGGGTTTTGTGTACAAGCAATAGGTTTTATGTAAATTTCTGTCTTTTGATTATTTATATGACTGAACCTCAATATATTTTAGTTATTCATATATTTTTGCAAGATGGGTTAATATAGTATAAATGAAAATCAAGTAAAATAAGGCAAACTCACATAATAATCATGAAATTTAAAACAAATTTAAAAATTATAAGTAAATAAATAGCAAATTATGACAATGCAAAAAACTTCGATTTAAATTTAACAGTTGAATGGCATGTAAAATACCTATGTAAAGTCTTTATTTTAATCAAGTAATTTAGTTTTCAGTGTTTTGGGAAAGGGAGGAATGAATATGTAAATTTACAGATTTTAACATAATAAGCATTTTCTAATTGCTTTCAAAAAGAAATTTGTGGCTAAGATTATTATTTTCCACATTTATATGAATAACTAATTTAAAATATAGGTAGGAGAAATATAATGATTCCCAGGGAAAAGAGTATCACTTTCTAGAATGTGAATTGGGGATTTATTGTTCAAAACTTTCCATTACTTTCCATTATTTACTACAGGGAATATTAAATAACATGAGATGAAAGTGATAAAACAGATTTTTGATAAGCACACTAATTTTAAGAAGTATCTTCTGATAAATTGATGTAAAATCTAAACCATCTTGAAAACGAACTACACTATTTCAAGTAGCTAAGAGAGTTGGCAAAAGAGAAAATGACAAGATCAACAGAAGCTGAGTGCCTGTATGTTGTAAAACATTTTATGACATGATCTAGATGCTATTATTTTTTTTATTTTTTATTTTTTTTATTTTTATTTTTATTTTTTTTCAGTGAAAGATTAAAAGTGGTTCTGGCATAGAAAGATATTTCTGGCAGGAAGGGAATTTATGAAGATAGTTCCAACTTTAAAAGCCATCGAGGTGAGAGATTACGTATCTGTAATGGGATCTTAAAAAAAGAGAATGATCCATCTTTTTTCTTTTTAGAAAAATAAAGATACATTATTCAAGAATGTAGAACAGATTTGGGACAGATAATTAAGTCTTGCAAATGATACCCAATGTGGAAAGGCAAAGGATAAATATCAAATTGAGTTTTAGAACATTCTTTTACCTGTTCTAACTGTATAATACAAACCATGTTTTAAAAGTTCTTGGATGTCTTACTGTGGTCAGCTGTTAGAGCCTAAAAGAAGTAACCACAGTCAAGTTACTCTGAACAAATGGGAAGGTAACTATAAACTCCCTATATTCCTCCAGACCCTAAAAGTATTCTAAAATATTAAAAGGGAAAATAAAACTGCAGAATTGTCTTCCAGAGTCATTCCTCTGCAAAATGGTACCACATATGATAGCACAATTTTTATTTCTAACAAAAAAAAATATATAAGAACTGAACTCTGACTACCATTTACTGACAATATATATCTGCCGAAACTCACTTTGTCTTCAGAATTTATTTTGTAAAGACTCAGTACCTTATCTTGCCACCATAAACCTTCTGAAGCTGTTTCTACATAACTATCTCCTAGCTCTTCTGCTCTATGTTCCAAAATAGAGGGGGTTTAAATCTTCTAATGATGATAGACAAGTTTTCTCAAATAATCTGTCTCAATATTCTGGGATTAAAGATTCTAAGCCCTCTTCATGGACAGTTTACTAGTGCCTCCTTTCTTTCTAAAAGGTCAGCTCTTATATTGTAGATACATAACCCAGTAGATAACAAGTTAGATGTTGGTAGTCCTAGACCTTTAGCATACATTGTAGCTAATGAATAATGACTTGTTTCCTAAGACTTTCTAAAGCAGCTTATGCCTACTTTCTCAACCACTGATGCATTGTCTAAGTCAAAGACAAGGAGTCATGATGTCTCCATCCCTAGTTTTTTGTCTTAAGAGGTATAGGTAGTCAATATTTCTCAGAGTGCCCTACATTGATTTAATTTATGTTGGTTGATTTATAAATTACTGTATTTCTTATGAGTAAAAGAGAACTGATAATTTGTACTCATAAGATACACAGCAAGATACCAACATAAATTAAACTTAATTCTGGATATGAGCACCAAAAGTTGCCAAAAGGTAAAGAGAGTTACTGAATGTATCCTTCAGACATCTCATAATTTATCCATATGTTACAGTCTGGCACATAATATTTTCAGTAAAAGATATTGAATAAAATTTATCATCATATAACAACTCACAAAGTTAATTTAAGCAATAGTTGGATAGATGAAAAATTCCTATGAAAAGAAAACATCTAGGTTTGGGTTCCTCACAATCACCTTCTGAACAAGGTTTGTGTACAAGTCATTTATTTGAGAGTTGATCCAGAAAGCTTGATAAGAATGTGTTAGCATAAAACAAGAGAAGGAGGAGAGCCAATATTAATTAGTAACCCCTGTGAATGAAGAGGGCTAAATCTTACTGTGTGTGGAATATACCTTAAAATTTTCTCTATGTGATAAGGAAAGGGAGATATATTCACCATTTCCATTGGTTAAGATTAGCTTCTAGATCACAGGTCAACAAACTTTTTCAGTAAAAGGCCAGCTAGTAAAAAGCTTAGATTTTGCAGGCCATTTGATCTCTATCAGACTATGCAACCCTGCCACTGAAACATGAAAGCAGCTATGAAAACAAAACAAAACAAAAAAAAACAAACAAAAAAACTTTTAATAAATGGTTCTTGTTGTGTTCTTTTTATTTACAAAAATAGGTGCTGAGGTGAGTTTGGCCTGAGAGCCACAGTTTGCCAAATCCTGTTCTAGACCATCAATTTTTCTGCTCAGCACTGCTGAGAATAATCTTTTAGCTAGAGAACACCCTCAGGTAGAAAGATGCAAGAAGCTGTGGTCTACTATGAAAATATTTGTAAGACCTCTTGGGAAGGTCAGGGAGTATAAGTAGAAAACAGATAAAATTATAAAATTTGAAGTCAGTAAAAGTTTTTAAGAAAGAGCTATAAAACTATGTTCCAGTAAGAAAAAGATGGCACTTAAAATATGTCAGAAGTATCTCAAAATTTATTTTTAAGTAATAAATCTCCTAATTATGAGAAAAGAAAGGATAGACTTTAGATCTTTTTTATCTCTAATGATTCAGTTATTCAGATGTCAAATTAGATTAGTTTTGTTTGAGATATATATATATATATATATATATATATATATAAACAAATATATATATAAATACACACACACATATATAAATAGATATACATATATATAATTATATAAATAGTAGGTAAGAAAACATGTTTCCAAATGGAAAACTGCCATTGCCTACTTATCTGGTCTGTATCTATACCACATGTAATTGGAAAGATTGCATGCTGCTGTAGTTAGCTCTTAATGTCTGCAATAATAATACATTTTTCCTTGCAAGTAACAAATCTTCAATAAATGTACAGGCTTGTTAAAATTTTGTTTAATTCAGATAAAGTTAAAATTAGAGATAGAGGAAAGAAGTTTAAGATTCAGCAACACTGACCTATCTACCCTCCAATTAAAGCATCTGTGACTATGTAGTAAGTTGAAGTTACAAAACAATGATTCAAAAAGCTAAATCATCACTTAAAAATATCAACTAAATAAATTACAGTTAATTTATTCTTTTTAAACTTAGTATTCATGTTATTGATTATAAAATATCACTTAACAAGGAGGCGCACATATATTTTATGTCAACCAGATAAAGGAAACATCAAGAGACAATTTAGGAGAATTTTAAGACACGTAGATCAGCAAGTATCTTTATTTTGTGACTTTTCTAATTTGATTTGCAGTTAGACTGCACCAGAAAAACTTTGACTTCTAACTATATCTTTACTAGATATAATTTAAAATAAATGATATAGTCAAAAATGTTTGTAAGGTAATAGCATTTCTACTGTAGTTTTATAAGACTGTAATTGAGTTCACTCATAAGCAACAAGATTATTACCTCATAAAAGAGCCTTAGTAGAGCTACACAGTATTATCTCAATTGTGTTACTACAATAAGACTTGCTAAAAAAAATTATGCAATAACTATGAACATGAATGTATGAATATATTGAGTGTTTCTTTTTGAAAGAAAGGAGTAACAACATAAAAGTAAGATTAAACACCTGCAAAAATGTAAGGAATCAGACCAACCATAAAAAATGTAGCCTAATATAAATTATAATATCGTTGAGAGTAGATATCTTAATAGAGAAAAATACCTGTGTACATAATATACTTACAAATTAATGGTTCAAAAAACCCAGTTGTGAGTTTCATAGGGGACAGAGATATTAGCATAATCAATATGTTATGCAAGTCTGGTATGAAAGTAAGAAAATTCCACCATGTTTTGAAGACTTGGACTCTGTGCATTTCTGTTTTTTACCTCCACTTCCCAGTAGATGAAGAAGTTGAGATTGTGAAGAAGACGATGTGTGCATAATAAATAGGCTTTCTAAGATAAACTCAACTTAGAGAAATAGGAATGGAGGGGCAGGTATTTAGAATGTATTTGCTGTATTTTGGGCCTGGAAATATCACAAAAATTAATTTTGCTTTCTTTGATCATTATTTTTTGATTTTGTGTTTTTTTTTCCCCAAGAGAAAAAAGATGCTGTGTCAGAAAAAAATGGGTCTCTGCACCTGTAATTTGCCATGTTATTTCCATAGATATCATAAAAGATGCAGAAGAAAGAAAAGCTAATGTGCAAGGTTAGGATGATCAATTTAGCTGCTATTCTTCCAAAGATATTGAACTGTGGTAGACACAATTCTAAAGTGACACAAATAAATCCTCCCATTGAATATGAATACAACCATTGAATAATATGTGATAGCACTCTCATGAACTGGTTATAATTAGCTGACTTTGAGTTAGTGAAAAGAGAGGTCATCCTTTATGGGCTTTACTTTATCAGACAAGTCCTTAAAGGTGAAGCATCAGAGAAACTGGCCTCCTGACCCAAAAGGAGAAGTAAACTGTGATGTTGTGAGTCAGCATATGAAGGGGAGGCTCAAGCAGCACAGGTTGATTGATCCCTGGCTGACAGCCAGCCAGCAAAACAGGGACCTCAGTAATTATAACCTTAAAGAACTGAAGTCTGCCAGCTACCTGAAAGATCTAAAAAGAGAACCTTCCCCAAATGGCAGTGCCTCATGGCCAACATTTTGATTTTATCCTTTTGAGATGCTGAACAGAGAATTTGAGTAAACCATTCATTCCCAGACTCCTGACTCCAGAAACTGAGATATTAAGTCTGTGTTATTTTAAGCCATTAAGTTTACAGTAATTTGTTAAGCTATAATAACAACAATGACAAACTACAGAAACAAAGAGCAGAACCACTGGGAAATACTTCTCTAGAATACCTTTATGTATGTATGTGTGTGTGTGTGTGTGTGTATATATATATATATATATATATATATATATGCACATATATATATATGCACATATACATATATATGTGTATGTGTATATATATATATGTATATAATTTCTGGTTACCAAAACCTGTACAATATATTAATATACAAAACAACAATAGTATGAGTGAAAATTATGAAATTAAGAGATATGGTAATCATGAGATATATGAGGCTGTTGTCAGCATAACATGGCATATTGTTTTATAGCAAACTTTTCTTTTTACAGAGTACACTCTAAAATAAACAAAAAAAAGTATAGCATAGTAAATACATAAAGTAGTAACTAGTCATATATGTATACGTGCATAATTATATGTGCTATACTTTATACTATAGGCTTATTTACACCAGCATCACCAAAAACATATGAGTAATATGTTGTGCTACAACCATTATAGTGGGTGTAATGTCACTAGGCCATAGGAATTTTTCAGCTGCATAATAATCTTATGGAACATCCTCATAAATGTTGTCTATCCTTGACTAAAACATCCTGATGTGGCACATGACTACACTGGTGAAGTCTTTCACATCAAAATTACAAGTATTATCTAGCTATTGTAAATAAAAAGTAAATATCACCATTAATCAAGGTTCAATTTTTTGCAGGAAACTATTGTTAATGAGATCCAAAATATAGCCTTGTTAAAATATCAGCATTCTAACAGTTTTCTGTGGCATTACGGTCAAATTTCTATAGGAGTTGATGGTCAATATATGATTATTTTAAGAAATTGCTTTCATAAAAACATCTACTTCATAGAAAAATGTTAATGAGTGGGGATGGGATCTCACTGACCTGATATTGTATTCAAACAGCAGAAAACTTGAGATAGTAACGGAATCGTCTCGATTATATTTTGTCTATTTGTTTTATTTTGGTAATATATTTGGATCTATAACTCTTCATTTTTTATTTACAAATGTACATCTAAAATGAAAGCCCAAAATATAAATTCTGGAAATATCTTGATCAACCTAAAAAACACAAACCCATTTTAGAAATTTAAAACTTACTTGAAAACCAAGTGAAACTATAGAGAACATGGCATGCTTTGAAGTTATTAAAAAATAATTTAATAATAAATTGCAGAATTCCCAATAAAACTAAGATTTATGAATAAAAGCCATCATAAATATTCATTATAGTGTTATATAGACAAGAAGGCAATGATTTTTCAAAATTAAGCAACATATCCTAATTTTTCAATTTTTTAACAATAGATATTATAATGATAACAGAAAAATAAAAAGCACGTGGCTCTTTATGACATGCAAATGTATGTGTGTGTATATATGCATATACATATATGCACTTAGACACATATCTGAACTTTTGCAGAGGTACAGAGTTAGTGTTCATATTTATATTGTCTATATTGACTCAGGACTGTGTAAGCTGAATATTTTATTCTTATGAAAATGTCTAATGCAAACTGCACTATTCTGTCTTATTAATGAAGGTATAAGAGAAAGAATTAGAAAATGTAAAACTTCTCCATAAAGTATTCAGGGGCAGGTGGTTTATTTGTCCATGAAATAAATCTTTAATTAGTACTCCAGAATATAATTTTACAAAATAATACTTGTTCCATTTTTCTTACCACTAGAAAATGCAGGAAAGAAATCTGCCTTTATCTCTCTGAAAAAAATCATTACCTTAAATAGTGATAAAACTATACATTAAGAAAATGTTCAGATATATTATGGCCCCCAAAATTCTGATACACATTAAAAGCTCATCATAATACTCTTATTATTACTGAACATACATTTTAGGTTGCTTTTTCCTAAAATCTGAGAAATAGGAAGCCTAGATAAGGGCAGAACATACAATCATGTTTTATACACCACATCACAATTGAGACCAGAACTAGGAGAAAATTAGGAAGAGAAGTTGAGGGTGGATGAGACACATAGATATATGTTAAGAAATTCAAACAAGATATATACACCTTGTAGAGAATAAAGTGATATGGTATTTTTGAAATGAGACAGGCAATATAGTTTAAGTCCAGTGAAAGAAGTATATTTCAGAGCATTAGAAAGACCTAGTTATGTGTAATCTAGGAGCAGAGCAGCCAAAAAATGTGGAAAGGCCAGCACAGTAGCAGCCAGTACCAGCAGTTGTAGAAATAAGTAGCAGGACCCATTTGTGACTTAGATACAGAGATAGGAGTTTTAAGATAGGTCTTCAATTTCGATCTGAGCTTTCATGAAAATTGCCAAGGAGCCCCAATTGTTGGGTGGTAGAGATATGAGAATTAAGTCAGACAATCAGAGAAAAGTGATTCCCATTAGGATTAAGTTCAGACTCTCAGATTCATAGTGTTCAGCCATTAGCTTTGACTTCAACAGCTCTGAGGTAAGTCACAAGTAATTTGTTATTGACAGTTTCTATATTTTTTTAAAATTTTTTATCAATGGAAATACTTCAGAGTTTATTGATATAAAAACATCAGTCTTTCTTACTCATTCCAATATGCTTTCTGGAATGGGAGAAAAAGAATTGGAGTTGGTAAGAGCTACCAGAAATGCTCATGGTAAGTGGCACACAAGGGAATCACTTCTGAGATGTAAGATGAAGCAGGAACAAAAGGCTCTGCTTTAAAAACCAGAAGAAGCCAAAGCAGTTATATTAACATCTGGTAAAAAAAATTGTCATCATAAACATTCAACAATCAACAGATTTTTTAAAAAATTAAACATTATTAACTAGGTGCTGTATTTATGAACAAAATGAAGATATTCTCTGCTCTAAGAGTTTATGATCTATCATAAAGTTAGGAGTCCAAGCCTCCTGCCTTCCTTCTTGATGCATTTCCATGTTTATTATATCTTCCAATGGATATTGCAGAACTGGAAGCCTTGCTGTTTATTGGTGATGAGATAAGAACTGAAAAGCAAGTGGTTTAGATTCTGATGATAGAGAAAAAGTATGGTCAGAGTGTTCAGCCAATTCACTACTCTGAAGATGTAGCTAGAAAGGAAGAAACATAGCTATATGTCCCTGGCCATATAGCCTAAAAAACTTTGATTTCCTTATCTGTAAAATGGAAGTAAATTTTTCTTACCTTGCATTAATCTGAGGACTAGAGATAGGCTGGCAAAATTTCTAGTTTTGCCTAGTATCAAGCACTTCACTGTACAACTATGAACTTTAATGTGTGCATATAAGATTAAGAGTACACAGTTCAAGTGGCACCTATGTCCAAAATTATAAAGGCATTTATTTTTACCCTGGTGAGAAGCCCAAACAAGAAGTTTCTATAGCCAGTCAGTTATGGGCTTATTTGAGGACTGTCTTAATTAATTCTATCTATCTCCACTTAATTAAAACAGCCTCTCCTTTTCTTTTATATTTCTCTATTATTCTTGCTTCCCAACTGGCTGTCCATCTTCCCTAAGATAGGAACTTCAAAATGGAACTAAAAACATAAATGTTAGTTTGATCTACACACAATAAAATTCTCCTTGCTATCGTCATCCATTGATTCTATGTAACTTTATTATCTTGAGAATAATCTTTGATTGTTGCCCCTATAATAAGGAACAGATGTGTCAGTGTAACATTCATTTTAGTAGATAGCAATAATGACTGTTTAAGTGAAAGATTACAGGTATTTGAATAATAGAAAGTTAAACTATGTATAAAAATACTGATCTATTTAAAATATTATTTAAAAAGCTGTATTCTAGGTAATTACTGCTAAATTTAGAGGTTTTTTTTCCCTTGTATGTTTTCTAGTAAGAAAGCTAACTTTAAAATAATAAATTATTTTATATAACTTGAAAAAAATGTTTTGCTGTGTTTTGATAATTTCAAATAGCATAAATCTTTAATTCTAGCTACTTTAAAAAATTATTTATTTTTATTATGGTGACATTGGTTAATAAAGTCCAGTAAGTTTTAGGTACATAATTTAGAAGTAAGGCATATGTATCTAAATTATGTACCAAAAACTTACTGGATTTTGTTAACCAATATATATATATATATATATATATATATATATATATATATAGAGAGAGAGAGAGAGAGAGAGAGAGAGAGAGAGAGAGAGAGAGAGAGATAAAGATATATAGATATATACACATATGTGTGTATATATCTATATATATATATATTGCATTGTGTGTTCACCACCCATAGTTAGGTTTCTTTCTGTCACCACATATTTGACCCCATTTTACTTTATCTACCTCCCCCTTCCCCCACCCTCTGTTAACTACTAGTCTATTGCCCATGTCCATGAGTCTCTGTTTATTTGTCCTGTTTGTTGCTTTTAGGTTTATATCCCACATATAAGTGATATGTGGTTTTCAACTTTTTCTGTCTGGCTTATTTCACTTAACATTATTATTTCAAGGTCCATCCATGTAGTCGTAAATGGCAGTATTTCATCTCTTCTATGGCTGAATAATATTCCATTGTACATATGTATGCTACTATTGAAGTTTATGAACTAAGGGGATATTAATCAGGTGAATTTCCTAAGTCTATAATTTTATAAATAACTACTATATAATAGATAATGCAACAGCAAGAGGCAACTATAGTGAGATAATAGTTTGAATTTAAATTGCTTTCTACATTTCTCATTATTTTTGAGTTTTTAGTTTGTTTAACAAAAATGCAAGGAAAGATAAAATAAAATAACAAATTCCTTTTAATAGAAAAGCACCTCCCCCCGCAATTCAGAGTTTTAGAACTGGAAAGAACAACTTATATACTGAACTATGGAATGAATTATAGCTCAGAGAGGTAAAAAAATATGCTTCAAATTGTACACATTTTAATTGCTTTAGAAAGGTGAAAACCAGAGATTTCTCTACTTTCAGTCCTATAGTCTTTCCATATTTACCAAAATGATTCTTCAGTTGCAAAAGTGAAAAAAAAAATGATAGTATAGTCTTCTTATTGATAACATTATAAAAACCAGTGATTCTACAAAAATGGTTTATACCAATTCAAGATTTTTTTTGGCAATAAAATTACACGAACAAACTATTTTTTTTTTTTTAGGATTTGATGAAGTTTGATTTATGATGGATGATTACATTATTTTTCTAATACTTTTTAAATATCAAAGCACTTTTGACTGTCACTCTAACCATGTGGATAAGCAGTAAAATGTATAAATGGGTTATTTTGCTCTATAATATTATATCTCTTTTTTCTCTATCCACTCATTCATTCTAGTAGCTTGAAACAAATTAATTTGCATCTATCATTAATAGGCTAGTGTATATTTGCTAAAGGTGATTGTTTGGTCTTTTACACGAGTATCACAAGGGCTGTAATGTTCTTACAAGTTTTTCAAACAAACTTTTCTTTTCACAGTTTCAGAGAGCTTTATTGATATTAGCTCATTAATCTTCACAGCATCCTTGCAAAGAAGACAACAGGTATTATCACTGCTCTGCACATGGAGCAACAAATAATAGAAAGGTCAACTGCCTGGTCTCGGGTTTATGGTGAGGCAGTCAGGAAAGTGAGTACATCTATAGATACAAAGAGAGCACACACATGTATCCTGAGCTAAATCCCCCTGCTTTGAGCTTCCCCTGCTTCTTTGATAAGATTCATGGGGAGCTCTTATTAAAATACATATTCCTCTTCAACAAACACATTGCTATGGAAGAAAAGGAGATTGGGAGGAAACTCACTGATTAAAAGACTTAAAATTTGTACAAACCAAGTAAATTGTATGCTCTTTATTTTAATGGTGATTTAGACAAATGATAAAAATGTATTGATGAAAAAATAAACAAAAATAGTGACTGGATATAAAATGACATTTAGTAATTATGATAGATATTTAGGTATGGTAATGTTGCTATGGTTATGTTATAAGAAGAGTCTTGTTTGTGATATACATTCTGAAATATATATGAATTAACTGATAGGATGTCTAGGATTTGCCCCCAAATCATACAGGATGGGGAAGAACATGGTGTATTAAATATTTTCTTGTTTTATCATAACTTAAAATTGAAGCATGATAGTTTATTATAATAAACACTATATCTTTTAAATGGTTGTAATTTTCTATTATAAAAAGGTTTTTTTTTTTTTTTAAGATTTTAAAATGAGGAAACATTTCTCCCTGATGAAATTCTGGTTTAGTAGTTTTGTTGTGGGGTCCAAGAATCTTTATTTTCACAAGCCCCCTGGTGATTCTTATGATGAGAAAATTTTTGAAAATACTCGAGTGACCCATTCTCAGACTCTAAAGAGACTGACCAAAAAAGCCAAATATTTTAGCACCTATAATTTACATGTAATTTTCCTGTGCAGAGCTTTGGGTAATACCCTATTATTGGCATAAAAATTTTTAATGTTTTCCTTTGAAAGCAAAAGGCCAATTCATTATTTTAAAAAATAACATAATTTTTTTTAGTAAAAAGCTACTCGAATTGAGTGGACTGTACAGATTTACCAATACATTTCACTAAAATTAAAGGAGAAAAGTTCATTTTTCACTAAAAAGTTTTTTACATCAGATGAAGGTAGTTCTGTTCTGACATAGAATAGTGTCAACATATATCCTATTAGACAGGAAAGCAAGCTGTTACAGGGTATTAAATAGTCTTAATAATTAAGGAATAGAAAAATAATTTGGCGTAAAGGTCTATCTTTACCTTTTCAAAGGACTCTATAACTATTTATGCAAATCCGACATCAGTAATGAGAAATAAAATGTTTCTTTGGAAAAGAACCAGTCATTCATGTTTGTAAAATAGCAACACTAACATAATGATGATTGAGTGCAGTTTAATTTAATTTTCCATGACTCTTAGGCATTAAGCTGACATCAACATACTGAACTATCATTTAACTGTTGCTCATTTGGTGGCAAAATTAGCCTGAAGGAGAAATATTTGAAGGACAATGAACTAGAGCTGATTTAGAATTACTAAAGAAAACCTTCAAAGAAATTTTGTCATCAAATTTCCTCAGTAAATTTTATGACATAATGTTTGTACTTCAACTTTTTACAATATGTTTTTAACTTGGCTACAGGTTTAAAATCTGTAGAAATATATTTGATTATCAAAATTGACTATTAAACATATTATTATTTCAATTATTTAACTGTGCATCTATAGAACATCCTTGTATCAAGTTTTTCTACCCATTTGCCCAATATTTGATCCCCAGTTGATATTTTTGAATCAATGGGAATTAAACATAATGGGTAATAGGCAGTAGATAGGAGAGGGCTGAGAAAGTTCTTTTCATATTTCTGAAGCCATCAGTATGAGAAACTATTGAAGTATACCTCCATTGTATTTTCAAAATTTAAAATTTTCCTAATAAGTAAGCCTTTAAAAAACTTGTTTTTACCTACCAATAATTATTTAAAGCTCTGCATGTCTACTATTTATGTTCTTTGACAGAAAATTTCTGAATATATCGAGATTCTCTTCAAATTTTTAAAGCCACATTTGTTTCTCACATGGTATCTGAGGTGACTCAGAAGTGAGTAAAGTGGGAGAGAGTTAACAGAGTTGGAAGATTCATAAATCTGATGTGGAAATATATCTGCAAGAAATATCCTGGCTAGTTAGAATGATTGTCATTTTTTTCCTATTTCTTCTTCAGAGATATATATATTTTTAAAATTGCAGTGTTTTCTTCTGTCTTAGTCTGCCAGGCTGCCATATAAAATACCATAGACCTGGTAACTTAAACAACAGAAATTTATTTTCTCACAGTTCAGAAAGTTGGAAGTCCAAGATCAGATTGCCAACATGGTCGGGTTCTGGTGACCTAACCTCTTCCTGGCTTACAAACTACAGTCTTCTTACTAAGTCAGAGAAGAGGAGAGAGGTAAGGAGGGAAGCGGAGAGGGGGAAGAAGAGATCTTCCTCCTCTTATAAGGCCACCAATTCTATCACACTAGGAGCCCATCCTTATGACCTCATTTAACCTTACTTCTAAAAGCTCTATCACCAAATACAGTTACATTTGGCATTACTTCAACATATAAATCTGGGGGTGGGAGCACAATTCAGTCCATAGAAGCTTTCTATACTTTTATCTTAAGTGTTAATTTTCAACCCAATATATATCTTCTCTTGGGGCGATATCGTGTAACTTTGTATATAGTTAGTGGAATAAGACTTTCACATGAGAAGTGAGAAAGACCTGGTTGCACATCCCAGTTCCACTACTTAATAGTTGCAAAACTTTAAGAGAGTTAAATTCTCTAGGTTAGTTTCCAATTATGGGTGTGGTTTATGGCAAGGTTGTGTCTCAGCATCTTTTACCCACTTTGATTTTTTTCTCCCCTCATTCACCCAATATGTGGGAATTGCTCAGCTAGTTCTCCCCGCCCCGCCCAACCCCAGAGGAAACCGTTTCATATGTAGCTGTAGATTTGAAATATTCTTGGAAGGAGGTGAGTTCAGGGGTTCCTACATGAACTGGAAACTTGAATTCTTTTATGATTTTATTAATTTGCCCCATTGTTTAAGTGTAAGTGAATTATACATGAGCATTCCTTCATTCCATACATATTTATGAATGCCCACATTGTGTCATTTATTGTTCTCATTGAGAATGCATCAGTGAACAAGATAAACGAAGTTTATATTGTCATGGAATATTCTGTGAGGAAAGAAACATACAATAAACATAAAAGACCATCACCCGCTAGAGAGAGCTTGGCAGAAATTATATCAAATGATGTAACAGTGTGACAAGTTTAGATTGGGTTGTTGGAGAGTATCTCCCTAAAATGAGTACTATGAACCAATTTTGCAAGTATTAGGATTCAACATTCAAGGTAGCGAATTCAAATAATGAAAGAAAAGAGGCAGTGTGGCTGAAACAAATTAAAAGCAGCAGTGTGGCTAAGTTAGCAGAGGGAACCTAGGTAGGAGGCAGTAGAACTTCATGAAATAGAGAAAGCATGAGGCTTTTCTTCTATGTGAAGTGGCTATGGTTTTAAATAGTTTTACCTAAGGAAATGATTCATGGGAAGTATATTAAAAAAGAAAAAAGAAAAAAAAAAGAACACTGACTTCTATGAGAAGAATTAAATTATAGGCTAAGAATGAAAGCAGAAAATGCAGCTAAGAGGTTACTGCAGCATCTAGAAACATTGTTGTATAACAAAGAGCAGCCTCTTCCCATCTACCCCAGCTGAGTCTCAGTGCTGTAAGAATTCTGGGAAAAATGAATATGTCTTTTGAAGATTATCATGTATAGCACCTTGCACAAATAGATTATCAAAATCACTTTCTGCTATTATGATCGTCCATAGACAAGTGCTGGTACAGAGTATGCATTGCATATAGTTGGTGTTCCAATGTTTCTATTGACAGTCAACATGATAGTCATCTCTGTTGTTGCTGACAGTTGGAAATACTGTAATTTCTTCTTCGTTGTCCTTCTTTATCTGGACACAGAAGAAAAATATATATAATGAGTAAAATAGATATACCTCAAAGTCAGGACTTCCAAGTTTCTGTTTTAGTTCAGTTGCAAAACAATGTAAATTGACTTAATAAGATGCTATGACTGAGCTAGATACAGCACAACCAGATGGTCAGACTAAGTCCAACCATGTATCAAAATAAAAGTATGAATACAGAAGGTGTGGCAGACATCTAGTGTAACAGGCAAAAGATAATGATTCAAAACTTTTAAAAGAGGTTTGGTTATAGCAAACATTTTCTATTTGTGATGACATTGGGGGAAATTTCAGGTGAAGGCATTTTAATTATATTTATGGATTTTTTACATTAATAAAGAGAGAAGGAGTAAAAACATTCCTGAGATTTAAGTAACATAAATATACTTATAATTGTTAATACTACTTGATAATTTGTCATATTAAAAGAAAAGAAAAAAACATCACAAACTAAAAAGTAATATAGGTCATTTAGTTTGTCCTTCTGATTGATAACAAAAAGCTCTTCATATAATTTTAGTCATGTAGATTTTTCTCTTTTTTCAATATTCGCAAAAAAAAATTAGCAAAGAATGACAATAACCACTCAAGAACAAAAAAATAAATGTCACACTTCTGCCTTTGAAAAGCTTACACTGAAGGAGTTTCTAAAAAATTCAACAATTTGTCAATATAATGAGCTTAGAATCCCATTTCTAAATTAGATATTTTAAAAAAACCTTTGCATTCTATTTTGTTTCTATAATTCATAGCAAATAGATTTTGACTTCCTTGACTTTTCTAAGGTCTGTAGTATATTTTCTTTTGCAAAAGTCATCAATGACCTTCTATATGATGGGAAAATAAATGAGAGTTTTCAGTCCTTATTTTATGAGACTTCTCTGTATGTTCCATTTAACCCAGTATTTACTATTCCTTCTTTAAACTGTTCAGTTCTTTGGTGTCTCCTTCAGTGAATATTCTTGTTTTTGTGTTTCTGTACATGATTCCTTTATATTTCCTTCCTGGTTACTTTTTGGACTCCTTTTCTTCCCAAACAGATCCTTGGGCTTGGAAACCGACCCTCGGTTTATGTGACTCTATTTTTCTATGTAACCTGATTCATGAAGACCTGCCTGCTGGGGTCTCCAATATCCTCACCCCAAGCATCTCTCCAAATAAAATAGCCAATATAATAGCATAATAATTTTGTTTAAAGTTTTAAAAATATTTTAACTCAATGGCATAATATAAAATATGAGAATTACTAGTATCAGTGTATTTTAATTTTCACTTCACTTTTCTAAGAAACAGGGCTATATATTGAATTTGATGTACATAACATAAAATTAATATTGAGTCTAATCATAGGAGAGTATTTAAAAAATTATGCTTTCTTAGAAGTAAACTTCTCATCTTTACTTAGAAGTAAACCTGGGACTTTCACAGTGTTAAATTATGGTCAGCCTTCTTCTATCTGGAAAGGAGTAATTTACTTTGAACAAAAATTTACCTTCAAAATAGAAATTTGTCTTAATGACTATAGGTGTCCCTGATATAAGATAATGAAAGAGTAATATCAGTGACATGTTCTTTGGGAAAATACTGTGTATTTGTTTAAAAGACAATGATATTATATATCTTTAAGTGAAAAAATATATAAGAAAAATACTCGAGAAGGCAAAGAAATAGGACATTTGATGATGATTATTTTTGTCTGCCCCTTCACATGGACATTTCATATTCAGAACTAAAACCATTTAGAAAGTCTATTTCATTTTATTTGACTATTGCTCACTTAACATTTGGAAAGTTAGGTAATAAATTATTGGATACCTATTATTAGCCATAATCAAAGTTCCAGAGCACAAAGTAACAGAGGTTCAGCACTGGAAATGCTGACCATTAGCACAGAGGCTGAAAACCGGCAGTCTGTGAGCAATATCTCACCTGCAGATGTCTTTGTTTTGTCTGCTTAGATCACCCCAGTTCCCACCACTCTTTATAGTTTATTGTCCCTAAGCCATATGCAATTGTTCAGCCTAGAGTCTGGCCAGAAACATAAGCTATGAGGAAACTAGGGAGGAGAAATTGTCATAGAATAGCTACCAGCCCTAATACTAACATGAAAAAACACAATGTAAAGCTTAAATTTGATTTAATAGGATTCTTTATCTAATGATTTATTTAATGGGGAAACCTAAGAGAGAAGTATGGGCTTTTCAATCAGTGGATCTGAAATAATGAAAATGAATGAAATCATCCAGGTGGTAGTATATCAGCTACTAATAGTTGTATATGTACTTTTAAATTACTTTCCCAGATCCATATATGCATGCCCTGAGCTGCTTCAGCCTCTTACCTGCTTTACTTATGTGTATAATGCATATTTGCAAAAGACTTAGATTATGAGTAGCATTCATTATGATGAAGTATTTTGTTGTTGTTGTTTTTGTTTGTTTGTTTTTAAATTTAGAGCTAACTGGTTCTTAAATGGATCTATGACCTTGGCCTCAGTCTTTAACCAGCTGAGCATATTGCTATGGCAACAGTTATTGTCTTTCTTGCAGGAAATTCCTTAATCCCATTTTACATGTTCTGAATTCATAAGATTATTTTAATGTCTTTTTAAATGTATTCCTTTTATGATCCTCCAACCAGAATAACTGAGATTATTTAACCTCCACCTTTAGCCTAGTCTCACAAGAAGCCAGATTTTGAGGTATATAAAGGGAAAAATTCAAGTTTATCCTCAGCCACCCACTACATCATCCCAGTCCCAAATCATACTTGAGTTTTCTGCCAACCAGCAGTCTCATGGGGATATCTAATCACCCTGAACTCCAATTCTCTTAGAGGCTGAAAAACTGGCCTGACCATATTCCCAATTCCATCATTACTAGTGAAACTAAAGAAAGTAAAATGGGACATTAAATAACCAAAAGTAAGATTTTTTCCAAGGTTTTTGGGCCAGAGTTCTGAACTACGGGCTATTGGGTTATTGAGAAATAAAGATGAATGTAAGTAAAAAAAGAATAATAGAAGAAACAGATGATAGAGTAAGTAAAAGAATAGCAGTCCAATAAGAAGCTTGCTCCATTATAATAATGGTATATGTCAAGGGATTAATAAGGTTTGCTAAAAGAATAAATAATGGCACATCACCTAAAATTACTACATTATCTTAGTTTGCTCTTGATTATCTAAAGATGCATGGACATAATTTTTTTCCAGTTTTATTGAGACATGACATACAGCACTGTATAAATTTAAGGTATACAGCATGATGATTAGACTTACATATATGGTGATATTATGACCACAATAAGTTTATTTAATATTCATCATCTCAAACAGATAAAAAAGAAAAGAAAAAAGAAAAAAGTGTTTTTTTTCTCCTATGATATAAATTCTTAGGATCTACTCTCAACAACTTTCAAATATACCACACAGCAGTGTTATCTGTAGTCATTATGTTGTATGTCACCTCCCAGTGCTTATCTTTCTCATAATTGAGAGTTTGTACCTTTTGACTACCTTCACCCATTTCCCCTTTTCCACCTCCAACCTTTGATAACCACAAATCTGATACATTTTCCTATGGGTAGATTCTATATGTAAGTGAGGCCAAATGGTGTCTATCCTTCTGTCTGACTTATTTCACTTAGCATAACATCCTCGGTGTTCATCTATGTTGTTGCAAATGGCAAGATTTCCTTTTTTTTTTTTTTTTTTTAATAGCTGAAAGTTATATTATATGTGTGTGTATCCCCCAACTTCTTTATCCGTGCATCTGTTGATGGACACTTAGCTTGTTTCCATGCCTTGGCTATTGTAAATAATGCTGCTATGAACATGAGAATGCAGATATATCTTTAACATAGTGTTTTCATTTCTTTCAGATATAATCCCAGCAGTGAAATTGCTGGATCATATGGTAGGTTTTTGTTTTTGTTTTTGTTTTTAATTTATTGAAGAACCTCCAAACAGTTTTTCCATAGTGGTTACATCAATTTACAATATTGCCAGCAGTGCACAGGGTTTTCCTCCTTTTCTCTAAATCCTCGCCAGCAATTACCTCTTTTTTTCTTCTTTCTTTCTTTTTTCTTTTTTCTTTTTTTCTTTTTTTGATAATAACCATTCTAACAAATATGAGGTGATAGCTCATTGTGGTTTTGATTTGCATTTCTCTAATGATTACTGACATCCAGTGTCTTTCCATATATATATTCTTTTAAAGAAGATATATGTTGACCCCCCAAAATTGTCTATTCAGTTCCTTTAGCCTTTTAAAATTTTTCTTGCTATTGAGTTGTATGAGTTCTTTATATATTTTGAATGTTAACTCCTTCAATATATGGTTCCCAAATATTTTTCCTAATTCTGTAGGCTGTTTTTTCATTTTGCTGATGGTTTCCTTTGCAGTATGGAAGCTTGTTAGTTTAATACAGTTCTACTTTTTTATTTTGTTGCTTATACATTAGGTGTCATATTTAAAAAAGCATTGCCAATACTCATGTTAAAGAGCTTTTATCCTATGTTTTCTCATAGGAGTTTTATGGTTTCTGTCTCATATTTCTAACCTTTAACCACTTGGAGTTAATTTTTATGAATGGTGTCAGATAGGGATCTAATTTCATGTCTTACATATGTGAATATCCAGTTTTTCCAGCACGATTTATTTAGGATACTGTCTTTTCTCTATTGAACATTCTTGGCTCCCTTGCCACATATTAGTTGATTGTATGTGCTTGGGATTATTTCTGGTCTCTCAATTCTGTTTTATTGGTCTACAGGCTGTGGTTGTGTATCTCAGTGTACATAACATACTATTTAGATTACTATAACTTTATAATACAGCTTGAAATCAAGGAGCATGTGCCTCCAGTTTCATTCTTCTCAGGATTGCTTTGGATGTTTGAGATATTCCATGCTTTCATACGAATTTTAGGATTGTTTTTCTACTTCTGTAAAAATGTCATTGGAATCTTGATAAGGATTTTCTTGAGTTTATGGATGGCTATGAGTTGTACAGACACTTAAACAATATTCTTTCAATCCATGAACACAAATTCTTTCCATTTATTTGTGTCTTCCTCAATTTCTTTCATTAATGTCTTGAGGTTTTCAGTGTAGAGATCTTTCACTTCCTAGGTTAAATTTATTCCTAAGTATTTTGTTGTTTTTGATGCTACAGTAAATGAGGTTTTTTTTTTTTTTTTTAATTTCTCTTTCACATACTTTGTTGTCAGTATATAGAAACACTACTGATTTATGAATTTTACATCTTGCAACTTTACTGATTCATCGATTATGTTAAACAGCTTGTCATCTGCAAACAGCCAATTTTACTGCTTTTTCTTCCAATTCTAATGCCTTTTACTCACTTTTCTGGCCTGACTGCTGACTGGGCTTTTAGTACAATGTTGAATAGGAGTGATGAGAATGGACACCCTTGTTTTTTTCTGATCTCAGAGGAATAGCTTTCAACCATTCACCATTGAGCATGTTAGCTGTGAGCTTGCCATATATGTCCCTTATTATGTTGAGATAAGTTTCTTCTAGATCTAATTTGTTAAGAGTTTTCATCAAGAACAATTTTTGAATTTTGTCAAATGATTTTTCTGTGGCTATTAAGATGATCATATAATTTTTGGAGACTGTTCCCTTCTCTTCCATTTTTTGAAAGAGTTTGAAAAGGATTGGTATTAATTATTCTTTAATTGTTTAGTAAAATTCACCAGAGAAGCCATTTGATCTTAGACTTTTCTTGAGGGGAAATTTTTGATTGTTGACTCAATCTCCTTAATAGTAATTGGTCTGTTCTGATTTTCTTTCGTTTTTATTCTGAGTCTTGGTAGGTTGTATATTTCTAAAAATTTATCTATTTCTTCTAAGTTGTCCAGTTTGTTAGGATACACTTGTTCATAGTAGAATCTTGATTCTTTGTTTCTGTGGCGTTAGTTGTAATGGTTCATTTTTTATAATTTTGTTAATTTGGGTCCTCTATTTTTTTTTCCTTGGTTAATCTAGCCAAAGTTTGTCAATCTTATTTATCTTTTCAAAAAAACTCTAGCTCAATTAATCTTTTTTATTGTTTTCTTGTTCTCTATATCATTTAGTATTTCATTTCTGCTCTAATATTATTATTTCCAACTTTCTGCTAACTTTGGAATCAGTTTGTTCTTTTTCTAGTTTCTTGATGTGTAGTTTGCTTGAGATACTTCTGGTTTCTTCATGTAGGCATGTATTGCTATAACTTTCCTCTTAGAACAGCATTTGCTACATTACATAAGTTTTGGTATGTTGTACTTCCATTTTCACTTTTCTCAGGATACTTTTTTATTTCTACTTTAATTTCTTTTTTAATCCATCGGTTGTTTGCAAGAGTGTTGTTTAATTTTCATGTATTCAAGAGATATTCAATTGTCCTCCTGTTACTGATTTTTAGTTTTAAACCATTGTTGTCAAAAAAGATACTTGGTATAATTTCAGTCTTCTTGAATTGAATTATCAAAGACTTGTTTTAAAGCCTGACATGGTCTATCCTAGAAAATTTTATATGTGTACTTCAGAAAAATGTGTATTCTTCTGTTGTCAGATAAAATGTTCTGTATAGGTCTCTTAGGCTCATTTTTTCTATAGTGTTGTACAAATCTGCTATTTTTTAAAATTTATTGGGGTAACATTGGTTAATAACATTATATGTTTTCAGTATACAATTCTATAATACATCACTGAGTATTGCATTTTGTTCTCACCACCGAAAGCCTAGTCTCCTTCTCTCACCATATATTTGACCCCACTTTATCTTTTTATCTTCCCCCTACCTTCTTCTGGTAACCTCTATACTGTTGTGTCTATGAGTTTGTTTGCTTTCTTGTTTGTTGCTTTCTGTTTTATATCTCACATATGAATGAAATCATATGAAAATCTGTTTTCTTACTGATTCGCTGTATGGATGATCTATCTTTTGAGTTAGGGTATTAAAATCAACTCTTTTTGGATAGCTGTTTATTTCTCTTTTTTTGCTCTGTTAATTTTTACTTTATATATTCAGGTTCTCTGATGTTGGTAATGTAAATATTTATAGTTATATCTTCTCGATGGAGTAACCCTTTTATTATTATATAATGACCTTCTGTGTCTTATTTTACCATTTTTTGGTTTAAAGTCTACTTTGTCTGATATAAGTATAGCTTACAGTTACTCCTGCCTTTTTTTGTAATTATTAACCATTTGGTTGAAACATCTTTTTCCATTCCCATACTCTAAGTCTATGTGTGTCTTCAAGGCTAAAGTGAGTAATTTTTCTATGCAGCATATCATTAGATCTTGTTTGCTTGTTTTTTTAATTAATTTTTTTTTTTTACATTCAGCCATTCTATGTCCTTTGATAATTTCATTTATGTTTAAAGTAATTATTAATAGGTAAGGGCTTACTATTGCCATTTTGTTTACTGTATCTGGCTGTTTCATAGAGGCATCATTTCTTGTTTCTTAATTCAGCTGTCTTTTTATGGGTTTTAATATCTTTTTGTATCAGCACTTTTGTGTATTTACTTTATTATGTTCTTTATCATGTTCTTTTGTGTAATTACTACAGGTTGTATCCTTGTGGTTACCATGAGGCTTACATAAAATATCTTAAAATTGTAACACTTTATTTAAACTGATAATAACAACTTCAGGAGCATTCTTAAACTAGATACTTTTACTTCTTTTCCCCATTGCTTTTTAAATTACTGATGTTACAGTTTAAATGTTTTGACATTATATATTCATTATCTGATTATTGTAGTTATAATTATTTTTACTATACTTTTTAAATGTTATACTAACAAGTGAATTGTGCATCACTATTACTATATTACATAATAATCTAACTCTAAGTATGTATTTATTATTATCAGTAAGTTTTACACCACCTTCTTATGTTTTTATGATGTTAATTAGTGTCTTTTTACTTCCATTCAAAAAACTCCTTTAACTTTTCTTGTAAACCAGGTCTGGTGGTAATAAACTCCCTCAACTTTTGTTTAGCAAAGTCTTTACCTCTCTTTCATTTCTTAAAGGCAGCTTAGACAGGTATAAATTTTCTGTTGATTTTTTTCCCCCAAGATATCATTCCATTTCCTCCTGGTCTGAAGAGTTTCTGTTGAGAGAACCACGTGTGTTCTCACTGGGTTCCCTTGTATGTAATTTTTCTCTTTTGCTGATTTTTAAATTGTCTTTTCTCTCTTAATAATTTGATTATAATGAATCTCAGGGTAACCCTATTCAGGTACAACCTATTTGGAATCTTTTAGGGCTCATGGATCTAAATGTTCATTTGCCTCCCCTGATTTGAGAAATTTTCAGTCATTATTGCTTTAAACACATTTTCTGTCCCCTTTTCTTCTCCTTCTGGAATTCTCATAAGGTTGATATTATTTCTTTTGATTGTATCCTTTACGTTTGGTAGGCTTTCTTTACTCTTTTTCATTCTTTTTTTGTTTGTTTTGTTTCGTTTCACTGACTAGATAATTTCAAATGTCCTGTCTCTAGGTCATTGATTCTTCCATACTCTAAAGTTAGTTTTTGAAGTATTTAATTGCTTTTTGGTCCTTGTATTTTTTAGCTCTAGGATATGTTTGTTTTGATTCTATTTCTTTGTTGAACATCATGTTTTAGTCGTGCATTGTTTTTCTAACTTCATTTAGTTGTCTGTGGGTCCTTGCATTTCACTAAACTTCTTTGAGAGAATTTTTCAGAATTCTTTGTCTGGCAGTTAATAAGTCTGTTTCTTTAGGATCAGTTATTCAAGCTTTATTAGCTTCCTTTTGTAGTGTCATGTTTACTTGATTTTCTATGCTCTTTGATTCCTTAAATTGCTACCTGTATTAAGTAATCTCATTTTCCAGAATTTACAGTTTTGCTTTGGCGCAGATAGTTCTTTATCAGTCAACCGTTTATTTTTCTGTATGTATCTTCTGGGAATGTTTTTGGGCAGGTGGAACTTGTTATTAGGGTTTATTTTTGGGCGAGGCCACTGCCTAAGCTCTGTTATCATGGAGTGGAGGGAGGCTGATAATAGTTGTATAGGACTGCTTGTTTGATTCCCCGCATAAGCAAGGCCCTACAGTTTTCTGGGTTCTGATCAGGCTTACTAGATGGTAAGGACTAGGTACTATACTCAGCAGTAGGTGGTGAATTAGATTCTCTGCCCTCATAGGGCAGCAGAATTGTCCCCAGGGCCTGCATCGCTCACTGAGTACCTGAATCAGACAAGACTATGTATTGAATTCCCTGGCCAGACAGGGTCTCTGATTTTACTCTGAAGAAAAGGAAAATCATAGGCTGTGCTCTCTGTTCATGTGCTAATATAAGCAAGGCTTTTGGATTGGCTATGCAGCTTTCCATGTGCTCTGGTTGGGTGCCTGGTTGGGCAAGCCAAAGGCTATCTTCAGCAATGGGAATGGCTATAAATTAATATTTCTGCCCAGGTTGAGAGGAAAAACCATGTCCACAGTCAACAACCTCTTTGCGGTCTTGACTCAAGCTGACCAATGCCCCAAGTTCCCTGAATCATTGGTGTCACTGGCTTTAATCTGCAGATGATTAGCTCTGCCTATGGTACTTTCTGGTCAAGCGTTCCTAGGCTATGTAGCTATCAGATGTTCTGGCCAGGTTTTCTGATGGGTGGGGCTGGAAGCTACACTCAACAGTGGTCCTGGCTGTGATTCAGCTCCCTTGCCTTGGTGGAGGCAAACCAGGCTGCAAGGTTAATAAGGCTCTTTGTTTGAGAATCTGAATCATGCAGATCTGTACCTGCTGAGTTCCCTGGTCAGAATGTACAACTGCTTTTTCTCTACAGATAAGCAAAACTGTTGGTTGACACTACTCTTTGGTGCTCCAGGTTATGAAATTGGTCTGTCAATATCCAAGTGTTGGTTTTGTAATCTCCTTTCCTCTTCTCTGTCATAATCCAATTCTAGTGTAAAGCTCAAGAGAATCTCTTGTAACCTATGTGGAGCAAGATTAGAGTAGGGGCTCCCAAGAAGTTATTTACAATGTTGGGATAACTGGTTGTCCACCCTAGTTCTCTTTTCTCACCATAAGAACCAATCTCAGGGGAAATTTCTCAGGATAGTGCTTCCCTAGCCTAGGGGAAGGGCAATGAGGTCAGCATGTAACTGCTCCTCTTACTCATCTAATGCAGTCTAATGTAGAATAGGAGAGTGCTTCAGCCTCACCCACATATTGTAGGATTCTCTCAGCAGTGTCTTATCCATAAGTACTTGTTAGTTGTTCTTGTGATGAGGAACAAATTCAGGAATGATCTATGTTGCCATCTAGGTGACATCACTCTCAAATTTAGAATGAGAATTTTGGGGGCAGAATTTTGGCCTTGATTCACAATCCACAAATATTAATTGAATTAATCCTCTATATAAATATAGATCAAAAAATGCATCTGAGGCCAGAGGAATAGATGCAAATAGGAAGGAGGGAGAAGAGAGGAGGGAGAAAGATGGAGAGAAGTACTCCAGCTTTAAAAATCCTTTGAAAAGCTGAATTTGGAAAACGAGACTATAAAGGAGTGATTAAATGTAAGAGGGATTCTCAAAAGGCTATAGTGTCAAGTATTGTAAGGGAAAATATTGTCTTAATAGGAGGAAGTGGTTAACTTTGTTGAATGCTCTTCATAAATCTAATAATGTAACAAAATAAATTTCTACTTAATTTTTTAATACTTAAAGATTTCAAAGTGAACAGCTTTTTTTTTGGTATAAATGGAATAGATTCAAGATTGGAGTGGGTTGAAGAATAAATGGAACATAAGGATGTAGAAGTTGAGCTGTAACGTGGTCTGGAGAGACAGAAAAATAACTGGAACTATCTTATTTTTATTATAGTTTTTACTGTCCTAAGATCAAGGATTCTACATATGTAATGTTAATAAACCCTCTTCCCCCATAATGGAATAGGTTGATGATACCAATGAGGGATCAGTAAGTGTGGTAATTCCTGAGAAGTTATTAGGGGATGTAATATAAATCTTATTGGCCTTTGAAAGAAATACAGTAAGTTTATCTGAAGTATAAAGAAGAACAAAGAAGGGTTTGTGAAAAAATTTATACTTTGGAAGAAAATTTTGTTATTTTGGAGATAATCTTTCTGGTAAAAATTAAAATTTGCTTATATTGAGGAGGAAAAGCAGTGTAGATATTTTGAATCAGTTGTCATTGTGGGTTAAGCTACAATGGAATAAGGTAAATGTAGAACATACAGTAATATTGCTGCATGGCCTAATATAACTTCAGAGTTTTGTGGTCATTTTTAATCCATCTGGCTTTGACTATCCCCCAGGAGTCACAAATAATAAGTCATCGCTCATCAGCCTATAATAAGCTTTTCTTCCTATCAATTTGTTTAGTATTGTCATCACCTAAGTCACCCCATTTCCAAACCCTGAAGACACTGACATCTTCATGCACTGACAATCAACCAGTTGACAAGTAAATTGTGTCTCAACAACATTCATGTTTTTTATTCATTTTTTTCCTCACAGGGCTACTACTCTAGCTTAACATCTTATTATTTCTTACCTAAGCTAATCTCCCAAATTCCATCTGGTTCATTTAGACACATCTCTATTATACTCTCCATAAAGCAGACCAAATACATTTTATTTATTTATTTAAAAGTCTTCAAAGACTCCCATGATCTTTTATTCCACCTAGAACCCCTCAATCTTATATACCTGGATCTTTGTGATAATATTCAGCTCTGTTTTCCAGTTTCTTCTCATACTTTTTCACTATTTATACCCCATAATTCTGCCAAATGAATATATCTCATTCTACATTTTAATTAAGCCATGTTTCTTTAAAGTCTGGATTTTATAACTGTAATATTCCTACCTTCTAAGCTAATTTTATTCACCTATTCTTTAAGCCAATCTGAAATTCCATCCTCTTTATGATGTATTTTCTCATCTACCCAGGCAGCTAAGACAGACTTTTCTATTTTCCTTCCCCCAGTTTTCCATAGGCTTCATTTAGGCTTTTGTGTGCTTGCAGTAACTGTCATATTCTGCTCCATAAAAGCAGATGACATGGATTCAAATGTATACTTTTTTGTTTTTTTAATTTAATCATGAGCAGGTAACATAAGACTTTGATCTTCAGTTTCTTTATTAAAAAACAAACAAACAAACAAAACAGGAATTACATTACTCTGAAGATGAAATGAAACAACACATGAAGACAATAAAATATTAGATCACAACCCTCTTACCTCTTCCATTCATTTCTAACATTCTACACCTAAAACAGTGCCTTTCACAAAATAACCATTCTATTAATATTTGTCAAACTAAACTGAATGTGTTAAAAGTCTTTAATAATGGTATTTAATGATCTTTAAAAATGTTAATTCAGAGTTATATAGTATCAGTCATGAATACCTGAATTGGAATTATTTTCAAGGAATTTATTCCATAATTAACTGAAAGCTAGATAATAAAGTGTCAAAATTGTGTTGGCTTATTTGTTTATATTTTTAGATAGGATGTTGAGGGACTATTCACAAAAAAAAAAATAGACCAAGTTGGAGTGCTACCATGAGAATAAAGAAAGGGAATGGAAGAAATGAAAAAAAAGATGGAGGAAAGGGCAAAGTAAGACCATTTCTTCTTAAAACTTTAGCTTTGGGCCAATACTGAAGAGAACAAATTCATGGAATAAATACATGGCTCAAGAAGTAAAGTTATGAAATAAAACAACCTTTTATTAGGTTGCATTATTTCTCTTTAGGAGATATAATTGACTGCAATAAGCCCTCTGGGTACTAAAAGATGTATATGTTGAAAACAGAAACCACACATGCAAGATGCAATATTCAACTCCTATTTCATAATTTTTCCAACATTTGAAATAAATTAAAATATTTCTTAACTACCAATTACAAAAAGAAAAAAACTTTTTTTCCTCTGTAAATCACATAGGCATTTTCACATCCTCAGGAATCTCTTGATGGTAACAAAGCTTTGTAATTCATAGGTGCCTATTTCTATTCCACATTTTAGAATAGTTACCAGATATGTTTCAAATTTCCTATTAAGTACAAAACTATTATATAACCAGTTGGTTATCTGAAGTTTGGATTATGGCCTTGTATTTTTGTGAAGTTTTAAACTCATGCTTCAAATGAAATATACAGGCTTAGTGGAAAAAATACTTCGCTGACTTTGTTGTTTACTGTTCCAGAATATTGCAAACACCACAGTGTTTTAAATCCACCATGGAAAGTGAAAGCACCTTGCCAGAGATCTGAAATGCTTGATGTCAATGGAGGAGGAGGAATAATAATGTCTAAAAACCTAGGACGCATTCTTGTGATTATCTCATAGGTCAGTAAGTGGTTTCTAAACTTTACAAGTTAACGCAGGCAACATTCAATTTAAGTTCACCAAGACTCAAAGACATGGAAATCACATATTGGAACATGGGATGTTTCCCCACAACCCCATAAAAAATTACAAGTGGTAGTAAGATCCTTATGTTCCATGCTCCTGAGCTTAATGAAAACTACTATTATATACAACATATACCATTATATATAATACCATTATAATTGATATTACTATAAAAAATTAACAGTATAATTACAATATTTTATAGTTCCCCTTTTTCTTTCAGATAACTGTATCTAGGATAAGCAGCATCATGTTTGAATTTTTTGCCAGTGTTACCTGTTTTTTGGTGAGGGGAGCACTTAAATATGTCCTTGACACTAGGCAGGTACTAGAAGTCCACTAAATTTGGCATTTAATATTCTCAGAATTCTTTGTATGCCTAGGTATTTTTATTCAGTTACATAGCTAATATATATTGATATTCTCGACATGGTACATCAGCTTAAGGAACGACAAACAGAAGAAACGTATCAGTTTCTTTATTAGAAGATATTCACTAAAACAATGAAGAAAATAATGTCTGTGAGCCTGATCCTCAGGTCCCTTAAGTGTTCAATTATGGTCTATTGACCTTCCCTCAGGATGAGATGGGAAGGATGTTTCTGTGAATTTCTGCATTCCAAAAAATTGCCTACTTCTTTAATGTCTTAATCTTCACTTCCTTATTCAGCATCTTATTCACTAAATCCTCTCTCGTCCCCAGCTGCGTACTCAGTGTGCAATGGCCGATGTTGTACTTTCTTCTCTTCATATGCATTATCTTAGGTGAATCTTACTCATTTTAAGTTGTTCCCACATTATGCAGCAGATAGATATATGTTTCAGATTATCACATCTGAAGCCAAGTTTTTATGAAACCCCAGACTTTTCATGTTGTAATTTTATACAGTGATGTTATCTTCCAGTTTCATACACTCTGCTCCAGCTAAACATATATTTTTACTCTTTACTCTTTGAATATAATTACTTTCCCAATATTCCTCATTGTCATAATTTCCACAAGGGTGGAAACTTTATGCTACTTGCTGTTAAGTCTCTAGTGTCTAACACCATATCTGGTACCAAGTAAATGTATAAAGAATAAATATGCATAAGGAAATACTTTTAAAAACAAAATATTTGTACTACAAATTAGTGATCAAACTCAAGGTCACAGAAATTGTACTTGAGTAAAATGGGTGTTTCTGATGATTTTGGACTTTAATTGCAATCAATAAACCATTAAGAAATTATAGAATTAAAAATATTTTAAATTGCTACCCTGGATTTGCATGTGGTAAAAAAAAATGTCAAGAGTGTTCTTTATGGCCATTAAAAAGTAAAAACCAGAACTGAAATCACAAGTGATAAAAATTAATTTAAAATGTTATATAACCCATGTAGATAAAATAGATATGACTCAACTCCCTGCACAAATATTCTTACATGACCATATTTTGCTCCAATACTTTACTCCTCTTAATAGGCCCACTGCTAACCTGTTAGGGAAATAGCGATGAGAATAAATAGTGAGTCTTCATCTTTGAAATGCTGCCCAAAAGACCTTAATCAACACCTATTGATTTTAAGTCTAGAGGGAGGTCAGCCGCAGTCATGTACATTAATATTTATTAAAAGTTGTAGGTGAGGTATAATAAAAATTAGATTTTCTATTTATCTTCATTTAGATGGCAAGGAAATTAGGCTGTAAAAGCACCGATAATTGATTTTAGTTATTTACTTTAACTTGGCAGGCTTCAGGTGCTGACTTGTGAGTGAATTCAGAGGTGATGTTTACATGGATCAGACTGGGAACAGAGGATTCCAATACATTTATCACAAAACCAGAGTCCAGGGGAAAACAGTTATCTACATAGCAGTAGCAATGCCATTTAAATTCTCTGCAATCTTTTTTTTTCTTCTTCTATAGGGAATATTGAATTTACAAAAGACTATTAAGGGTGAAAAGAGGAACCTTGGTATGACCCCACACATTTAAGAATCTTATATACCTCGAAGATGGAGAAATCAACTGAGAGCAATACATTCAAATTCAAGAAAAGCTGATTTTATCTTTTGAATTGAATGTTTGTGAAATTATATAAAGGGAGGGAAAGTAGAAAGTAAAAAAAAAAGCAAGAAGCATAAGATATTTTTATATTTTTTCATATTTCAGTTTTTGTATTTTAATTATTCTTTCCTACATTTTTAACATCTCAATATTGATGGACTTGGTTATTGCTGGGGTAGGGAAGTATAAGATGTAGTGTGAATGATGCTATAGAGAAAATTACAGGTACCATTTGCTGGCCATTCCCATGATGAGGTTCCATGGGTATTTTGGCAATGCTGGGGCAACATGCAAAGATATGTATTTAAAAATTCTGTTCATTCTTATATTTTAGAGACTACAATTTTATCCCATAGATACCCAGATGTATCAGTATCAATATGTGTCTTTCAGAGTGTTTATAATAGGGACTGATCAGCTGTTTAACCACACCCCCCCCCTTTTTTTTTTTATTCCTAGGTATAACTAGACCACGATCTTAGAATCATTACTAGATAGGTGACTATAAGGCACTGATAACATTTTTGGTAATATTCTGTGAACAAGAAATTGTGTCAGTCATGCTTGAGCCAGTATGTACTATCCATTGGTATTTAAGAGCAGCTAGCATAACCTTGACTTATACCATAGCCCAACTACACAGAATCATTCAAAGGTCAACATATGTGCCTTAGTCACTCTAGTCCCCTTTTAGGAAAGTGATCTAATTATCCCCACCCTCTCCCTTCCATTATCAACTTCATTTCAATGACTTTAGTCATTTTGCTCCCTTGAAATTACAGGAGAATATAATCCCTGTTGTACTATAGGACACGGCTTGCACATAATTCTTCATCCAAGATGCTTGCTGCTACTGGACACTTTGTATAACATCTTTACTCAGTCCAGTTCTGTGGCATGGACCCTACCAAGTACTGGCTCCTTCACTCAAGAGTGCCCTGACCATTTTTGCTTCATGAGGTTATAGATTCTGCTGCTGGGAAGTTAGAAAAGAAGACGTTTTTTTTCCTCATTGATGAGTCACAGTACAGAAGGACACTTATAGCCGAAAGTCAAGAGTCAGATTTATGAAAGCCAAAATCCAACTCCTACTAGAAAGAAAAGAGTGGAGGAGCAATGACATTTCAATACCCAGGTCAAAAACCCTATATTTTATAAGTTCAGAAAGTAAAATGTACTACTAATACTGTGATAAAAATCATTCATCTATGAAAATACTTAAAATGTTTTAAAATTATAGTATGTGTATATGTTTATTTTGAGAAGCTACTGACCCACTTCAGACCAAAAGCTCTGCTTACAGCTGCCAAAACAATTCCAGACTTTGTAATAAGTAGATGTACATCTATGAAAGCATTGGTTAGCAATTACTCAGGAATTGAAAGACTTGATCCCACAGATTGAGATATCAGCATCTACAGGTGAAAAAGACTGAGACAAGTAGGCTGACAATATTTGGACTAAGTTGCCAATTCAATAAATGCTGTTACATGCATGAATGACTAAATCTGAAGTCCATAGTGCCACAGTTATCTATCTACTATAGAACAGTTGAAAGAGAAGAAAAATTCCTGTTTAAAAAATAGATGAATGTCTCAATCTTCATTTTAAAATTTATTGTGTATAGCCAGGCATTTTGAGTCTCTTCAGTGCATTATACAGATTCACTAACTGAAGCACTCTTAGTTGATTTTTTTTTTTTAACTAACTGCAGGGATCATGCTAAGTTCTCTCTTTCACTCTTTTCTCATTCAATAACCTTCCAGGGAAGAAAATTGCAATACTTCAGTCTTCATTTCTAATAACACATAGACAACACTCATCTTCACATTTCCTTTCATTTGAATACCAATTTTAAAAGGTTTTGGTTTTCTTGAATCTGTTTAGTACATTTAAGTGCAGATTCAGAGTAGTAGAATTATCATAGCCCCAATTTGTATTATTCATTAGCAAATAATACTAAATCTCTTTAAAACAATTTATATTTACAGTGACCTTAGTCTTTCAAGTTTTCTTTCTATTCTAAATTATTTTAATCATACCTCTTTATTGTTACAGTTGCAGATTTTTTAAAAAGCCTTTTTCAGCATTAAAAATACTGCTCTAAATATATGTGATAGATAACCAAGTAAATGTGCACAAATGTAAAGTATATTTGTTAACATAATCTCAAATGTGTTATGCTTTAATTTATTTTCAAGGGCTCTTTTAAAATTGCCCTTGGAAAAAATATATACAAAATATTCAATTAAAATTATTACAACCAACTAGTCAAAAATGTATGTCACTTTAGCAAAAACGTGAACTTCTGCATGCAAACTATAATATTTTACTCTTCAAGTTATTAATGAGTGCACTGATATGCTCAAAGAAACATTAAATAATTAATAGTCAACAACAAAAAAACATTTTAGCAAAACTGGAAAGCAGCAATTTTTAAATTAGGCCACAGTCATTAAAGCTAAGACACAACATTGGATAATCCCTGTTTAGTATTATATTCTATTATATTTAATTTCTTTTACAAAAGGAAATCTAGACATACATTCTTTTAAAAAATGCATATTGCTTTTTTAAAAATTACAAAATGAATGCATTTTGATTTAATATACATATTTTTTTAAATATGAAAGAGGATAAACTCTATCATACTCAAATCGATTCTCCAAAAAAAAAAGTATATGTGGATTTCTATACATTCTCCTAGACCTTTTTTGTATATATACCAATAGATAATATAAAATCTTATAAATTTGTGTGTATGTATGTATGCACATTCTATTTAGTGTAGTTATGCTATATATACAGGTGTATAATGTGACTTTATTTTTTAATTACATATAAAATAATTCATTTGAGTATGTATATATTCTTTTTGAGGGTTGTTATTCCATATTTCATTTTTGAGGATTGTTATTCTGTATTATAATTTATTGCTGTTGGTGTTTTCTCCAACTTTTACTATTCATGCTGCAATGAATATTCTAGAAGGTATTTCCACATGTGTATTTTAAGACAAAAGTCTTCAATATATCATGAATTATACATTTATCTTTTATTAAAATATATATGGCATATAACATTGTGTAAATTTAAGATGTGTGACATGTTAATTTGGTACATTTATATATTATGTATGATTTCCATTATGGCGATAATTAGCACCTTTATTGTGTCACATAATTATAATTTTTTTTTAGTGATTGGGATAATTAAGTTCTAATTTCTTAGAATGTTTGATTATAATACAATATTGTTTCTGTATTCACTATACTATGCATTAGATCTCTAGGGCTTACTATTCGTTGCAAATTTGTACCCTTAAATAATATCTGTCCTATCCTCTTAGCCTCCATCCCCAGGTAATCACCATTTTACTCTCTGTTTTTACAAGTCTAGCTATTTTAGAGTCCACATATAAGTCACACCACATGGTTCTTGTCTTTCTCTAACTTATCTCACTTAGCATAATATGTTCAAGGTCCATCCATGTTGTTGCAAATTATAGGATGTCCCAGCTTGTGGCTGATAACATTCTATTGTGTATGTATCTCACATTTTCTTTATCCATTCATCTTTTGATGTGCACTTAGATTCTTTTCATATCTTGGCTATTGTGAATAATGCTTCAATGAACATGAGAGTTTATATCTATCTTTGATATTGTTTTCATTTCCTTTAGGTCATACTCAGAAATAGAATTGCTGGATCATATGGTAATTCTATTTTTAGCGTTCTGTGGAACCTCCATATTGTTTTCCAGAGTGGGTGAATCCATTTACATTCTCACTGACAATGTGCAAGGGTTCCCTTTTCTCCACGCTTTTGTCAACACTTATCTCTTGTCTATCTCCTTGATAATAGCCATTCTAATAGGTATAAGATAATATTTCATTGTGGATTTAATTTCCATATCCCTGATGATTGATGTTGAGCACTTTACATGTACTGTTGGCCATTTGAAATTTCTTACTTGAAGAAATGTCTATTTAGCTTCTCTGCCCATTGTTTTTGTTATTGAGTTGTATGAGTTCCTTATATATTTTAAATAGTAATCCCTTATTTAATAGATTGTAGATTACATTTTCATTTTGATAATTGGTTTTTGTTTGTTTTTACTGTGAAGAAGCTTTTAAGTTTGATATAGTCTTGTTAATTTTTGCTTTTGCTGTTTGTGCTTTTGGTGTCATATTCAGAAAATCGTTTCTTTGACCAATGTTGAAGAGTTTCTTTCCTATGTTTTCTTCTAGGAGTTTTATAATATCAGGTTTTATATTTAAGTCTTTGATCCATTTGAGTTTATTTTTATAACTGGAGTAGAGTAATATTGGAGTCCAATTTCATAATTAGAAGGATATATTTATCCAGTTTGCTAACACCATTTGGTGAAGAGACTATTATTTCCTCATTGAATGTTCTTAGCTCCCTTATTAAACATTGACTGTGAATTTGGGAATTTAATTCTGGTTTCTATATTCTGTTCCATTGGTTTATGTGTCTGTTTTTATGTGAGTACCACAATGTATTTCTTACTATAGTTTTGTAGTATACTTTGAAATCAGAATATGTGATACCTCCAGCTTTGTTCTTTCTTAGAATTGCTTTGGCTATTATTTGTGTTTTTTTCTGGTTCCATACATATTTTTAGGTTATTGAGGATTTTTTTTTTTATTTCTGTGAAAAATGCCAATGAAATTTTTATAAGAATTGTGTTGAATCTTTGATGGCTTTGAGTGGTATGGACTTTTAACAATATTAATTCTTCCAATCCATGAGCACAAAATGTCTTTCCACTTGTGTTGTTGATTTTTTTTTCAGAAAAGTCTTGTAGTTTTTATTGTTCAGATCTTTGATTTCCTTAAATTTATTTGTAGATATATTATTTTTTTGATACAATTGTAAATGTTATTATTTTCTTGATTTCTTTGTTATTAGTATATAAAAATGTAAATAATTTCTATATTAATTTATATATATCCTACAAATTTATTGAATTTATTTATTCTAATAGTTTTTTGGTAGAGACTTTAGGGTTTTCTATATATAGTATCTAAATATAGTGACAATTTTACTTTCTCCTTTCCAATTTGTATGTTTTTTTTTTTTATTATTATTTCTTTGCCTTGCCTAATTGTACTAGCTAGAACTTCTAAATCTATATTGAAAAAGGAGTATTGAGAGAGGTCATCCATATTTTGTTCCTGATCTTAGAGGAAAAGCTTTCAATTTTTCTCCTTTGAGTACAATATGGCCTTTGTTAGGTTGAGGTACGTTCCTTCTATACCTAGTCTGTTGAAGGTTTTTGTTGTTAGAGGATACTGTATTTTGCAAGTATATTCTTTGCATCTATTTTGGTGATCATATGATTTATATATTTCATTCTACTAATTTGATGTTTTAATTTGTGTATGTTGAACTATCCTTTAAAGCCAGGAGTAAATCCTACTTGGTCGTAGTATATAATCCTTTTAATGTGTTTTTAAATTCAGTTTGCTAAAATTTTGTTAAGAATGTTTCTATCTATATTTATCAGAGATATCAGTCTATTGTTTTCTTGTAGTGTCCTTATCTAGCTTTGTTATCAGGGTTGTGCTGGCCTCAAAGGATAAATTTGAAAGTGTTCCCTTCCTCTTTATTTTTTTAGAAGAGTTTGAGAAAGTTCGGTGTTAATTTTTCTTAAATGTTTGGTAGAATTACCAGTGAAGCCATCCTGGGTTTCCCTGTGTTGGGAGGTTTTTGATTACTCATTCTATCTCTTTAATTGTTATTGGTCTGTTCAGATTTTCTATTTCTTCCAGATTCAGTCATGGAAGTTTATTTATTTCTATGAATTTATCCATTTACTCTAGATCATCTAATGTTATATAATTATTCATAGTAGTCTCATGATCCTATGTATTTCTGTAATTATTATAATGTCTCCTCTTTCATTTCTAATTTTATTTAAATCTCTTCATTCTTAGTCTAGCTAAAGTTTGTCAATTATGTTTATCCATTTGAAAACTAGCTCTTAGCTTCGCTGATCATTTCTATTTTTTTTTTTTTTTTGGTTGCTGTTTTTTCTTTCTGCTCTGATCTTTGTATATTTCTTCCTTCTGCTAAATTGGAGCTTACTTTATTCTTTTCCTCGTTCTTTGAGATGTAGTTAGGTTATTTTAGATCTTTCTACTTTCTTAATATGTGCATTTATTGCTATAAATTTTCCTCTCAAACTGCTTTTTCAGGATTCCAAAGGTTTTGATATGTTATATTTCCATTTTCATTGGTTTGAAATATTTTTTTAGTTTCTTTTTATTTTTGACCTAATGATTGTTCAAAAAGGTATTGTTTAGTTTGTACATATTTGTAGATTTTTCTACCTTTCCTCTTGTAGATTTCTAGTTTAATACCATTGTGGTTAGAAAAAATAGTTGCTATAATTTCAATCTTATATTTGCTAAGATTTGTTGCATGTCCTATAATATCTATCCTAGAGAATGTTCTGCATGTACTCGAGAAGAATGTATTCTGCTGCTATTGAATAGGACGTTTGATAGATGTCAGGTCCATTTGGTATAAATTATAATTTAATCACAATGTTTCTTTGATTTTCTGTGTGGATCATCTATCCATTGCTGATAGTGGGGTATTGAAGTCTCCTACTGCTTTTGCCTATTTCTCCCTTCATATTTGCTTGTTCTTCTTAATATATTAGGTGCTCTGATGTTGGATGCTTATGTATTTACAATTGTGATATCTTGATTCATCAAACTCTTTACTGTGGTATATAGAATGGCCTTTTTGCTACTGTTTTTGACTTGAAGTCTATTTCATCTGAGTATGGCTATCCCCACTTTCTTTTAATTTACACTAGCAGGGAATATCGTCTTCTATCCCTTCATGTTGAGTTTGTGTGTCTTTAGAGATGAAAGAAGTCTCCTATAGGTAGCATATAGTTAGGTCTTGCTTTTAAAATTTATCCATTTTATGTTTTATGATTAGTGAATTTAACCTATTTATATATAAAGTGATATGAAAGGATTTGCCACTACCATCTTATAATTTGTCTTCTGGTTGTTGTCTATTACCATGGGCTATTTTTCCCTGTTCTGCCTCCCTTTGTAATTTGGTAGTTTTTCATGATAGTTTGCTCAGTCTTCCTTTTTTTTTTTAATTTTATAAATTTATCCTAGATTTTTGTTTTGTGGTTACCATAAGGTTATTAAAAACATCTCATATATAAAACAGTTCATTTTATGCTGACAGCAACTTAATTTGCCTATAAAGTCTTCATTTTTTTACTCCTCCTTTTTTATACTTTTAATGTCACAATTTGTCTTTTTGATGCTGTGTATGAATTAACACATTACAGTATCTATATTTTAAATATTTTTTTCTTTAAACTTTGTAGTTAAGTGGTTAACACACCATTATAATACAATTTTCTAATTTTTTCACCTGTACCAGAATGTTATGTACTTTCACTGATTCTGTGTCACTGATTAGCATCTTTTCATTTCAGTTAGAACAATTTTCGGTATTTTTTGAAAGGCAGATCTAGTGGTGGTGAATTCCCTTATATTTTGTTTATCTAAGGAAGACTTTATTTCTCCATCTATGAAGAATAACTGCTGGATAAAGTATTCTTAACTAACAATATTTATCTTTCAACATTTTGTGTCATTCACTCTCTCCTGGCCTGTAGAGTTTCTGCTGAGAAATCTGTAAGCCTAATGGGGATTTCTTTGTTGGTTACTTTTTTTTTTCTCTACCTTTAAGATTTTGACAGTTTCACTGAAATTTGTCTTGGGGGATATCTTTTGCATTGAGATAATAGGGTGTTCTTGTATGTCCACTTCCTTCCCTGTTCTTTAGAAGTTTTCAGCTAGTTCTTTAAATAAACTCTCTGCTCTTTCTTTGTCTGGTACACCGATTATTCTGATATTTGCCTTTCTGATTGAATTCAATAGTACTTGGTTTCTTCACTTTTAAAAATCATAGTTCTTTCTCCTATTCTAACTGAATTATTTTTCTATATTTCTATAGCGAAAGTCATTTATTCTTTCTTCTATCTGGTCTGCTTTGTTACCAATGCTTTTTATTGCATAGTTTATATCATTCATTCAATTCTTCAGCTCTAAAATTTCTGTTTGGTTCTTTGTTATAATTTAATCTCTTTGGTAAAGAACTCCTTATGTTCATTAATTTTTTTTCCTGAGTTCATTGAATTACATTTGTGAGTTTTCTTATCATTCACTATATTTCTTCATAGTAGCTATTTTGGATTCCTTATCAGCTAAATCTCAATATTCTGTTTCACAGAGATCTGTTGCTGAAAAATTTTCTTTTCGTGATACCATATATTCTTTATTTTTCATAGTATTTGAAGATATGTGTTTTTGCTTCACATTTGAAATAGTGCACATCTTCCTTTAATTAAGGTTTTATTTTGATCTTACAATTTGATAGATGGCTATTAAAAACTTTCTTTTGTATTCCAAAAGGGGGTGATATAGCCCAAGTTTGTGGTTCTTGCTGAAGTTCGGAGGTAGACAACAGAAAATCATTCTTTCAATATCCTTTGATAGACTTGTCTTCTTCCTTCCCTTTCCTCTCTATCCTTCCAATCATGGAGTCCTCACCTCAAAAGTCTAAATGCTGAAGATACATGGGTCCCTTCAACCATAACCTGAAAAACTGGAACAACCAGGCAGTCACTCACCACTTTTGCTTTCTGCCACCTCTGTATGAGAGGCTTTGCCACTGACTCCATTAAGAGCCCTGTGCCTTTCAGTGTTTTCCTGGGGATGAGGTCATCTTGGTGTGTTCTTCTTTCTCCTCTGCATCCAAACACTTTTTTATGCTCTTCTGATGGTTTGCTGGATTCTCCTGTCAGGCATGCAGGACCTTTCCAAAGTCTCTATTGACTGTGGGCATCCTCCCAGTTTTGTACTCTCCAGACTCTCTTCCCCACCTCTGCCTCAAGTTCTGGGAGTAGGAGTGAAGCAGGCGCATTGATTTCCTTGGGTCTGCAGCCCCCACTGAGGTCCTATTTGTAACTTTCAGATATACAGGTAGATAGAAACCTCTCAGGTATCCCTCCTATAATGTACAGAGGTGATTGCTTTATTTATTTATTTTTAATGCCTACAGTACCTGGTATTCCTAGGTAGTTTCACCTCCAAGTACTAACCAGGCCCAACCCTGCTTAGCTTCCAAGATCAGATGAGATCAGGCACATTCAAGGTAGCATGGCCATAGACAAAGGTGCTTTTATTTGATTATAGATGTCTAATTAGTTTATCAAAGAGAGAAAAGAGGAACAATTCATGCTGCTATGATGATGCTACTCTCAATAATATACACATTTCAAATTATGATAAACACTTCCATGGTGCATTCCCAAAGTCTGTAGTTAATTAAAAACAGTGTATAAAGTATCTCCTTTCTAATCACTTGCTAATAATAGGTATTATAAAATTTCAAATATCAAACACCATTGATTTAACAAAATTAAACACATTTCTTTGTACCTATTAGGTGTTTGTATTCTTTCCTCTTTAATTTGCCTATTTGCTTTTTCTCAGATTATATGTTTGAAGGGTTAACATTGTGTCATAAATTTTCTCCCATTTTATCAATTTTAACTTTGGTAATTATGTGTTTTTCATTACAGAAATTTTCCTTTGTATATAATCACCATTTTATAAATATTTTCCTATAAGGTTCTTAAGCTTCATTTAGCTTGGGAAGTTCTTTCCTCTTGAAGAAAATATATTACCTAAAATTTTCTCCATTATAATCCTCACATATAAGTACTCACATATGCTTATCTCTTCACTGCATCTTCTTTCTTAATTTTAATTCTGAATATGTACTGTCTCAAAGCCTTATGATTTCAATCCAAACAATGGGCAAATATGGTATTTATATGTCATTCTTGAAATTTTCATTGGGTCTTGGTTTTTTCAGCTATAAAAAAAAGATTACTAACAGTTGACAATCTAAATATCTTTTCTACTTTTGATATCTTAGCCAGCTAGACACAAGGACTGTGTTGTTCTTTTAAAAGGGATAATGTAAGTAGCTGTAAAACCTTTATGGTCAAAAAAGACTTTTTTTTTAACCCATTTCCCATTTGCGCTGAGAATACTCACTGGTGGCTCTTGCAGATGCAGCAGTTACCCCAAGATTACTTTCAAATATAGCCCTAACTTTACCCCCCAAGTTTGCTATGAAATATCTTACTTTTATTTTCTCATATCTGTAGTGTATTGACAGTCTTTGGAAACATATGTCATCATTGTATTTATAGCATTCTGTTTTGGGTAGTGGAATTTCCATTTACAAAATATAGTAATTCTCTATCACTGAAAATGTCAAATCATAGATGTTACACTTTGTGTTGTTCCAGGCTTTGCAATTTACCACATGAAAAAATTATTAAATATTGATCATCATATACATTTCTGTTACACTAGGATTAAAGTTCTGTTTATAAATTACTCCAAGAATAGATTTTACATTTTATTTTCACATTGAAAACCAGTCAGATTTGATTCAGACTCAGAGTGTGTTTATGTAAAATTAACACTTTAAGCGAGCCGTACTTTTTTTTTTTCAAAATGAGAAATGGGATAAAAGGTAGTATAGCAATAAAATATTCAAATGGAAAACACTGATGTGAGTTTGTAATCTTAAAAATGATTTTCTAGCTCTATAAATGTGGTCCAATAGCAGCAGCTGCCCCACTTTATCCCATTAACTGAAAAGTACCTCAATTTTCATTCCTAATACTTTCTTCATTCCAAGAAAACAAACATGCTTAAGGTATAATGACATCAGCAACATTAACAATAATAAAGAATATCTGTATCTACCACTGGTTGGGGAACCTTGAAGAGGAGCAAGCTTAGAAATGCTTTCCTAGTTTGTTTTAGAGTTATAGAAATGTTGCTAGAAAACACTTGGTAAGATGTACTAATTAGGGGAGAAAGTTACACTTGGGGTGAGCTCAGCTACTGTGGGGTTCCTCAAAATGTAGTTAGAAATTTGCACACAGATATAAGTAGTCCTAGAGATGAGCGTGAATGTAAAGATAAAGAGGGAGGAAGGGAGGGAGGGAGGGAGGGAGGGAGGGAGAGAGAGAGAGAGAGAGAGAGAGAGAGAGAGAGAGAGAGAGAGAGAGAAAGAGAGAGAGAGAACAAAAAACAAAAAACTAGGTATATCCATAAAGTTCTCTTCTGGAACTATTAAATTTCTTGAAAAATTTTGTTCAGACTAGGTGGAAATTCATATACAGTCAATAATTTAAAACTTTATCTCACAGCAATCATTTTATTTTCTTTACTAATGATGGGACACCAGTACAATTAGCACATTGATGCTGTGTATAAAAGCAATGGACAATCCCAAGCCCAAACCAACACTTTTTGGAAGCTTTTGTAGAAGTTGTAGCATTGTATCTGTGGGGAACTACATCCTAAGAGTTGGAGGAGGCAAAATAAAAGATTGCATAAGGTAAACTAGAAAATAAATGGGAACAAAGGGCAAGAATAGTGAAATGTCTCATGCAGAAATGTTCACCTAGTTTCTCAAATTATGTGAGAAGATGACTTCAAGAGGGAGTGTTCTAAATTTCACTCAGTGTCAAAATATATTTGTAATTAAGTCACAATATAAATATATCTAAATTTTTTAGAAATATAATTATAATCAATTTAGGTGTAGACCCATTACCCTATACTTAACACTGTTCTAGAAATTGCTGACCCAAAGGTTTCCTGTTTCTTGAATCTTACACTTTAAAGGAGGGGGATACATAAAAAGTGATAAACCAGAGAACTCAAGGTAATTTCAGAAAGAGAAATAACTGAGGAAAACAAATAGTATAAGGTGAGAGAAAGAGGTGCAGGCATTGGAACAGGACTACTCTAGATTAGAGGATGAGAAAAGATCTGAGAATGGCATTTGATATGAGACGTGAAAGGAAACGGACTAACATAGAAAGACCAAAGGATAATTGGTTCAGGCAGAGAAAACAAATATTCCATGAGCCTTCAGCCAGAATTAATTTGGCATGTGTAAGAGAAAGAAAATAAGTGGGTCTATAGGGCAGTGGAAAATAGAGAAGTATAAAGCAAGAGATAAGGGTAGTTTTATAGTTAACATCATGTGGAACACTCATTGTCAAACTTAAGCAGATCTGGAGGATTTGTAAAAACAAAACAGATTGCTGGAACTCATTCTATATCTTCCAAGTCAGTGGATCTGGGGTCTAAATTTGCATTTCTAGTGAGTTTCCAAGTGATACTGATGGATTTGCTTGTTTTTTTTTTTTAACAGGTCTGACAGCCTCTGCCTTTGATTGAATTGTTTTATTTATTCACATTTAATATTATTGATGTAGTTGAATTTGTATTCATGTTTTTCTATATGTCTCATTACTAATTTTTTTCTCTGTTTCTCCCTTATTAACTTTTTTAAAAGAGATATTTCTTAGTATAATGTTTTTTAATTCCTTTAATAATTTTTCTCATTGTGCTTTTGAATTATTTTCTTAGGGCCTAGAAAATATAGTATACTAAATTAGATGACAGAGACTGATATAGAAAATAATGTTCCAAAACATAAGTAATTTGACACAATAGAAATTATATGTTTGCTCACATAACAGCTCAAATATGGGTGTTTGGCAACTTTTAATATAGTGACTCAGAGACTTAGATTCTTCTATTGGCTCCTCCATCTCTAGGACTTCACAATCCTTTGATTTTAGCCAGTGAATAGGAAAAGGCAGGCTATAGAAAGTCCACTTGCTTCCAAGCCACCTGGGCCAAAAGTAACATCATTCATTTTGACACATAACACTCTGGCAAGAAATTGTCACACCCTCCCCAGTCTACCTCTGTAAGAAACTTTAAAATGCAGTAACTGACTGGGCAGCCAAAACAACAATTCTGCATGGGGAATTTAATTAAACCTTTGGTGGACTACAAGTTGTTCCTACTATGTGAGGAAACATATTGGGAAATTACTTCAATAATCTAGGCTAGAGATTTTAATGATTTAAACTTCTCAGTAGTAGGAGAAGTAGAGAAAAGGGTATATTCAGAATGTTATGGAGATAGTATTAATAAATTTGCTGTAGGGATGTGAGCTATGCCGTAGATGGTAATATTTACTGATATGCAAAAAGAATGAATTAATCTTTGGTATGTTAATTCTGAGGTACCAATTAGATATACAAATGTAAATATAAAGCAAGTTTTGTTTATGTGTATCTAGAGTTTAGTAAAGAGGTGAAGTTTGAATGTATGCAATTGGAAGTCATTGGCATAGAGATAATAGTTAAGGCCAAAAGCAAGATTTTCTAGGGAAAATGTGCAGATAAAAAAGAGAAATCAGCTCAATATCTGAGTCTCACTGGCTCATTAATATTTTAGAGGATGAACAGAGAAGGTAGAGTCAAAAAAATAGATAAATAAGCTAATAATGTATTAAGGGGAACACCTTAAATATGTGTTGTCAAGAAAAGATAGCATTACAAGGTCATATTTGACCTTTAGAAGAACAGTTTCATATCCTATCATTTTACTTGGTCTAGATATTTTAATTGCTTTTAACAACTAGAATGTGGAGGATGTGAAGCTGTGTGTCTTCCAAACGTAAGTCATAATAAGATATAAAGTTTCTCCATGGTTCTCTTTCTCTCTTTTGAGATATTTATTCTGTGAGAAATCTCCTATCCTACATGCAAGGATTACAGGGAGAAAGCCATGTGGAGAGACAGTCATCATCAGTTACCAGATATATAAGTAAACAAGCCTTTGGTTGATTATAGCCCCCAATCTTCATATCTTCTAGCTGAGGCCCCATACATTGTGAAGGAGTGACAAACCATTTCCTGCAGTGTTCTTTCCAAATTCATGACCCTCAGAATCTGTGGCCATAATAAACAATTGCCTATTCCTTTAAGTTTTGGGGTACTGTTTTGCTGCCATAATAACTAGAATATAGAGCTGGAAATCAAGGAATAATCAAGAGGTAAATATGGCTTGGGAGAGTTAAACATGTGCTAGAGGATGGGTAACAGGGGTAAAGTATAAAGGGCTTTGGATGCCTTTGTAAGGACTTTGGCTATTCCTGTGAATGAGATGGGAACCTTTGGAGGGTTCTGAACAGAGGAATAACATGATCTGATTTATATCAACATACATACATGCTGCTTCTTGAGATGGCAAATTTTTGATATTCTTTGGTAAAGCAAAGACAAACATATATAGGGAGAGAGAAAGAGAACCATGAAGAAAATTTATATCCTATTGTGAATGATTTATGTTTGAAAAAACATACAGCATACTCTCTCTCTCTCTCTCTCTCTCTCTCTCTCTCTCTCTCTCTCTCTCTATGTATATATATATATATATATATATATATATATATATATATATATATATAATGATTGTGTATGTGTGTATGTTTATGCAGTAAATTCTTTCTTAGTTATAAATTTCTACCTCCATTTTCCTGGAAATGGAACTTTGGTAGCAAAGAAGTCACAAAATATCATATGCAATTCTATATTATTTTCAATTCAGTTTTTTTCTCTGAAGGAAGTTACAGGAAACAAAGGAGACATTCACGTAGATGGCATTTCTAATACTTATCTATGCTTCTAATTTTGCCAAATAGTAATACTTTTTGAATAGATAAGTCTCTCCAATACCACTAAAATATTATCTAAATTAAATACTCGAGGGTACAAAACATTTGAGTTGGAGTTTAAGAGACCTATGAGAAACCAAAGTTTTTTTTTTTCAACTCAACATGCCTACTTGAACAATGCCCAAGCAATTTGTTAAAAAGATCAGAAGCATGCTATTATAAAGTATGGTTTAGAAATGCTTCTAGTCTGTAATGGTTTGTTTAAAAATTGATATATATTTATCTCATATGAGACACAGTGTACTATCATTTTCTTTAGTTTTACTAAAATTTTTTATGAACCATATATTTTTTTCAGAGACAAGAAAATCTAAAGTTGTCATAACTATATTTTGAGCATAATGAGAATTTCTATTACTTCGATTTCATTTATATTAGGAAACATAAAATCAAAGATAGGAATCCTACTATATAATTAAATGGTGAACAATCTCTATAGGACATGTATTTTCCATAAGGTGTAAAATATGTTTAATGGAGTAGGAAAATCTCAATACAATATAGTTGAAATTAAACCGAATGCTTAATAATTGATTTCCAGCAGACCAAAATTTTTTATAACTAATTATATTATTGGCAAGAAAAAAGCCACCCTGAAAATCAAACTGTAAATTAAAAAAGCACATGTTAAAACATATGAGTGTGTTTGATTTGTGTCTAAACAATCATCTATACTTTTAAATGGCATAATTATTTTTAACACCACAAATTATTTTAATGCTTATGCTACTCAGTAAGGCCAATAATATTGTTCCACCAATTTTAATTTATTTGCAATTTAAAAAAGAGTTTCACAGTGTACTTCCATTACATATTTATACAAAAAGATAGTCATCAATAGATAAAATAGATTTGTTCAATTAATTTAATTAACACTATAGAAAATTAAGTCAGAAATCATTGTTTTGATCTCTAAATGACATCATAAGCTCTACCAAATATATTATCTGTCTCATCTTTACCACTTACTACCTATGAACTTTGACTGCTATTGCTATTTAAGTTAATATTATGGAAAACATCAGCAAATGTATATAAATCAGGTCTTCCTATCAGATGGAAGGCATCAAGATCAGAAATAAATTTATTTCTCCTATAGGCATAGAGGAATTTCATTGTCTAATATGTTTTTCTTTCATGTTTTCAAGTTGACTAAAAATTTCCATCTATATCCTGCGTTCTAACATATTTTTGTTAACATTATTCAAATTCATCATTGTGTAAGATGGTCTGAGGTAATTAAATTTTCTATATGTAAGAACGTCATACTATAATAAATTAATGCCTTATACCCCAAATTGTTTCTTAATATGAACAATATTAATTTTGGAAATGACCTTAAAATATAGATACATTATTTTATTATGAAATATTAATTTTTCTAAAAAATTGCTAGACTTGCTGAGACAGATTTGAACCATAAAATATATAAGAACTTCCCTAAAAGTCAAAGAATTCAGTCATAATAGAATACAGTATGAATAATATAGAGGAGTTTCTCTATTATTAGACATATGAAAATTTAGTTTTTATGAAAGAACTGAAATTTTTTGAAGTTATTAAAAATAACTTATTGACTTCTGGTCAAGATGGCAGACTAAATGCTCTGTTTGCCTCCTCCTATAACCATATCAAAATTATAACTGAACTGTAGAACAACAATTACTAAGAACCACCTGAGGACTAGCAGAACAGAAGATCTATAACTAAGGATAAACAAGAAGATACATCAAGACTGGTAGAAGGTCTGGAGACATGGAATGGGCAGGTCCTACAAACATGGAATGGTAATTAAGAATCAGTAGACATATTTTGGCTGCAGAAGTCCCCAATGAAGAGTGAGGACCCCAGTCACACATTGACTTCCCCAGCCTAGGGCACCAGGGCTGGAAAGAAGAACCCCCTTAAGAGCTGGCTATAAAAAGCAGTGGGGATTGCATCTGAAGGAGAAGGGCTGTTAGAATTTCAGGCATTCCTCTGAAGGGCCCCTGCAGGGATATGCTTGCTTACAAACTCACTTGCTCTAAGTTTGTGGGGGCAGCAACTTGAAAAGCACCAGGACCATATGGTGAGAAACTACATTGACTAGCTTCTGGCTAGGGATAGAGGTGGAGAAGTCAGGGCAGCTCTCTCTCAGGACAGAAACCAAGGCAAGCACCATTGCTCCTTTATTGAGCCCTCCCCACATCTAGCCAGCAGATGCCAAGTCTGAGTTCTCTGTTAACTCAGGTTAACACTGCCCCACCATGTATGAGACCCTGCCATACCCAGCCCAAGTCTCTTCCAGTGGCTTTTCCACTGCTTGCTTCAGCTCAAGCTACAGATGCTCCTAAAATCTCTGAAAAGTCCACAAACCCAAATAAGCATTGATCACCCTGAGAAAGCCCAGTAACTCTTGCTAAGCAGCGCCAAACCCAGCACAAGCAGCTACCAGTCATAGCTTGTATTTTAACTCCCATCAGGTGACCACAAGTCAGTTGCAAGTGGTGGCTGTTCCCAGCTCATGACGTAGTGGCCACAAAGGGGTCAGAAACCCACACTAATGGTGGCCAGCCTTGATTCACAGCATAGTGTCTCCTAAGCTCAGCACAAATGAAAACTAGACTCAGATCAATTTCTAGCCTTCACCAAGTGACCTCAAAGCCAGCCACAGTGGCAGCTGACCTTGGCCTTCACTAGAGCTCTTCTTAAGAACCTCCAGAACCAACATACCTGGTAACCAACTTAAGGCAATGTCAGATAACCACCCAACTAGCTCCACAAATGGCACCTGAAGGGCAGACTAGGCACCAGAGTCCCCCTAAAGTGGCTTCTCTATGAAATCTTCCCTTGCACAACAGCTTGTGTATGGTAGTCACAACCAGTTCTCAAAGCCAGTCACTCTGAGGACCAATCCCACCATTAATGTTCCAACAGCAATCAAGGCTCAATTACAACAGGACAGCAAACACAACTCATAAAAAGGAAATCCCTGAAGCACCCAGTTCGAATGAACAGGGAGATTGTGCCGTTGGGTCCCATTGAGTCTCAATGGACACCTACTACAAAAGGCCACTCTGCCAAGACTGGGAAACATAGCAAATCTACCTAATACATAGAAATAAACACATAGAGTCAGCCAAAATAAGGAGATAGACATGTCCCAAATTAAAGAACAGGACAAAAATTCTAGAAAGCAAACTAAATAAAATGAAGATAAGCAATCTACCAGATACAGAGTTCGAAACATTAGTTATAAAGATGCTCAATGAAGTTAGGGGAAGAATAAATGAACTCAGTGACAACTTCAACAGAGTTAAGAACCATAAAATAACTCAGAGTAGATTAAAATTAATATATTAGAGAGACTCAACAGCAGATTAGATGGAAATGAGGATTGAAGACAAAGTAGTAGAAAATACCCAATTGAAACAACAATAACAATTTTAAAAATAAGGAGAGTTTAAGGGTCCTCTGGGAAAAAAAGTAAGCATATCAACATTCACATAATTAGGATACCAGAAAGAAAAGAAAGCTAGCAAGGGATTGAAAACCTATTTAAAGAAATAATGACTGAAAACTTCCCTAACCTGGCAAAGGAAATAGACATACAAGTCTAGGAAGTTAGAGTTCCAAACAAGATAAATCCAAGGAGACCAACATACATCTTGATTAAAATGTCACTGTTTAAAGACAATCTTAAAAGTAAGAGAAAAGCAGTTAGTTACTTACAAGGGAGCTCCTTTAGACTAACAGCTCTTTTCTCAACAGAAACTTTGCAGGCCAGAAGGGATTGGCAGAAAATAGTCAAAGGGATGAAAAACAAGGACCTACAATCAAGATTGTTCTACCCAGCAAAGCTATTATTTAGAATCGAAGGACAGATAAAGAGCTTCCCAGACAAGAAAAAACTAAAGGAGTTTATCACCACCAAACCAGTATTACAAAGAATGTGAGAGGCATTTTTTTAAGAAGAAAAATAGGTTAAAAATATAAGTAATAAAATGGCAATAACTATATATTTATCAATAATTATTTTAGATGTAAATGCTCCAATCAAAAGATAGCTGGGTAGATAAGAAAACAAGACCTTTACATATGCTGCCTACAGAAGACTCACTGCAGATAGACACACAGACTGAAAGTAAAGAGATGGAAAAAGATATGTCATAAAAATGGAAATAAATTAAACAAGCTGGGATAGCAATATATATATCCCAGACAAAATAGACTTTAAAACAAAGGCTATAACAAGAGATTAAAAAGGACCCAGAATCCCACTTCTGAGTATTTATCTGAAAAAACTCAAAACAATACTTCAAAGGGACAAGTGCTTCTATATGTTCATTGAAGTATTATTTACTCAGCAAGGCTATCATTCAGAATCCATGGAGAGAGAATTTCTGAGATAAGAAAAAGCTAAATCAGTTCATCAAAATTACAGGAAATGTTAAAGAGATTTCTTTAAGTGGAAAAGATAAAAATGTATATAAGAAAGTATAGGAAAAAAATTCTTACTGGCAAAGGCAATACTTAGCAAAAGTAGTGCTTCAATCAATTATAAAGCTAGTACAAACAGCAAAAGTAAGAAGGTCATGAGTAATTACACAGTAAATTAAGGGATATACACAAACACACACAAAAGAAGTAAAAACTGACAAATGTGGATGGAGTAAAATTGTAGTGATTTTAGAATACTTTCCAATTTAAGCAACTATCAACTTAAAATAGAATGTAATAAACATAGCTTGGCATATGAAGCACATGGTAACCACAAACCAAAAATTTAATAGAAATATATGATAAATTAAGGGAAAGGAATCCAAATACTATAGAAAGTTATCATTATACAGGAGAAGAGAGCAAGAGAATAAAAAAGGAATAGAGAAGAACTACAAAAACAATCATAAAACAATTACTAAAACAGGAATAACTATGTTCCTGTCAATAATTACTTTAAATGGGCTCAATGCTCCAACAAAAGATATAGGGTAGCTGAATGAATAAGAAAAAGAAGACCCATACAGATGCTATCTATAAGAGATTCACTTCAGATCAAAGCACATACATCGACTGAAAGTAAAGAGATGGAAAATGATATTTTATCCAAATAAAAATGAATAAAAGCTAGAGTAGTAATACTTATGTCAGGAAAAAAATAGACTTTAAAACAAGGGTTGTAACAGAAGACAAAAAATTGGGCATTTCATATTGATTAAGGAATCAATCCAACAAGAGGACATAATTCTCGTAAACATCTACACACAATGTAGAAACACCTAAATATATAAAGTGAAAATTGACAGACCTAAAGAGAGTTTACAGTAATAGTCATAATAAGGGGCTTGACATCCATTGGCATCAATGAGTAGATCATTCAGATAGAAAATCAACAAGGACACAATGGCCTTAAATGACACATTAGGCCAGGTGATTTTTTAAGAACATTTCACTCCAAAACAGACTATACATTCTTTTCAACTACATATAGAATGCTTTCCAGTATTGAACACATTAGGCCACAAAACAAGTCTCAATAAATTTAAGATTAAAATCATGCCAATTATCTTCTTCAACAATGACATGAAACTGCAAATCAAATACAAGAAAATATAAAAACACACAAACATGTGGAGGTTAAAGAACATGTTACTAAATAATAAGTAGGTTAATATGAGATCAATGAAGAAATGAAGAGACCTTAAAACACATGAAAATGAAAATACAATGACCTAAAATGTATGGGACACAATCAAAGCAGTTCTAAGAGGAAAATTTATAGCAATGAAGGCCTACCTAAAGAAATAGACAAACTCGAATAAATCAAAACTTACACCTAAAGGAACTAGAAAAAGATCCAAGCCCAAAGTGAGCTTATGAAAAGTAATAATAAAGATAAGCGAAGAAATAAATAAAAGAGTATTAAAAGATAATAGAAAAAATCAATAAAACAGAGTCTGTTCTTTGAAAAAACAAAATTGATAAGCTTTTAGCTAGACTCATCAAGGAAAATAGAGAAAGGGCCCAAATAAATAAAATCAGAAATGAAAGAGAAGTGGCGACTGATACCATAGAAATAAAAGAATTATAAGGAAATACCACAATTACATGCTAACAAATTAGAGAACCTGTAAGAAATGAATAAATTCCTAAAAACATATAATCTCCTAAGGCTGAATCAGGGAGAAACAGAAAATCTGAACAGAGAGATAACTACTAACAAATCAAATCAGTAATTATAAACTCCCAACAAACAGTTCTTGGGCTGGATATCTTCACTAGGAAGTAGGCTCCTAAACTCACTTAATGAGGCTAGGATTATCCAGATACCAAAACCAAATAAAGACACTACACTAAAAAAAAGAATTACGAGCCAATATCCTTGATGAACATAGATGCAAAAGTGCGCAAGAAAATATTAGCAGACTGAGTTCAGAAATACATTTACTAGGTCATACACCATGATCTATTGGTATTTATTTCTAGGATGCAAGGCTGGTTCAATATTCTGAAATCAATTAATGTAATGCATTACATAAACAAAATGAAGGATAAAAACCATATGATCATATTAACAAATGCAGAAAAATAGCATTTATTTATAATAAAAAGTAAGCAAACTGGGAATAGAGGTAATATACCTCAACATGATAAAGGTTGTATATGACAAACACACAACTAACATCATACTCAATGCTGAAAAGCTGAAAGCTTTTTCTTTGAGATCACAAGACAAGAATGTCCACTTTCACTACTTACATATAACAAAGTATTGGATATCCTAACCACAGTCATCAGTCAAGAAAAAGAAAGAAAAGTCATCAAAATTGGAAAGAAGTAAAACTGTCATTATTTGTAGATGGTATGGTACTATATAGAGAGAATCCTAAAGATTCCTCAGTAAAAGCTATTAGAATAAATGAATTCAGTAAAATATGAGGATACAAAATTACTTTTCAGAATCAGTTGCATTTTTATATACCAATAAGAAGCTATCAGAAAGAGAAATTAAGAAAATCTTATTTATAGTTGCATGAAACAGAATAAAAAATGTAGAAATATATTTAACCAAGGAGGTAAAAGACCCATACTTGCAAAACTATAAGACACTGAAGAAAAAAACTGAAGTAGAGATAATAAATGAAAGGCTATACTGTGCTCAAGGATAGAAAGAGTTAATATTCTTAAAATGTCCATACTACCCAAAGCAATCTATACATTCAGTGCAATCTCTAATAAAATATCAATGACATTTTTCACAGAACTAGAACAAATAATTCTAAAATTTATATGAAATCATGAAAGACCCAGAATAGTCAAAGGAATCATGGTCAATTTATGATAAATGAGGCAATAAACATACATCAGGGTAAGATAGTCACTTTAATAAATAGTGTTGGAAAAATTAGATATATGTAAAAGAATAAAATTAGACCACTTTCTTATACCATATACTACTAATTAGCAGTAGAAAGAAAGAGAAAAAATGGTGCATATGGAAAGAGAAAGAGAAATTACAATGGAGTAGTGTGGTTTATACCAGAATGACTGGTTTGGGGAAAAGGATTTGCAAAAGCCAGAGGAGAATTTGGTTGAGAAAGAATGGAAGATTAGAGAAAATGTGAAGAGAACAGAAAAATAAGACAAAAGTCAAGGAAGCTATTTTTCATAACTTCTTTAACAATGTTCTTTGTTCAAAGTAATATTCAGAATGAATAATTTTGTCTATCAGTAGTAACAGAAATATTTAGGCCTCTTATGGATTATAAACTTGAGGACAAAGACCTTAATAAACTTTTAATCAGCAAGAAATGCAATTATATTAACCTTGTAGGAGACTGAGTAACATGACGTATGTGTCATGGTAACCTAGATTAGCAGCAGAAGAGGACTGATGACTGTCAAGTACAGCAATAAATAAAAATAGTGACTTCTTTAATAAGACAACAGGACACTATAACCATTAATACTTCAATTTAGTTTAATAAAAGTGAATTCAGTATCTTTTATATTCTCTTTTTTACTGTATATTCTTGCTTATATATATTTATATTTGTACAATTCATGTGAAAAATAATGTGAGAACCAAATCTGGTCACCATTCACTGAAAATTCATATTGTAAATGAACAATTCAGTAATTTCATTTAAATGAATTTAACAAGCAGAAAAAAAGCGCTCTGCTTTAAAATCTAGAGATATTAGAGAAAATTACATTTTAATTAAATAACATAAGCACATATTTATTTGTGTAAGAAACATCATATGGATGGTTAAGTAACTAAAATAACCAAAAGATGTTGAGTTAGGTCAACAGTAGTCATTTGTTAGACATCACGGGCCAGTAGATAACTAAGATCACCTTAGGAAGAAAAAATAAAAGAACTGTGGTGTTTAAGAAGGAAATGGAATCACTAATAAGCAGGTTTAAGCCATAAAAGCAGCATGGTGGGATGACTAAGAATGTGTAATATACAAATACATGACAAGAAACACATACAGAAAATGAATCCACTACTGTCATTTTGACCTAGTGTCCTAGGATCTGTGCAAACAAGAGATAAGTCCTATTCTCTCCCAATGCAGAAGAGTCTTCTACAAACATTTCTATTATTGAGTAGTGCCTTTAATAAGGAGCTTTTCTAGCTTTAAGCTAAAAATGCTGCCTTCATAAATCTTCACTTTAGTTATTCCTTCTAATGATTCATGTAATAAAATTGCTTTCTTCTCCAAATAGCAGAATATTATAATTTTGATAAGAGTAATCATGTTTCACTAATCCATCTTTTTTTCAACAAATTATCCCTAGTTATACGTTATAGTACATTGTTTTCCATCAAGCACCATAAGATTTGGCAGGCTTTAGTGTGAAAAGTGTTTCTCACAATATGTGTTAAGATAAAGTTCCTTCCAGTAAACACCCTTGTTTTATGCTATGCAAGCCACATATACTCTTTAAATTTCACTTCCTGAGAACATTTAGGCATCTCTCCTTAACTGATCCCAGATATTAGTCGGGGCACATGGTCAATGGTGGAGCTGCTTTCTGGCAACAGTTTGGCAAAGGGCTAAATAAAAAAGTAGCATAGTTTTCAGTTTTTTCACTTTGGGATTTTGATAGTTTCAATTTACAGAATATCAGACTCACTCAAACCTGAGTATAAATTCAAAATGTAAATAATCAGTATTTTCTGTTATATTTGTTTTTTTCTATTTTACATATATTTATATGTTTTCTTTAATGTCCACATCATGAATAAAGTGTGCCTATATTCACATATACTTCATTGTACCTAAAATTAAATAACAACTAAAAAACTTTTGAAGAAAATAATATAAGTGACCTTGGGCAAGTCACATAACCTCTTTTGATCTGTCTCTTTATCTCTAAAAAGTGTCTGCAATTTATTTTCTGCAAATGTACTGATAATTTTTATGTGAATGACTCAGTAAATGGTCATAAATATAACATGTAGTTGGTATTCCACAAAAACAGGAGTATGACTTTTAACAATAAAACATTTTAATGATATACACTGTTTTCTGAAGCTTTATTATGAATGACATTGACAGTATAAGATACATAACAAGTTCTACAATGAAATAAGTATTATATTAAGAAAATATTTATAAACTTTGACTAAATATGTCAAGATATCTTTATCTTAACCTGACCGTGTATTTTATTATTACTGAAGTTTAATAAAAGTAAAATTTGAATTCTTCAAGAATAGACACAAGTTGCTTTATCTGGATTACGTGTTACAGTGGTGATGCACAACAGATGATCAATAATTTCTTTTTAAATGTATTATGTACATTTTACTAGATCTTTTATTGTGCACCTTTACTACCTAATAGCAAAGCAATATAGTCGGGAAGCAATATAGCATGGTGGTTGAGAATATGGATTTTAGAGCATTAACTAGATCCCGTCCCTGGCTCTGATACATGCTTGTTGTCTGACATTAGGCAAGTAACATTAGGCTCTTTGTGACTCAATTTCTTTACACAGCTTTTTTGAGAGGAGATGGGTTGTATATGTAAAGAATATAGAACAGTGCCTGGCATAGAATAAGTACTATAAAAGTGCTAGGTGTTAAGATATCATAATTATTATTACCATTATAATTGTCTTACTCATATAAATACAGAGGAAATTTTAAGTTTTCATGCCTAGTTAACTTACATATTTCGGGCATGGTTTTTACTAGTACACTGACATGTTTTATTTTAACACAGATGGCTTGGATAAAAGGAAATTTACATATAACCAAATTATATATTAAAATGTCTATTACTTCATTTCAGATAGGAAAAAGAAGAAAAGAGTATATCCCTTAAGACACAGTAAATAAAGGCTTTATAACAAGAGGTAAAAACCTCCACATTACATATCTGAAATAAGGCATTTCATCCATTCACTCATCCAAACTTATTAAATACTTATGTACCTAACATTGAACATCTTGTTCCCATCCATATCTATATACATATGAAACTGCCCCTGCCCTTAAGAAGTTTATAGTCTATATAGGAGATAATGTTTATTATATTCTAAGACAGAAAGAAACTCCATGATAAAGTACTTTGAAATTTGAGGAGAAAGGACTATATCATATTCCACAAGAGGTCGTGGGAAGAGGGCTCAAAAAAAGCTCCACACTATACATAAGAGAGGTGGCATTTAAAGTAGGAAAATGAAAGACAGATGGAATAGACAGAGATAAACATTCCAGGCAGATGGAATGTTTGATGAAAGGCAATGAAAAACAGCTGATGAGATGACAAGAGTACTTGATGGCACTGAATTTTCATGCACGACACTAAAGTAGATTCACAGATAAATTTTCCTTGATAATAGAAATATTTAAATGTAATTATGAATTTCTATTTTTTCTCTGAAAATACTAACTCATATTACACTTCAATAGCATTACTTCATTTAAGTGTTAATTAATACAGAGAAAAAAAATGAAATAAAACTTTTAAGTTAGACCTTTTCTAGTTTAAGAAGAATTTATAACCTTTGAATCTCATAAAAAAGTACATTTTAAGCAAGAGTAAAGAAAGCTCTAGATTATAGGTCGAAGTAAAGGAGAGGTTAAAGAGAAGATAACATTTAAAAACCATTTACTAACTATGTAGTGCAGTACAATATTTTATAGTAGTATGGAATTACTTTTAGAAAAATAACGTTTTGTTCTATGCTTAAAACCTTTTATTACTAACAGTAAAATTAAAAAAAAAATCAGTGTAAATAAGAGTATACCTTGAATTCAAAGTTTTATTTCTTTTTAGAATGTGTTCTTACTTCTAAACCATCTAAAAAAACATAGCATCTGAAAAATAATGTTAGTGAAGAATTTAAATATTTAAGGAAGAAAAGAAAGGAGTGAGTAAACGTATCAGAAACGGGACAGGAAAGAGAATGAGAGGAGAGAGAAAGGGAAATGAGAGGTTAAGAAAGTAAGGAGAGGTAAAGGTAAGAGAAAGAGTTTTCATATTAACAACTGTGTTTTGTAACTGGAACAAAAATATTCTAGAAAGTTTACTTGTTCCAGTGATTTTAATGAACATTTTAAAAGGAAACTGGTGGCACTATTCTCTTTATAAAATCCATGGCCACTGAGAAAAACATATCTTTTCCCATGGAAATGAGCAATTTCATGAACCTTCCATAGAGCATATGGTCACCACTAATCTAGTGGCTTAATCCTCTCCTTTGGGTCTCTTATTCCATTTCAGGTTATCTGTCCTTTGCCTCCAGGCAGGACTACAGCTAAGCCATGTAAGACAGATGGGCTTCTAGTATAGTCAAGATTTCTAGGGAAGTCATTTCCACAGCTTCTCAACATTAATCAGAATAACCAGCCCCATAATTTAGGAAAATAGCAAAATATACCAAGTAAGCAAAGGCTTTTACTACATTTTATTTATTCTATGTCTGCCAATGATTCTTTTCCTTTTCTAATAAGACACGTGTGTTTGAAATAGTTTAAAATACATAGCAGCTGATTTGATTTCAAACGACCTACTAAATCTCTATTTTGAAATACATTTTCTCTTTCTTGCTGCAAATTTAAAATCTAATTGGTAAAAAAAAAAAAAAAACAGAAACAAAATATTTAGCATACTATATATGACTCTTTACAGATATGGAACCTAACATTTCTTTTGTTTTTCAATGTGTCTTTTTGGTATAATCTTTCAAAGCCTTAAAGTCATTGTGATGACTTTTCCTCCCAATCAATTCGATCCTCAAAACATTTGAAATTTTTATTTTCTAAACAACGTGAAATCTTACAAAGGGAAAAGTGACCTCCCACAAAATAAAATTCAAATACAATATGGAAAAATCTGAACTGCTTACTTGACTTTTAAGACTTGCCAAAATTTTGCTCGATCATATTATTAGGTTTTATAGGTAATTTAATATTTTTATCCTTCACAATTTCCTGTTAACATCAACAACTTCTCCCTGTGTTCCAGACACAAATGCTAAATCTCAGGCTTTGTAAGCACATACTCCCCACCTCACACATCTTCCTCATTCCTTATCAAATGGCCAAACCAACACATCCATAAGAATCTCACAAAAAATGACTCATGCAAAATGATGCCTCCTTCGATTCAGAGTGAAAACAATAATAGCAGATTTTATCAAACTATAACTACCTTATTATTTATTATTTGTTAACATCACCTCAAGAAGTATAAAAATTATAATGCATGCAATAACTCATTTCCAAAAGACATCCAATGAGCTAAGTATTGTTATCCTCAACTTGAAAATGAAAAAATAAAAAAAGATGAATAGAAATAATAACATTTGCTAACAATTATTTGTATCTTACTATGTTCTAGGCACTGTTATAATTGAGATTCATCTTTTTTTTATTATAGTGAGCTGTTATTTAATTAAATAATAGATTAGTAATGGAAAAATATTTTCAAAGTAGTATTTAGTTTTTATAACATTGAAAAGCTCCTTTTAATTTCAGGAAACTTGACAGATCATGACAACAATGAAATTTGCTTCTCAAACAGTGGTCTATGAAAAGTTAACAGTATGGAGTAGTGATTCATATTTAGAATTGTCTACTAAATTATTAATAGAATATTGATATTATGTTGAAACTTCTAAACAATAAAAGGAGAATACTGGTCTTGGTAGTAAACAACATGATCGAGATGGCTATTGAGGAAAAAATATAATAAAGAGGGTGCGAGGAAACTTTTGGAGGCAATGGAAATGTTTATAGCATAAATTGTGATGGTTTCATAAATATATACTTCTCTACAAATTCATCAGTCATTATTTATAACAAATACATATAGCTTTTGCATATCAATCATATTTCAATAAAGTGTTTTTTTAAAGGTAGCTATTGAAGAGTCTCAAACTCTGTACCTGACTATATTACTATATTATCTCTGAATAATATATGTGTATACATTTCACACACACACACACACACACACACACACACACACACACACACACATGCACAACTACCCATGTGGGGTTACTATTTAAAATAGTTTATCTAGGTAAATGACCAAACAATACAGCTTTTTTAAAGTTATACATTATAATAATTATGATTAAACTAATGGATCCGGCAAAACACAGACTGTCTCCAATTCACTACAGTTTAGTAAATAATACAAATTATATTTATGAATGCTATCATAGCCCTATAATAAAAACTGGAATTATTGATAATGCAATAAACACAGATAAGTAATTTCTTCTATGGAAAGAAAAGGTTTATCATTTGTTCTTGCCTTTATACAAAGTTTGATGTGTACATCATTCTAAATCATAGTCCCAATTTCAGGTTATCTGAAAATTAAATCTATAGGTTCATAATAAAAATGTGCTAAAATACAGAGAAGAACAACAAAGCTAACAGATACCTACCCACATCACAATTTTTAACCATAGGTAAAAGGTTTATATTCTTGCTGCTGCTCTCAAATTTTCTGCAGATTTCAGAATAAGTGGAATTTTAGATAGAAAAAACTGTGTTCAAATGTCAGTTTAACTTGATGTATATTTTGAAAAAGTACAAGAATTATGTCCTAGTTTGTTTAAATAGATTTTTAAAGGTTCTCTTTCAAAAGATCATTACTATCTTCATAAAGGAAACAATAGATTGTACAAAACAAGTTTCCAACATTTTGAAATTTTAACTTAAGTAAAATATTTTGCAATTTAAAAATGATTATTTTTTCATACTTGCTGATACTTCAATGGGGTATACTACCTGATTTTGCTTCATTGCTAATCGTCATCTTAAACTCTGTTAATAAGAGAAATAATCTATTTCTATTTGATTGGAAAACATTTTTAAGTGATTTTACATAGGTATTTTTCCTCCCCCAAAATACTTCAGCAAAATGAAAAACTTTTTTATTCAAGCTTTGATTAAGCAATGTAAAGTAATCTTTTTTTTTTCTCTCTCTCTCTTGTTTGTCCCGGCCAAGAATTCTGTATTAAATATAAATGCCTCACTCTAGGGATGGATAGATTTCTCCTACATATGATGTATTTTCTTCCTTGGAAATTGTTTTGGGATTCTTTAAGTTAAAAGATCTATATAAAAGTGATTAGTATTGGTTACCTGTCTTGGTTCCTTGATTCCTATATTGACTATCTCCCAAAGGTAATTTTCATTAAGACTTACACTGTCACACTGCTGGATCTTCATTTCTTTGTGTTTGTTTCAGTCAGTACTCTCAGACTCAGAAATGTATAGGGAAAGAGTGATCTTTCTTTGATTGATTTAGGGAAGCAGGTGGAAAATTTTATAACCTGACTTTTTCCTACAAGTCTTCTCTTTCAAGTCCCTGAATCTGATATAAAGGACATGGTAGTCTGTAATCACACTCTAATCTCTATTGGTCTAAATCCAAATAATTTCCTTCTGCACCCTGCTCGGTTGAGACTTAAATCCTTTATTATTCAATCATCCTATTTTTAAACTCTGCTTGGGAAAGCAGTGGTAACTTTTGATGTTAATCCTATTTAGTCCGCTGACTCTATTCCCTTCAGGGAAATGGCCAAGGATTTTTAAGGGGGTAAATATATAGCTAGCAGCATAACAAGGAAAGAGAAAAGCTAAGTAAAAGTTTTTAAAACTACAGAAGATAATAAAAATAGTCTTTATATTAAAACCCAAGTATGTTTATTATGATGAGCTATTTATTCATTCCATTGGAAATAGCTAGTTAAATCCTTTAGTCACAGTTTTCATTGCCTAGGAGTTCATAGCTACAGGATTGTAGGATAAGCATGATTTTATATTCGAGGCTACAAAACTGCTGAGTCCTTAGACCCTTCAAATGAAAATTAAACCTGACCATATTCCTTCTTCAAATTTTAAATAAATATGTTAATTACATAATGCTTATATCAATTCTTTCTTGGCTTTGTTTGTAAGTTAAAAGTAGCCCCCCCTCTAAGAAGAAGAAGAAGAAGAAGAAGAAGAAGAAGAAGAAGAAGAAGAAGAAGAAGAAGAAGAAGAAGAAGAAGAAGAAGAAGAAAAAGAAAAATATACAGCAGACAAAACTCTGGGGCAGGTGTCAGGACTACATGATGGTCAAATAGGTATATCGATTTCAGATTCTAAACCAATTTTTAATAAAAAGGACTGTAGCTAAATGATTATGAAGCCATTTTAGTACTAAACAGCTATGAAATTGTGGTTAATGGCAGTCTTTCACGTAATCTTTCAGCTTTCTCTTGGCTGTATTAGAGTGGGCACTGGGCCTAGAACACTTCCTTAGTAAGAGATAAAGAACCCTCACAGCCTGAGCTTATCATCTTGTGTGGGAATGTCCTTCCCTGTTTCAGACTGAAGGTGAATTTCTTTGTTCTACTTAACCGTATGTATCGTATGGAACCTGGCCAACCCCACTACTATGTCTACCCTGTGAGGAGGGGACAGAATCCTTCTACTACAGCACAAAAAGAGTACTTGGAGGCCAATTGCCTGTGCTGGCTGTCAGGAAGAATCCTCTGGCCATGGGGACCTGGCACCTATTATAGAAGTTGATCTTGCTCTGTTTGAGTAGAGCATTATTACATCCAGTGCTTAATTGTACTGTGTTTCCCTTGCACACTCTGATACCAATATGCAGTGAACACAAGTGTTCGTACTTCCCTGGTGACAGGCAACAGATGTCATTAAGTTCAACAGAAATTTATCATAAAATAACGGCTTTATGAACTTAACACTGATAAGGTAGTAACAGTCAATTCAGTTAATATAATGCTGGTTACATCCTTTCTTCTTGCCATGAGAGTAGAGATAATGTTAGTCATTTACTTCCTCTTTTATATCTTTGCACCTGCTGGTCTTTCTTCATGGTATGACCTCCCCTTTCATATCCCCTGGTTTCTCATGCTGTAAGCTCCAGGTCTTAATAAAACCTCTCTTTCTCTCTCTTCTCAGGGAGAGATAACTTTTGCCGTTCTGTGCCACTCTTGAAACTTATACTTAACTTTGCTATAGAACTAATCACACTGCCTGGTGATTATGTACTGACTTATAAATTCACCTTTTCTGTTACAATATGAACTTCATGAGGAAAGGATTCATTGCTTAGAATACGGTATAAAGGTATGTCTTAAAGGTACTGCTCAAAAGTTTTTGCAAATGAATGAGTGTATATCCCGACATTTCTTTCTTCTTTCTTAAAGTTAACAAATTCTTATAGCAAGCTATCATAAGAGAAGTCATTAAATATTAAAGTTGTAAATAAGAAAAAAATAGTCTTTCTTAACATGCATTGCATAGTGTTTGTGAGCCCAAATCAATAAACTGAAAGACCTGGGTTTGAATCCTGCTCTCTTTCAAGCCATTTAACATTAAAGCAATTTCTGGCCTCTCTCCAACTTATGATTCCCAGCTTACATTGGAATACCATTATTGTTAATTTCTAAAAATTCACATTTAGCTTACATCTAACATTAATTATTTAATATATCCTAATACATAGCTAATATGTATAATATATATATTTTTTACATTTAAACATACATTAATGGTTTCTATCATTGACAAGTGAAATTAATGTTATTGGATTCCATTTAGGTTATCAAGTAAAAATCTGGATATCAGTAGAGTTAAACCTGCATTTTCTGACTTTGTTTCTTGTTAAGAAGGAGCAAACCCATTATATTCACCCTACGCACACTGATTATAATAAAAAATCTGGACAGAAAACAAAAACCAACTAGACAAGGACCCTTTAAAGTAAACAGTAGCAGACAGATTGGGTAAAAAGTCAAAACTTAAAGAATGACAGGTAGGATGGTCAGTTTCACATTGTTTTCTACCCTCCCTCCCTTCCTTTCTTAACTGGTTTTGACCTGAGTGCAGTCTAAATTGCAGAATACAAAATTTCCAAGGGAACTCCTCTATCTATCCAGAAGACCAGGAAAAGGAAACTTTGAGATTCCAGGGGTGAGAAAAAAATTTTATTTTTTTATTTTTTTTCTCTCACCCCTGCTCTCAAGTCAGCCTCAGTCATGGAGTTGCACTTTTATGGTGCTGACAATAGCATAGGCTCCTGAAACTCTTAAAGAGGGAAAACACTTCTCTTTAACACTTCTGCATTCTAGAGTGTATGTATAGAATCTCAGCTATTTTATTCTCTAATTATTTGACATCTCACCTTAAAGATGGACCAAGGTGTGTAGAACTGTGTGATAACACAGGGTATACAATTCTGAGAGAAACTATTTTTTTCATCCAGAGGAGGCGAGAAATGAAATCCCTGAGAATTAGGAATTCTGGAGGAAATATTAAAGAAATGAGCACTAGAGAAGCAAATTACCCTATTCTGTGTATGATGACTCAGTACATGGTTCTGAGCTCATCTCCAAGGTCAATGACTAATAAAACAAAGGATTTGAAAACTGAGCTGTAATATAAACAACCAACAAAATATAGTTGACCCTTGAACAACATAAAAGTTAGGGGTGCTGGCCCCCTACACAGTCAAAAGTCCAGGTATAAATTAAGTCAGTCTCCACATATGGAGATTACCAACTGCAGATTAAAAAAACCACATTTTAGTCTCAAATGATCTTCTGAGTGACTCATTCATAGGCAAGCACAACACAGCATAGTTTATAGGTGCAGTGACACTGGAACTAGTGCCCATGGAAAATGAAATAGAACTCATCTTTTGAACCTAACCATGTTAATTTCTTTCTAAAATAATATTACAACAAAGAACATTCTCCAGAGGATTTGACTAGGGCCCAGGATCCCCAACATAATATTCAAAATGTCCAGAGTACAAAATAACATGCCAAATGAAAAAAAAAAAAAAATTAAGAAAAACACTAATGAATCATCAAGTGAAAAGACAAAAAGATGTCAACCCAAGATTACCATGACAATGAGATTATTATACAAAGTCTTTATAGGAACATTTAAGATATAATTCATAAAGTAAATATAAATATTTTAAACAGATGGTAAAAGTTCATAACAATGAAAGAAAAATCACAGAAAAAATCAAAATTGAAATTTTAGAAATTAAATAAACAATATTTAGATGATCTCAACATTGGAATATAAATTATAGAAGAATCAATGAAATTGAAGATAGAAATGTTTGGATATAAATAGAAAAAGATCAAAGAATTAATAAATTAGCCACTGCACTCATATTCAATATCATTGTGGAAGTCCTAGACAGTACAGAAAGAAACTAAAAAAAAATTAATAAATTAGAGTTTGAGAAAGAGGATATAAAATAGTTTCTATTTATAAACAATTGTCTGTAAAATCTCATGGAATCTAGACAAAAAGCTTCTATAACTGGTAGGTGAGTTTACCAAGAATGCAGGATTAAAGATCAACAGTACAACAATTAGTAGTTTTTCTAAATAGTAGCACTGAACACTTAGAAATTGACATTTTAAAAAATCATTTACAAGAGCATGCACACAAAATAAAGTACTTAGTTATAAGTCTACTACAATATGGGCTGGTTCTGCTTGAAACTCCAAGACACAGATGAAAGAAATCAATGACCTAATAAATCAAGAAATATTCTAAGTTCATAATTGAAAAATTTAATAGTATTATATCAGCACTCCTAAAATTGATCTATAGATCAATTTAAATCAAAATTGCAGTAGAATTATTTTGTAGGTATTACAAAGATTATTCTAAAATTTATACGGCAAGAAATAAAACAGTTGACAAACTCACACTATCAATTTCAAGATGTAAAGTCTTGACAAGTCTGGTACTGTCAAAATAATGCACATATAGATCAGTAGATCAGGATGGTGAGTTCAGAAAGAGACAACATATATGATTGATTTTCAACAAAGGTGAAACAATAAAATAAGGTAAAAGCATAGTCTTTACAAAAACGTCGCTGAAAAATTAGAGATCCCTTTGTCACGTACTTGGCAGGACAAATCTGGAAAGTGAGAAATTTCATCATAGTACTCAGAACTGTGTGCAATTTAAAACCTATAAGTTGTTTATTTATGGAATTTTCCATTTAATATTTTTAGACTGCGGTTGACCACAGGTACCTGAAACTGCAAAAAGCAAAGCCATAGATAAGGGGAGACTACTGTAAATGTAAAACTTGAAACTTTTAAGAGTAAACATAGGAGAAAATGACTGTGGCCATGTTTTAGGCAAAATGTTCTTGGATATGAAATAAAAGGAAATTCATCTAAAAATATTAATAAATTGAACTTCAAAACAAGCCAAGAAAATAAAAAATAAGCAACAACAATATCAAAACTGACAGTAAAATTATAGATAAAGATGGAGAGCAATTAAAACTCTCATTTATTGCTGGTGGTAATGCAAAATAATACATTCTCTTTAGAAAATTAGTTTTTTCGCATACAAACTATATGACCAGTGGTCTTTACCATAGGTATCTAACCCCTCAAAATAACCTACTTGTGAATATTTATAGCAGTTCTATTTTTAATTGTAAAAAACGGGATACAATGTAGTTTTTCTTCAGTTAGTAAAAAAAAATAATGAACTGTGGCACATCTGTATGATGAAGCACTACTCAACAATAAAAAAGAATGAACTAATGATACAATCAACAATATGGATAAAACACAAATGTACAATAAATTAAATACACTAGAGTAAAAAGACTACAAATCATATCATTTCATCTTTATACCAATCTGGAAAATGCATGATTATAAAAATAGAGAACAATTCTGTGGGTGTTTGGAATTAAGAATAGGGAGAGTGACTGAATAAAAGAAGCAACATAAGAAAACAGTCTGGGTCGACGGAATAGTTTTGTATCTTTATTATAGTGATGGTTAAATAGATTATGCATTTATCATAACTCATACAACTATACACAGGTAAATATAGTAAGAAAATATTAAAAACTGTATTTTCTTAACCATAGTGCCTACTCTTTCTAGTATTCTAACTATGCCTTCTTTTTCATTCATTGAAAAAGCAAGGATTAGTGGCTACAATTTGACAAATACTGGAACAGAAATAAACATTTAACAAACAAAACGGAGCTATTTTTGCCTTATGAAGCTGACTTTACAGTGTGAGAAAAAGATAACAAACACGGTTATTAAACCAATTATAGAATGCTGTATTTGATGATGAGATTTAGGAGAAAAATAAAGCAGGGAAAGAATTAACAAGTGTTAGAGCGATTATATTATTACATAATATGTCCAAAGAAGATATCACTGGCCAGAGAAAACCTCAATGACAAGGCAATATTTTAATTATTACTGAATCATCATGCATTCTGTAGACAAGTAAGGAAAAGCAAGAGAATAAAAAAAGGTATTTATATGTATCATCCATGGTAACATTGTAGAAAACTTCAAAAAAGGGTAATCAGTATCTTGTCTTTTATTTGAAGACTTTTCATTATCTTTTTAAGAATCAGCCTAAAAATGCCATTTTATTCATAGCCACACTTTGTGCTAAATTGCTCTGAAAATCTTCAGATGGTCCCATCTCTTGTTATTAGCAAGCAGTGGTGTAGAAAGAAACAAAGTGTTTCAATAAAATATATGAACAGTTTGATTGCTGATATGACATTTATAAGTAGGATAAATACTGTAATATTTTTATATTATTGCATGATAATTCTGGCAGTTAGCAACAGTGATAGTCATACGAAATATATGTGGGTTAGAAAAGCATACAAAGTGGCAGAATTAGGTCTTATTTTCAAGCAGTAGAAGTCTTACCCAAGTGTTACTGGAAAAATGAAAGCTATTAGCAAGGCACAAAGGCATGGGAAACATGAATCCCAGCTGAAACTCTTGTATAGAACACATATGAAGTAATCAGTTTTTTAACAGCACAATTAAAAGTGATAATTTCAAGAAGTTATTTATTTAAGCTATACTTAATATTTTAATACTCTACCATAATAATTTCCATTACAAATAAAGTATGTTATTAAATGTTCATGCATTTTATTGAAATGCTAAAAATGGCCTTTGTGTTTGAGTTGCAAAGCATAAACCCTTTGGCTGGTGTATTGTAGCATTATAAGAAATTAGACAGGATGGATCTCTTTATATTTTCAATCTTATAAAAAATATCCCCATTAAGAATATACCCTATAAATGTATGTCCTCAGTCTTAACGTATGAAAATACTATTTATTTCCCCCTAAAAAAAAAAGAGGCTTCTTTACAGAAAATCGATACTGTACTGAGTCTTGTATCATAATAGCAGTTAAGTAATAGGCACTTTGCAATTTGACTGCCTTAAGAGTGCTTCTGGCATTTCCATTTCTATTCTGCTCTAAATTTTGCCTCATTTTAATTTTTCTTCCGTGAAGATAAATTTCATGTTTTCTTTTTTAATTTGTGCCTGTATGTGCTTAAATGGAGGCCCATAAACTTTGTTATTTTATATTGTTTCCTTTGAAAACATTACTGACATTTCAGGATATTTTTTTTCCTTTGTCCCTGTCCGTTTACTGTAATGACATCAGAAAGAAAGTGTGTGAGGAGTAGCTTTGAATATTGAAACTTCTGTATTTGAATACTGGATCTTTGTCCACTGTGCCCTGAAATAATATCTAGGCTTTACCTTGTGTAAAATAGAAGATCCCAGGACCCAGTACCACTGATTCTCAAAGGGCTAACTGCTCCTCTGATATCTACACATGCTGAGGCAGCACAAAGGGAACAGTAGGCTGATGATACCCTGTTTGCAGATTAGAGATTTGTAAATTCAGTTACAAATTCTAAATTGATTCTCATAAAAATCCAAAAAGTAGGTGTAATTATCATTTTCCTTATATTACAATTCAGGATGCCAAAGCTTAGGAAACTTAGGTAGTGTGCCAGAAATGACCCAGCAAGAAAGTTAAAGCCCTAGAAATGAAACCTGGGACATTAGTCCCCCATTCCCCAGTCTTATGCACTTTTTGCACAATGCTGCATTGTACCTTTTCATTTAAAATAAAATATACTGAAAGAGATTCTACCAGACTGTACCATCAAATAATTCTGGTATTCAAGGCAAGAGCTCTAAACTTTACTTTATTACATATGAATTCATCAAAGCATATTTATATTTGATAATTAAAATAAGTGAAATAAATGGATTCATCAATAGTTGTTTTGGTTAAAATAACAAGCTTAACAGATCACTTAATGTTAATTTATTATTCTATTATAATGGGGTAAAACTTGACCATAATACTTATTTTTAACTATATATATCTTACTTATGGAAACAAATACAATGTTTTAAATTAACTGAGTCACACATCAACTTGGGTACAAAGTTGTTTAAAAGGATGCAAAAAAAATTATCCAGTTCTCAATTTTACTTCATCAATTTTTGACCATACCATCCTTCCTTCTCTCAATATCTGTAGCTTCATCTTCTTTCTCACACATTTGAATCATAATATGTGCTTGTTTTAAATGATCTCTGTGTTATGATCTCATATATTATGTTCTCAAATATTAAATTAAGAACAGAAACAATGCTTTATAATTCTTTAATAACATAAATACATGCTAATTGATTAATACACAGCAGCATATATACATACCCATATGCACAGATTTAATTTGCCTTCATTCAATAATTATTTATTGAGCACAACTTTTCTTATTCCTGTTTGCATATCTGAATGTTTCCTACATTTGTTTTTCAGAAGTACTGTCATAATTTAAACCAATTAATAAAAGAAAAACAATATTTATTTAAATCAGGGTACATACATATTTGAATATGTATAGAAAAATAATTAGTTGTACTTTCACATCCCTTTACTATAAACTCTAATTTTTAAAAGCTAATTCTCTACATATAGCTTGTGTTTGAACAAACACACACCAGTTAAATTTTCCTTACGTGTTTCACATCTTTTTAATGTTTGCTTCATTATAGTTTGCACATTTTAGCATGGCCATTATTCTGCTGATACTCAATAATGGTGTTTTTCTTAGTATTGCATTATGTTTTTCATTAGAGAATTTATGCACACGTACATATACACACACATGTAAATGCACACTTAAACAATCTGCACCAGTATTGGTGCTTAACAGAAGAAACTTAAATGCCTTTAACAGCAACAACAAAAAAATATTTTGTATACAAGAATGCTATGAATAATAAAATATTTTTTACTATGCTAACAGGAATCATAAAAGTTAAGTAGTTAGAAAACTGAATTTTTTTTTTATGGAGATCTCAATTTAAGTCCCATTTTAACTATTAATTACCTGCAATATTAAAAGAGTCATACTCTGTTTGAATATCTTCATCTGTAAAATGAATATGTTGAGTGGGGAAAAGACAGATTATTTAAAATTGATTTGGGGATAACTGCCTAATTATTTGTGACAAAATAAACCTGGATACCAAACTTACTCCTCAAGCTAATGTAAATTCCATATGATTAAATATTTAAATATACATAAAAAACATAAAAGAGCTACAATTAAAAGTTTGTTTATTTGACAATAGGAAAAATCTTTTATAATCATGAGAGAGAACTCAAAAGATACATAGAGAAAATGCAGTTGATAGATTTTAGACTATATAACTGTTAACAAAATATAAACAATTTTAAAACAAATAGAAAATTGGATAAAATACATGGAGAACAACATGAGAGATAAATGGCTAGTGTCCTCAATGTATCAAATGCTCTTAAAATCAATAAAAATAAGGCCAGGATTAATACAAGTTTAGATAAAAAAGGAGAATCTAAAAATATATATTAAAAATATGCTCTTCTGACTTTTGAATATGAATCGCTTTGCAAAAAAATTGCCCATGCAAAGTATCTGGAAATTAAAGATAAAATTATTATAGAGTTCTAACTTAATTCATAAGAAAGAAGAGAAATGGGGGAGAGAAAAAAGAAGAGGGAAAAAGAAAGAGAAATAGAATTGAAACAAAAAATAGAATGGTAAGAATGTAAGCAGATGCTGTCATTACCTAGGGAAGCATATATTTATTTTGATAAAATAGTGCATGGATTTTTAACTTCGCAAGGTTAGATGAATAGGCTATAAATTTGTAAAAGGTCAAGAATTAGAAATGTGGCCAACCCTTGAAGAGCTTCCAAGTCAGTGAATGGCTGTGTTAGAAAGTAAATACACCTACAAGGGAAGAAGATACCAAAGGACCTTTTATCTTTTTTGTTGGGAATTTGAAGATTTGTGACTGTCACTGCCACTCACAGGTGTGGGATAAACCTTCATAATAATTTGCATTGTCTGAAAATTCTCAAGCTAAGAAATCAATGTAAATCAACAACTTGCTGGACAAAATATAATTTCTACTACTTAATAAGTAATCAAAAATTTGAATAGTCACATTCCATTAAGAACATTGAATCAGTTAAAATTCTTCACCATTCCTTATCCACCGCTCACAATATACATTCCAAAAATATCTAGGTCCAGTCATTTTATAAAAAAATTATCTTAAAGAATTTTAGGAACATCTATATGTCTTATTTAAACTGACATTAGGGAGGAGAAAGGAAATATATCTAAATAATTGTAACTTTGATATCAAAACTAGATAATGACAGAATAGTTACAGGTGACTTTCACTTAAAAATCAGTGTAAAAGTTTAAAAAATTACAATTTAAATAAAATATCAGCAAATCATCACTAAGTTAAAATTACTTAAATACTATAAGACTTTAAAGATTATAAAGATTCTAAAATCTTTAAGAATAAGAGAATTATCTTCTCAACATATGAAGAAAAACTATTTTATAATATTCAACATTCCTTCTTTATTAAATAAAAATACATTATTAAAGTAATTGTGGAAAGTTGAAAAATAACCCCAAAGATATCAAAGTCCTAATCTCTAAAACCTAAAAATGTTACCTTGTATGGCAAAAAGGGTCTTGGCATGGGGAAATGATCCTAGATTATCCAGGTAGGCCCTAGATGTAATCACAAGGATCTTTATAAGAGAGAGGCAGAGGGATACTTTACTATAGAATAACATTGAGGAAGATGGCAGCATGATGATGAAAGCAGAGATTGGAGTGATGGACTCTGAAGACAGAGGAAGGGACCATGAGCCAAGAAATACAGGCAGTTACAGAAGCTGAAAAAGGCAAGAAAAGGGATTCTTCCCTCAGAGCTTCCAGAAGGAACTGGCCTATAATCCCCTTGATTTGAAACTGATTTGGGATTTCTGGCCTCTAGTACTGTGAGATGATAAATTCACATTCTTTGAAACCATTAAACGTGTGGCAAGTTGCTACTGCAGCAATAGGTAATTGATACAGTAATATATGGTGGTTTGTGTATGATGTCATGAGTATTTCAAACTATATGAGAAAGGATGGAGCCACTAGTAAAAGTTCTGAGACAACTGGCTATTTATATGGGAAAGATGAAGTTGGATCCCTACTTTATTCTGTCCATAAAAAAAAAATTATTTTTATCAAAACTAAATTTTTTTTTATCAAACACATAGAACTGTTAGATGAATACAAAACAGAACTTTATGTCTGGTATAAGAAAAGATCAATTAAAAAAAGGATAAAATTGTAAAAACAATGGATAATTATGCACTAAAAGTGATATTACCAATAAAGACTATTTTTAATTTACTTATGAATAGTGAATTAGTATCTAAAATATATGTATATTTACTATATGTGATATATTTCTACCCAATAAGAAAAAGAAAACAATTGGGGGGATATAAATAGGCCCCTAAAAAGAGAAGAGTATCTAAATGGCCAATGCAAATTTGAAAGATTCTCAATCTTATTGCTAACTAGGCAAAAGTATAACAAAACAATAATCATTGTGTACAATTTCACTGTGAACAGTTTGAGCCAGTTTGAATGAGAAGAACTCGTGAAGGTGTAGAGAAGCAGAAATTCTAGAAACATGTAAGTTGCTATAATGGTCTTATAAACAGACAGAGACTCATGAACATAGACTATAGACTAGTGGTCACTAGAGAATAAAGGAGAGGGGGACAGAGGAGGTAGACAGAGTAAAGGGGGTCAAATATGTGGTGACAGAAAGAAATCTAATTATAGGAAGTAAACACACAGTGTAAAGATATATATGCCTTACTGTTAAAATGTACAGGTGAAATATTGGATTTCATTAACCAATGTCACTATAAATAAATAAATAAATAAATAAATAAATAAATAAATAAATAAATGAATGAATAAATATTTTAAAAAAGACAACTTTAGCAATACTAGTATGATTTAGAAAATATATACACACATACGCCCTATGGCTTGGCAATTTTTCTTATTTGTGGCAATTGTGTACACAGTGAAAAAGTGACTAATAACTTTAATGAAAATAACCTCACTGCCCTTAATAAGAGAATGGATAAATTATTCCAATGAGAAGAATATACAAAATTTATATAAATGAATTAGATCAAAAAGTATTTATATCACTAGGTCTCAAAAGCAAAATATTAAGTCAAAATCAATTTGCAAAATAACACATAGCATAATTCCATTTATATTAATTTTTAGAATATACATAACATTTTATGTATATTTATATTTGTGGTAAAAGGACAATAACATGAGTGAGAATACATACCTCTATTAATTCATAGATTATTTATTTGACAGTTATTTTCAAGAAGCTATAATATGCCATCCTCTTCCTATCCTTAGGATTCAAAGTGAATCAAATAAACATGAATCCTCCCCCTCATGGTATTTATATACTAGTGAAGAAGAAAAACAAAAAGATAACTGTAAAATATAGAATATGGTAAATAGAAAAAAAATATTTGGAATATTTACCTGTGTTGGAGAAAATATAGAGTGATAATTAAGATTTGAGTAAAAAGTCTATTTTTCAAATGAAATAAGAGACCTGTAACAATGGCCACATAATAAAACAGTTTTAATATCATTAGTATCTACATGTTTGTATATAAATTTGCATATAATTTTTGTATATTTAAAATGTTTGTTTTTAAAATGTGAAATGAAAAGTGATACTTAAATTATCGTATCTTGTGTTGAGACTTAGAGAAGAGAAATAAATTATTATGCTCTTTGTGGCTATCATTTAGTAGAAATTATGAAATAGTATATACTTTTTGACTATGCAATCCTTCCTCTTGTAATTTACCTTAGAAGAATAATTCAAGAACTAATAAACAGTGGGTAAGGATGTTCATTTTGTGTTATCCATAATAGCAAAAGCTAGAAACAAACTAAATCAAAAAGTGATTATTTAAATAAATTATGTCTCAGTAATATAATAGTAATATAATAATGTAATTGTAGAATGAGAAAGATCTCTAAGAACCAGCATGGATGTGTGCCTGTGATATACTGTTGAGTGAAAAAAAGTAAGTACCAGAACCATATGAATAGTGTGAAGCAATATTTGGTTTTAAAAAATCTATCTGTTTATGTATTCATAGAAAATGTCTAGGAGGATAGACACAAAACTATTTATAGTGGCTACCTCCGGGACATGTAATGAAGTAAGTTTTTATGTTAATTTGCTTTTACTATCTTATACACCTTTGCACTGTTGCCTTTTAACCACCAATATTATTTAAAGAATAATATTTTAATAAAATATCACTAAATGAATTCTTTTTATAGATGGGAAATTGATCACCAACTTTTAACTTCCTGCTTCTCTCATTATTTGTCATACTCACTTATCAAAACCTCACTTCTAGTTAAAGGTAACTCACTGCTTATTCTGCACCTATACCCATATCTTTGAACACAGCTAGAGAGAAACATTCATGGTGGCTTGTATCACTTTAAGTTCATAGTCATTAATGTCAAGTGTGCTCTTTACTGGTGTCAAGAAATCAAAATGCATTTCCCTAAATTTGTCGATACCTCCTCATACTCCTAGAAAGCTATTTTTTTCCTTTTTTCTTCAGATCTTTATCTCCTTGATCCTCACTCCCAGCTGATAACCTTGTTTGCTATTTGAAAAAAAGGGAGGAGGGTGGCAATCAAGAAGGAATTTCCACCAGCTGCAAGCACTCTACCTCCCCCATGCTTCTTTCCTTCTTTTATTATGACTGATTTGTGTTCTAAGATCAATATTCTTCATATGCATCGCATTCTTTTTCATCTACACAAAAACATAGTATTTCTAATGGTAATTACTCCCATCTTTAAAAAAATAAAATCAAATCAAAATACAAACTTCATGGCTCCATATCCCCTTATGGCAATATCTTCTTTCCCTTCTCTACCTTTACATATCAATGTTTAATTCCCTGATTACTTCTATATTTCCCTTCTCCCATTTTCTCTTAAGCTCACTGCATTCAGCCTATTACCCCCAGATTCACTCAAGATTTCATTTGAGATTGATCTTATCAAAATCAACTGTCGATAGGAAATTAATTCTCAGTTCTCATCTGATTGGCCTCTTTTGACATGCTCTTGACTTTGCTTCCAGATCATTCTCCTAGCTTCTGCTTACCTTACTGAATATTTCTTTCTCTCAGTATCTTTCTTGCTGTCTTTTTTCATTTTCTCTTTTTGCCAGTTTGGAAGACCTTAAGGATGAGTGCCTGTTCCTTCTCTTCTCTATCTTCACTCACTGCCCTGATAATCTAATTTAGTCCCATTGACTTAAGACCCATTCCTGTGCTGACATCTCCCAGACATACAACACTAGTCTAGATTTCTCTTCTGAACTCCATATTAAACACTGTAATTACCATTTCAGTATTTCCATTTAGAAGTCTCATAATCTTCTCACATTTGCCCTTCTACCTATCTCCTCCTCCAGTTTTTATTATTTCAATAAATGGCAACTAGATCTTTCTAAGTAATTGAGCAAAAACCTGCTGTCACATCCAACAGCCAGTCAGTCAGTAACTGCTATTGTGTCTTCTTTCAACTCTGCTCAGACACTGACCATTTCACACTATCTACTATGAACATCCTGATTTATACCATTTCATTATCTGGATTATTGCAATAGCTTCCTACATATCTTTCTGTTCCTCTTTTCTCCCCTACTGCATATTCTGAAACAGTTCAGTGTGTTCTTTAAAAGTAAGTTAGATCATGTTATTTCTCGGCCCCAAACCCTCCAATGGTTTCCCACCTCACTTACACTAAAAGCAAAGGTCCTCATGATGACTCAGGAGGCCCTACATGATCTGTTTTCCTTTTTATTACTTTTCTGACCTCATCACCTACTATTCTCCCTCTCATTCAGTACATGCCCTGCTACTTATTGAACATACTAGACAAATTCCTGCCTGAGTGCCTTTGCACTTTCTTTTTCTTCTGCCTGGAATATTCTCCCACTACATAGACATATAAATGCTTGTTTTCTTACCCATTTTAGCAGTTTGTATAAATTCTATCTTCTGAGTGACAACTTCCTTGGCAGCTCTATTTAACACTGTAAACTTGCCCCCTACTCTGGAACTTCCTAGTCCTCTTCTCTGCTTTACCTTTCTCCAAAGCACTTATCACCATCAAAAATATTAGAACTATTTATATACATATTTCTTTATTGACTATAATCTGCAAAAAAAAATCTTTTATAATATCAGGACTTTTTCATCATTTTATGCTCAATATCTAAAATATGTTTGGAAATAGGTTTTTGATAAACATTTTTTCAATGAATAGATGAATGGTCCCATTCTATCAGATTCAAGACAAAATTTTTGAAATGCATTAAAGGACAAACAAAGTAGGTGATTTAGAAAACCAACCTAAACAAAAATATAAACCCATTTGCTGAAATAATGCAATACAATAATCTTAGGTATTATAAAAAGTTCTGTTTACCTATTAAAATAAATCATTTAAAGCCCAAAGCAATAACTTTCTCAATGACAAATAGACTAATTTTATCACTAAGACTATTTTATTGAAGACTTCATATTTTTAGGTCATTATTTAATAATAATTGCAACATAAATTTATACAATAACTCAAAATATTTCAATATAATGAATTTTAATCTACTTTTATGTTTATCATTGTCATAAAAACAAAAAAATTGTAGAAACACTGATAATCTCCTACCTATGCAGTAAATATACCTATTAGCATCTGACTACAATATTATAACTTAAAAGACATAGACATTTTCTTATTTTTACTTAATGATCTACATATATGATCTTGTAGAAAAATAAAGTGATATCTTGCTCAAAAATGTTTATATAACTCTGCAGACTATAGCCTCCTATCATAATAATGCAAATTATTACATGGTAGGTACAGAGAAATTCAGTACTAATCTATCTAACTCAGTTTAACTCATAATTTCATAAACTTATTAGGTGTCAAACCCTTTTTTCATAAAACACAAATTAAAGAATCAAAAGCCCATAAGGCACACATGGATATGTTGTTGATTTGTTTGGTATATCAAGCATTTTGTAATTATTATTGTTTTTCTCATCTGGGCATGGCTTTTGAGAAATAACTGGTTCAGAAAATTGCTTTAACTGTAAATGTATAGTCAATATAATGTTCAGGGAATGATGATTTTTGTAATTAACAGCGTTTTATCACCAAAACTGAATTTTTCAAAATTACATTTATTTAATAACATGTAATTTTCTATACGATGTCAAAAAAACAATTTTAATATATCATTTTTAAATGAATGTATATCAAATTAAATTCATGCTCACATATACACATATACAAGGAATATATCAACTTACTCTGCATATTAATTAGTGAAAGAGTCAATAAAGCACTACTAATAGTTTTCCAGACATCTATTTTATAAATAAATAATATATATATATAATTACATAGTAAAATTGATAACAGATTTTTTAAAAACAGATTTAGAAATTTCAAAAAAGAGCTACTACTTAGTTGTTAATACAAAAGCAGAAATTAAAAAAATCATGGTTATCAAACTTTGCATAGAAAAAACAGGTACTCCTGGTAATGTACATTCAAGTGAATATTGTGAATATTCTTTACTTAGAGTACAATTGACCCTTGGACAGTGTGGGTGTGAGGGGGTATCAATCCCTGCATAATGAAAATTCATGTATAACTTTTGACTTCCCCCAAATTTAACTATAGTTGGCCCTTAGTATCTGTAGGTTTTGAATCTGTGGGTTCAACCAACTGCAGGGGTTACAGGTGTTGACTCCCCACACAGCTGAAAATCTGCATATAACATTTTTTGTATATAACTTTTGACTCCCCAAAATCTTAACTACAGTTAACCCTTCACATCCATGAATTTCAACAACTGCAGATCAAAAGCAGTATTTTTAGTTAATAGTTGGGAATTCATGGTTGGAAAACCACAGATGGAAACGCAAAATATTATTTTTGATTCACACCTGGTTAAATTTTCAGATGCGAAAATAGCAGATACAAAAGGTAAACTGTCTTTTGAAAAAAAAAAAAATCCAGGTATAAGTAGACCCATGCAGTTCAAAACCATATTACTCAAAGATCAACTACAGTACCCCCAGGCAGGTCAAAGACCTATTCAAACTTCACCGCTCTGCTGAGCATGCTCAGTGATAAAGCAATTTTATCTTTGAGTATAATTTAGTAGCAAAAGTTAGGTATTATAAAGTAATGGAATTGATTTGCTATACAACTATAAGTCATTTTTAAGGTAATTAATAAAAGATAAAAAATGGTTTGAATAATAATGTTTAACCTTGTTTACATTCTCACAGTGAATAAAAATATTTAAGTTCTATTGTGTTTTTTTCATCAAAAATCTCATGAGTCTAGAATCATATTTCCTACACACTTACAACTTCTATCTACATTCACAGGCACTTCTCTTAAAACCTAGGGTTGACTTGTACATCCTCAGGGACTTCAAATGATTCCCTATTATCTTGTGATATCACAGAAACATTCTAATGTAGCCACAGCAATGTTTCTCAAACAGGGTCATCCATAACCTAAGTCACAGAGAATTCACAAGTTCTCTGTCATATTTAAATATACTCTGTTTTCATTTCAACAGGATCTAAAATGCTCAATATATTTGGACTATCAAAATGATCTGTCCTATAACCAAGAACTGACAAAGGAATTCATTATTTGAAACAAGGTAAAGAGACAACCATCTGAAGGGGAAAACATATTTGCAAGCAATGCCTCCAATAAGGGACTAATATCTAAAATATATGAAAAACTCATATAACTCAGTAACAACAACAAAAAAAACAAATAATCCAATTAAAAAATGGGCAGAGGAACAGATGCTTCTCTCAAGAAGGCAAACAAATGGCAAACATATGAAAGGAATCTGAACATTGCTAGCTATTAGGGAAATGCAAATCAAAACCACAATGAGATACCATCTCACACTTCTTAGAATAGCTATTGTCAACAGGACAAGTAATAACAAGTATTGGAGAGAATGCAGAGAAAAAGGAACCCTAATACACTGCTGTTGGGACTGTAAATTGGTACAGATATTATGGAAAACAGTATAGAAATTCCTCAAAAAACTAAGAATTGATCTATCATACGACCCAGCAATCCCTCTACTGGGTATTTACCCCAAAGACTTGAAAACATATATCTGAGAAGATAATTTGCACACTGATGTTCACAGTAGTATTATTCACAGTGGCCAGGACATGGAAGCAACCAAAGTGTCTTATGATAGATAAGTGGCTAAAGAAGCGATGGTACATATATACAATGGAATATTACTTAGCCGTAAGAAAAGATGAAATACTGCCATTTGCGACAACATGGATGGACCTCGAGATAACTGTGCTAAGTGAAATAAGCCAGACAGAAAAAGTTGAAAATCACATGATATTACTTATACGTGGAATATAAACCTAAAAGCAACAAATGAACAGGACAAACAGAGACTCATTGACATGAGAAATAGACTAGTGGTTACCATAAGGTAGGAGGGGTATGGATGTGCTAGATGGGGTAAAAAGGGTCAAATATGTGGTGACAGAAAGAAATCTATGGATGGTGAACACATAATACAAAAACACTAACTAGAAAAGATATATGCACCCCCCATGTTTATTGCAGCATTATTTACAATAACTAAGATAGAAAAATAACCTAAGTGTCCAAAGATAAATAAAAAATGTTGTATATACACACACATATATATACATACATATAAACAAATGTATTCAGCCATAAAAAATAATAAAATCTTGACATTTACAACAATGTGGATAGATCTTGACAGCATTCTGCCAAGAGAAATAAGTCAGAGAAAGACAAATAATACTGTATGATCTCATTTATATGAGAAATCTAAAAAAAGAAAATGAAAAGGTCCACACTTACCTTTAAAGAACAAATATATTGCTATATGGTATATACTATACCATATAGTGGGTCCCAGGCCTGGCTGGTCCTAGGTCTGGCTGTGATCCAGGCTCACGCCTAGAAATAGGACCCCAGATTTGAAATATTACATTAGTGTAGTAGGGTGCCTGAGCCCAGGTCATGTAAACATGATTCAAATTATTGTGCTACGCATGTGTGGCAGAATGCCACTATTGTACTCTGATATATGTGGAGACAATGCGGTCCTCTGGGGAGCAGAAGCAGGGTCTGGAGCAGAAGCTTGTTTCCAGCAATAGAAACGCACTCCCTGCAATAATATTGGTGCCTGCCTGACATTTCGTTCCTATGTCAGCCCCTAATGCGCTCTTCCAACTGGGCGTCTCACCACCAAAAACTTCCCTTCTCAATCAGCTCGGTGCTGACATTAGTAAATGTTTTATATGGTTTAAAATAGTATGTGCCATGTCGAACTCAAAAGATTATGCTCAGATAAATGAAGTTTTAATTCATATTTTGAACAGATTAAATTTAAGCAACTATTATTCATTCTATGAAATATACGTTGATTATTAGCATTTAGTTATTTTATTAACATAAAGTCAGGTGTGTTTAAAAGGGGTTTGTCATGAGTAACAAAAGGTGCTCATTTCATCTCTTGCTCTTGAGCTGTTTCAGGCACTAAGGACAAAAACCAAATATTATAACAAAAGATACTCCCATTGCTCTTAAGAAATTTAAAAAAAAAGTTACATTTAAAGATCACTTAGAAAGTTACAAGGGTTTTTGGAACTCTGTCCAGGAGCCTGGAAAAAGACCAAACTATATATATTTCTCATTATATCATAATATCACAGTAGAGTAAGTTCCAGACAATCTGATGATAAATTTGAAGAAAGGCAGATTAATTAATGAGTTCATTCTAAAAGACTGAAGACTACTAAGAAGCCTTAGGATAAGGCTTCTTTCAAAAAATTTTTTAAAAAGGCATTTTTTTCTTCAGAAATATAGTGCTTGAGTTAATGTTTTTTATGTGGTATTTACAAAGCCTATTATTTCTCATTCACTTGTAACTAAGTTTGAGTTTTATTATTCACACAAGGTAAAAGAAGGCTAGAAGTATGAAGAGAATTTTGAAAGCATCTCCACACAGTGATCTGTCTCTGTGTCCACATGCTGGTGAAGGGAGTTCTGAGGGCAGGACTGCCCTACTTGCCTGGGACCTGGATTGTGAGCAGCAGGGAGGCCTCTCTCAAAGCAGGTCTATTGTTTAGGCTTCAACAGATATTAATAAAAAGTAAAGGAAGTTAGAGAGAAAGCATGACCATGTTCTTTCTCCCTCTTCTGATTTCTTCTCACTTATCTTCACTTGCTCTTTCTTTTCCCTTATTTTTGGCTTTTTACTCATCACTTTTCACCCCACTCTTTTCTTTCCTCTTATCACCTTTCCATCTTTTTTCTTTCTTCTTTCTCTGTCCTTCACATTTCTTCTCTTCCTTTGTTTTTTTCTTTCTTAGTCTCTTTGTTTCTTCTTACCCAAACTTCCCACTTTCTTAGTTTTCTTTCGTTAGACTGGGTTTTTTTCTCCCCATTTCTTCGATTTCCCTTCTATGCCACTGCTGGTCACCTCTGACATAAAAGGAAAAGGGGTTCTGTGTTTTCAGCCTGCCATTCTGGTGAGTAATATGCTCCTTAGAGGTTCTCTATATTCACTTTTTAAAGACTGCATTTTCAATAACTGCTGATTGGCCTTACGTCATGTGACTCTACTCTGAGATGTCAGACAGGAGGTAGAAGAACATTAAACTGTATGACCTAGTTTATGATTACTGAGCCCCAGCTTAAGAAAAATGCAATGCCAGTGTCAGTATTAAAATATTAATAGTAATATCTGCATTTTACTAAGAATGTAAGGACATTTGGGACTTATAATTCCTCTAGAGTGCTTATCTGTAACTCTAATATTAGTTCTACTTTTGGCAAATCAATTTCTGACAGTAATGTTCATCCTTGAAACGCATTCTTTTTCATTGTATTCTTACCTATACTGTAACCCATATTGCAGAATAGGTAGCTACATATTTACTCAGTCTGTTTATAATATGACCCATCAGAACAGAGCTATAATGATTACAGACACATGAAACAACTCAAAATGAACACTGACATACAATAAAACGTTCCTCAAAAATCTTGTGGAAAATTAAAAATTCATTTTTTGTATTCTGTTGGTAAAAAAATTAAAACTTCAAATATTTACTTGAGAAAAAAACTCAAAAAGAATTCACTTACAATAAATAAATATACTTTTACTAAATTTGGGGCTTTAAATTTGGGTTATTAAAATTTGGCATATGTTTTGTTGTATACTTGTATACTTTGTCATTTATTTTTTTTAGAACTTCTTTAAGCTAATCAAGAAATAGAATCTTTCCAATATTTAATTATAAAAAGAGGAAAAAAAGAAATTTGGCAAAGTAGTTTACTTATTTCAAGGTCACTTCAGTTCAAGCTTTGGGAAAAGATTCAGGCCAATTCTTATTTTATCCAAACTAATGCATCCCTAATCATAATGATAGCAACCAGCTGTGTTGATTCACTTGTTTCTAGAACATGCTTTTATTGTGCTGCAGAGGATAAAAATTTTGTTTTATTTTGTGCTCAGAAAAGGGTATTTTCCATCAAAAACAATGTAAGATCATCTGATTTTTTTGCCAAGTTCCAATGATAGCTGTGAATGACTGCACAAAAAGTTCTTTAAAATTTGTCTATTACTAACTTAAAATATTTGACTTTTTTGAACATAAAAATAGAAGTATTTAATCTAAGATTTATTATATAATAATCATTGATGACAGAGTTAACAGCCTCTACATTGTCATTGGTTAATGGAATACGCTGAAAGATGACTAAAATCACTTTAGATGTTGATTAAAGTTGTTTGTCCTAATATTTTTATTTATGTACATTCAAGAAAAGGTAATGTAAATGTAAAGATTGATTATGCCCCTACATATCATATTTGTTCACATTTATAAACGCACACATACAATTTAGCATTAGTTTAGTATCAATTTGTTTCCATATTATCATAAAGAACAGTCACTTTCAAATTCACTTCAAAAATAAATTCAGATTATTCTGAGTCAGTTAAAAATAAGACAAAGTATAGTGAGCCTAATAACTGACAACATCTCCAAATATTTTAAGTCAGTATGTTATTTTAAGATAACAATTAAAAATATGTATAGCTGTAGACAAATTGCCTGCTCAATTAGGTGCTCTATACAAATATCACATGCAATCCTAGTTCTAATTAAATTCCAATTAAATGGAATGAAATTATATTATATTCTTCAGGTACTCTAAGATTGAAAATAAGGTCAAATGTTTCTAAAAACAAAAGCAAATATATTTATACATAGTGGATTCCCATGTTCTCATCTAAATGATCGGGAAAACCTAGTAAGTTAGAATGTATAATTCGTAGTAACACAAAGTTTTCTATATTGTATTTGTAACTAAAGTCATCTTAATTATCTTGATATGTAAGATTGCACTGAAAAAAATATTTCAGTGTTCCTTTAAAATCGTTTTGTTTCAATACATTTCTGAAACCTCAGAGAACCTCCATTTTACCTCCATTTTATTTTTTATAAGGCATGCATGTCTAATTGAAAAGCAAATGATACATACTGTAATAATGTACAGTACAGTATTTTGACATCAAAATAACAACGTTTTTACGTGATGTGATTAGGACTCTGAAGCTGGAAGAACAATAAAATAATAGAGTAAAACAATGTATCTTGTTACTGAAGTGTTTCAACTCATGCTCCCATAAAATTACTCATTCGTTTCAAATTATCAGCTTATTAAATAAATCATTATTAATGAAACAGTTTTGTCAGTACATATACATAATTCCAATTCTCTCTCTTTCCACGTATTTGCTCAAGTCTGTTCTAGGATTTGTGGTCAGTAAAGGGCAATTCCAGTAGGTGGAGTGATAGTAAAGCAAATACTCTATGTGATTGTAATTTTCTGCTTCTATTGTCATTTTTAGCAGAAATTAACATAAATCAGGTGAGGTTAATATAGAAGTGAGCATAAACATAGATAAATGCAGTGCTTTACAGAGTAAATGTATTGCTGCACAACAAAAACTTACTCCCTTTATTCTCTATACTTTTTTCACTTTTAAAAGTTTCCTGGAGAACTTGTATTTAATATAAAAGTCTAAGAGATTAGTGTATTATCAGCAGCACCAAATTTGACAGAGAGCTCCTGAGTAATGTGTTGGCAGAAATCAGAGAACAGACTCAGGCAAATTCAATGTTGGTATCCAGGTCTTTTGAGATTTCAGGTGGAGAGTTTTCTAACAAGGTCATGGCCTTGTCAACCCACACTTTTTTAGCATGGTCAGAGCCTTTACTATCCTGAGAAGAAGCATGACAGAGAGATCCTTACCAAGGGATGGGGAGTGGGGTGGAGAGAGAGAGGAGAGTAAGAGTGAGAGAGAGAATAGTGATGATGAATGCTCTCAAACCATTTAATACTATTTCTCCTGGGAATCATATTGAGCTTTCATTGGCAAAAGTTTAGCTTCTGAATATATATATTTATCTATCACATATATATATGTAAAGAAGACAATATAAATTTATCCTATCAACATCCATATTTATATCCAGTTGTCCTTCCCCGCCCCCCCCAAGACAACCCATGGACACCTGAAACCACAGATAGTACCAAATCTTATATATGTTTTTTTCCTATACATACATACATATATACCTATGGTAAAGTTTAATTTGTAAATTAGGCATAGTAAGAGATTAACAATAACAACTAATAATGAAATACAACAGTTATAACAACATATTGTAATAAAAGTTATGTGAATAGCTTTAGAGCCATTACTAAGTAAAATAAAAGTTACTTGAACAAAGGTACTGTCTGTGATACTGTGACAGTAGATCTGATAATCCAGAAGGCTATTAAGTGATTAATTTGCTGATAGTGCATACAGCTTGGATACACTGGGCAAAGGGATGAGCATATCGCAAGTGGGACAGAGCAAAATGACATGAGATTTTAGCAAGCTACCCAGAATGACATACAATTTAAAATTTGTAAATTGTCTATTTCTGTAATTTTTCATTTAATATTTTTGCACTGTAGTTGACCACAGGTAACAAATCGTGGAAAGTCAAAGCATGAATAAGGGAGAACTACCGAATCTATCATCTATCATATCTCCCTATATATTTATTTTCTTTAATTTATATACATACATGTATATAAGCTATAGAAAAAAATGAATGCTTGTATTTTATTACCTACTTTTATAATTCAAAATAAAAGTCTCCCCTCTCTCCAAACTCTAGTCATAAAATCTTGCAAAGAACACCACTTGAATAAGTATAAATATACCTAGTGTTCAAAAGAAGGTCTTGTGATTGCTCCCAGAATAAAAAGCAATTCATAGATATTACTTCTGTGTTTTTTCTACCTCTTGTGAATTAAGTTAGAGATTACCCAGGATGCCAGGATATTGTAGTTTAGAATCATGGCAATGTGTAGGCTTGCTTGTTTTTTTTGTTTTCCCTTTGGTCTGTTATGTAGAATGTATTAGCTTATGCCTTGAAATCTAGGTAACATATGCTTTTGCAGTGATATACATAGTGTCTTTGATTTTTTCTTATGTCAAAGTACTACATATAATAAATTAAAAGCAATTGAAATGAAACACATATCCTTAGACTAAAACTTGTTTCTTTGTGTCCTATCTAACCTGCTTTATCAATAGGATATAGACACTATTTTATTAAATATGCATGAATAAGAAATATCAATATAAACCATGAATTCCATATTACTACATTACTGCCTATCAAATATTTCTCTTTAAGGTAGTTTAACATTATAATTATGTATCATAAAAATTTTTTTAAATAACTATAACTACTAAAGTTACTCAGAATAAAACAAAATATTTAACTTTATTCTCTCACATTTTTTTTATCTCTATGTATTTAGTCTAGCTAATTTAAGAGAAAAAAGTATATAGGATATGATTTGCAAATTTCCATATCCTATCTGAATTTACCTCAGTTAGAATCATTAGACAATTAAGTGTAAAGTTCCAAAAACATCAAAGCACCTTTTAATGGCAATTTTCATTAGCATAATTGAATAACAGAAGTTAATAATAAAAATATTTTAAGATCCAAACAAAAATGAATCTTTAATCAAGACTAATCTTGATTCTTTTTATAAATGTTAAACAGAGAGAAAAATTAGTGCTTTCCTGTAAATATTTTCTACCTCACAATCAATTCAGTGTTTTGGTAATTTCTTTCATTCATATAATCCATATCCATCACAGGTAGATAATCATTTTTCAACAGCAGAGCTACAGAATCCCTGAGAGCACACTGACTTTTTTTTTTTCATTTAGTGGTAAATTCCAAAAAATTAATGAGACACAGGCAGGAGGATAAAAGTATCTTAGCAGGAAATAGCCAATGAATTGAGTGAAATACATTTTATTAGAACATGTTACATTGGTGAGAACACTCCCTTTCTCTGACATCACATTTTCAAATGAAAGCACTTATGTTAGAATACATCTTCTTGCTACATTCCTTATCTTTATTTTTCTCTTGTTGGTGGATAAGAAGAAACTGTCATTCACTGGTTCATTTTTTTGACTTTGTAGAATTAAAGTATTGAAATGTTTAATTTCTGGGTATTATTTGCTCTATATTTAGCCACCTCGACCCCTAAGAGGCAGTAGTAGTCTTGAGAAGTTAAGTAGCTTTGTAGACACAGTCTTTCCCTGGGGTGGGAGGTTTCAAGGAACTTACAAGTATAGGAAAAGGAGGTGATGTGGGGCAAAGAAAGAATAATAGTCAATCCTTTTTAGACACAAATCTAAATTGACTTTCTATATGTTGTTTTTAATAACAATTTTCATATACACTTGGCTGTTTCTTGCATCTATTTTTCCATTTATTTCTAGAGGAAAAGAAAGGAGTATTTTACACTGACACCCTTAACTCTCAAGATATGTTTAGGACATTCTGAAAACCTCTCTGTTGAATATAGTTACATTAAATATGGTACCAATTTTAAAATACCTTACAACTTACCTAAAAACAAGATATCATATCAGAACAACTTTACATATTATAATATGTTTTATGTAATTAAGTGTCTTATAAAATTATCTATAACCAGCAGATAGTTGTAAAATAACAATACAATCTTCTGAGGATATGGCAATTTATTCTTTGATGAAGCAGCTGTTTAAATGGTAGGGCTTCATATTAAGTCTCTGTAATATTAACATATATTGGATGTTTCCTAAGAAGTGTTAGTTACTGAATCATGAAATGAATCTTATAATAATATGTCTGAGTGGAGGCTATGTAATAGAAGAGTTTATTTTGCCAGTATATATTGTTAAAGCTTCTTATCTATGAAGCTTCAATTTACCAAAATGCCTCAATGAGAGTATAAATAACATAATATTATTAAGAATACATCAACTCATGGTAAATTGGGATGATACTTTCAATATAATTAAGAGCACCTTTTTAATAACTAGGTCAAACTTTCGTAAAAAATCAGTTTACTTCAAACTGATATGATATATGTATATTACTGTATAAACTTCTTTAGATAAATATACATAGTTTTTATTCATTTTATAATCTTAATTTAAAGACAACATCAGTAGTCTTGAATTTGAGGTAAAAATTAAAACAAGAAAAATAGTTTGGCTATATGGCTCTATTAATATAGGAGGGCACAAAACCCAGAGGAATCAGCTCAACAATAAGGGGCGGGGGGAGTAAAAAAGAAAAACTAAGTCTATATGTAAGTTTTTGTTCAAGGACAGAAAGAAGACTTTTTCCATAAAAATGTAAAAGATTAATGGATTTGTAGATAGGAATGAAGTTTTAGAGACTCACCTTCTAATCTCTCTGACATATGGACACACAGTTGTAAACTTTAAAAACATAACATGATATAAAGTAGAATGTTATATATGGCACATTGTGATTTGAAAATGATGTTTCCAATATGAATGTAATATTAGCACAAAGAAAGTACATTCCAGAGGAGGAAAAAAATCATTATATGGCAAGTTCCATCTCATCTAGTTGGCAAAGGAGGTCATATCAGTCATGAAGGACAATTCCAAACTATCATAGATGAGGAAAATTCCATTATAAATCATCTCAATATAACATCTCAATTTACACAGATTCAATTTTACAAAGTCATCAAATCATAACCTCATTTTGATTGCAATGTATAACGTAACAATATATCTGTTTTCACCACTAACTAGTTGTGCAATCGTAGATCGACACTTCCCCTTTCCATTATTCTCTCCATATAAAAAAATATAAGAATTGAATAGATCATCTCTAAAGCTCTCTGTAAACATTCTGTATTTATTTCCCTAATACACAGAGAATATAACAAGAATGTCATTTTTGCTCCTCAGTAGTCATTCCTCTTGAATGAAATTATATTGAATTTTAAATGATTAATAAAGTAATTTTTGTTAAGCTAGATGCAGAAATTTACTAGAATTGTAAGTGAATTCCTCATTTGCTCAGGGAAGAAGAGTCACTCATCATTGATTTATTTATTATAAAGGCAATGTCTCCTGACTTTTGAGATCCTACAAATTCAGTTCTATGTGAATAACTAGTTCTTACAACATACATTACATACTAAAAATATGGATATGTAATAAGACTTTAACATTATAAATATATTCTGGAATTACTTATAATTCAACAATCAATATTTTCAAATCATTAAATGTTTTGATTTATAAAATTAAATTACATGTTCATGAAATAATCTATTGTGGGGTTTCCCAACTTCAGCACTATTTGCATTACAGGCTGTATAATTCTTTGGTGTGGGGGCTTTACTATGCATTGTAGGATGACTAGTAACATCCTTGGCTCCTAGGTGTTAGTATCAGCCTCTCCTAACAAGTTGAAACAAACAAAAATGTCTCCTGGGAGGTAAATATATTCTAAGGGGGCAAAATGGCCCCTGATTGAGAACCACTGACTCATTGCAATGCTATCCCTGCATGTATATTATCAGGAAAGATCTAATAGTTCTCCAAAAAGTTCACGTTTCAATGCTCCAGGATGAAGTGCTTCATTCAGTTTTAAACACTTGTTATCACATTTAATGTGGACTTCTAGAAGTACTAAAAAAAAACAAAGATTATTTTAGCCTATTTTTTCTTAAAACTTAAAATTGTAGTGAAGCTACATAAAAACATAAATAAGTTTCACAACTGCCTTCAACAGATGAATGGATAAATAAAATGTGGCATATAATGGAATATTACTCAGCCATAAAAAGAAAGAAAATCCTGTTATTTGCAACAACATGGATAAAACTGGAAGATATTATGCTAAATGAAATAAGCCAGAGAGAGGATGACAAATACAATAAGTATCACTTATATGTAGACTTAATTAATCAAACAAACAATTATTACCAAGAAATACAGAAAGGATGGGGAAATGGGGAGATACAGGTAAAAGGGTACAATCTTTGATGTATAAGAGTAAGTTCTGAGATTCTAATTCATTTCATGGTAACTATTATTAATATGGTATTATATAAAGTTGCTGAGTGCTAAGAGTAGATCTTAAGCATTCTCACCACACATGCAAAAGAGTTAACTATGTGAGTTGATGAAAGTGGTAATTGTCTTGATCTTGGTAATCATTCCACAATGTATTTGTATAACAAATCATCACTTGTGCACTTTAAATATACACAATTATATTTGTCAATTATTACTCAAAAAATTTAGGGAAAAAAAAAAGTAAGAATTTCTCTGGGGATACTAGGTTTTGCAGATGCGCTTCCCTGAGCACAGAATCTCCTCATTGCTGGGCAAACACTCTTAAGTTCCTCTGTGCTATATGACTGTGGAGAAGCAGACTGAATTTTATGTCTTTTTCTATGATCTCTATGCTCAAAACATTTTATTATGCTAGCAAAAATAAAATTAACTCTTTTTATTACTAGTTTTGAACCAACATGTTTATTGGTTCCTAATGAAAACGTTTTATCTATCAAGAGTTTTGTTCTGGTTTTCTCTTTTTGTGACACTCCCATTATTATTTATTTGCATATATTGAAGATTATTTCTTATATCTATTATTTTAAAAGTAAGTGTGATTAAAGCCACCATGTATCTATGCTCTGCGGCATTCTATTGAGACAAATTCATAACTGGCGTTAAACCTAGGGAGAATTATGCATGTCCATAAAATATTATTCACTCAGAACATGGTCACATAGTGACTTCAGTCAGGTTTACTTTTCAAGTGCTAAATGACCTCAGTGAATCTAAAAGTTTGGACTCTCTCCAAAAGGAGAGTTGTGCAGTTTTTGTTGTAAGTTCAAGCTCTGAAGTTAAAATGGGAGAATCTTTAATATGGAGAATATAGGTCTAATAAAAAAATCATGGAAATTAGGTTGTAATTTATTTAGATGTAATTATTGAAATATAGTTTAATCTGAAGAAGTCCATGGACTTTTTCTTCTAAACATAAAAAATATAATCAATGCTACTCAAACTACAGTCAGTTACAATAGTGTGAAGAGGAGACTCAATCAAATATGTCTATTTAACAGCAATGATTCTTTTTCCATCATTATTTACTTACTATTAATCTACTAAAAAGTCTTCCGAATGGTGCACTTTCCAATAAAATGCATAAAACTCCAAGTCCATAAAGTTAATTGCCATATTCATTCTTATAAGAATTATCAAAATGTAAAAAATTAAAGAGCATAATTATCATAGATCTATATTAAGCTTATAAAAAGTGAACCAAAATGATACTCTGCAGATTTAACTTTTATTCTTTTCACTGTTCAATCACAGTGAGTTAATATCAGATATGTCAATTTATCTCATTCACTATTTACATTAAAATTTCAAATTTATTTTACAATGTATTTTCTATTGGCATTTATATACCCATTCTTAGGTACCCTAAAAATAATGCAAAACAGTATTTTTTATTTTTAACACAGAAAATATTTATTTTGAATATTACTTCTATGTCTACATGATTCAAGGTATACAGAGGTTTAATCAAATATTCAGGTAATATTAGGTAATATAAATAATATAAAGAATACATGTTTAAATGTTGTCTAGTATAAGAATAATTCTCTGTTTCCCTATCAATATTTTTAGTAAAGGATAACAGTATTTTAAACGGCTACTGGTACTAAAGTTGACTGCCTGTGTTTATCTTCTCTCATCTACTTTAGCTCTTAATAATTGGCAATTTAAATTCTCTGTGCCTTAGTTTCTCTATCTTTTCCTGTCTATCTCTATACATAGATTGAATTCTGTGTCGTTTGAGTTAAATTAGAGAATACACATAGAGCATTTTGAATAGTTAAGTGTAGTAAGCATTCAATAAGCATTAGCCTTGAGTACCCTGTAGTTCACACTTGTTGCAAATTATGAAAGTATTAATTCATCTTCACACATGGATAGTGAAATGATGAAATATTTTATGTAAGGAAGGATCATGTAGTGTTGTTGAATTTCATTCAGAAAATATATTCCTTTGTATATTTCAACATAACTCAATGTTTCCCACTACAAAGAATAGAATATTCTAAAAATAAAAATCAATAATTCCAATATTTTTAGTTCATATAACATGAAAATAAATCATTTAAGACCACTTCCATATAGAGGAACTTTATGTTCTAATTCATATACATAAATATTTGTTGACATCTCTTGCACTGTTTCTGGTGGCCTGGCACATCATATGTATTTCCTAATTTAATCATCATAATGACCTTGTGATTTAGGTATTACTACCATAATTTATCATCAAATTAACTTCATGTGACTACTAACATATTACTGCCTTAGTGAAATGATAGTCCTGAGCTTCTGGAAACCCTCTCACTTGACAAAAGTATTTACTTGCAGACTTGATTTTAAGAAAGAAGACAGTAAGATAAATTCTACTTTTAAAACAAATTAATAATTATCCTAATTTCTTTTCCCATATAGAAGCAAGTAAAATTAGCTTTGGGTGACTTATTGAATATTTTTCATCTATTTTTAGCTTACTATTCCAATTTCTCAGCCTAAAATATTCCTGTCTGAAATGAAGATATGGAGGGAATAAAATCTTTGGAAGTAGCTGAGACATGTTCCAGGGGCTGTGTTAGGGATGGTATCATAACCATAATTTACAACAAACAAACAAACAAACAAACAAACAAACAAACAAAACTTGGGGGCAGGAGGAGACATGGAGGAGGCAAAAATTTAAAAATTAGGAAGTTTGCCCAAAGGCATGTCAGGTTGAGTTGTTATTGAAACTTGATTTGAACTCTAAAACCTATACTATTTAGAAGTGAGAATTTGTTCTTTTTGTGAAACTAATTTTAGGATTTTCTTTACTATTGAATATATATATATTTTTTTGCCTAGTCTAGCTTTGCTTAATGTAGTTTTATGTTTCTTACTTGGTAAACTTCAAAAGGGCACAGATTTTTAAAAGTAATTCAATTATTTGGCCCTGTTCATATAGGTTCTTATTTTAAAACAGAAGATGACCAATAAAAATAATTATTTTCTGTAATTCCTAGCCATAGCTCTTCATTAAACATTAGTGGAATAGATACATAAATTTCTGAGTTAGATTCTGATATCCTAAATCAAAACTAAAATGTATTAAATTCTTTTTATACCATCTGCCTACTTATTGTTTTATGTCATGAAATTTAACTTTAAAATATCAGTACACAGGAGTATCAAATATCTTTGACCATGAATATTTATGATTTTTAATGAAGAAAGTAATTATAAATCATCGTTCAGTGCAGTTTACAAAAAATCAAAAATATCAAAGACGTTAAAAGATGAAATAAGTATTACTTTTAAAGAAGATGAACTAAACTCATCAATGAAACAAATTCTTAGTAAGAATAGTTTATAGTGGGAGAATGAGGATTAAAAATAACTCTTAGAATAAAGAATTTGTAGTAAGTAGTTGGGTTCTTTCTGAGCTCAATACTGATAAGAATAGCCAAAATGACTGGATAAGGGTTAACTGTATTAATTTACAATTATAAGATTGATATTTCAAGAACAGCATTGTATTCTATTTAATCCACTTCTGACTTCTAAATTTATGAACAATTTAAAAACATAGGATTCCATTATATACGAACTTACAACTATTCTCCCATTATACTTTTTAAAATAATAATTATATTATATAAAACTATCACTTTTTTTATTTTAAGGTGATTCTCCTTTATAGTTCTAGCACATGTTGTCAGCAGGTGTTAAAAAATTAAGAGAGGAGCCATCGATGAATAACCTACATTACTAGTTTAATACATATTTGCAGAATAAATAGATGAGTAAACAGGTCCTAGAACTTTTTAAGATAAAGATTTTAGATGGAAGTATTGTTATTTTCAAGATAAAATGTGAGCTACAAATCTGCAAATAATTTTATTAGCTAAAATACATATTCCTATAACATTAACATTACTTGCTTTCCCATATGCTTTTGAGATTAATTAGAATTAAGTCAGAAATAATGTAGCACCTTTATTATGTAGCTCCTTTATAATGGAGCCACCTTTCTTTTTATTTTGTTACTTTTTTCTCTTCTACCTGGCTATCTAAATAAGATGGCTTAGCACCAACTTAACTTGAAAGTTTGGCAATTTTTAATTAAGTAAAATGGTGGGGGGATATTCTTATGCAAAACCATTTTGTTCTCTCTAAAATAATTTTTATCATTTTACATAAATAAATTTTAAATGCCACATATTACTTTTACTCACAATCAATAGTCCTCATATTTTGTGATGAGATATTCTATTTGGAAAATTTGTGGTGATATTGAGATTTTAATATTAATTAAAGCTTACTGCCTTTATAAATTTTGAATGGAATCTCAGAACTGATCAGAGATAAGCTTATTTATATAAGGTCCACAATATGCGTGAAACAATACAAATAAATTATAATAAAATTGCAAGAGGCCATTAATAAAAAGAACATGTTAAAAAAGGAGGATAAAAGACCAATAACAATGATTTGATGGACCAGTAGATGAATAGCAGACTTGTCAATAATGGAAGCCAGAAGACTATGGAGTAATACCTTCTGAATGACAAAACACCCATCAACTTAAAATTGTTTGCACAACAAAACTACCTATTAATAATGAGGGTAAAATGATATTTTCTAATGAACTAGAGTTAATTTTACCACAAACAGTTATTGCCCAGAGAAAATTCTAAAGGAAATATTTCAGAGGGGAAATAACTGAGAAGGATGGTATAAGATGCAAAAAAGAATAGTGGGGGTAAAAAATAGAATAGGGAATATGATGTGAAAATACAGGAAGAATGCCAGATTGACATAAGAGCACCATATACAAGCTAATTGGAGAGTCCCAGAATAGTTCCTTAGAAGGCCCTGAAAAAGAACCAACCCTAATGACACCTTGATTTCAAATTTCTAGCCTCCAAAACTGTGAGACAATAAATTTCTGTTGTATAAGCCATAAAAATGCTATAAGCATATCGAAAATTAAATAAGATATAAAACAATAAAAATATAATAGCCATAATGTCAAATGTGTTTGACTAAAAACAAGAAAGTAAAATCACAAACATAATGATCTGTGAAACAGATTAGAATTGACAAAGTGAAAGAGTCCAAAGGTATCTGAGACACTCAGACGGTGATGGACAATACTGAAGGATGCATGAAAAATGACAGCCAAAACACAAAATCTCCCAATTTCACAAGGCAAAAAAATCAATGAAAAATAGGAGAAAAAGAGACATTTTCAACTGACACATAAGATGAAAGAAAGAAGAAAAAAGTCATAAAAATGTGGGACAATCCAAAACACTAATATAAAATAAATCAAAATATAAAAACATCAAAAGGAGTAAACTTGTCAACTAAACAAAAACATAGAAAATGTAACTGGAAAACCAAACACCCCACAATGTGCTGTTTAAAAGAAACATACACAAAACATAAAGACTCTAAAATTTCAAAAATAAAAATTAGAACAGTAAACTGCAGTGGATGTATGTATATCAAAAAAAGTAGACTTTAGAGCAAAAAATACATGTATTAGGGAAGGTGAGGACCATTACATAATGATAAATACTCAATTAACCAGGATGATATAGCAAATGTATATATGCATACAACTAATGAAATGTAGTTTTAGGATTAAATAGAGCCACACGCATCCTGAAATTTAAAACTGCAATGTCTAAAGCAGTTTATTTTTCGTTTATATATTTAAAAGCCAGTAGCAACTGTTTTGTGCTGGCTTGAGAATTTTATACTTTAACTTCTTCAAGGATCAGGCTGCTTCTACCTCATCATTCAGTCACAATTAGGTATAGTTATTCTTGTGGTCCAAGAAAGTGACATTTGTTCTCATGCTATAGGCTAGATAAGGGACAAACAAGAAAGCCAAAGGTCTGTCAGCTATCATCTAGAGACTTTAAAAAAAAATGCTACATTACACTGCTTATATTCTGTTAGTCGTGAATCATATTTAATGATAACATCATAAATAAATGCAAAGGAGTTTGCAATGTTAATCTGTATAATTGCTATTACTGCTGAAGAAGTAGAGAACAGATTTTAAAGAACAATCATCAGGCTCTGCTTTAACAGTCTCAAAATACATAAAGCAAAAGTTGATAGAACTGCAGGGAAATCTGACAACCACTATTTTTATGTATCAAATAATACATAATCTAGAATTTGCAAAAGCAAAAAAAAAAAAAAAACCTATCAATTATAGTTGCTTTATTTATTTATTTTTTTTATAAAAATTAGAGTACGATTTCTGAGTTATAGTCAGAAAACCATGATTATGAAAATAACATTTTATTGTGCCATCAATAATACATGTTAGTTTATTTTATATGAATTAAAATAAAATTTTAACATTTTTTCAAGAATAAAATTAATCAAATATACACATGTATGAAAAGTGAAAACTAGAGACTAAAAGAGAGTATTTTGCAATTATCATTCAGTTTCAAATTATATTCCCTAAATTAATATTCCATGTGAATTGGTCAAAGTCACTGGTTCTAGCTATCAAGTATGAAACACGAAGAATGCTCCATATCAAACAAAAATTTGCAGTGTCAGCAAAATGTCCAAATCATCTATTTCACATTGTATGTCTTTTAAAATCTTTCTTTTTCAAATCAAGGGCACTTCTTTGTTCCAGATTTAAGGAGCAGATGAAATATATTCTAATAGATTCGTATCATAAATCTCTAGTGTCTTAGTAGACCTGAAGAAATATCTATCTGTCCTGATCAGTATCTCCAGAGGCTATTTCATTCCTATTAAAAAAAGTCATCTGTGTAGAGCCCATCTCAGTCTCTAGCTTGTCAGTTCAGAACATTAGAATACTTCTTCAGTTTTGCTCATTAAGATGTGTATCTTTTATGCATCATGATAAGCATTAATATTAAAAAGAAAAATACTGAGAAATACCATAAGGCAAGTGCTTAAACTAGAGGATACTGCTATGCCAAACACTTGGAGCTTTCCCATTACTACTGAACCCTATTTCCTCCAGCAACTGATGGTTACATCACAACACAAATGCCATTTTGAGGCTCAAGTAAGCAGAGTCAATCTAATCGCTAGTTGTGGAATGACTTTGTAGTCCTAGAGGATTGCAAGATGCAGATGATTGCCCCTTAGAGGAATAACTATTGACAGGGCTGGTGAAACAACTCATGAATGATAAACTGAGAAAGTATCTAACTATTCATACAGACCTGTAAATGTGCCACATCGCAACTTTAAGGAGGGTTACAGCAATTTCCTCATGTCCTATTATTTGTCTCTGATCAAGAATGACACAGATTCACAGCATCGCTAGCTATAGTCTGGATGTACATTGCACATGTCCTGATCCTTCTATTTCATTGAGTTAAAAAATATCATCATACAGAGTTATCAAAATCTTGAAGCTCTCTATTACATCTTGAATATATATCAACTTTCTTTGTTGTAAAATTGACAAAAAACAACTCTAATGTTTAAAATGAAGGAAGAACTTATCAAGAGTTCAACATTGTACTTCTTCTTAGCCTTCTATTCTCAAGTTTAAAGGCATGTATGACTTTGATTAGAACTCACAACATAATAGATTTTTAAAATCAATCTGACCTATGTAAATTTATATAAATATAAGCTTGCTTTGAGTACTTTTAATTGTGGAAAAACATTTACATAACAATGTTAAATATAAAAAAATACAATTTACTCATCTACTGATAATTCTCTCCCTGGTAACAATAGCTATAGTATTTGCAAAAGGGAAACCATGATACCGCCAAGAAAGAATTCTTATACACACAAGAATGAGATCTTTTCCTTTTTTAACAGAGCATTTCCATTCTATTATGTTTTTGAACTGCTCATCCTACTTGCTCACATATCACAACATATACTCTAATTGAGTAGTTTACATTTTAACAGTTAAATAACACAATCAGTATATGAACAAATTTGTATTTCCCTTCATTTCCTACTTATAGTGTTATCCATCTTATTTATTTTTCATTTGCTGGTGATCTCTTTGTTAGTCATTAATGAACTACTTTATTAATTCACCTGCATCATTTATTGCCTCTACTTCTATTATTATTATTATTATTATTATTATTATTATTGCAAGAGCACTTACAATGATATCTACCCTTGGCAAATTTTTAGCTGCACAGTACAGTGTGTTCACTATAGACATGATATTGTATATATCTATATAACTTCTTGATTTTGCATAACTGAAACTGGTGTCTGTTGAATACTGACTTCCCATTTCCCTTCTACTTTCCATTCTGTCATCACTACCTCCCACATCACACATCCTGACCTTGCGATTCATCACCTTCTTTGTTCCTTTATCCACTTTATTTACCTTACTACTTGCCAAATTTATTTCAATTTTTCTCACTTTTATTCCCAAAATTCAGATAAAGATCCAATTCTACATGTGAATATTTGAATTGTCAAAAGAAAACTTAAACACTTTGAAAACAGTGACCTAGTAAAGAGATTTTGTTTTGTGTACATTAGATAAACACTTTACATTATCAGTATTTTATGAGGCCCTCTTTGCTAAGGAGGTAAAAAATATGTTATGATATCAAATATATTTCCTGTTATTCAGCCTGTTAAACTTAGGTTTTATATCTAAGTTTCAATTGCTGTTTTTGCTTCTTTTTATTATCACTTTAGTACCTCCTGTTAATTCAATTTTTTAATCAAAATGAAATAAAAATGTTTTCTAACAAGTAAGATCCTTAAAAAAAAATCAGCATTTGGGTGAAGAAGACCTAGTTTTAGAGGAGGAGATAGCTAAACAAGACTTGCCACAGCTGCTCCTCATCAGTGAGGAACTGAAATGCTCTGCTTTTGTCTTGTTTCTCAACCAGAGTTTAAAACATAAGTGAAAACCTGTTCTGTTCTATTGATTAGTTGATGATGGTTTTGGTTAATTTAACTGATTACTATTCATCCTAAATTTGTTTCATTCACTTTTTTAGCAGGCTTTATGCGAAAATATATAATCAGCTATATTTATATATAAGTACATTTGAAAATTTTTTAAAAAAGCATAGCTTAGAAGTATGAAACATTTATGATCTTAGTATAGAAATTGCTTTTACTTATTTTCAAAAGGTACTACTATAATCCTTATGTACTACTTAATCCCTCATGTAAAAAATTAAAATGTGCCACAAATACCCATCTGATCCACTTGCCAATTTGAGAAAAAGATTGAATTAAACACATCTGAAAATCAAAGGTACTTATGAAGACAGACATTATTTCCTAAAAAATATATTTCTTAAATGTCATCTTCTAATTACATTTTAAGATTTTTCCTCTTTTCCCTGATATCCTATTTTAACATGGTCTTCTAAGAAAATAGGATATTCTGGCTAACTTATGTAGAAAGTGATTTACAATGACAATATATTGGTCCCCATATATTTATATATGTGGATTACGCTCCAAGATCTTCACTTAAAGATCCATAATCATCAATATTAAATATGTATTTCTCAATAGATTATGATAACTTTATGATATAATTAATAATTAAAAGTGACAAGACAGACTTTGCTTAATCATTCTCAAGTATCCAGTTGGTAAACTAAATATAGTACACATTTACAAAAATAATACATTTGTCAAAAATGCTTTCCTCTGTAACACTGTATGCTTGGTGTTATTGTGTATGCTTCTAGCATACACCAAGTACCAAATTATAGTAACTGATCTCATAGTTACTCATTTTTATATCTGTTCTAAAAAGAATGATGTTTAAGCATATGCAATTAAATTTAAAAATATATATTTTATCATAGTTTAACAATTAAATTTTCTGTAATTATTAGGTATGTATAACATAAAATGAATCTAATAATCATAAACTATGATCATCTCTGCTTGTGAAAATCTAGTTGGCCATGATAGCACACATTATGACTATAAACCATTTGATCTGCAAAATAGAATTTAAATAGACAAAACTCTTTAATTGTTTAAATGTAGAAAAATATAACCCCTAAGGTTGTCGAAAGTATGCTTGGAAAGACTTGGAATTTTGGGGCCAGAGAAACATTCCTTTAAATCTTGTTTCTGCTACTGACATGCAATATAACTTTGAGTAAAATCGTTAGTTTCAACATCCTCCTCCTCCTCAAAAAAAAAAAAAAATACGGACATATGTTGTGTAGATTATTATGAGAATAATATTGAAAAAATCTACATAAAAGAGTCAACAGTATCTGGCTAACAGTGTGTTATCTCCATAAATATTAGCAAATTTTCTTCCTTTCTTTATCATAACTACAAATAACTAATAGTATAGATAGACTTTTCCTTTATATTTAAAAAAACCTGTGGTAAATATACACACCATAAAATTGACCAATTTGACCATTTTTGAATGTGCAATTCAGTAGCATTTAGTAAATTTACACTGTCATTCAACTATCATCAATATCGATCTCTGTAACTTTTACATCATCTCAAAGTGAGGCTGTACCCATTAAACAATAACTCTCCATATTCCTCTGCCCCAAGCCCCTGATTACTACTATTCTATGTCTCTATGAATTTGATTATTCTATTCACCTCATATAAGTAAAATCACATTTGCCCTTTTATGTTTGGCCTATTTCACATAGCACATTGTTCTGAAGGTCATCTATGTTGTAGCGTGTATCAAAATTTCATTCATTTTAAAGGCTAAATAATATTCCATTATGTGTATATGCCACATTTTGTTTGTCCTTTCATCTTTCAATGGACATTGGGTTATTTTCACCTTTTGGGTATATGAAAAATGCTGCCATAAACATAGTGTACAAATATCTTTTCAAGAACTTACTTTCAACTCTTTGAGTTTTATACCTCAACATACAATTGCTGGATCCTATGGTTATACTATATTTAATTTTTTGAAGAATCACCATGCCGTTTTCCTGAGCAGCTGCATCACTTTATAAAATCAATGCACAAGTGTTCTTATTTCTCCACATCACTGCCAATAGCATTGTTTTCTAGGGATCTATATATATATATATATATATATATATATATATATATATATATGTATATATATATACACACACATACACACATATTGATCACATATATATATGTGTATATATATATACACACACACATACACACATATATATGTTCATATATATATTCATGAGCATATATATATTCATATATATGAATATATATTTATATATATATGAAATAGCCATTCTAGTGAATATAAAGTGTTAGCTCATTTTGGTTTTGATTTGCATTTTTTAATGGTTAGTGATGTTGATCAGTGATATTGATCTTTTCATGTGTATATTGGCTATATGTATCTTTTTTGAAAAAAACATCTATTCAAGTCCTTTGCCCATGTTTTAAATTGGATGTTTTTGGTTGTTGAGTTTCAAAAGTTTCTTATATACTCTGGATATTAACCTTTTATCAGATATATTGTTTGCAAATATATTCTCTCATTTTGTGGGTTGCCTTTTCACACCATTGAAGGTGCCTTTGGATGCAAAAAAAAGTTTTTTATTTTGATGAAGTCTATTTTACCTATTTTTTTTCTTTTGTTGCCTGTGCTTTTAATACCATATCCAATAAATTGCCAAATTTAATGAATCTGTACCCTATGTTTTCTAATATTTTTATAGTTTTAGTTCTTAAGTTTAGGTCTTTGACCCATTTTCAGTTAATTTTTGTACATGCTGTGAGGTGAGGGTTCAACTTTATTTTTCGCATATGAATGTTTAGTTTCCTCAGCACCATTTGTTGAAAGATTGTTTTATCCCTGTTGAATAGTCTTGGCAACATTATTGAAGATCATTCAATTATATATGGAAGAGTTATTTCTGTGCTCTCTGTTCAATTCCATTGGTTTGTATATCTACCATTACGCAAGTACCACTTTTTTGATTACTGAAAAATCTAGGTAAGTTTTAAAACCCAACTATATGAGTGGGACCTCAAATTTTGCTCTTTTTCAAGATTGTTCGGTCTATGTTCAGTCCCTTGAGATAAAAATTTTAGGGTGGATTTTTTTCTATTTCAGCAAAAACACTTCATTGAGACTTTGACAGGGATTGCATTGTAAGTATAGATCACTTTAGGTGATATTGACATCTTAAAAATATTATGTCTTCCAATCCATGAATACAGATGTCATTCTAATTACTTACGTTTTTCTTTTAGCAACATTTTAAAGTTGTCAATATACCAGTGTTGCTTCCTTGGCTGTTTGTTCCTGTTTTATTCAATTTCATGCTCTTGTAAATGGATTGTTTTCTTAATTTCCTTTTCAGATTGTTCATTGTCAGTGTATAGAAACATAACTGATTTTTATGTGTTGGATTTGTATTCTAAAATGTTGCTGAATTCATTTAGTACCTCTACTAACATTTTTTGTGGAATCTTTAGACTTACCTACATTTAAGTTCACGTCACCTGCAAACAGATGCAATTGTACTTTCTCCTTTCCAATTTGGATGACTTTTACTTTAGTCATTCATTCATTCATTCATTCATTCACTCATTCATAGCTTAATTGCTCTGGCTAGAACTTCCAATCCTATATTATATAAAAATGGCAAAAAATGGCATCCTTGTCTTATTCCTGATCATAGAGGAAAAGTATTGTCTTTCACTATTGAGTATGACTATGGGTGTTTATATGACTTTTATTACATTGAGAAAGTTTCCTTTTATTCCTCATTTGTTGACTGTTTTTATCATAAAAGGATACCAAATTTTGTCAGATGCATTGTCTGCATTAACTTAGAGGATCATGTTTTATTTTCCCTTCATTTTGTTAACGTGGTATATTACATCAATTATTTTTATTATTGAACCATTCTCACATTGTAGGAATAAATCCTACTTGGTCATAGTATGTAATCTTTTTAATATTCTGCTGAGTTTGTCTTGCTAATTTGAACCAAATTTTGTTGAGAATTTTTGCATCAATATTCATAAGGGATATTGGTTTGTAGTTTTTTTTTTATTTTTATTTTTTTTACTGTTGTTTTGTAGTATCTTCATCCAGCATTGGCACTTCAAAATGAGTTAGAAATATTCCCTCTTCTTCAATATTTTGGAAGATTTTGAGAAGGAGTGATGTTAGTTCTTTAAATGTTTGGTAGAATTTGCCAGGGAAGCTATTTAGTACAGAGTTCTTTGCTAGAAAGGTTTTGATTATTGATTTGATCTCCTTACTAGTTGTAAGTCTTTATATTTCCTATTTCTGTAGGTTTTTAGAAATAATTTTAGTTCAGTTAATGATCAAAGTAAGCTATTAATCTGAAAAGTATAAGACTTGATTCTATGAATTTTACCCTCTGTTTATGTACTTTTGAATTAGAACGAACCAAAGGGAAAGTAGAAAAATCAGTATTTTCAAGTGCCTACTCTGTAAGAGGACTAATAGAAAATTTTTATTATTTCAATTAGATCATATTTTATTTCTAACTCATAGTTTATATGTGTATATATATATGTATATGTATTCTATATCATTATTTCTTGTATATTCTTCTAAATCTATCTAACAACTCTATGAGCCTCATTATTTTCAAATAGGAAATATTGTTTTCACTATACTTGATATGTTTTATATATTTAATGACATTGTATATTTCAAATCCTCCTGCACAATCTCTAACAAATAGTTATGCCAAATTAGTTACAAGTCTTGATCTTGTTTTCTTTACATATTAAAAGAGATATAATGAGGATTTAAAATATCTTTAAAATCAAAACCTAAATAAGAGCTAAATGCCATCTTATCTTTTTTCTTTTATTTCAATAGTCTCTTCCCCATATAAGTAATTTTAAAAGAACATATTATATACTCACTTAAATGTAAGAATTACAATTTTGAATATTTGATTTTTACCTTTCCATATATTTTGTCATAGACATAAGAGCATGTGCATTTTTAAGGTTTCATGTTTCTTGAATAGCTAAATATGTAAATATATATTTTAATAGCTAAATATGTAAATTAATGCTTTCCTTTATAGAAAGAAACTTTAAAAAAATAAACATTTAAAAATATTTCCATGAAGTAAACAGAAATGCTCAATTATATGAATTCTCCTGAAATTCCTTTTATCATGACACTCATGGCTTAATTTCTTTCCAACTCATAATAAATTTAGAATGCTGAAGGATAAGTTAATTTTATCTACTAAGTCTTTTAATCCACTCTGCAACTGAGTTTTAAACTCAGATCTTAAAACTGAGAACAGTTTATGAGAACACTTTCTTCATCATGCAAAAGGGAGCAAAATTGTATTTAAAGGACATACATAATATAATCAAATTATGAAACTGTCTTACAGACTAAATTTCCTAGAGACTATAATTATGAGGAAAGGGTAAGTTTATTATATATAAAGTAATATTAATTTGAAAAATGGTAGAAATAAAGGTTACCTTAAGAGTGTCAAATTAGATTTTTAAATGGATTTAATATTTTTAAATGTTAGTGAGAAGAATGAAAGTGTCATGAGATACTTTTGAAATGTTATTCAAAACAGTGAATAGAATTTACTCTTGCAACATATGTTGAAATTATGTCGGGTGATGCCTTTATCATCTTCCTTTACTGCTATTTTTGTGTGTGTCTGTGTGTTTTTAACAGACTTCTGTACACTTGTTCTCAAAATAAGGGCTATTCAGATACTTCCTGATCATCAATACAAATGAGACCCAGCTACAAAATTGATGCATTTTATTTTCAGAGCATGTAAGCATCTCACTCTTGTCAACGTCATCAAGCTTCATTATTAAAATATTTGCCCCTTACAAGTGAAATTCATTGCTTATGGTAAAGGTGTTTTTAGAGTAAGAGAGAGGGTAAATTTAAAGTCCTGATTAGCAGAATATTAGTCTTACTTTATATTTGCTAAATGCTTGTTATAAACCTATATCTATATCTGTTAAAAATGGTTATGGATATTTGTTAGAAAATAATTTGTTTCAATTGCATGTAAAAATAATTTATTTCAAATCTGCATGGCTAAGATTAATAAATAGCAAAGTTATGAACATTTTTGATAATGTAACTTTAAGATCAGCCATCTCACATCCAATGTCCTTGCTAACATGTGTAAATTTTAAGGATCATATATATTTATTCCATTCATGAATGGATTTCTACCTTTGGCTAGACTCATTTTCCTCTTTATATTTCATTGCTGCCTTAAACTTTCTCCTCTTCACATTACACATTTTAGACTTGCATGAAATGTTTCACATACTATTTGTTATAAATGCATCTATTTTGTTCCACAAAGTTATTTAATTCATATATTATGCAGGTTATGTTCTGTATATAGGGAGAGACTGTATGTGTGTGTGTGTATATATATATATATACACACACACACACATACATATATACACAGAGGCTGAAATAACTCCTTGATCTCCAGTCTTCTTTTTCCTCTTAAAAAACTCCCACAAGATAGTAAACCTATAATAAGAAATAAGATATTATACTAAACAAATTTATTAATATGAGACAACAAATTTATGTTTTATAATTTAACAGTCTGGCCAATAAAACCTTGATCGTGTGTGTATTTTTTTAAATTACATATGTTTAATATTTTGGTAGATATTTTTGTTTATTTAAAAATTAATAGTAAATATGCCTTTTTCTATGGGCTATGCAATCAGATTTCACTTAACATTTTAAATTATCTTTCCTAGTAATTTAAAGATTATTAATGGTACTGGTTCACGTTGGTAGATTCTAAGACTATTCTTAGAGCATATCTCTCAAATTGAATTTTCACAAATGTGCCATGATTTATATGTATAATTGCCTACACACATGCTATTGCTCCATACTGGAATACACTACCTCTCTTTTCTGCTTTTTATCTGTCCTTCAGATTTTACTGAAATGCCTCTTCTTCCACAAAGTTTTCTCTGACATTCCTCTAGTTATAATTGTCTTGTGCTCCATTAGGTGGTGATCATTGGTAGCAAGGATTGTATCTTTTACTTCTTTACCCTAATACTTAGCTTAGTACTTGATACATAGTAATCAATAAAGTTAGAGAGTGAAGGAATTTTTCAAATTATACATTTCCCTTTCTTTTGTCTTTGATTCAATTACACATTAATTAATTTACTAAGCTCAATGCTGAAGCTGATTAAAAATATATCCTAGATATAGTTTTTATTACTTATAAATTACAAAGGGAGATTAAAAGGAAAAGAAAGTTTGGCTGAGGTGGAAGTTTTGGTTGAGAGGAAGATGATGGCTTTCCTTAGTCGCTGACATGGGAAATGTATGTGTTGGTTCTTGGCTCAGAGATAAACTTGTTTTCTGAGTTTCCTTTAAAGTGAGATCCTGAGGCTGCATTATATTTCATGATTTTGTCTCTCTCTTTTTTTTTTTTTTTTCCAAAATCAGCCTCAGTACCATTTAGCTTTCAGTGTTTGAGTTGTAAATATTTTACAACTTTTTGCATATTTGAGGGCTATTAAGAAATAAGTATATTCATTTAGGGTTTGTCCCCACATTTTCCCTATATTTGGTTTGGTTGTGACCACAGCCACATCCTTAGAATAATTCTTCGGGACATTTTGAAAATCCTATGTAGCTAAGGTAAGCTACACATTCAGCCATTTCTATCATATAATGCCTATGAAAACCCATGTATTTAATAAATGTCATAATTAATAAGAGAAAGCTAAACTCCCAAGACATATTTCAAAGCCATTTTCAATTATCATAATTTGTGGAATTTCTTCAGTCATGAGTGAATAATAATGTCCTTCCATTTTCAATGCTATATTTAGATGTTTTTAATTCCTACACCACTATTCCTCTTCAAAATGTTTGAGAAATATTTAATCAATAAAATATGTAAATTTAAAATTCTGAACGTTACTACAAATTTTACTTTTTGTCTATGAAAGAGTTTTCTACACATATTTAAAATTTCATGTGATTTGATATTTTGAAATATTTCTTTACTGAATAAATACCAACTGATCATTAATTATTGTGGTATAACAATGTTTCCTATTCTTAGTTATACTATTTGTAATATCTAGTATTGTTTAAATTCAACTGCAATCCTATTAGGTCAGGCTTATGTAACATGATATTGAGCTCCTTTCTAATTGAATTATAATATATTTATCTTAAAATAAGATTCCTCTTATCCTCAGATCTGCTGAATTTTAGCTTGTATCAGGTGGTATCTACATACCTAGTTGGGACTTAAACAAATTATCTTCCTACAGTAGGCCATGAAGGCTAAACATATGCCTCTTTACTCAATTTTACTTCTGTAGAGAGCCTTAAAAAGAAAAATTCTAATCATAATTCAAATTGTCATTTTCTTCTCATTTATTCATCTGTGTGTGAAGTTTCCAGAGCTTTTATGGTCATGGGTTCTCAAATTACAGTTATGTGTGGTAAAGCAACATTTTGGTCAACAAAAGATCACATATGCAAACATAGTCCCATAATTTTATAATTCAGCTGAAAAATTCCTATCGATTAGAGATGTCGGTGCCATACTAATATCATAGTGAAACACATTACTCACATGTTGGTGCTGATGCAGGTGCAAACAAATTTACTGCATTGCCAGTCACATAAAAGGACATAAAATTACATATAATGCACAATTGATAATGATGATAATGACTATGTTACTTGTTTATTTACTTACTGCACTGTACTTTTTATCATTATTTTGTAGTGTATTTTTCTACTTATAAAAAAAGTTTGCTATAAAAGAAAATGCTGTGTTATGCTGGTAGCAGCCTCATATACCTTTTATTAACCACATTTCTTGATTGCATCATTTTCTTTTATGTTTGATTTAACCTCATGTCATTTTATAAATTTAATGTACCCTATATATACAGTACAGTGTTTATAAAGTCTACAGCAGTGTATGGTAATGTCCTAATCATTCACATTCACTCACCACTCAATCACTGACTCACCTAGAGTAACTAACTTCCAGTCCTCCAAGTATCATTTGTGGTACTGTCCTATACAGATATATCATATTTTAAATCTTTTTTACTGTACCTTTTCCATTTTTAGATATGTTTAGATACACAAATATCATTGCGTTATAATTGCCTACAGTATTCAGTACAGTAATATATCATACAGGTTTGTATCCTAGAAGCAATAGGCTATAACATCTAACCTAGGTATGTAGTAGGCAATACTCTCCAATTTTGTGTAAGTACACTCCATGTTTACACAACAAAACTGCATAATAACAGATTTCTTAGAATGTGTTTCCATCATTAAGTTTAAATAACTATTTAGTATGCTTTAAAATCACTATAGGCTCCAAATCCAGAGATTCCAAATCAAAGGCCAATAATGAGACCCAGGACATCATGTTGTTAACATTTCACTGAATAATTCTGGTGCTCTTTAACCTTGGATTACACATTGAGAGACACTATTTTAGTCTTTAAAACTCTAGGTTCAGAATTCATGGCAAACTGGGAGAAATTCCTGAAAAACAGTAGATTTTTTTTTTTTTCTATTTCAGGCTTTCATAACATTTTGCATGAAGACAATTAAAGTTAAATTGATGGCTATCCTTAATTTGAGCTACATAAAAATACAGATATTCCAAATAAGTGTTATATAAAAGAATGGCTGGCAAAAACTAAGTGAATTACTGATTTTAATGATGATGCTTTCAAATAATGAAAGAGGAAGAGGAGGAGGAGGATCATTAGATGGAAATATAGTCATAGAAATCACCATTAGGGACATTAACATCAAACAGATCTCAAAATTAAACAATAACAACAAAGAAAAAAAAGAGGGGCAGTGGAAAGTCAGTATAAGAGAAAAAAAAATTTAAAGTAAATGGTTAACATCGGTATAATACAAATGTTAACTTGATAATATAAATATTATTAATACAAATTTGTATTCAAGATTCATTTAATGATAAAAAATTGTGAGAGAAATCTTTTAACACTGTATCCTAGTTTCCCCATCTATAACATTTATATATGTTGTGATTACTGCAGTTTTCAAATCTAAACTGAGCACACACATTTATAGAAAGAATTAGACACTAGTAAATGTCTTGTAACAAGAAGATAATATATTCTCAATAAGTAAAGTTTAGAAGATCAGAACAGAATACATAATGTCAAGCCCTATGACAGCAGTGAAAGTCATCATGGTGCCCTGATCGGTTGCTTTGCATTCTCATAGAGTCATGTATGATGTGTACAGTGACCACAGTGATAATTAATACTTTTAATTTGTGTTCCTCTTGATATGTTTGATATGTTTTAATGACATATTGTTTCTGCTAATGTTCTTGATTCCTGTAGATTTTAACATCCTGTAAGAAAAATATCTTGGTTGTTTAAATTTTGAAATTTCCCTATTGTATTATACCATCTTGAGCTACTTCACATACTGCTTTAAACCCTCCCTGAGGTGAGGTTGGTAGACCTCTAGTCATGTATATGCTTGATGAGTTAATTGAAAAAGTAAATTCCATCAATAAGTGAGCTGCCTTCAAAATTGGGTATCACTAACAATGTACATGGTCTGCCCTTAATAAGATGGGATGTAATTTTGGATAAATTTGAATAACACCTGAATATTTTTTTTCCTTACTGAAAGCTTATCACCTGCTCTTTTGACTATTCTCAGCTCTCAGTGTGACATGGGAACTCATACTAGGTGGTTAATACTTGAAAATGGGCAGTAAAAAGCAAATTTCATTTTAAAACTAATTTACATAATTTTCCAATTCCTTTCTCGCCTATTTTCCAGGTCTTCCCACTTTCTGGTTACCAAGTAAGTTATTTATAGAAAAACATACAGAGCTACAAGTTTTCATCATTTTCTTGTTCCTTGATTAAAATTATTCTAAAACTCCATTTAAACTGGTGGGCAAACTGTGCCGTATTTATTGTATGATTATGCTCAAACTTTCATTCACTAATTTCTGCAAATATGTATTGAGTGAATACTGGATGCCAGACATAGTTTCTGGGTTCTAAGCTTGTAACAATGTGCAAAACCAGCAATAACATTGATATATGAAGTTTGTATTCTAATAAGGGAAGAGAGATAAACAAATGTGTAATATAACAGGTAGAGATAAAGGATGGACAGAAAAATTACACATGGTGAAGGGTAGAACATAATGTGGCATTATATTGTATACAGACCAGCCAGGAAAATCTTCCCTGAGAAAGTTAATTTCTGAGCAGATTCAGATCTTACTCTACTCAGTGCAGCTCACTGTTTCTTGAGCCCTGGGTGGTACTCTTTTCTAGAATAGTCCCTTCACATTATTTGGCAGTGTTCCTTCAGTTTAAAAGAAATAAAAAAATAAAATAAAATAAAAATTTAAACAACCCAAAACTCCTAACACATACATGAGTTATCAAACTTCCCATCTGGCCAAAAGAATCTCAATCCAGTTGCACAGGTATTGTGAAGCTGGAACTCACTCTCTCAAATGGCATAACTCAGATCCAATTTTTCTCATAGGTACAATTTAACCAACAGTTGGAAGTTTCAAAGAATGTCCATTGCTTTCCGAGTTACTGGCTTTATTATGGGAAGCAGATACAGCTCTCCCATACCAGGGCTTAAAATTACAACTCTGGATTCCTCAAGTGCATCATCCCAGGCTCTCAGGTCTACACTGGCCCTAGTATGTCTGTGAGTCATATAGCTTCAACTCCCAGTTTTCTGCCATAACTAAAAAGTCCCTTTTTGTACTTGAAAATTTCTTTTTTATTTTTCTCTTTTAAGCTACATTTTTTCACTGAAAATAAAATATATTTTTAAATATTGTTATGTATTTGAAGCTTAAGATATGAAACTTGGTGAGTTGAAAGTGTGTTCTAGAATTTACTTAGTCCCTAACAGAAGTCCCTTCAATTTGAAATCAGTGTTTTCTGAGTGCTAAATCTGAATCTTAAAACCATTAAGAACAAAGAAGTATATATATATATATATTTGACATATTTTAATGATTTGTTCCAATCATTTAATTTATTGAAAAGTACTACCCTATTATTTGATGGGTAGCTTGACAATAGCCAAGTTTATATTGCAGAGAATGAAAAAAAGTAAGTTTGAAGGATCAAAATTTGAATGGTCAGTGTTTGTATCTAGCCTTCCTGCTTCCCCATTAACTCTAGGAGGCTTGACTGGAGTGATGTAAAACACTATCTTATTGTTCATCAAGGGCATATTGGACCATTGAAAAATGAACTTCAAATGACTGAGCAAAACAAAGTCGTGGTTTTTGGTTTCAGAAAAAGACCTCAAGAGGTTCAAGTTATGTGACTCTTGACTACAAACATTTATACTGGTTATAGAATTCTCTCCTATTGAGGAACTATGGAGCCTGCAGAAATTCTTTCTCAATACATATAAGACACATATTGATTTATTAGATGTTATTTCTTTCACAGGTTAGATGGCAAAAAGTTCTCTTAAAAGGATAATCAGACTTTCATTTTTAAGAATAAAGGAAGACTAAATGTTACACTTAAAATACCATATCAAATTGACATTATTACAGTCAGGATGAGGAATGTCAACTAAATTCAAATGGAGAGTTATTAACTGAATCCATAAAAATTTCACATTTCAGATTTTTTAATTTTCCAAATGAAGTAGAAATAAATTCAGTCATATCATCAATTTCAATAATATTTAATTAAAATGTTTAAAATAAATTATATAAAACCTTGAAATAGATATTATTGTGCTGTTTTATTATTTTTTAAATCTTATATCACAATGAGTAAACATTTGTGTGCTTTGTATTTTTGTGAGTTATTTTTGTGTGTAGTTGTTCTTTTTTTTTACACTTACAAGAAAAACTTCAAGAAAGTAGTTTATCTTTTATTTTTCTACCTAAAATTACTTTCTGGCTCCAAACAAAATCTCTTTTTAAGAAGTTTAGTGCAACTATGAATAATACAAAGGAAGTTATCAGGGAACCTATCTCAGTGGAAGTGAATGAGGCATAAATGATTCGAATTACGCTGAAATCTCACTCTCACTCACTGGGTTCAAATTTCCAGTTAATAATTCCTACATGCTTAAGTTGCAGATCAGATAGAACGTCAAAAACATATGTAGTCTCATTTATACTGAGAGATCCAAGCTATCTACCAATAAAGATGCTCCATCTCCTAAATTTCTTGAACATAAATAGTGAATTTAAAACAGTAAGCCCCAGAATTGTAAACATTAAAAAAAAAATAAACCTAAGAAAAAAAGCAAGACAGAAAAGGGGAAGGTGAGCTAAAAAATTAAAATGTATGTTGTACTATTTTGACAAAGAAAATTAAACCTATCAGAAACTATATTTTTAAAAAGTAAATAGAAACCAAGTTATTTGATTTACCTAGAATAACCAGATAAGCCAAAATAGAGTACAAGTACAAGTTACTACTGTATTAGACCTCATTTTGCCTGTCAGAAGAAGGGATGGACATAAAATGGGTCCCTCTGAAAGGGACTCTGAGAATAAGTACATCCATGTTCCTTGTAAACATCCATAAAAAAATTCCATCCACATCTGAGGCTTTTAACAATCAAGTAGATAGAATGATCTACTCTGTGAGTGAAAAATCAGTTCCCTTGCCATCCAGCTCATTGCATGGGTGACTTTCAGACAATTTATGGATGCATAAAAATATCCAAGACGGTAGAGATGTAGGATGTCACTAGATTTCTACCAACTAAGACTAATTTGACTACTGTGATCTAGAGTGTATGTTTCCAGCAATAAAAACAAATAAGAAAGCAAGCAAACAAACAAATAAAACATATGAATATTATATGACACCATGTTTTCAAGAGATCAACCTGAAAGCAAGTTATTATACTGAACCCTTTTACATTAAAAGTCAAAGTTAGTTTTCTTCTTCCCTGGAATGCATTTTATTTTGGAGATGGATGTGCTTCCCCTCTCTTCAAATAACTCTGCCAACATTTCTACAAATAGATTTACCACATGCATCATACACTATTTATCATACACTATCTTACATAACATTGACTCATTCATAGAGCTTATTTAACAGCAAACTAAGGCAACAAGCTGACGCCTTTGGAATTCTCTACTATTATCTACTTTACCATCTGGAAACAGTTTTACTGAATGATGCCATGACATAGTTACATGTATTATGTGATCTGATGCAGTTTCCCCTATAGGTTGAATACATGGGTCCCAGAACAAGTGGTTTGAGTTCTTGGTGATTTGATGTTTATACACAAATATAGACCTCCATAATATTTTTAATTTTTTTCCAAGACGTCAGGTTCTATACATTTTAAGGGTTTATAATCCAAGGGATATAGTTCTATTAGATGGTCCAACAATAGTTCTAATGATTTGGAATCTAAGAGTTGGTCATTAAAGGTTATTCATTCCACTAAATAAAAGAGGGAAAAAATGGGTGATTCAGTGTTGAATAGAGTATGTCATAGTAATAAAACAGTAATAAAGAACAATAACCACTATAAAATAAGAGTCTAGAAAAGTACAGTTGTATCCCAGGTGATTGGGACACTTTCCTTTTTGTACTATGTTCAAACTTAGGGTTACATTAATACAAAACAAAACAGAAAGAATTGTCAAGGCTTCAAATCACTGAGAAAAGAAAGTCTGGATCCCCCTACCAGTGAAAGAGCAGCAACGATGCTGTAGATCTGGTTCAGAAAGCTATTCTTCTGCCACAATCAGCAAGGTAAAGAAATCAAGAAACAGCATTTGGGATGGTTATCTTCGGAAACATGGGGACTTCACTTCAATTTAGAATAATAGAAACCACTACCACCTCTACAACTGTTGGTCCTACTACTTCCATTTCTGCTGCTTAATCTCCATGGGTAATCAATGAACACACAGGCCTGCCCTTATAGGTTGACACCTAAAAATCTGGCATCTCTGTGATTGGAGTGGGCACCACATAAAAGTTCATTACCTAAACTACACCTTCCAAACTTCACGTTTGACAATTTTCACAAAGTAGTGATTGATGAAAATAGGGTCACATCCAGAAATCTAGTTACAAGGTCATCTGAGTAATGAAGTTAGTTGGCTGGTTGCTTGCTTGCTTGCTTGGTTCTCCCAACCTCTGGAGGTAGCTCTCACCAGAGAATGTTTTTATGGATGTGTTGATCCATGATCTATGTCATATGAAGAAAATCAACTACAAATCTGGGTCTAGTTGCATACTGGAAAATAATCATACTCTCACTTCATATTCCAAATACATTTTTAATTATATGTTTTGCTATTATTACCTTTCCTCTGTTCTTTCTCTTACTAACATATATAAAGTGTATTTGAGGTAGATAGATTTACTTTTGTGTTCATAGTTCATTGACTTTCATGTCATATTATGACATTCTACAAGAGAAAGGGACATCATCCAAGGCTTAAGACTTATAACTGTGATTCAGGCTAACACCATGTGGAAATAGTGTAAAATATGTGTGTGTGTTTATGCTCATGTATGCATGTATATGCAACAATACAATTACATAATATGAGGATGTTTTAAAATTATATCTACCTATGAAAAGAAGTATTTGGGTTTGTGAACATCTTTTTATATTTTAAACACATAAGGGATAAATATTCTAGATATCTGTTTTCCAACCATTCTCATCACTTTTTTCTAAAAACAGTATCCTTCTTTTCCTTTGACCAATTCTCACATTTCCTGTGTTCTCCACAGAACTGTCTATCAAAGCTCTACCACTCAGCAAGCTCCACCCCTCATCCCTTGCAGAGTGTACCTGACCCAAGAGGACCATTCATACTCCCTTTTCAGAAATTTGTATCTTGAGCAGAATAACATGGACAAAAATGTAGGTGAAACTCTCAAAAGAGGTGGTTCTTAAACTTCTGGAATATATTAGGGAGATTCATGGATCTCATGAATCCTCTGCTTTTCTGTCTAGATTTTCCTTTACTTCTGTTAAATATCCTAATATTATTTCAACATTTCCATCTTAGTAAGTTTGGACTACTATAACAAAATTCCATAGATTTGATGGCTTAAATAACAAATCTGTTTCTCATAGTTCTTGCTGTGCCTTTAGATGGCAGAGAGAGAGAGAGAGAGAGATCATCTCTCTGTGTCTCTTTAATAAGATCACTAATTCCATTCATTAGGGCTCCACCATCATAACCTAATTACCTCCTAAAAGTCCTACCTCCAAATGAAATGTTGGGAATTAAGTCTTCAACATATGAAATTTGGGGGGACACAAATATTCATTCTACAGGAATATTCATTTTTCTTCAATTATCATATTGGTTCATGCAACAATGAAATATTGATCAGTTAATAATGGTTATAACAGATTGATATGTCCTGGCATTATTTTAACAATTTCACATGCTGTTTCATATTTAATGCCTGAAATAATATGTGAAGTAAATATTATTCTAATTTTACAGATTAGGAAATGAAGACTTAAGAGAATCTGAATAAGTATAAAACTAGAAACTAACATAGACTTGATCCAAGCCTATAACTCACTGACTTCAAAGCTATGTTCTTAAGTAATAAAATTATATATATATATATATATATATAGTTTATTACTTATATTCTCTCACATATATGTATGCATATGAGAGAGAAATTATTTTTAGTCAGAAAACTATTAACAATTCTAGAGAATCAATGTTATATTTCTATACCTAATATTTTTTTCTACCCAGAACCTGGAAGATTTCAACTATTGGACGAGAAGTAGTATTGAGTCATTTAGTAATAGAGAGAGTAAAAAAGACTACATAAAAAAACTTAAACCTTCTAAACTGTATGAAAAGAAATTTAAACATATGGAATTTGGGCTGATTGGAAAAGATAAGCCTGATATGTTAAACTCTTTGTTAGTAAAAACACAGGTACTCAGGTAAAGGTAAACACATACACACACATATATATACACATAAAATGTGTTATAACATACTAATGTTTTCTATTGAAGTTTTGACTCCTTAGAAGCAGTGTATATGTTAAAAGTAGGAAAAGCAAAGTTGATTCTCAAGTGATGACAGGAGAATTTCATGCTCTATATAACATGTCCTAAGGTTATACCAACTACCCCAATCTGGATACAACTCTTCTCAACAAATATCTATTTCATCAAGCAAGATGAACATTCTGTGACCTTTAGTGACTTGAAAAGGTAAGTTTTGAGTATTAAACAGTTATTCTCTAAGCTGTCTACGCATAATAATCAGAGATGACTTTGTCACTTCTCAGGCTTACTGAACTAATATAGGTTATGGGTGTCCTGACATTTGTATTTTGAAGGATAATATGAGCTTCTGATGAACAATTAATGCTTACATGTAATGCATGATATAGCCAAGTGAAGAGTCAGACTGTGTACTGCTTCTGGACATGCTCTATGTCCCCAAGAAGTTATTATGTGGGCTTTACCTCTATACTGGCAAAGTTAGAGTCACTACATAGTCACCAAAGGTACACTTTTCATTTTTTATAATAACTACTGAGCTATAATACTCCTGCTATGGTGCTAGTATATAAAAAAATAGTTTTCTTTTTTTAAGTTGCCATAAAGATAACATCATCTATGTTTAATCTGAAAGCAAGATTTCTTGATGTTTGTTTTTTAATGCACATAAACATTACCTTCATAACCTGTAGGAGCAAATAAGTATGTATATTAAAAATATAATAAAATACTTGATTCTAAAATTTACCATCTACATAGCATTATTGAGTCTAGAGAAGAACTATGAGTTTGGTGCCAAATACTAATGTGGACGTGTTATTTTGGTCATTCAGAAGTTACAGGTAATGGCATACAACTGAACCTTATCTGAATCTTACTGTTACTCTATTTTTCCTACAGTAAAGCACAAGGGACAAAATCATCATTTGAAGTACACAACAGACATCAGGAAAAGTGGACTGCTGCATGGTCTTCCTTCTCTCATACTGATAAACTTATTTTTGAAATTCTGATAAAAAATTAAAATTTCAGTTAGCCAAAAATAAAATCAAACTGTATTTTCACAAAAGTTTTTCTTTGTTTCTATTTCTCACAGAAGAAAATAATTTTAGTTATGAAACTCATAATTAGGGATACATTTCTTAGTCGAATACTAGGAAAACTTTATAGTTTTACTTTTATGTAGAAACTAAAATGCCAGTTTTTTTTTAAATAGTATTCTTGATATAGGAAGTGAGAGGCTTATACATACTAAAGTAAAACATTAACTATATATTATTTATTTAAAAGAGAATGCACTCTCATTTGTTTTATTTGAATTAAATCATTTTGGTAACTCATGATGTTTATCTAGATAGAATGTCAACTTATTTGCAGGAAATTAAAATCTATGTGAAAAATATAACATCTGTTAATTATTTTTCTGTTGAAGACAAGTAATAAGTGAGTAAATCTCTAGTAATTAAATTTTAAAAAGCTCCCTGGAAGGTTAGATAGTTGTTTATCTGTGCCTATATTTCACAACTAAAAATGCAAATTACACACAGTGACTGTAAGTAAAATGTGGTCTTCAAATATTCAGATAAAATTTGGGGAAGTGAAGGATGCTAAAACAGTTTTTAAAACTTGTTTTACAGATAATTTCCTCAAAGGGAAACAGTAAGTTTTTATCATATTAAAGCTGAATCTGGAGTCTCATTTCCAGGTTTATTTCAGTTTAGTGTCAATTCCTAGATGATTTCTAATACTTTCAGCCTGTTATTAAAGAATAAAGAAAATGAAACAAATGTTGAATAACAAAGATCAATAAATGCCACAAAGAAATGAATTCAGATAAAAATATACATTGGAGACTAAGTTTGCTCCAACCATATGAGATTAAATAAAACAAACAGAATTTCTCCTGAGGGTGGTATGTGGAAGGTAGGTAAAAATCATGCCAATAACATTGTCATTACCAACAAATCTATCTCTACTTTTCTCAATTTTCTTCAGATATGAAATTTTAGTTTTAACTTTTCCATTCTCTCTTCAGTTCAGTTCAGACTGGCTTTAGCCCCCATTTTACAAAAATTTCTTTCATTAACCTTTATGAGTTAAAATGAATGGTCGATTTTTTCTTATCTGATATCTTAAGTTTTGTTACCACTTCCTTCTTGAAATATATCCCCCAGCTTCTATTTATGATTTTCTTCTAATATCTCTGGTCTCTCTTGAGTCTCCTTTCCTGATCGCTCTTCCTCCTCCAGAAATTTAAATAATGAAGTACATCAGACTTGGGCCCTAATCTATTTTTGCTTTCCCTACACTCTCTCCCTAGGAGAGTTCATTCATTCAATTTCAATCTGTATACCAAACACAGAAACAGTCATCATTATCCCAAACCCTTCTTCTATGTATGAGAAACCTCATTCAACTCTCATTTGTTATATAAAGATATCTCCAAGGCCCTTTGAATTCACATGCCCAAAAATGAACTCATGATCTTCTTCCTTGGAAATGGATTGGAAAATGGTGTCCTTGTCAGCCTTTCTTTAGTTACAAAAGTAGATATATCAATAAAGTTGGAAAAAAAATAAATGAAAAAAGAAGACATATGCACGTATATGTGATAGACATGTATATTTGGAGAAAAATGTTAATAATTAATGAATCTGGATAAAGAGCATATGAAAGATTTTTATACTGCTCTACAATTTCTCTGTAAGGTTGAAATGAACTTGATGCTCACAGAAGCCTTTCTATATCGGGCATACAAGTAATGCCATTTAGAGGCTTTATATCAGGGAGTAAGTCTAGTAACTACCCCAAGATATGCAGCTTTGGTATATTGATTTTTTAAAGTAGTAAGCACTTGAAAAACAGCAAATGCAGGGAGAGGCTTTCTCTAAATTTCTCTTAACTGCCTAAAGATAGGTGCCCAAAAGGAATTCAACTATCATAAATCCCCTCTCTGGAAGTTTCATCAACCAGAGAAGATTGACTCTTATCACAGGACAGAAGCTTAGAAGTCAACACCATACCCAGACAAATTTTGTCGCAAGCTATCATATTTCCCATATATTCTTCTGAGGGCCCATTATCTTTCCTAAAAATTATTTATCCTTTCCTATGAGGCCTGCATCCTCCTCTTCTTTCCTTGGTAAGATGATATTTAATTCTAAATTCTAAACTACCTTGAAGAGTTAGTTACTTTTCCCTGGGTATCTTCCATGTGTACCTGAGGTATACATGTAAATAAACATGTTTTTCTCTTATTAATTTTTTTTTTTAAGTTTTAAATGGGCAGCAGTCTCAGCCACAAACGTAGAAGGGTAAAGGGAAAAATGATTTTTCTTTCCTTATACTACTCATACAAACTGCATTATTTTCACAGCCATCAAGATGTGGTAGAAGACACATGCTTCCTGGTTCCCCCATTCCTCCCAACCTTCTCAGGTAGAGTGGGAAACAAGTCAAAAACAACAAGCAACTCACTATTCATGAAGTCAGTGAAAAGACCCTAGGTATTACTGAAACTCCTATCCATTTCATTGTTTAGAAGAGACATCAACTGCCTAGAGATCTGAAGGTGGCAAAATTTGTTCAGAAAGAGTACATGGCTAGGCTCCCAAGTCTATAAACCAAAAGGGGTGACTTCTGCTTCTGAGGCTTTACCTGAGAAAAAAAGTGGCTAATATTTAGAAAAAGCTTTCAGTTGTTTGTTGAATAAAATTTTATTCAGTTAAAAAAATGCATTGTTAACAAAGACAGGAACAGTAGAATTATCAACCTGGTACTGGGCAAATCTAGCAATGTTCATAGTTGTGGCAGAGATTTTCATGGCAGGGTTTTTGACTCAAAAGGTAAAGTATTTATCACAAACTTCCTCCATGCCAGGATACTTAGTGCTGGAACCCTCTTTATGACCTATATTCACTCCTGTTATCATCCAGTCTCGTGACTTTAAATATCTTTCTGCTGATGGCCCTTGCATGTCTCTCTCTAGTCTCCATCTATCACCCGAATAGTGTATTCATATTTCTACCTGCTCACATTTTCTCTCAGATGTCTAATTGACATCTCAAATTTAACATGTCCCAAATCCACTCCTCCTCCAATGGTTTGCAATTCCATGTGAGATTTCTACATTCACCTAGTTGCTAAAGTGAAAAAAGTAGGAGTCACTTAAGCCCCTCTCTTTCTCTTATATCACAAATTATTTCATCAGATAATCATATAAAATACAGCTTCAAATTTATCCTAAATTTATTCACTTGACTGCATCTCCAAAGCAACCCTTCCAAATCATGACACTACATTCTTACAAGTGATTATGCAGTAGCCTCCTAACTGGTCTCCCTGCTTCTATTCTTATACTCCTATAGTCTAAAGCCACTGTGATCCTTTAAATATAAGATTATATTAAATACAGTGATTCCAAAAAAGATGCTTTCTAAACTAGGCCAAGAACCTGGTACCTGATGTTATCTCTGGTCTTTTTTCCTGCTTGAGTCACATCGCCTTGTATCCACTGTCAATCAAACAACTCCAATAAATCATATTGAATCTTCACCATAATGACAATAAGCATTGTTTGAATGTAGGGGTGCTGCAAAAGATGCTTTCTAGCCATTCCTAAAGTTATCAATGATTGAAGGACTAGAGTATCTCTGAAAATGGCTTCTTTCTCAACCTTGTTGAAATATCTGTTATCTCTAGAAGTAGATATGTTAATGACTACACTGATTACTCTTCTTATCTCTAAAGAGAAATGTGAAAACTTCCTTAAATATCAGTGGAGGTAAATAATCAAGAATAGGACACCACGTTGTACTGAGCAGCTACTCCAATATATTCTGTTAGATTTATAATTTGCTCATTTGGGCAATATTAATGTATTGATAAGTCATGTCCTTTGTCAGAGTTTTCATTAATTCCCACATATTTTTCCTTTATTCCAATTCCCATCCCAAACCACATGGTCATGTTGCACCTGGGCTTGAAGTTTCTTGAAAAGTCTTTTGGTAATAACAGGTGAGTGTAGATCAATAAATTGTCATGGGAGTTGGTGTTATATTTTATTAACAATATACTCAGACTGGGGAGGTTTGCCTGCTTTGAAGAGAAATATGAAAGATAATGTGATGAACTGACTTCCTACTGTAGAGTTTACAAAGCTCCTTTGTTTGTAACTTATTGTTACTTTTAGTCTTTATGTTTCAAAGGTTTTAGACGGCTCCTTAGAGTTTGGAATTTATCTGTCCAGAACATTACAATGTCATAAAAAAGGGGAAATATCCCCCAAGTTCAAATTTCTATTTCCTATAATAAAGGCATAAAAATCCCACAGAACTCATTCTTCATGGCAGAATTGTGTGTCCCACAAGCTGAGACTCAGGACAAAGAGCTGCACACATCTCCTCTCCCTCAGTTCCCAGCAGTTTTCATTTTCAAGCAACCACTACAAAGTCCTTTTTCTAGTTACTAAGATGAATACAAAAAGATTTAATGCTCCAGGGCATTTCTGTGTAAAAAAAAATCATATCACCTGAATAACTAATGCAGATCTTAATGTGATATTCAACTTTATGAATCCAGTTTAGACGGGGGTGGGGGTGGGGGGAACAGGTGACTTATACTTGAAGACATAACGAAATATATTCAACACCTTAACCTGTAAAGTAATCTCTCAAGTGAAAACAAAAAAGGTAAATGCCTTTTCATATGCCAGAGGTAGCCAATTTATGACAATGTCTGTTTATCGACACCAAAATAACTAACACAAACATAGTACAAAATATAGAACCATCAACTCCTCTCACAGAGAAAGCTATAACTTCTGAGTCTTGACCTGTAATTTTTATATAATTATACTAGTCATTAATTACAAAACAATTATAAAGAATTAGTTTCTGTAGTTGGGGGATCTAAAGTATTTGAAAGCATTTGAATACATATGTTCCTTGTGGGAATTTGACTAATGCAAAGGTGCTTTACAGAGCCATTAATTCTAATAAATTCTCTTTGAAGAAGAATATTCATCTTTTCAAAGGACTTTCTATAATCATTTCAAAACAAAATAATAGAAAATTTCTTTGAGCGATTACATTGAAAACAAACAAACAAACAAACAGTAATTCCTTTTTAATTTTTTTACACCTCTGGAATGTTAAAATCCAGTAATCCTTATAGAATAGAAAAAAAATTTAAATACCTGTATGTTAAAAGATATATGTATAGTCACTTTATTTTAAGCTTCCCACCTTAAAATTAGATCATGCTTTTTTAATTGCAAAAGGTATGGTAATCGATAGATACATATTTTAATTTCCCTGTGTTTGTCAATGACAAAAATAGTTTAACGGAAAACCTCCTAAGTGGAAAAACTGGATTTGAATTTTACTTTGCACCTTACTGCTTAAATGATGGTAGGTAATTTAGTTAGCCCCTTTGGGTCCTAGCTACAGTACAAGAAAAATTTCTTTAAAAATAAATTGTCCCATGGAAGAATAATTAAACTTATTTCTCTGGATCTCAGTAGTTATAAATAGGACCAACATGTACAAACATCGAATTTAAGATAAAAATATTTATAAGTTAGAGGTACCCAAAGATGACGTGGGGAGCAGGCAGTTTATATTCTCAAGCTTAAGTTTGTACTAGATGATCACATGGCAGGAACCTAGGAGAGGATACCCAAGCATTAAAAGAGATATAGGACTAGAATTTCCACTAACCCTGAGATTTTATGACTTTCTGGTTTCTATATTTCTAATGTTCCTCAAATACTGCTTTTATCAGGCACTTCCTTCTGCAAAGTCTCATTAATTTAAACCATATTAAGTCACATTCCTTAGAATAATTTTTATGGCTTATAATTTATATTTAAATGTCTTTATCCTTCAAAAGTGCCTTCCATTCTAGCCAGGACAGTCCTTAACTCATGCCACAAATACACCATGCTCATGCCATCCTCCATTCTCCCTATCTACCTTCCCATTAAGAATGCCTTCTTACTTTTTTGTTTGGGCTAATAACTGCATTCTTTAAAAACTGGTTTTATGTTTAAAACTCTTCCCATTTGCCCTAAGGTTATAGGAATGGTTGAACACACAATACCCAACTCTGGACAAATGAGACTGACAGATTAGTCATATACACTCATAGCCCACACTCCAGGGTGGGAGGCAGCACATGCCACACAGGGCCACACAGGAGTTGCACTTAGGAACGGAGTGAACAACCAGAGGTTGTGGAGGTAGATTTTGTATAATCAAGAGGATGAGGTACTCCCGGTTCCAAAGGAGGGATATGATTGGCTTGCTTTAATTAATTCCATGGACTGTCAGGGAACTAAACCTACTACTTAGAAATGAGCAAGAAATGTATCTGACCTCTTTAATGAAGAGGACTGTTTGGCTAAAAAAACAGACTTGTGCAGAAGTAGAGTAGGGAGGGGAACTTGAAGAAAGGCTGTTTTAGGCCCTCTATATGTCATAGCAACACATAATAGTGGACCTTAATTTTAGGCCTTATATCACAGTTATGTCTTATCTTTCTCATAAAAACTGATCAAATGAGATAAAGTATATAGATATGGTTCCTAATTTAGTATACTAATGTGTTATTTTTCCCATCCATTACAGCTTTCAATTATGTCCCTATTGAGATGAATGGCAAAGGTGTAAACATTATTTTATATATGTACATGTTTTTACTGCTAATTTGTTATTTTTGTCTCATTACCAAGATTTTACATTCCTTAATGGTTCTGAACTTTTAAAAGCCATACCTTTAGTTCACATTTTCTACTGTACAGCACTGAATGCACAGGAGTCACTTGATGGATTTAATCATTGAAAGAAAAAAAAATACAATTTGTAAAACACCCACTGCATTCTAATAAATTTGTTCATCCATTCTCACTTAACAGAATAGAAGCATTTCAGGAAACCTAATTATAATATGTATTCTGTTTCTTAGATGAATTCCATTATGAAATTGGATATTTTTTTCTGTGTAAAACTAGTCCTGAATAGACTGTGTTAAACACCTCTAATGTGGAAGTGATTAAAATAATAGTCACATAAAATGCTGACACAGAAAAAAAATATTAAATATGAAGTTTATGGGCATTTAGAAAATAAAATTAAAATAATTGGAAATCAACAATGATATATTAAGAAAGAGTAACGCCAGAACTGATTGACTTGCTTTTTAGAAGTTTTAACCGGTATTATTGATTCAGAAACTATGATGTAGTATATTTTAATTTCGTTGAGATATTTGACATGACTTTAATATTCTTGGGATCAGAAATAACTGGTGGAGGAATACATAGAGCATATTGATTGATGTTGACCTGACTAGAAGTTTCTTCTAGTTTGATAAAAGATTCTGTCTTTCTTCCTGTTCTGTATGAAAATTTAATGACTGGAATAGGACACAGAAAGTATGCCTATCAAATTTAGAATTGCATACAGTTGAGAGAGTTGTGAAATAATCAGATGCAAAATTATCTCAGTAAGCTGGAATGTTTAGTCCAAAGAAACGAGATTAAATTTAACAGGAATAGTTCAAATAAAGCCTCACATTCAGTTCATAAATTGTTTGTGAAAATTACAGGATAAGTATATCTGAAAATATAGTTGGCTACAAAGTAAAAAATGAATGTCAGTGACAAAGGTAATGTGATAACTGACTAATGAAGCACAGGGTCTAGATTGATGGGGCAAGTTGGAGAGGTACGTCACTGCACCACACGCTCTGCTAACATCTAGAGCCTTCCTCTGCTCTGAATGTGCAGAGAATAACAGGCTAGATGAATGAGATGACCAGGTAAAAAATTCAATTTGGTTTAAGGTGAGGGAAGTTAAAAGAAAGGACAGGCATAGTATAGTTTTTGAGGAAAATGCTAGGCTGGGATTTGAAAATAAAATTTAAAGTTTCTGTGCTTTTGTTTTAAACTTAATTATAAATTAAAGGATAAAAAATTTTTATAAGTTATACCAGGTTGTAATGAAATAATATACATATGTACTTGGAAATACATCTAAAGTGAGTCTGACAAAAATTACCAACTCAAAGTTGATTAATAATCACTTACCAGGTTTTTAAGCCCTCTTATCTAGATAACCAGGCTAAGAAAAAAAGTATATCCCTGAAGCCAAAAAATCACTCAGAGGTCACCCACAAACACAACTCCCCCTAGATATCTAACAAAAAGTTAATAGAAAGAAGCTGCAGGAAATAAAAGATAAGAGATAAGATGATAATAGTGTGTTGCAAAGCTGTGAACGTCATAAGGAAAGGTGGAAGGGCAGAAAGGAAAGCAAAGAAAGGGATTGTTATGGATAGAATGGGGGACCAGTAGAAAAAAGGACTTATTAAAATGACTTTAAATTCAGTATTGCTTTAAAACAAACAAACAAACAAACAAACAAACAAACTTGGCTGAATTCATAATGCAGCTCTAGTGAAGAAGATTTCCCAATTTGCATATTTGCTTTAAGATATTTCAAAGTATCTGGTAAATCAGATTTTTATTTATGTTTAGTAAATTAATAATTTACCCTGAAAAACAGAAAGCTCTCATGTTCTGACACTTTTTTCAACAATTAAAAAGGTTGATATTCACTCCTAATCTTCTGAGCTATTGGAAAACTGAAAATTGATTAAAAAATAATTTTGTTATGCCAAAGAGCCTGACAGGTGGGCAAAGTATTTGAGGGGAATTGCAGTGATTTTTAATTATCTATTTTTAGACACTTATCCATTCCTCATGGTGCCCTACCTAATGAATAACTCTTCCACAGATGGTGAGAAAACCAGGTTTCTTAATTGCCACCAACCTAAAATTAACAACAATCATGAGCAATATGAGGGGGAGTACCTAGCATAAAACAGTTCATCTATCGAGAAAAGGAAAATGAATCATCACTTTGATGGTGCGTGCTGTAAAATAGATGCTAAGGATCATTTTGCATTATAAAACCTCATCAAATTCTACTGCTTCTAAGAGCAAGTATAAATGTAGTTATAATAAAAGTAGTTATAACAACTTAATTTTTTCCTTGGATTAATGTGTTTCTTGGTCATGCTGTGAACATTATATTTATTAGCCAATACTCAAAACTACTTTGAAAGCAAACATAATGTTGCTTACCTGTATTTTAACATTAACATCTGTAGCACAAGTTTAAATAACTTAAGTTGACATTAGCAATTTAAACAGCACACACCTTCCTCTCCCAAGCTTTAGAGTTCATTAGCAAGTGCTACCATTGTTTTTCATATGTGCCTGCAGCTTCTGAAGCAATGATACACACACACGCACACGCACACGCACATATGTATGTATATGCAAGTAAATATATATAAATGATTATAGAGTGTACAATGTGATGTTTAGACACATTTAATATTAATGTTATAATTTCATTGTGTCATTCTGTACAAATAATTTAAAAATTAGAGTAGTAGCTCAAACATAAAGAAGGAGCACAATTTGCATCATCAAGTTCTCTTCGGTTTAGAATTATCAAATAGTAAATATTTTTCTCTTTTATCAAAAGATCTTAGAGGAGAAATATTCTATCAGCTAAAACCATTCCTATGACTACCTGTTTAAGGAGATTGAAAGCCTAAGAACTTCTGGATATGTGTGTATTTGTGTGTATGTGTATGTATTTTTTTTTTTTTTTTACTATTGTTATATGGAATATTAAATGATTTTAACCTTTCTAGTTCTTCAGGATGAGTTGGAAGCTGGGAAAATTTTGCAATATTTAAACTTTTTATATAATGAAAATAAAGGACATAAAAGATTATTTTTTAATAGTGCAACCATATTTCTAAATTACCTCTCTTCATGTTATCTAACGGATATTTTTAGAAAGTTGTTACAGTAAAAAATGCAAAAAGTGAAATGGAATGGTTCTTTTCCAAGTCATTTTGGGCTTTTTAGGGCAAATAAATAAGATATTTAGTATTATAAAAGCTTCCAACTTAAGCCCTCTCAATGAACTACAAAGTGAGGAACTGCATGAAAAGAATAATAAATTAGATACTCTTACACATCAGCCTCCATGATGAAGTTTTACACTTCCTCTTACCATGCAGCAATTATTTCATTAAACAAATATTGACTACCTCTTGAGATAAGATATTTATTTCTTTATAAGAGGAACGTTGAAGAGCTTTTGTTGTTTGTTTTTGCTTCTCATGTTGTCCAGGGGATTTAAAGAAAACAACTTTGGAAATTACAAAGAGTTGGCTAAGTGACACGATGCTTTAACAAAATTCTCTGTGTGGCTTTTAAAATTTAATTATGTCTTCAAGCATCTGGATACTAGTCAGTTGCTGCTCTTGGTGTCATCCATATCCATACTTATTAGAAGTTAAAAGAGACAGTGCCTGTGACGTTCTTCTGCAGTTTAATATTCCAGATTTTACTTGTTATTCATTCTTGTAAATAACATTACTCCCAAATCAAAAACTTTACCCAAAAACACAAATTAAATTTCCTGGATCTTACATTTTTGTTCCACACATTCCATTATCTTAGATAACTTGTCTATTCCATCGCAACAGAAAAATGTTTTTCTTCATACTTGGCATTAAATACGTACATTTTACTTTGTAATACATTTATCATCAATCAATTTTCAGGAGCTGAGTCTATTACTAACATAAAACAGTGGAATGCTATCTTGATGATAGAAAACACAGAATGCCAGAGCCACAAAGACAGTAACTGGGGCAGACAGAAAGGCTAACACTTAAATGCAATTTCCGATTTTTTAGAAAGAAATTATTGGACCTTCTTTAGTCCTCTTCATTTATTCTGTTGACCCTCAGGTCTTTCTTTTTCCGCTTTTAATATTAGATTTGGGAAGATTCAATTGACTGCCATGCCCTACTGCCTAATCAGTCAGTAAAAAAGCACCAAAGTCAAGAAAAATATTTTAAGAGATGTCAGTTCCACATAAGTCAACAGAGATAAAGAGATTTATTGCTTCTATCCTCACTGCTGACCTGATTCTATTGGAGTTGGAAATCAAGAAAATCCAATTGTTTGTGTGTGGGTATGAAAGCAAGCAAGCAAGCATGAGGAACAGATTTAATTTGCAAGGAGAAAGAAATAATATTTATAAGTTGTCAGAAGTCCCTAGAAGTTGATATTTTACTGTGCTACCTGAATTTCTTTAACTTTGTTTTCATTGGCAAAAAAAAGAAAACAAGATAAACTAAAATGTATAACATTCTGTTATTATGTTTCTTTGTTCCTTAACTCATGCACTCATTTGGTCAATACTTACCCATGCCTGTTGTATGCTGGAAATTGTTCTAGTCACTAATGTTATAATAGTGAACCATGCTGAGTTAGCTTTATTTTCATATTACATGGCCTAAGGGAAAAGATTCACATTAATCATTTCACATAAAAAAAAAAAGATGAAAGGGATTGGAATAACATAAGAATGAAAGAAGAAACTGCTCAAGTTGTAGACCAACCAACTCCAGAGATTTCTATAAAGTACCTTTTAGTTCAGATCTAAGTTAGAAGAGATTGTGGGTCCAAATTGAAGCCCTGGGTGGGCTTCTATGATAGTATTCTAAGACCATCTATGATAGTATTCAGAGACAGTCTAAAGTAGAAGGGTATTTAGAGATCATATTGCCATCCTTCTTTTTACAGATAACAAAAAATATGTGGCTCCAAGGGTTGCTTTGTTCACACAGCTACTTACTTATAGTGTGAAAAATAAAAATGCTGTTTCCTATGTTCTCTTCATTTCATGGTAAATTCTGCTAAAATGCTTTAATAAATAACTCTTGACATAAACAGCTTCTTTCAAAAGCTGTTCTTATTGTAAGGGTAAAAGGAATGAGTGGTACAGACTGTATGATGTAAGTTATGCTTTAGTTCCTACAGCAGAGTGTTAACTTAAATGTTGTTATTTACACATATTTCAATTCTTACTCCACATACATATATTTATACCAAACACTTCTGGCCTATTTACTGCTATACACACAATTGCATTCAATAACTGAAATATTCCAGTAATTAATTCATTAATCCAACAAGAATTACCTGTGTACTTCAAGCTAAGAATCCCATAATGACCACCGTCACATCATCTAAGTTCTCAAAATGTACTAACGTACACAATATACAGTCCCTTAATACGATAGTCATGTTCTTTTAATATTATATGAAAGAGGATAAAAAAGGCAGGAGGATAAAAATTATAGAAATTCATTTTCATCAAAAACATATGTGCTCAAGGATTACAGGCATGGTTAAAACAAATCAACTACAGTATGCAGAAAAAAAAAAACAGTCATTATCATTTACCTTCTGAGTTCCACTAACTGCTTTTTAAAATAAATATATTTAAATCATTTTGTGACTACATCATAGATGTAAAAACAAAGGTATAGTGTAAAACAGCTGTTGTTCACTTATGAAATATATCGAGTACATTTTTGGGAAACCAACATTGTATAAAACAGAAAATTATGTTGCATGTCTTTTTTAAGTAAAAAAGCATGCCTCAACTCTTCATCATAAAACATGCATGACTAAAAAACTCTGTTGAAGGAAGAACTTTATAGAAACACTATATTTTCTTTTTTGTCTTTAGAAACTATGGTTCTCTTAAGATCGCTCATGAATTCTTGAGTTTAAGAAAATTTATGCAATTTAGTCATCTGAAGGGACATAATTTTCTATTTCTACTTCAACCTCAACATTAACATTAGAATCTTGAGTGTTACTGTCTTACTCTGCATTTGTTGTCTCATTTGCCTAATAATTTTGAAATGTCTTATTTTGTTAATGTTCTACTCATTTGCCATTATACATGATTTTTTTTTTAAATCTGAGTTCTGAATTCTGTTCAACGAAAACTTACCAAAAAAAAAAATACTTTCATGAAGGTGGCATCAGACTTCTCTCAAAATGATTTGAAGAATAATATTTTAGGCAATGTAATGAGAAAATTGACAAATGATTTCAAGCTGATCATTTCACTACTGTATCATCTACCAGTTGATTCTATGATTCTTCCATTCTTTATGATTTTAATCTTTATTAGAATAATTTGGCAAGTTGAAGTTCAAGATGGTGACAGAGGAAGTTCCTAAACTCACCCACTCCCACAGATACGCTGAATCTACAACCACATGTGGAACAATTCTTCCTGAAAGAAATTCGGAAACTAGCTGAGTGGGCACACAACAACAACGAAAGCACACCTCAAAATAGGTAGGAGAGGCAGAGACAATCTCTCCATAATCACCACCCATGCCATGGCAATATGAAATTGACAGGAACTCGCAACTTCTCCCTGAGAAGTGAAGGATTTGTATGCAACAAAGACCACAACTTTTAAGGCTTCCATCTGAGGTATAGATAGGCCTCCAAAACACCTACCTCTGAAAGCCTAAGGAACTTGTGTACACAAGACCCAGAAGACTATAGCAAAGGAAGAAACAATTCTTAATTAGCTTGTAAAGATTCACTTTGGCTATCTTCCCAGGGCTCAGCACAGAGTCAGCAATCTGAAACGTCTACCCCCAGCCCCAATCTTTCCAGGAAAGAGGCTAATTTACACATCTTAGAAGCTACAACCTGAGAATCGGGCTTCTAATTTAATACAAATCTTGAGGCTTCCTGCGATCCTCTCCAGAGACTGGTGATGCCATTGGGCACCATTTTTGCACTCTCCCTCTGCCCCACTTCATATTGCCAGCATCTCCCCAAAAGAAGCTTATGCACTCAAAGTATGGTCAAAGTAAGTCATCAAATTTCCATAATAAATCTTATATTTATAAGAGGGCCCAACAAACACTTAGGGAAACAGCAAGATTAAATAAATTTTACGCCATTAGAAATGTACATTTTTCTTTTATTTGTTGAGAGAGCTTTTAGAAAGTATAAAAGTCATTAAATAGCAATTCTTACAAATAGGCAGACTTCCTTAAAAAGAAAACCCAAAATTTCTTAGTTCAAAGGACCCTGACAGTATTCACAAGGTGAAATTTAAATACTTGATATTGATAAAAGTTGAATATATTCTTTATAGGTACTCTTAAGGGCAGTGATAGGCATGCTCATCAAAAAGCATGTCATACAAATCTGCATCCTTAAACTCGTAAAAGATATGAGGCTTGAATTTAATGCCCAGATTGTTATTTATTGAATTCCTGATTAGTAAAATTTACTTCCTTAGGCTTTTCAAATTAAAAGGTTTATTGAAACATTTTTATTAATATATTTTCCTAAAATCTCATGGTTTAAAAATATATTTATATTTAGAATAAGGTTTTAAACAATGTGGGCTTTATTATAATTCGATTTCCTAGTTTTCTCCCATTATCTTGGATTAAAGTTATGATAAAGAAATAAAATCTTGTTTTTAATTTTTGTTGTTATTATATATTCGGCAAAGGTAAAGTTTAGAGTGCCGGATCAAAAGATCCAGGATTTGGTTGTAGGATTCTGATGGCTTCCATGTTATTCAGCAAGAAAGTGCTGCTCATCTAAGGGAATTGAACTTTGGAAAATAGTCACCTGCTCTGCATGAGAAAGCAGGCCATGACACTGCTATGGTTGAAGACAATTCAAATGTATTGATAGGGGCTTGGAAGCCTCCACTGGAATGGTTATGTCAGAGGCAGAGACCATTCAGGTAGCAGAAGACTAGTATTATGTGAATACTGAAGAATACAAGCCATAGTTTACTAAAAAAATATCTGTTCTTGCTTTTGATGGGCCATGATCAGTATATTTGTAGGTGAGAAAGCTGATATTTGCTTCAGGGTATTTATTTCTCTCTACAGCAAAGATTGTCTAGATATCTGCATAAAGATTACAGTTACTAAACAGCCCTTCTTGCCATGTGTATGTTTATATCAAAATAGATGGGAAAAATTGAGTAGGCAAATTAAGAGTTTAACAAAACATTACATATTTGAAGAAACTTTGCCTTACATTGCCCATTTAGAAAACCTTGGCTTTTATAATTTCTGAATATTCATCATATAACTTATTCCTTTACTCACTGATTCTAGATTGAACAACATCAGCTCAAAAATTTAGTGCAGTGTTAGGATGTCAAAATACTAATCCAGGTTTTCTAAAAACATACCACCTACAATTTGGGTCCACAGATATCCTAATTTGCCTAAGATGATCTGGCTTATGACTAGGTTTCTATTGTTTTCATTACTGTCTGCTTTCATGCTCGAAGTGTTCTGTTTTCCAAGAGAAATTATATGGTCACTTAATATACACAAATCTAAAAGGACTTTGTCCTTATCCTTTAGTTTTCAATAACTAATATGGGCTGTGATAAAAATGACTCGGGTTAGAAATAAGGAAAACCCAGACCCTGCAGCCCATGCCATCACTGGGGAAGCTTTCTATTAGTGGAGGGTATTGGGTTGGAAGATCCAGAAAATAGAGATCTGTGAATCATTCATAGGCCGGCGTGGTCTGATTTCTTTGATTTTTCTGCTGTATCTAGTCCAGTGCTGAGTAGGTAGAAACAATAAGCACCAGGATATAGATTATATCATTTTTTTATTTCAACAGACAGCCATGAGAATGACCACTCAGTAACAGAAAAATATATATTTGTAGTAATTTTAGAGAAGTTCTTTCTGAAACAAGCACCTATACATAAATAGGTTACTGAGACTTCATTTGAATAACTTTTCTTTCTAGTGAACATGATAAAGAATGAACGAATTTGTCTTGGGTGGTCTTTGGGGCAAAGTATTCCTTACAAGCATCAATGATTTATTCAGAAAAAAAATAGTGTAAGAATTTATACTGAAAAAAAAATTTTTTTTAAAAAACAATATGGTTGAACATATTCTGAAAATGAAGCTTTAGATTCCAGTGAAGACTATTTTTCCTCAGTAAATTTTTTATTTCTCTAATTACAATGGTTTAATATTAAACAGACTTTTCCAGTTCATGCCAAACATTGATTTGTGAATAATTTCCATACCTGAATAAAAAAATTATGATGTAGAACTGCCAAAATGTATCATTAAAGCAATGAATTCTTAACTAGAGCACTGTGATATCCTGGTGTGATGGAAGCAGCAACTGTGGTGCTGTGGAGCATAGGGGCTTTGCTGAGTTCTGCTTTACTATCAACACCTACCCTAAAAAGGAATTAGGACAAATCCCAGCAGATATCCAGACTATTTAAAATTTAAAGCGGCAATAAACAAATACAAGGCATTTAAAATGACAAAGTCAGAATTGTCATAGAAGGCACAGTACTTAACAATGACTAATTATTAGGCAAGGAACTGTCGCTCACCCAAAGTGCTAGTCAGATATTTTTCCTCAGTCCTGCTCTTCCTCATGTTGTCTCCATCCCAGTGAACAGATCCATCTCTCTAATAACCTAAGCTGAGTCCTTAAATCATTTTTATCTCTTTTGCTAGCCTCCTTCCTCATATTCCCACAGTCTGGCCCAAGATTAACCAAAGCTCTAAACTCATGCCACGTTCCTGTTACTATACGCTAATACTGGACTATAGGTTGACCATTCTATTGAACAACCTCTAAGGTATGTTTGAGAGTTACTGGTTAACAATATGTTCCTTCTTTGGGCTAGAATCTACTTAAGTAGATTTTTTTTTTTCTCAATGGGATAGAATGTTTGGGACCCCACGGGATAGAAGGCATCAAATTTAATGCCTAGGCAATGTCATATATTACATACATACTTCTCTAAACATGGGCATATTCAAACATATGAATAGTCCTAGGCTTCTGCTGATGGATGGCAGAATGGTCTTGCTCTCACCTTATAGCCAAAACTCAGTAGAGGTTGAACTTCCAAGAAAGCATGGTCTCAGCATTAGGATTACTCTCCTGAGATTAAGACTGTGGGCACGAGAAAATTTAAACAAACAAACAAACAAACAAGCAAAAAATTTTGTATATACAAAGTTAGTTTCTTAACATTTTTTTTCTTTTTTTTTTTTTTAGGCGAGGCAACCCTTGGTTGACCTCACAGATTGAAAGGACCCTATCAGTTTACAATCCCTTATTTTTTTTTATTTTTAATGCCTACAGCATCTGGTCCTCCTAGGTGGTCTCCTATCCAAGCACTAACCAGGCCCAACCCTGCTTAGCTTCGGAGATCAGACAGGATTGGGCCTGTTCAGGGTAGCATGGCTATAAACTCTTCTTAACCTTCTAAGGTGCAAAAAATATCTAAAATAAGTAAGCAAGATAGCCAAAGAGGTTATTGTCAGTGATACTGAACATTTTATTTATATCTTCCAGGAACTATACTTTATTTAGTGGATATGGCAATAAGCAAAACAAACAAAAATCCCTCTCCTCAGGCAAAAATATATATTTTTTCCTTTAAAAACTCAATTCATTTTTAAAGAAAATAGCAAAGTTTACCATGGCCCACCTAAGAACAATTCATCTTGTTATGTTTTGTTTCTGTGAGAAATGAAAGTTTTTTATGTGACAGAATGCAAGAGATATCAATGTCCATTTGGAAATTAATGACACAAACTTTCCACTCTTATATCAAGTGACTATCTCATGTCCCTATAGAAAAGACATTTATTATGCTTGTTATCCAACATCCATTTCCTATTATTCTTATAACCATTCCAATATTGTGCTGAAGAATAACCTTTTCCCTGATGTATACATTCTGATCATATGGTTAATTAAGACTGGAAAAAGCCTGGAAAAGCTAGTCAGTCACATTCACTCCCACAATGGTGACCTAAAGAAAGTATCCCTTATTTCTTGCTATCTGGAACCCAGGTCTGCCATGTTCCTACCCTATGTTCTCAGCATCTGATTATCCCTATGAATTCTGAAAATCACACCATGAAATTTCCCTTTGCTTAATTTTAGCTTTAGTTTTCCTTGTCTGCAGTCTAAAATTCCTAATATAAACTATGGGTTCTCCCAGAAGCACTGACAGTACTCCCGAGGCTCAGAACATGGCTTACAGTGTCCAGCAACAAGCACTGAGATGAGTATATTTTACTTAAAATGAAAATGAAATAGAACGAAAAGATGGTGTTAGACTCATCTTCTAATTTATTCTTATGAATTATTCCATGTGATTAATGTAGCTAGTAGCTAAAACTGTTGCTTGGACACAAAACAGAAATGCCAGAAAATTATTTTGCTGGATGGTAAAAAGCTACTGACTTTTATACCAGATTATTATTACAGCAATTACACAGCTGACATGCAGAAGCCTTGAAGATATGTGGCTCTGGGGATAGCAAAGAAGTTTGAAGTAAATGAAATCCAAATACTCGAATTGTGTTGATGGTCAGCACTGTTCCTCTTGGCAAGAAAGCAGTTTTCTTTCTTCCAAGAACAATTTGCATGACACTTGCTGTAGACATTACTTTCCTCCTGATCACACATTAATTGACTATCCAGGTGCTCAGAGTAAGGAGACTAACACCAAATGCTTATTTAAAAAACCTTTCACGATAGCATAATGTAATCACAAACATGACTGCCTTGATAATAATTAATACTTTAGGGCTAACTTGTAGCCTAAATCAAAAAATGATTATTTTTCCCATTTCAAATATATGAAATTCCAGACATGATTCTTTCTCCACACCCCTTACCATAAGAGCTAAAAGCAAAGTCTGTGTCAAATTCTTGATTTTATATCTGTTGCAGACACAATGCAAGAGATAAAAACTAATGAGTTTCTACAAACACAACCAATTTGTTAGCATTGACTGGTCACTTCAGTGAAAGAACCAGTCAATTTAATCAAATTGGCCAAACTGGCCTTAAGCTGAAGTGACAAATGGATACAGTCAAAATAATCAAACTAAGTAAACAGACTGGGTGTGTTCACTTCAATATCCTTATTACGGTTCTGAATCTTAACATTTTTGCTAATAAGCACTAGTCTCTGCTGAGTGGAAAAATGTTAGTATTGGTGAACACAAATATACCTGCTTACCCCAGTGGTCATAATCAATCAACTGAATGGGCAAAACATGTAGGCAATTGGAATAAACCTTTTCCCCCACATCTTGACTGAGGGCATGCCCAGGAGTTCTACACCAGGTTTTCTAATCATTGGCATGTGAAGAATCCAAAAGAGACATTGCCCCTAGCCACAGTATAATTGGTTATATACATACAGTATAAATATACGTTTACTGGACAGTGGACACAGGAGTACTAAATTAGAAAACATACCCAGGTGACTCTACCAGGAATCTAAGAAGAATAGACAGCAGAGAGGGCTTTCTAAAGCCCCAAACAATCATGGTAATTCACTTCCAACTGTTGCCCTGCTGGCACTCTTCCTAAACAGACAGCAGAGAGCTGCTGCATCTCTCAGATAACAAGGTAATTAATGTTAAAAGACCAGATTGAGGAGGGTCAGTTGTAGCTTCAGAATTATAAAAAAAAGGTAGAATTAAAGAGCCTATTTCCATTTGGCTCAAACTTTTTTTTTCTAAGGCTTATTTTAAAGAGATTGAAAAGGCAAGGGTTGGGATGTGAATAAACAAAGGCTATTATAGGAAAATGAAATTCCTTTCCTCTTAGCTTCTTGCCATTGTCTGAAGCCCCAGTGGCATTTCATAACCCAGCCTTGCAAAATTAGGTTTATCTACTTTAAAACAAAAGTTATATCATAGAATTTGTTTATATACGTGTTTAGTGGTGATGCCATTCTTTCAATAAACCAAGGATCTGCCCCACTTCCCCATTCTAATTCTCTACTTTGCAGGTAAATACATAATCACTATTTGTTAATTGCTCAAACTCTGCTGACAGGGGGTACAATTATTGAAGCATAACATCTGGAGAAATTTTACCAGAAGATGGTGATGGGCTTGCAGAGAGCTATATGGGAGGATTTAAATGTCCTGTGTTTTAAAAGGAAAGCCTAAGAGAGGAATTTAATATCACTTCCAAATTCATGACAATTGATTTCAGAATAACAATAGTAAATCTTATATTTTAACTATACTCAGGGCTAAATGTAATAAATGAGACCTTGAGAAATACTAAGCAGGTTTACTTAGAAAGCTATAATTGTAAAAATAATAGTTAACATATACTAAACACTCTCTGCCAGATACTAGCCTTAGTGTTTTAATAAGTATTAAAACATTTAAATTTCAAAACCTGGGGTAGTTATAACTTCTATCCCCATTTTAAGGTAAGAAAACTGAGGCACTGAGAAAATGATCAACTTGACAAAGGTAACACAGCTAATAAGCAGGAGAGCTAGAATTTAAATTCAGGAAATCTAGCTCCAAGATTCACACTCTTAATCAGTGCATACAGTAGCCCTTAAAATAAAACAACTGGATATCCATACAAATGAAATATTATAGATAGATTAGCTTTCAATATAATGTTGAATGAGCAGGGTAACCACTTGAAGAATGCTAATGTTAATGGTAGAAAAAAATAATTACAGTACCCATACCCATTACAGAATTTTTTAAAATAATTTTAATTTCTTTATGTTTACCTACAATATCTGTTTTTTGAATGGCTATGTGTATTACCTTTCAAGCACAGATATAATTATCAGTTTGGATTTGAGGAAAACTATCTCAAATGAAATTATTTTGTGATAAAGCTTAACAAGCTTCTCGAAACTATATATATGACATCAATTACAATCCTGACCACATTCGTGAGTTGACAATTTTAATGGTTTCATTAAAAGCCTGGTAGATAGAGAACAAGTCAGGATTTGGGATGTGTGCATTTCAAATTCTTATGTACAGTTGGCTAAAATCTATGACATTAGCTATTTCTTTAAATGTTTCTTAATACTTGTTAAATGATTATGATAGGAGTAACTAGGGCCTCTGATCATTCTTCCAACCTCTCGGCCCTTCTGTATAAAGGAGCACACACAGCCCATCACCAATTCCATTACATTAAAGCAGCAAAGGAAAGTAGGAGGGAGTCACAAAAGGTCTCAAAATATTTTAGATTTTTCACAGGCAAACTTTACCTTTTTGATCAATATAACAAAAGGAAAACCTGAACAGCTCACAGCCCTAAAACTAAAGTATGCCATAAATACAGGAAAAGGCCGGTCATGACTCCCGAGCTGTGAAGTCCACACAGAGTATTTTCACCCAGGAGAAGATCTGCCTCATTAACCTTTATGTGATGGCAACTGAGGGAGACAGCACAAAAAGGGGGTTGGAACAACTCAAGGAAAGATGGCAACGAGTCAGAAGTAAGATGGGTTGTGACAGGGATGATCTCTAAAGGAAAGAAAAAAACATGGAAATTGGTGACACAAATGAGAAGTGACAGGAAAAAACTGTTTGGGACTGTAAATGAGCTCAGTGGGAAAAGAAGTGGAACATGCACTGGAATGAAATCACTGAATTATGGGATTATGCCCCCAGAACTCTTAGCATAGCAATATTGTCTCCCAGCTGACAGAGCAAGACTAGATTTATTATACATCCTTCTGCCTTCCTCATCCTGTTCTCAGAGAAGCAGCAAAGTCAATCGCGATAAGAACATTAACCAATTCTTTTCTGTTTTGCCTCTTCTTTGCTTCTCAAATTAGTGAGAAAATGTAAATTTTCTCTCTATGGCTGTATCCTCACAGTGGTAACACATTAGAAAATCCTAGTGAGAAAATTTAATTCTGTGTTTTCTTCTTTCCATGAGAGCTGATGTCCCTTTGAAAGTGCTAATGGACCTTCTCCTTTTCAAAATCTAGTACATTTACCTCTAACACTTTTCTATGAAAGGTCTTTTAAAATTAAGAAATCTGAGATGTAATACGTATTTCCTGTGTTTGAACCTCAGGTTTCTCCTTTGTATTTCCCCTGTAGGTGCTGTTAATAGATTGTATGTAGTAGGAGTTCCCCCAATTCTGAAATCCAGGTCACAAACAGATTGCTGCCTGCTCAGCATCCACTTTGCTTCTAGGGACAGCCTGACTCCACTTTAAAGATATTTAACACATCTCTAAATATTGTGAAATGTTGCAGACTTACGCAATGAAGTTCAATAGGAGTGCATCAGCTCACACTTCTTAAAAGTTAGACAGCAAGAGCTGTGTCCATTCTAATCTCTACCCCATGCAGTCTAGCTTTTAAATGAGTACCCAAATAAACACTTAACATGCTGTGTATTCAATGCCTCTCTGCTTGCTTTACTTGCTCGATAACAGATGCTTACCAATGGAGAATAATAGGAAGTAGGTTTGTTGGGATAAAGTTTTTGAAACAAACATTTTTATTTGATGCAGAGTTTTAATAGAACACACACATATAAAGTAATTATAAGTCAGAAATTAAAAGTAAACAAACCTCGGGGATCTTATAAAACCTTAAAGTACTAATGCATCTAGAATAAAATGGTTGCTTTGCTACAAAGCACAGGGTGATGAGACAAGAAGGCATGACCAAGATCACTCTTTAATTTGCACTTAAGCCCCTGAACTACATGAGAATTTCCCTCCTGGAAAAAAAAAAAAAAATTAGTGACTTGCAGGATTTGAACAGGTATGTTCATTAATTAGGAAAGTTTTGGGGGAAAGACAGCATGAGTCTATGCTGGAAATCTATCACCTCATTGCCCACTACATAATAGATGAGCAACAGCAAGAGTTGCTAAAATGCAAGAATATAAAGATGGAACTACTTATTCTAGGTTACTCCCAGCTCCCTTGAGAGAAGGAAGTGTGATGTTCTGAGACTCTGATGTCCACAACTTCTCTTGTGAGGGGATGCCTTGGGGCAGAGAAGAAAAACTATTGACCTCCCACAGGTTTCATTTCAAGGTGTCACTCTATGGGATCAATTCTGCAATTTTCTTGTCTGTAAGATATAACAACAGCAACAAAAAATCAGGCAGCCTATAAGAGCTTTCACAAATTGCAGGGAGAATTTCCCAGGTGAGTGAGAAGTGCAGCCTGAAGGAGGAAGAACTTCATATCGTCACAGCAGGCAAAAGCAAGAAGCAGAGTGAGGAAAGAGAGAGCAAGGAATGGGGTATTTCAGTGCCTAGAAGAGCACTGGTGGAAGCCGATGCAAAGAGCACCAGGGAACATTCACAGTCATTACTGGTATAGTCCATAGGAGGAAACGACAATCCCAGAGCTCAGAAGTAACCACAGCTGAGATACTCAGGGCTGAAATCATTCAGTGGGAAATTTAGGCCTTGAGGAAGGCAGAAAAGCCAGAGAGGAGAGTGTTTTCAAAGATGAGATGATACATTTATTTTTTACATCTTTATCCACTGTAGATCTATGAACTGTAGCCTATGAGGGGGAATCAAATGCTTCAGCAGCAAAATATTAGGGCTAACTATTGAGCATATTTATAAAAATGCTGGCATATTGGCTTTGTTCTAATATAAAAATTAATATAATTTACAAAGAAATGAGATTTTCAGTCTGGAGAAAATAATTATTGAGGTGTATAGAAGTATTTAAAATTGCCATTATTATATTTCTCATTATTGGTCTATTTTTAATACTGTTATTGTTCACTTCAGTGAGAAAATAAACATCTGTAAAACCTAAAATTATTTAAATACAATAGACCTTTATTGTTTCAGAATACTGACTTTTAAAAAAACCCACATGATCCATATTCTTATAAAAGCTTTAAAGCAAATCATATAAAAATTTTAAAAATTAAGCATGAGATAATACAAAGTATTAAAATTGCTTTTAAATTAATAAATAAAATTATAAAAGAATAAAATGTGATTCTATTTCAGTAAATTAATTATATTTATTGTTTTTAAAAATATTGTTTAGCAATTTCTAAAAGAAATTAAGCCTCTTATGATTCAATAAGTCAACCAGTAGAAGTAATAAAGAACATCATCATCAGATTTTATTCCACAAAAATTCATAGCTGATAATAAGTAAATATATCTTTTAGAGTAGGTAAATATTAGAAAAGTAATGATCAGATCAAGAAAAATACAGGTCTACCACAACTTATCTGAAACCCTTGGAGTTAGTAGGTTTTATGTGTATCATACATGACATAACCTGTCCATCTACATTCTGTAATTTAACATATCCTTCAATATTCACATTAAATAGATATATAAGACTATTAATGTTAATATTTGTATAGGTTGTGTTCAGCCACCATATGTGATTTGGTACCAAGCTGCACTGTAGAATTGCAGAAATGAGATTACGTACCTATATTTTGTATGCACACACAAATCTAAGGACTTTTTACTGCTAATATTTTGTGTCCTATATGGGCAATTGAACTAGCTGTATAATTCAGTGAAAACATAAAAGAGGAGAGTCTACACTGCATTGACTTGCAGAGGACTCTGCAGTCAATAGTTCTATGCAGAAATTCATATGTGCCAAAAGGATAATGACTGAATTCAGGATGTTAACAGAGAGATTTATGACTTCTATTCAAATATAATTTCAAGTGATTTAAATGTTTGGATGATTGTTAAATAAATGGCTTAAAATTTTTAATCACTTCTTCAGTAAGTTATTGAAAAATACATTGAGTACATCCACTGTAGAGCCTTTTTATCCTTGAAATTCTGTATCCTGCAGGTAGAAATCACAGTGGATGATATATGCTTTAAAAGGGTCCTTGATTTCAGTAGGAGTCTTGGGATGGTGGACATAGTTGCTATACGGCTGTAGGGCCTAAACAGTGATCAGAGGATATGATTATTAGACATATTTTGTAGTAGCTTATTGACTTTGGTATCCCTAGGACTGAAACAGATAGGCAGTTGACTCAAACCCTTACTTAATATATATTAGACAAAAACAAAAATCATAGGTCTAACATGAATTACCATAATACGGCCTTTCACTCAATGTCCAAACTTAAGCTAATCTATATACTAGGAGTCCCTTTACAAAAAGATTGTATCACCTTAAGAAAGGACTCCGTGACAGTGCCACAAGTATGTATTTCCAGATGTTTCCCCTAAGGGACCTGAAATCATTTACTATGTAACTAAACTGAAGAAAAGAAATAGAGTTTCTGGATACTGGGTCTCAAGTAATGATAATCTCTGGGCACACAAAATATACTGTTGTATGGATGTTAGGTTATGAATGGAGTTTTGGTCTAGGTCTGTCTCTGCTTTCCCACTTCCAGATGCATAGTTGAAATAGATAAGCTTAGCGACTAATAAAATTAAGAAATTAGCTATGTTTATTCAAATGATCATTGTATTCCAATTTTGTGACTTATCAAATAGAATAGTTTGAAGTTACTATTTAAGAAGTTAACATTGGTTTCTATAGAGTTAATCTTCTTATATGAAGCTATCCATCATTTTATCATATAATTGATCACAAGATTTTGTAAAGTTTGATTTATGAGACACTGAAAAATTTTTTAATAGCAAAAACATATATAAAGGCCATTCTTTAGGGCTATCAAATATAATTTCCTCCAGTTTCTTTAATATGAATTGAAGTTTAAAAATGTTTTTTCTCTTGTTTGTCATATAATTTCAAAATAATTTATTCTATCATAGTAGGTTAAGAACTATAAGGTCTGATGCAAAATGTATGCATAGTACCAAAGATGTAGTAATAATAGCAATGTTAATAAAACAATAATGAAAGTATAATTTAATTAGTCTTGACAAAATCATTACGAATTAGATTTTCTTATTCTCCCCTTTTTAGAGATGAAAAAACTGAGGCACAGTCTGGTTTAGTGACTTCCCCAAGATCACACAGCTAGCAATTTGGTAAGGTCAGTATATTAACCTCACAATTTGGTCCCAGCATCCATGCTCTTAATTACTATGCTATATATAAGTAAAGTCTTAGGGCTAAGAGAAATATGTTGACATAAGTCCTTTGCTGCCATACTGAATTGTCCTGATCAGCATAGTAAGGATGAGATGCTTTCATAACCAACTAGCAGAAACAGAATAAAGAGGAAGAATTTCTCACAGAAGTGAGAGCAGCTAAGTACACTGTGTAAGCTCCACTCTTGGTTGTCCTGGTTATGAGGACCTCATCTAACATTACCAAAATTATCACACAAAGAACCACATGCAAATGAAGTACATAGTAATGAGAAGTGGGGTAATCTGTGTTTTAGCTAACTCTGTCTTGAGGAGAGATCAGAAAGGGACATTGATAGTAGACAACAGATAAAATATTCAGACTTAGACTGTAATGGAAGGCATTCTAATGGGCCTGCCTGGTCATGAACTTTGGTGCCCTACACATTTTGCCCATTGACTTTTATATCTTGAATATGCAAGGATTTCTGTGAATCCACGTTTTTCCACTTACTTGTTAATATCATTACTTGGAAGAAACTCTAAACTATAAAACGGTAGAGCTATTTCTTCTTGTGACCTGCTGACATTTGGCTGAGAAATATAACAGTTATAGAAACTTGATTGTTTTCCTGCATGGTCTTTAATATATAGTCAGGAACAGTTAAGCCCACCCTGAAGGGGTTATGAGAAGGGAAGAATGTAGATTTTGTTGTTGTTGTTGTTGTTGTTGTTGTTGTTGTTACATATAGTGTATAATCCTAACTATATGGCATGTTTTTTTTTTGCTTCAGGTGACAAAATTAGTTTAAACTACTGTAATGTCAATATAGTGGTACATGCAACTAAGTATTCAGAAATTTCTAAATATAGGTCTCTACCTATGTCATCAGGATATCTTCCCTCTCTCATTCCCACTTTGCTCTGTGTTAGTTCATTCTTAAGAAGACTTTTTTATACATTATACAGATTAACAGCAGGATCTCTAGACTTAGCATAAAAAGAAAACACCTTCTCTCCTCTTGAGACATATAAATTCATAAACACTCAGAGTAGCTCTGATAGTTTAACTATTCCATCGCTTGACCTGGACCAATTTTTGATCAGAGAAAGATGGTAGAATAAACTGGTTTTGCAAACTTGAGTTACAAGCCCATATCTGGTAAAGGACTTGAGGCTAGCCCCAGTAAGAAATGTTGGAGTATGATAGAGAAGTGTGTCTTAAAGAAATCTTGGACTCATGTGAGTTACTTACAAATGCACAATTGTGTCTCCTTTCCTTTCTCTTCATATATTCTCTTTATGTCCTTTCCAATGTTCCCATGCTTATTACTTATTTACAAGTTTAGAATATTGAGAAATAAAAACAATAGATTTAAATGAGGAATTAGAGACAATTAACTAAATATTACATTTAATAAAAATACTTTATTTCCTTTTATATGACTTGTTTAATAAAGTATAGCATTATAAAAATTCAAAAAAAATTAAATAAGTTAGGTCAAAATAAATGTTTCATAAAGGAATATTCTATAAAATTTCAAAAGCTATGCTTGCCTAAAAAAGAAACTTGTAAGACTAGAAGGAGAGTATAGACACCAATTTTGCCACTGCTAGTTCTGTATATTTTCAATCAAGGAGAATGATATTGAACATTTGGGTTATTTTAAGCTGAATGTATGTATGTATGTAAGTCTGGTGTATGGGGTGTGAGTGTGTTTGTGAGTAATTTCTATGCATCCTTTAGCGCTGCATTATTGCAGTTAAAAATGTTAATTTTATAGGCAAAAATCAAATTTTATTATCTTAATTTTCATTTATTTAATTATTAGTGAGATTGAATCTTTTAAAATGTTTATTAGCCATTGTAATTGAATAATTAATGATTCGGCGAGCTACAGAGAAACTTACAAAAATATTAGCTGATTTCTAATCATATGCTCTTTATGCAAAAGCATTTATGTCAATTAGCCTTTTAAGAATTGTTTTATTCTGTACAATACCATTTTATATGATTATGCTTTATAGTAACATCTGAATCTTTAAAGTCCTTTCATTATGCCTGTGTTACTAATTAGATTTATTTATTCCATTATTGGGATGCTAAAAGTTTCATAGATACTGTCAACTTTCTATTTATGACAAAATATGTTTTAATACTTACTGAATCCTGACTTAGTTATGAGATTTTAGCTATGAGAAAAACAAATATAATTCACTTTCTACTTTCAAGTAGTTGCCCATCTAGTAAGGTAGAAAGCCATGTGTGCAGACAAATAAAATCAAAGCTGGGAAAAGAATCTGAAATTAGACAACCACAAAATTTCAAAGGGAACATAAAATATACTTTGTATTTAATTTATTTTGCCCTGTTGCTTTTTAGATGCTAATGAATCCTACCTGACCACTGTGGTGAAATGAGTAAGTTGATGAAAAGACTGAATTTAAAATTATGTAAAAATTATATCAAAAAGGATAGGTGAAATAGAAAAAAATAACTCATTTGTTCCCATAAGATTAGACATAGAATGAAATTCACAATTAGGATGGCCGGTATTTGCATTCCTTTTATCATGTAGTTTTGATTAATTTATAGATTTGTTCATTGAAAACTGAAATGTGTTTTAACAGTCTCCACATCCCCATAAAGCAGCAGATTCTGGATCTTCTCACCCTGCAGGTGCTACAATTAATAAAACCAGTGTTTCTATTTTGTAAGTATTATGATGGTGATAGCTGATGGTGATTAGTCTAGATAACATTGTTAGGCTCTTGCTTTCCAGCTTAGGGATATGGCTTTCATTCTAAAGTGTTGACTGTTTCTTATCTAACTCTGAAAATAAGATCAGATGCTTTTAAAACTGATGTCTCCTATATTGTCTGACTATGGAAATTTATATGGTAATTTAAAATCTGATAAACTATGAGTGGCATAAGCCTGCATAATAAAGCAATCATAAGCATTGACACATCGAGCAGAATTCAATTCAGTCTGCTTTTGCAAGAAAAAAAATTCCTATCACATGCTGAAAAGTTAGAAGGGGCACTGAAGAAATCCATCATCTAACAGAACTATCATTATTTTACTCATTTTCTACACGTCTAGAAAATTTTATTTTGGAATTTCAACAAGATTAATGAAAAATTAAAGGATAATATCCTTCTGGTTAGCATTTTGTTCATTTAACAACTATTTTTTGAATGCTGTTTATAAAATGGACCACTCTGCAACACACGAGAAAGTATCAAATGTTATTCTTGACTTCTAATAGAAATCAGACTATACTTGATTTATATCATTACAATCTGGGTACAGATTTTTTACTTATTAGCAATGTGACCCTGTAAAACTGATTAATTAAAACCATCCTTGTGCTAAAGAAAATAATATCTAATATCTAACAAGGTAGTTGTGTGGATTACATTATGTATTATATTAGCCCAATTTCTGATATGGACACCAAAAAAAAAAAAAACCCTTTAGATTCTGTAGGCAACTCTGACATAGTTCACAATGATCCCAATCTCCTGGCAGCCACATCTTTATTTGATCCCCTCCCAGTGAGTGTAGACCAGACCCAATTACTTGCTTTTCAAGAATAGGATACAGTAAAAATTACAGACATCACTTCATTGATTACATCACAAAAGACCACAATTTCTCTCCAGCTAGTACTTTTTACTGTCATACTCTCTCTCCTTTGCCTCAGCTTGCTCACCTTGATGAAGCAAAATGTAATGTTAAAGACACCCATACAACAAAGAACTAAGGCTCTCAGTCTGAACTATGAGAAACAAAATCCTATTAACACCCAGTGAGTGAATTTAGAAGTAAAGCTTGCCCAAGTTGCACCTTGGGATGACCATAGTCCCTGTCAATACATGATTGCAGCCTTGTGAGAGAGATGGGCCAACATCTTAATTTCAGTATTGCGACCTACCCTGAAGCAGAGAACCCACTAAAGCCATGATCTGATGCACAACTCACAGAAATTGTGAGATAATAAATTGAGGTGCTTTAAGCTGCTATGCTTAGGAGTAATTTGTTATCCAGCAAGAGGTAACTAATACAGTTTATCTCTCATATTCCTGCTTTGAAGCTGCATTTGCTGATCTGTAAAAGATAATAAATACCATATGACCTATTGATGTCAGAGGATCTTTATAAAGTTTAAATACAATCACGTATTTAATTACTAAGAAGAACAGCAAACTTTTAAGCACTCTACAAATAAAAGCTAATTTTAAGGAAAAATTGTTAAAACAAGGTGACTAGTATCTTAAGGCAAGTAATTACCACTTACCAAGCACCTAGGATGTTCCAGACACTTTCTAGGATATTTTAGAAATGCATCTAATTGACACTACCCATCCAGAAGAGAAGTATTATTATGCTCATCTTACAATCAAGGAAACTGAAGTTAAGCAAAATTTAATGACTTGCAGATTAAGATGGGGTGGATTTGGAGTTTATCACCCAGATATGGCTCAAAAGTCCATGTCCTTTCCTCTGTGAAATTCTGCTTGTTTTCTAGTTTGTTTTTTTTTAACAAAACAAAAATGGCGGTTTTCCAAAAATTAAATGCCTTATAGTAAATAATGTTGGTGCCCAGCAATATCTCCTTAATTCATTAGTTACACTAATTCTCCAGCTGTTGAGTATTGGTTGCTAAAGGCTTCATTTGTCTCCTCTGAAGAAATTCTTTCAGAAGAGAGGCATCCTGAAGCTTAGGACTGACACAGGCTATAATGTGAATGCTTCAAATTGAGAGCAACTCTGTGCTATAACTAATGCTTCAAAGTCTCCTATAGGATAAAGCAGAAGTTTGTCTCCAGATAAAAACATGTCTTTGCCATGTTTTTATTTTTCTGCCCTATTTTGCTTCCATCACTCCGCTTCTGAGAGTACTTCCGCCTTCAATAAATCGTCACCCACATTTTTGCCTCAGCTTTTGCCTCCAGAGAACTCAACTGAAGACAGTCCTTTGCCTTCCTTATTTTCTACTTTTTCCTTTATATATTCTCATCCCCAAATCTAATGTACATTTACTCGGCAATATATTTATTCAAACCTTCAGGTTATAATTACAAAGGTTGAGTTTAACAAATGAACTGAAGTACAAAAAGTAGTAGGGCCAAACTTGTATTTTAGTTTTGCTGACACTCCTGAAAAGATTTTTTTTCCCCCATGGGTCTATGATATAAAATCTGGGTATACTGCATATGTGTTTATTCTATAGAAGAAATTCTAATTTGCTTTAACAGATCTCATCTATAATTAATTTTTAAACTTGTTCATATTATAAAGTAATATAGTTGTGGTAAAAAAATGGAAATACAGGAATATTATTTGAAGGAAATATAAATGAAACTTTAATTCTGCTATCCAAAAATACTTTTAAAAATTTAATTTTAAAGGAACTTTAAAAATTCTATCTCAGACTGATATTCTCCTAATTCAGAACATCAGTTCTTGGTGGAAATTTTTATTTTATTACCCTTTGGGTATAAGACACCTTATCAATTCATTTCTCAGTCTTCTCAACAGTACTACTACAGTGGAACAATTCTACTCTTTCCATTAGGATCGCCTTTGGATGGGCAGTATGGTTAAATTTCTACTTCCTTTATTATGTGTTATTCTTATTAATTTTCCAGAACACATGCATATTGCCATTCTCCACTTATAGCTTCACATAGATACAATACTCACTGCTCTCACCTTAAAGCCTACTCGGTGAAGTTATTCATCATTCTTATAAGAATTTCATTAATATCACTAGTAGGAAATAATTAGCAGTAATTACTATTGTATTCACAGTAGTACCACAAAAACCTAGATAACTATGTGACCTGAAATAATTATGTGGGGGCAAAGGATTATACTTCATAATGTCCCTATGCAGATTTTTTCTCCAATAAGCAGCCTTTCTTTAAACAACTACTTAAAGAATGCTGAAATGTTACACAGCATTTAAGATATTTTCAATAAATGTTAAACAGCTTAGTTCTTGGATACTTACATTGCTTAATATCATGCAAGTGACAGAGTGCAGAGCTCACTTTCCCTGTTTGGCCTTGCTCACTGACTGCTGAGCTTATTCTCAAAATGTGTCTCAAGCAGATACTAATCTCTGTCACATGGTCTGTGTAGAAAATGCCGTATTTGACATACAAGGCTATTAAGTTATATTTTTTTCTAAGTGATATAAGTAGTGAAGGAGCACAAAAACTCTCTGAGTACAAGCCAGTCTTCATCAAGTAAGGGAAGCCTCATTTTAGGTTATACAGTTGTCATGACTAAGGCTGTTATACAGCAGCACCTCCATTTAGGTACACTTCTATTTATTATGCAGATGTTTCTTAGAGTATTTTGATTGTATATATTAAAACAAAATATATGAAAATTAATGTTTGCTACAGACTGATAAACATTTACTTATCTGTTCATATTTTTGCTTCACATATAAAAGTTTATTTTAAATATGAGTTATCACAGTGCTTCATTCTGCCAATGATTCATTTGGGCATCAATTTGGCAAACACACACATGGTGTTTGTTATATATATGTAAGACACTATTCTAAGCCATATAAAGGCACTCTAATGATGTGCAGGCTCTTATCCAGTATACAATACTACTTCTTATTATAAACATTGGAAGGTTACATGCTCAGAAACATTGTTGAGTTTTATTTTTCATAATTGTTTATATTCTTGTCTTATTCTCAAAACATGATGCAATAACTCTTGAACAATAGCATTTCAATATTGTCTTTGCTTTTCCATTTTTTTAAGAACTTCCCCCGCTCCATCGATTCATTTACTTGCCAGAAATAAATCTTTTCCAGGTAGGATAGAATACATAGACTATAAATACTATATCACAGTACAGAGTTTTACCTGGTTGCTCAGTAAATAAACTGGATAAATAAATGGGTATGCAATTATTAATCTACCCAACAAAATGTCTACCATGAAATTATGAATATATGAAAAATATGAATAGGTACACACATTGGTTTTATTTACAGCCATCTTTAAATAAGTTGAAAAGAAGCATAGAATTTGAAAGTCTCACTGCTTTATAAGAGATAGTGTGTATGAAAAATAAATCAGTGACAGATCCCATTGAGTGGTAAGTTATCTATGACTATAGAAAATTCCCTAAGTACCATTTGAGTTTTAAATGCTAGAAAATTAGAAGTAAAATATCTTGCTATTTACAGTGAAAATCTTTATTGATTAGGAGTGATGTGACACCCTATCACAAAACGGAAAAGCCAGTCTTTTCATATAAATAAAAAAATCATAATCCATAGACTCTGAGAGAAAGATTAGATCAGAAATTTGATTTTAGAAATGAGGAAATTAGGGTCCTGATAGCTGAGCGATTTGCTTAGATCTATCAACAAGTCCATGGTTGAAACAGAGCATCTCAATGCCAGTTAGTCTCTAATGGAATGTAGTCTCTAGTTATTGAAATAAGCATGGCCTCCGGTAATTTAATCACATTTTGGTTCACATCAATTACTTCAAAAGAAAGAACCCAGTACTTTCTCTGTTAACTATTCTAATATCAACTTCACACAATCTACCTATACGTAATTTAGGTTTTATACACTTGCACCTGGTTCAAACAGAAATTTCTGAGCAATAAGTCTCTATTTCTTATTTTAAAATGTGCCTGTTTAATTTGCACTAGCCATCTAATTAGTAAAGATGGTGTTTGTGAAGACATCGCTAAGATTTTATGACCAAAACTTTTTAAAAAGAAGTTTTAAAAAAAGGGGGGTAGGGGAGGTGACAGAGTTCTAACCCTCTTATTACATTGCTGGTTGCCATGACAACCAATCCCCACAATATCCATCCTTAGGTTATCTAGGCATTTCCAAAGGTCATCACATTAACATAACAGAAGACCCCTTTATTGCTTCCATCACTAGGGAATTCCAGTGTTTTAAGGATCTGTGTGCCAAATATATATATATATTTTTTTAAATTATAAATCACAATATTACAATATCTATGTGACTATTTACATATTAATATTCATAGATATGAACATTTAAGGCATAAAGTACAATATAACAAGCACTCACATATTTATCAACCAGATATAATAAAACATTATCAGTACACATAGGGATCCTCTTTGCTCCTCCTCTTGTCCTCACAGACATAACACTGAATTATTTACCACTTTGCGGTAAATTACCTCCAAAATAGCCACACATTTTCCATTACTTTGTAGTATGCTCTTTTGCAATGTGACTTTCAATTCTTCTCAAGAAGAGGTAAAATCTGGACTTTTCTATGTCAGTTATGTCAATTTTGGGGGCCAATTTTACTGACAGTGAATTTTCTGTCATCTTGTCTGAGACATGGTGCTAAAATAGGTGGTCAAATATTAATCTGGATGTTTCTGTGAGGATGTTTTTAGATGAGATTAACATTTTAAATCAGTAGATTTTGAGTAAGCAGATTATCCTCCAAAATGTGGGTGGGCCTCATCCAACCAATTGAAAACTGAATTGAACAAAAAAACCTCCCCTGAGTAAGAAATTCTACAACAGAGAGACTTCAGACATGAACTGCAACATGGGATTTCCTCCTGGGTCTCTGGTCAGCTGGCTTACTCTGCAGATTTGGAATCGCTAGCCTTTATAATTCATAAGCCAATTCCTTAAAGATATAGATATGTAGATATGGATATCTATAGATGTATATAGTTATGTTATTATATCTGTATCTATCTACATCTCTCTCATGGCTTGCTTCTCTGAAGAACTATAAATAATAAATTGCTATTCAAAAAACATGAAGCAAATGAGGGTTTGTAAAATGCTTGCATGATAAACTTTGACTTCTCTCTGTGCAAATGCTGCTCCTTATAACCACCATCTATGAGCAAATTTAGGCTAGACGGCTGGATTATGAGAGGCACAGTTAACTTCATCATTCACATCAATAGCCAGCCTACTTCCAGAGAAAGGAGAAGCGACTACCAGCTGCCCACAAAAGCATGACTGAGACAAGCCAATGCCACGTAGAGTTGGGATGAGTCATCCTAGTGAACCCTACATAAATTGCCAACTCACAAATTTTGAGATTATTTGTTCATGTCTCAGCTTGCTTCCTCCAGAATGAGTGATCCAAAAGAAAGAGCAAGATATTTTTTTTTCCATTTTTTTCTATTATTAAGACAGAAGCCAGAGTCTTTTACACTCTAAACTCTGAAGAATCATACTAGTATATCTACCATATCTATTGGTCACATGGACCCCCAGTACATGTGGGAAGGGACTATACCACATGTTTATTGAGAGAAGGGAATCACTGGTATCCTTTAGAGCAGGGGTCCCTAACCCCTGGGTTGTGGATTGGTACCAATCTGTGGTCTGTTAGGAACTGGGCCGCAGAGCAGGAGGTGATCGATCAGTCAAGGAGCGAAGCCTTATCTGTATTTGCAGCCACTCCCCAGCACTAGCATTACCCCCTCAGGTCCACCTCAGATCATCAGGCATTAGATTCTCATAGGAGCACTGATCTTTGGTGACAAAAAGGCTGGTGACCGCTGCTTTAGAGGCAAGTCACCACAGAATTTACGTCTTTTAGTGAAAAATTAACAAAAATTATATTTTAATACAGCTTTTGTTGAATTCAGTCTTAGATACCCTATTTTATTTTATAGTTATTTTTTTAAATGGCATTCAAAAATTTATATTTTTAACAATTTGCTGCTGGTATCTAAAATTGAATACAATTGACTTGTGTATTTGAGATTATGTACAAAGCTTTGTTAAACTATTAATTCTGAAAATAAATCAGTACTTATTTTTATATGGTTTTGACATGCCCATCATCATGTAATTAATGACAGTATTATTTTATACTTTCTAGTGTCTCATAGAAAGAATGATAGCAGATATAATTTAGCTAATCTAAACTAAGTCTTTTAACTTTCATTATTAAGTATGCTTGCTTATTTAAACTTTATCAGTTTCTATTTTGATATTTAGCTATGAACTTTTTCATAAATATATGTTGAACTGTATTTAATGCTTTTACTTCATTTAATGAAATGATCACCTTGTTTTGTTCATTTAATGTATTAATGTGGTTAAGTACAATCAAAATAAACCAATCTGGAACTAGCAAAGATTAACCCAACTTTGTCATGTTATACTGTCATTTAATACATGCTGTATTTTACTTTTCATTAATAAAAATGTGTTTGCATCTATATTCAGTAAGAGTAACTGTAATTTCCTGCCTCATATCGTTAGTCAGTTTTGCTATTAAGGTTATGTTGGCCACATAACATTGGAAGGTTTTTTTTTCCATATTTACAAAAATCTGATTAAGTTTGAAACTATACCTACTAATTTTTGGTAAAATTATAAAATCATCTGAGCCTAATATTATTTTAAAATATTTTGGGGTAAAAGTATATTTTACTTACCAATAGTAAGTAAAATCAATAATCTCAATGGTTATATTTCTATTGAGATTTTCTAGTTCTTATTAAGGTTTAATTTTTTTCAAGAAATAATTTTTATCAAATTTAAACTATAATTTTTAATAATAGTTAGCTGCATAATCTCTGCTGACTATGTAGACATTTATTCAAATATATGTCAACTTTTCAATCCTATTTCTGACATTGCCTGAATTTTCTATAAGATAAACTCAAGGTTTTTAGCTATATTCATTTCAAAACCAACTTTTAGCTTTGTGTTTTTTATATTTCATTAACTTTTGTATTTATTCATGCTTACCTTTGATAATATTAATGATTATTCTCTGATTCATTTTGTATCTATTTAATGATAGTTCACTAATCGTCAGACTTTTTTCCTTATCTAAGTTTATCTAACATTACCATAAAATTGTGATGTGATATTTTCATTATTCATTTTTAAGAATGTTTTAAATTTATTGTTTTTTTAAAGTGTTACATTTAGTATATTTTTTAAGTTTTTAAAACTATTTGGTTTAATCATTTTAAAACTTTTTTTCTTAGTAAACATTTATAATATTGAACTTGTATATAATAATTATCTTAATTCCTACATTTGTTCATAATATGTATTCTCCAATAGTTTTTTTGTGTGTTTAGCAGAAATTAGTTTTTTTAAAGAATTCAATTATACTTTATGTTGTACTTCTGATTTCTCCTATAAAAGCGTGCTTATCTAACTCTGCCAATATGTGATTTATATATTTTGTAACTATTTCATTGACATATACATGTTTAACATTGTAAATATTTTCAGGAAATATTTTATTATATTTTCTTAATATTTATTTTTGCCTTAAAGTTTATTTAGTTTTATATTACAAGTCTTATAAGCTTTACAATTTTATTTTTATGAGTTTCCTATTCTTTCTCTTTCAACATTTCTGCACCATTAGTTTTATGTGTAATTTTTGTAAACAGTATATAGTTTCATTTTGTATGTGTGTTCTCATCTAGTCTAGCCTTTTTTATCTTTTAACTAATCATTCCATTTATATGCACTGTTATTATTGCTATACTTATATTTATTTCTATCATCTTGCACTTTCTATTTTATCCATGTTCTTATTGTATTTTTTATCCTTTCTTACATTATTTTAATTACTTTCTCTTCTCATTATATTTTTTTTCTATTATCAGTTTGGAAAACTTAAACTTTATTTTTCTTACTTGAGTAGTTCTAATAAATATTAACATGTATTTATAACAAAGTCTGGGATTATAGTTTCTCCTTTTCTTGATACTACAAGGACTGAAACATGTTACTTTTAACCTTTCTTTTAGTTGTCTTTTTTTCAATACCAGAAATTATTACTGTTTCTACACCATCCCTGGAGAAAATCAAATGACTAAATCATGGTAAATTGACTACATCAGAACTTTTCAGCCCTGGAAGGCCCAGATAATATTATGACAGAAATAGAAATGCAATCATGGTAGCAGTTTGCCTTTACTGCCTGGAAGGTCTCAGTCAACGCTACTTTCCAAGAGCACAGAGTATCCGTTCCAGCATATGGGGTCCCATATGGTATCAAGGAGGCCAGGGACTCACTTTACAGAAAAAAAATCTGAGGAAGGCCCATAAACACAAATTCCAACTGGTTACATCACATTGTGTACCACCCAGAAGCTGCCAGTCTGACAGAGGAGCAAAATGACCTGCTGACAGCAGAGCTGAAAAGCTGGCATAGAGGCAATACAGTGTGAGGATGGAGTACTTTTCTTCAAGACCCTGTGTATTCATTACTTTAAAATCCTTTAAGTGGCACTTGGTTCCCAGCAGAAGGACTACATGGGTCTGGAATCCAGACAGTGAAACAGGAGTTGCCTCATTTATTACTCCCAGAATCTCCCTATGGGGCTTTGTGTCCCCACAACTCTAGGCTCACATATTATAGGTCCTGATCACCCAAAGAGGCACAAGGTTGCCTTGGGATATAGTAAGTAACCCATTGAAATAAACCTACTGCTGCTATGTACTCTGTGGGCACTTTATAATTCTTATATCTAGAGACCAAGAGGCATGAAGATCATTATCTTTACAGACTAATTGACCTTGATCAACAGCACAAGGTAGGGCTGCTCCTGTACGATGGCAGCAGGGAGTAACATGTGAGCATTTTTTGATACTCCCCTGTCCCACTGTAACTGAATAGGTAGATAGAGCAATTCAGCCTGAGAACAACATGGTGACTATGGGCTCACATAATTCAGGGATGAAGATCTTAGTTACATGACCAAGTAAGCCACTGAAGCAGGCAGAGGTGGTTGCTGAGGGAAAGAGAATTTAGAATATGGTGGAGGAATACAAAGTCAACTGCACTTTGCACCGAGACCAACTGCAGTAGTGAAGACTACACTGTCACACCGACCTCTCTCTTTTAAATTTCCTTTCAGGATAAGTGGTCCATTGAATCCTAGTGGAACTGTTCCCTGAACTCAGAGAGAAGTGTACCTGGGCAGTACAAGGAGTGGGTAGTGGTAATAAAAATGTGCTGCCCAGATTCTCCTTCAAGTAAAGACTTGCTCCCCAGCTATAAGAAGTATAGCTAGGAGACCACTGCCAACTGTAAGATCCTATAAGTTCTGTCTCAGCTATAGACCTGGCAGCACACATTGGTGACTGAGGAAAACCAGGGTATAAAGACAGGTAACTGACAAAATATTAGTTCCACCCCCATTTTGACTTTTTTTTTTCCCGGGCCCGAAATACAATGTGACTTGTTTCTCTGGCTAATCTTTCTTCTTCTCTCTCACTTTCACAAAAATTAAACCCTAGTAAACATCTTACACTCCAAACTCCATGTAAACATTTGCTTTCAGAAACTGTGACACTCTATAAATACTGTCTCTGTTTCCAAAAATAAAAGTTTCAGAGTGGCCAGTTTTCACTTTTTATATGCTGTGGGCAGGTTCATTGAGCAAATAAACCAAGATCATCCAGTTTGGAAATAATTGTTCTGTGGAATGTCTTTCTTTTTCTTTAAGTCTATACAAAAGATATCATGCATACATATAAGCTTAACACATAGATGAATTCATATCCCCAGCAGACATTGCTGAGTTCTTGTATTCAACAGTTTATTAATACTTAACTGACACCACCTAATTTAGTGTTATATTGTGAACATTCTAATAATGTCAATTGATCAAAGGGCAGCTAATACAAATTACACCCCCAACCCCTGGGTCCCCAACCCTTGGGCTATGGACTGGTCATGGCCTGTTAGGAATCTGGCTGCACAGCAGGAGGTTAGCAGCGGGTGAGTGAAGCTTCATCTGTATTTGCAGCTGCTCCTCAGCACTAGCAGCACCACCTCAGCTCCACCTCAGATCATCAGGCATTAGATTCTCAAAAAAGCACAGGTCCCTGGTGTCAAAAAGTTTGGAGACTGCTCTGGTAAGGTAAATAATTTTAAGATGTTTTTCTAAACCACAGCAACATCCAGCCTTCACACCACCAAGGTAAAACTAAAAAAACAAACAAACAAACAAACAAAAAAAAAAAACAAAATATTATACCTATGGTCCTACTAATTATCCCTTGATAGATCTTTGATACAATGTAGTACCTGGATTCCTTGTGTAGAAGTGTTAACCCAGACATTATGATAAAGCTAATAGTACACCAGGGCATAATTTAAAAAAAAACTGCTAGAAAACTTTCAGAGACCCACTTATTCTTGAATGTGGATTTACAAATACATACATGGGCTATGAAGTAGTTTTCTATCAAAGCATCAATAATCATAAGCAAATTATATGGACTAAAGTTGTGTTTGTCCTTTTATCAAAAAGAAACTAATTTCATTTGTCAGTTACTCCATATATCTTCAGAAAATATTTGTCAGTATTTATTACCATCGTTCATGTAGCTCCATAAATGCAACATTCATTTGGTACTCATTTACTTGCTTCATACAGCTCAAGCAGAGAAACTTTTGCTTGGAAATTGTCTTATTTCTTAGTATTTTTCACAAGGAAATTGTTTATGTGGCATTCATCAGTTTTATGGCCTTCTTTCCCCGATTTTAGAACACAGAAGCATGCTCAGTATTCAGTCACACACAGAGCAGACTCATTACAGGACTGTCGATGAGCAATTATACCATGCAGAAAGTCAAATTAGCTTTACTGGAAAGTTGACTGTGGTGTGTTACCCTCAGTGAAAATAGCAAGTAAAATTTTACCCACAACTGGTTACATAGGGGTAATTAAAACCATTAATCTTTTTATTGATCTCTGACTCTGTCACCTACTATATTTAGAAGATAAGATTCATGAGCCACTGGAGTGTGTCCATTGTCACAGATCCCCATCGATAGATATCCCCTGCAGAGGGCTCTAGGGTAAGAGAGCATTTATCTGATTTATGCCTATTATGTGTTTCATTCAGACCTGAAACAAATAATTGTTATGCTTTATTTAGAAACAATATTTGCAAACTGCAAATCCTATGAAAATTGTACTTCTTTTATCTACGGAGAAGTACCACATGGTAAATGCCATTTGAGTCATATCACTTGCATTTATTTTTATATTTGAAGGGGATGTGTTTTTACCTAATAACAACCTAGAATGCTGTAGAGCAATGTATAATTTTATACCTAGGTGCTCTTTTTAAAAAGTAAATGTTTGACCTTATAGTCCATAATTATGTCTCTGAAGAGGTAATAGTCCATCACAAAAGCATGGCTTGGTTCACAGATCATTGATATAGTTAGTTTTAACAGATGCTTAGGTATCATTATAGTCTTTTCTATCCATTTGGCTGTCATAAAAGCTAGACCCATGTGTCCAACTTAGGTTATTACTTCTACAGATCCTTTTCTCTCTTATACTATGGGCAATTAGTACTTTAGAAGACTGAATCATCAACCAGTGACCTTCAACAATTAGGGAATTTTCAGAATTCGGCCTGTGATAGCTACTCTGAATATTTAATGAAGAAAGTAAAGTGTAAGACTAGCAAGCATTTCACTCTGGGTGCCCATGGGCAAGAGAAGTCAATACAAGCCTGGGGATTTGGTATCCTGACAGGTGCAGTCTTGGAAACTTAATGGTAAGGGTCCATGCTCAGTAAATACTGGCTACAAATTCCCATCTTCATGTGAGACTAATCAAAGCCAATGCAAATAAATTACTCAGCCATTGCAATTCCACCATTCAAAAATACAGAAATAATGCTGTGATGTGTGCAGCATTCAGTTGTCATTTGAAGATTACCAGTGTCTACACACCTTTTATATCTGGGGTGGGTGGGGCGGAGAGCACTCATTGTGTTGTTGCCTTGATGAGAATCAAGAACTTCCTACCTTTACCTAAATAGAAAAACATGTAGGCATATAAAAAAAGAACCAGCTTGAGAGACTAAATTTTGCAGAAGTGAACAAAATCAGAGATGTCCCTAGGGGGTGGAGGTGGAGGCTAAGCTCAGAGTGATTCAGCAGGGTAAGTGACTGGGAGTAGGCACACCAGTGGCAACAGCCAGATACCTTTGCTGCATGATACTGGCTGGGTCTCTAGATCTTAGGCTCATTCAACACTTCAGTATTCTAAGCCACGTTTTCCAGATTTCTAACCATTTACGGCTAGTCATTAAATAACCTTGCAATAATTTATTTTTTTAGAAGTTAAGCAGAGCTAACTTTGTTATTTTAATGAGTAATCATGAGTGATGTATCATGTTACTAAGTATGCATACAAATACGTAAGTATATAATGTCAATTCATTTTGCTTGATGGATTCTCCTAATATTAACCATCTAAAATATTGTATCCTTATTTCTCTTTATACAGATCAATATCAGTGATTTTATTCATTTCTAGTCTTCCAATTTCAAATCTGGAAAAAATAAATCCAAAGCTAGACATTTGAATTTCTATTTCTGATAAACATTTTTAATATTTTTGGTCTCAGAACCTAACAATATTTGTGAGATACTAACAGAGGTTCAAAATTTACTCATTAACATGCTTTACACATTGTCAGAAAAGTTTAATAAATGAGTGTTGCAAATATAGTAAATAATATGTTTCTATCCCTTTTCCACTTATAGCAGTAACTAGGTCTTATCAAATACTCCTTGAGGTTTTTTTGCTATTACACCTAGTACGGCCTTGCCGGAGCCAGCCGGACGGAGTCGAACAGTCCTGAGTGGGGGAGCGAGGGTTAGGAAAAAAGACAGAGAAGAGAGAAAGATCTCGGGAGGGCATACAGTCAAAGCTGCAGCACCTAGTTTATTTAGCACCGTATACTTATACAACTTGAGTACGTGACAAACTGCTTGTAACAAACTGCTTGTAAAAAAATCACAGGTCCCCAGAAACAAATGCTGAGATTAACACAAGGCCAGAGAAATCTCTTCCCTTTGAAGTCCCAGGGACTGAGAAACCTCCTCCCCAGGAATCCCAGGAACTGATAGCTCTCCTTCCTTTGAAGATCCAGGAACTGATAACTCCTTATCAGCAGCAGTGCTGAAGTAGCTTGCAAAGGGCTCCCAACACGGCCTCATTGTCAAAATTCTTTCAGTCCCTAATCACGACCTACCCAGATGACTGAAATCACTCACTCATTCAGTAACCATTTATTAAGTATCAATTATGTGACACCAGACATTTATTAATTAATGAACTACACATGGATTCTTTTTTGCCGACTACTCCTCTATGGAAAGTAGACAATAAATCACGTGTGTGTTTGAGATGAAGAATTGAGTAACTTATGGAAAGAATAATGATAAAGACCTCTTGAAGAATATGACATATAGAAAAGAACCCAGAAGTACGTAAAGGAATTAGCCATGAAATTAATATGAATAGTTGTGTGTGTGTGTGTGTGTGTGTGTGTGTGTGCGTGCGCGCGCGCGCGCGCACGCGCTGGATAGAATAAAGAACAAAGAGAGAAGTAGATATGTGACAATTTCTATACTATGGAAGTTTGGAATACATTAAAAGCTGACAGAAACTCCATGTGGCTAAATTTTGAGGGACTACAAAAAAATGGCAGAAAGGGACATTGGGAAGTGGTCAGACATTTCATGTAATAATTGACTAGCCATGGTGGAATTTTAAATGTATCCTGAGGACAAGGTTTAAGTCTAAAGAAGTGACATAATTTGAAGTACTTTTCCTAAGCTGGCTAATATGTGGAGAATAAATTGAAGTTGTTAAAATTGGAGTCAGATCAGTAAGCGTGCAAGTGATTATTCTGGTTAGACTAGAGTGGTGGCAGGTGAGAGCTGAAAAGAAGCTGACTATATTTTTGAGATAGAAAACACGGGACTTGATTGACATTCTGGAGTTAAAGAAAAGTGAGAAAAAAGAATCAAGGGTGACTTAATGTCCCAAATATATAGTGATTTTAAGAGCTTTGAATAAAATGCAGGTAGTTCTATTCTTTGCTACTACCTCCATAAATATTCTTTTCTCTCTCCCCTCTCTTTCCTAGCTCCCCAAACCCCTCCTCACTTTCAAATCTCTTTTGAATTTGATGGTTATTTGGTGATTATATAGGACAGTATTCTGGTTTGTAGAAAATAATGAAGTATTTGGAATTGATGAAACGAGATTTGAACAGCCTACTCTCAGATGGTAAGGAAAATCTGAAGTTTTATTTGCACCATATTTCTAACATTTTTGTAAATTTGAGACTGTTTCAAAATGTATAAAATGTCATAAGAGGTGCCACAGTATTTCTGTAGGTAAAGTCTCACATAAGAGGAGGTCACAACATATAATCACCAAAAATACAGTGCAACAACTCACTCTAAACAAAATCAAAATTGCTAGAAGAAAGGTTCAATTTGCCAACTTATAATGAGAAAAGACTTTGATTGGAGGAACCCTATGAGACACTTTCAATCTAAGTCTATATTCAATCCCCCAAACACCTCCTATTGTATAACATGTGAGTTCCTTTTGCAACTTTAAAGCCACTACAAGGCATGGCCCTGAGGACTTCTCAACCTTCATCTTCCTGCACGTTAGCAAGTGACATATTTCACAAACATTAGAACACAGCATTTTTTTTTCTTGTTGTCTATTTAGAATGTTTTTTTTTTTTTTTTTTAAGTTCAATAACTATCAAATAGGAATTAGAGGAGAGATCACACCAGGTGAGAGAATATAAGACTGAGGAAAAGAATGCCGATCTTTGCTTAAAGTTGGGATCTCCAAGTCTTCCATGAGGTGAGGTACTCCAAATAACCATATTGCCTCTTCTGGGGGTGAGGTGATTTTGAAAGGCTTTTCAAGCCACCTGGAAATCTCAAGTCAGGAAAATTAAGCAGGGGGAGGAAAATCTGCCCTATTTGAGCTCCCTGTGGAGTTGGACTAGATCAGGTTCTAGCTTGGGTTCAGGTGGGTCCAATCACCCTCTAGAAGTTCTGGGTTTGGGCTCCACTTCTCCCTGCCCAGCCTCTGTAAACCAATGCTCTCAATCAGGCTTTTAGATGTCAGGCCTAGCCAAAGAGGCAAAGGTGGGAACATTTATCCTTCAATTCATGAAGTGGGAATGCTGGCCAGGCTGAGTAAAGATTGATTTATAACTTTTAAATGTTTAGAGGTGATTTTCAGTCTTCATTTGGACTCAAGCCCAGACCTAAATGTCAGGGTGGACCTCCTCATCTCTTAGCATTCTATCACTTTCCCGGCTGTTTGTTCCTTGATGACTCTAAGCTAATTCCCACTTCAGGATCTCTGACCTGCTGACCTGCCTGAAAAGCTCTTCTCTGGCTCTTCTGATTCAGGTGTTCACACCATTCAGGCCATCTCCTTCCCAGCATCATATTAAAACAGAACACCTGTCTCCATTTATTCTCTCTCTTACTCTATTTTGTTCATAGCACTTAAAAACTCTGAAACCAAAAATATTTTTTTATCATTTTCTATTTGTTTCGTCTCTCCATTAGAATGAAAACACCACTAAGGCAGAAATTTCATCTTTTTCATTGTGTGGCCTGAATAAGAGTACAACATAGTTTTCGAAAAAATACCAGATAAATAAATGAAACTAGAAAAGGGTGTAAAATAATATGATCTTATTTAAAAAAGAAAATTATAAACACTTCGAATATATAAGCTTGTAATATCTAAAATAAGTTACTGTCATAAAGGAGCTAAATGTATGTAAAGAATACTGGAAAGATAATGATCATGTAAAATTTTTTAAGCATATGCATAAAAGTAAAAACATAGTTACATAGAAAATCTGATACACCACTTTCCAGTTAAAATATTTAAAGACAGGCTTGGACTTCAAGGAAAAGAAACATTTGATAAAACTGCATTAACAAGAATTTTTTAAGTCTTGTTAAACACATGAAGATTGAAGAAAAATAGTACATATATTGTTAGCAGGTTATATAACTAGTCACAATGTCACTCAGCTATTGATCGATCTTTATCATATTTAGACTGGTTCAGTGCTGAACATTTATATATATATATATATATGGTGTATCTATATATCTATATCTATCTATCTATCTATATATATATATATATATATACATACACACACACACCATAAATTTGGTGTATATGTATATACACCATATATGGTGTGTGGGTGTGTGTGTGTGTGTGTGTGTGTGTGTGTGTATATATATATATATATAATAAATTTGAACATTATTGAAGCCTGGGAAAGAAGTAGCTATAAACAAATTAGATAGTAATATTAGAAATCTTAAAAAAATTACTTTAAAAAAATGATAATAAGACTAACTCAATAATGCTGTGAGTAGATAAATATTAAAGAAAAAAGTATACTTTCTGTTTAGTAACAAATAATCTACACAATGAAATATTTTGGTATATATGTCAAAAAGAGCTGACTTCTAAGAAGCAGTCATTCAACCTTGAACAAATCATTTAATATTCTGAGGTTTAGTATGAAGAATTTAGGTGAAATAATCAGTAAGTACAGCAACAGTTATATATTGAAGTCTTGTGATTTCCTCATACTGTACAAAGTTTAAAGTTGATGTCTGTGTTAATCGTGACAGTGGAGTCAACAGAACAAAAAGAATTTATGGCTGCTTGCTTAACTACCACTTTCATTAGGTAGAATCAGGAAAATATATTATTTTTTTACAAGTACATAGGCCCAAATGGAATTTCACCATTTCTAAAGGTAATGATTTTAAAATAGTGACAAGTGTCAGAAGTGATTAGTTCTTCATGGGAAACAGATTATTTGTAATCAGCTTATATTGAAGTGGTTTGGTTTTCTAAGTATATCCCACAGTAAATTAAGTGGTGGCATTTAAATTATATCTTAAATTTAGTTTTTAAAATTACTGAATACATGGCAATGACTGCGGCAGGCAAAATTATAAAAGGGTTTCTGCAGGATTTCTGTCTTCTGGTTATTCAAACAGTAATCTAGGTACTGAAGGAAAAAAGATTTTGCTTATGGAATGAGGTTACTAATCAACCAACTTTAAAATAGTGAGAGCATCCTGGATTACCCAGGTGACCATACCTTATCATCTGAATCTTCAAAGTAGTGAAATTCCTCAGCTGGAAGCAGAGAAATGTGGCAAAAGAGAGGCAAGTCAGAGGGGAGGAGGACTGAACTCACAATTACTGGCTTGAAGATGGAAGAAGGGGACCGTGAGCCAAGAATTGTGGGCAGTCTCTAGAAGATAAGAATGACCCTAGCTGACAGCCAGTACGGAAACGAGAACCTCAGTCCTAAAACAACAGGGATTTTAGTTCTGCCAACAACCAAAGGATCTTGGAAACAGATTCATCCCCAGAGCCTTCAGAGAGAAACACAGCACTTGCCAAAACCTTGATTTTGGCCCTGTGAAACACAAAGTCTCATCTACAAAATATGAGATAATCAATTTGTGTTATTTTAAGCTACTAGTTTCATGGTAATCTGTTTGGCAGCAGTAAGAAACCAACACAGTGGCAGAGATCAAAATTGTATATTCTGTCATTCTGCAGATTACAACTATGTTTAACTATGTGTTCTTAGAAATGGAAAAAGATGAAATGACTTTGGGTGCTTAAAAAACTTAGTTTTTTTAAGACAAATTTTATAGACAAATAATGCTATATATAAATACCACAGAGATTAAATTTCTGGGCCCAATATGGAGGTTCTCCTGCTCAGGGTGCCACATCAGCAAATCAAAACTTAGATAACTTTTGTGTCATTGTAAATGCTCTGCTTGACCAGAAACACAGTATATCATCACTAACCCCAAACATCAAGCCAGTTCTGGGCTCTATACTTCCTTGTTTCTTCTTACTCTGAACAAGATTTATTATGTGGCCCTGACTCGATATTTTCTATCTTCTTTTTCTTTTCTTTATTCTTTATCCTACAAGAGCTTCCTGTCTTTCACCCCATTGTGCAGTTCTTCAAATGGAGACTGTGTGCTTCATAAAGTGTTAAATAAAGTTTGTTTGCATTATCTAAATTGTTGTTTTTAATTGTTTTTTAACAATTCACACCCCTGTACATTCCTGAGCATGATCTATGTAATATTAAACCCTGTAAAGAGACATTAGAGGGTTACTGATTATACAACAGAAAATATGTCACAAATGACCTTTGTTCTAACCCTGTACTAAGGAGTAGGTTTTCAAACAATGGATAGTTGTATTCATAATTTTCAGTGTGATGCTCATCTGCCAAGGCATAACTTTCAAGTTGCAGGTGCTTGTTAATACCTCAGAGCATTATTGTCTGACAAAATGCTCCTATACTACATTAAGGGATGCACTTTTTATGTAAACACTAGAATGGTCAGAGACTGCTCATTGACAGATAATTGCTCATTTTTCATCTGATACTTTCTGCCTTGTTAGGAGGCTACAATTTTAATTTCTGTCAGGACAAACTGGTCTTGGTGCAAAACTGAATCATTCTACTAATCATGATGTTGCTGAAATGCCTTAATAATCAGTTTTGCTTTCCTAACCTTAAAAAATTGAAATTTCATTTTATTAACTTTTTCACCTTATTACTAAAAATATTTATTCTAGCTATCATGGTAATCTAATTTACCAATTTAAATGCTTTGCAGCACAGTTAATTTTACACATATCCTAGCCTCCCTGATAAATTTAAATCTCTCTTATGGTCAGATTTTGTGTGTCATTGTTTTATAGCCCTCAGGACAAGATCTTTCACTAAGTTGACACTAAACATAAAACAGTTGTTTTGATTACATAGCATAATCATTTCTGCAAATTTTCATGTATGTCCCTTCCCAATTAATTAGTTGAGTGGGATCATACCTATGTATTATAGTTATTTAAGAAATCTTATAAATCTGAAATATTAGCTATGTTCCCTGTTTTATCAAGAATGTTAATTAAAATAAAAATAACCTTAAGCCTGTGGACTGACAATTCCTGGTTACTCCTACTCACCTGACCCATATGTAAAAGCTGAAAAAAAATCATAATTTTAGGATTCTAGTGATTGGTTTAACTGCAGTCCCTAAAATTTCACTGCATGTTTCCTTGCTAACTACCTATGAAACATTACCTACTTCCATCTGAGGCAGCCAGTCTCCTAGCACTTGCCCTATGATTAGCTACTGTTAACCAACTTCCAAAGTCCATGGACCATGCTGCTCATGAGCTGCTCATCTGACTTCTTCCAATACACTGGCCCTAGATAATAAACTCCTACTGATTAAGTGAAGGAGACTAATGGGTTTTAGTGGAAGGGGAGGGAACCTCTTTCTCCTTAAAGTCACTTTCACTTAGAGTATGTGCTATAGCTGGTTTCTGCATTGCAGAACAATTGAGATCACAGACTCTGAAAGCTGGACATGAGTTCTAATTCTAGCTCCACTTTTCGACTAGCTGTATAATTTTATGCCCTTTGTTTAACCATGCTAAGGTAAGATTGCATTTTGGTGCTTTTGTTAAAGAGGTACATGAACTGAAAGGAGTCAAGTTGAGCAATGACTTAAATATAATAGTGGCAGTTTTGATGTATCTTATCCCTTTGAGTTTCAAACATGATAAAGCTAAGAAAGAGGAAAAAAATAAGAAACTTAGAGAAAAGAGAAATCTATTGGATGCCTCTGAGCCTGTTGTTACAGAATTCACAGTCACTGCCTGTTATGTGTTGCTGTATGGTTGACTGCTGCTACCATAACAATGGAGAGCCCCATGGTGGAAGCTCATGGGGGCTCTATGGTATTGAATTTTATTCAGTGCATTATATATATAAAAAAAGTGTCACAACTCATTTCACGATGCATTTGTTTCCAGTTTTTTAATTACATATAATTTTATTTTAGTTATATGTTACATTTTCCTATTGTAACTGATTTTTCTGATGGCATAATGTATACTTATCATTAATTCACTTACACAGCCATGAAAACCTTGTTGTGCACAGCCTAATTCACTTCACTCTCCTGCACTGAATACTAGGTATATTGTGTCAAAGATACAGAAGTCAATACTTAGGGGAGAAAGTATATTATCAAGTTACCAATGTATAGCATGGAAGAGTGTTTCCTGTTGCAATATGTTAAAAGGGCACATAAAAGTGTTAGTGGCTCAAATGAGGAGAATATGTTTTACCCCAAAAGAATCAAGGACCTCACTGAAGAGAGCACAAGAGAAATGTCTCCAACATTAACCCTACCTCTGATAATGGCATTTTTGTCATTCAAATATATCCATTTTTGAAAAACAAGGTAACCTAATATTTTACACTGAAAATAATCAAAAGTTAGTAAAAACTTTAATATGAACTCTATAATAGAAGCTTTAACATTGAAATTCACAACTCCTTGTCCCTGTAAGCACAGGAAGATTATTAAAATAGCATGTATCGATCAACTTTTGAAATGCCAACTTTATACCTGAATGTGTCTCTGGATAGTAAGCCACAACTAAAAGTTGATCCATGTATTATTTAAAAGTAATTTTAGACATTCCACTGAGGTGATTTTTTTTCATATTCTTTATGTATATAGATAATGTACTGAAACCTTAGATATTACTTAAACTACAGGCTATCAGTCCAATATTAAAGTAAAAAAAATTATTCGTTTCATTTTATTTTTTCATTTCATATTCCTGAATTCTAGCATCTCTGTTGTTCTAATGCTCATTGCTTCTATAATGTCTCACCAACATGAAGTGTTATATTCTTCAATCTCATAACTATCTACAGGCTGACTGTTTAAGCCCCACTTAAAATCCTCAAGCCTCACACTGATGAGAATTTATTACATTAATTTTATTCCTGTGCTCCTCTTTTCCTGGATAGAATATTAACTGTATTACAGGAGGATTACTAACATTATCAAAAGCTCCCCCTAAAACAACATTGGAAATTATTTCTATCAGCTAGAAGGAAAGTATGTGATTCACTCTTAATTCATTATTTGTTTTAACCTGAATTCAACCTCGTTTAATATGAAAACTCAAAAATTCAAAATAACCAAAGAGTCAAATTCTAATGCTCTCTTCAAACAGAGCTGTGCAATATTAGAGAATTTTTTTCCATAGCACTTAAGCCTAAAATCACTTGTATTTTGGAAAGCTTGTTGGAGGAAGTGCCAACCAAGCAATGCTAATGTAATTCCTGTAAGAGAGTAAGTTATTAATTCACTTGTTAATAATTAAATAGAGAATTCATCTTCCCAGTTCTGCTTACTTCTGTTAGAGAAACATGTTCTCTGATAAACAGTGTTTCCCTTTCCCTGAGAGCTACAACTACTCACTGCTCACTTATCAGCCACAACCAGCCACTCCATAGCATAATGCCTCAGAAGTCTTTATATTCCTTGACTCTGCCAGTTGAAAAAAAAACAGGAAAGGACATCTAACAGCTGAAGGGCTACTCAGATTATGTGCCTATCCATGGACTGAATATCAGATGTGACAACTAAGAAATGAGGTGTGTGGAGCAGTGGTGGGAGAAGATTGGTGTGGGGTACCAATGCATCTTCTGCCATTATTCATGGAAAAGTAGAGAAAGGTGGGATACAAACTGAACAGAGCATACAGAGGCAAGAAACCATATGAATCCAGAGGGTATAAAATTGAGACAGAATCTGCATAACTCCCTAATTCCATCTAATAGTTCTTGGTTCTACTAGACCTTCATAAAGCCAGACTCTCAGTGCCCTAGGGGGCTGTGGAGATGACATTTCTAAATAAGATCGAGCTCTGTTTACACTACTTTGAATATAACCTCTAGTATGAGAAATCATATCATCTTAAGTAAAGTACTCATGGATTCTATATCACCCAAATACAATTAGTGTTTCTTAATTTGTTATCATATATTCGTAGCCCTTTCCTTCTCAAAGTTAGAATTTTAATTTATGATTCATTCTGTGATCCTCCTTAAAATATTACAAAATATTGAATAAAGCTTGCTATATGGCTTTTTGAATAAGCACTATGACCTCAGGTAATTTGGGGGGGGGGGGAATTGAGGGTTCAAATACTCAATAAAGATGGCAAATTTATTACCATGGAGTATATATTTTTTGGGAGAACTTTATACTGTCGATTTAAATAGGCTTTGAAGTTCATTTTAGATCTGTAATTATAAGCTATAGTCTAAGGTATCAAGTTGTTTAAAATATGATAGAGTTGTTTATAATATCCTGTATGTTTGCATGATTTCATTTTTTAAAAAATGTTTTAAAAACACTCAAATGTGTATGCTACCACATTTTAGCAGATTGTACACCACTAATACCCTGTCTCATCCTGTCTGGTGTATTCTCTGAATGGATTTTATTAGAATAAAACTTTTTCTTATTATCTCTGGGATTAAATTTGATATTTTTATAAATGTGTCATTTATTTTCCTGCATTAATATATTTGCATATATTCTCATATGATTTTACAATAGGCACATGTCATAGAGCACATGCTCCAAATGAAATTAAATGAGTTAGTGCAACAGGGCTCAATCATTCCATATCCATCATTGTATGAAAGTCAAGTGTGTATGAATAAGTGAATATATAACAGGTAGCATAATAATATCATCCTACATAGTTTTTATGTAAGTTTTGTGTTACTGAATTTTTCTGTTTTGGGGGAGAAATTTAAGAAATTACTATATATCATTTTAGAATCACTTTGTAACAGTATCTCTATTTTCATTCAACTTTCAAAATAGAAGCTTTAACTTTCAGTAATGAAAATATAAAAAAAACTTAAAAGAACAATATGCATGTTAAAATCTTTACTCCTTACAAAAATTTAAATGTCTGAATTTCTAGAAACTATAAAATAAACACATAAATTAGATATACTGATACATGAGTTTAAATTGTCAGTCATAACCTGTAATTTCAGATTATTTTATTCATCAAAACAACTTTTGTTCTCATCAATTGACTGTATTTGTAGATTTACAGAAAACAAGAGCAGATCCATTTATTTCTTCTCTATTTTGAGATCAAAATAAAATTATTTGTAAACGCAAATTAAATAAACCATAATAATGATGAGAATAAGAAAAGAGGAGTTAGAAAATTACTATAAAATGTGACATTTCAATAAAAATCTAACTGTGCAACAGTATAAATTAAAGAATGGACAGAATGAGCTGCAGCCCAATGTGTTCTGGAGGTGAGTGTGAATAAGGAGTTCTTTTGCCCAGTGGAACTCCAGAGTTAGGACTCAGTAATGCTAGGAATGTCAGATTGCGGAAGAATGATGACTAGGGCTGGGAACAAGGGATTATGTAAATCTTAAGAATGATTTTCCACACTGCATGAATTACATCTTTCTACTAGGCAAAGGATCAGAGGTTCTAGAGTGGATTAACTTAAAGATAATGCAAAAATATCCACACCTGGCAAAATCTTCATTCAACTCTCTACATAATCTCCTGAAACCAAAACCCACAAATTGATTCAATCTGCCCACCTACACCAAGTAGCCAATCAACATTTATGTTCCTCAGTGAAATGTGGACAATCAAAGGTCATGAGCTTTTTAAGAAATTACCAGCATAAAAAACATAAATATGGGTATGCATGTGTGTGTGTGTGTGTGTGTGTGTGTGTGTGTTTGTGTGTGTGAGATACAATGTAGCTCTAAGTCAATCACAGTCCTAAATTTAAGACCTAAATATATTAAACTTCTAGAAGAAAGCATAGGAGAAAAATCTATGCTATGTTGGGTTAGGCAAATAATTCTAAAAAAGAACAAGCCTCAGACAGAAAAAAAAAAAAAAAAACAAATATGAATGGCTCTCAATATATATATTGGATTTCATCAAAATTAAAAACTGCTTTTCAAAAGATACTGGTAATAACATGAAAATACCAACTACAAACTGAGAATATTTGGGGAAATATTTTAATAAAGGACTTGTATCTAGAGTATATAAAAAACTCTTTCAACTCAAAAAATAAAATCTCAATTAAAAATGGGCAAAAAATTAAACAAATGCTATATTAATTACAAATAGGCACATAAGGTAGCTATTACTGAAATAAATATAAAAAGCCCAATAAGATACCACTATATACCATTTTGAATGGCTGCAAACTAACAAATAATACTATTTGTAAATATAGAGAGGAACTGAATCTCTTACACATTGCTGAAAATGCGAATGGTGCAACCACATTGGAAATAGTTTAATGTTTCTCATAAAGTTAAGCAAACTCTTAGCATATGACACAGACATTCTACAAATGCCTATGCTTTTAAGTAAGAGAAAAACACATTTCAAAACAATACTTACACCTAAACATTCATAGCAGCTTTCTTTATAATAGTCAAAACCTGGAAGAAAATGAAAAGACTATTACCTAGAGGATGAGTAAACAAATTATCAGATATCCATACAATAGTAACTATTCCACAATAAAAAGAATGAAAAAACAAAACTGTTACCCTCAAACACATGAATGGCTCTCAAAAGCATCATGCTAAGTAAAAGAAGCCAGATACAAAAGACTGCTGCATGCAGTTTGATTCCATTTATGTGACTTTCTAGAAAAGGTAAAACTATAGTGATAAAAAACAGACTAGTGATTTTCAGGGCCAAATGTTTTGGGCAGGAGACTGCTATCAAAAGTATATGTGGTAAGCTCAATAATGCCCCAACCCCAGCCAAATATGTCTCTATTATAATCCTCTGTACCTGTAAATGTTACCTTATATGGTAAAAAGGACTTTGAAGATGTGGTTTTGTTAAGGACATTGAGATGGAAATATTATCCTGGACTATTCAGGTAGGCCTTTTGTAATCACAATGAGCAGGTACAGGAGTCAGAAGCAGCAGCAGAGGAGGAGTGGCAGGACGAAAACCAATGTGCCAGCAAAAATTTAGAGTGATATGGTCACAGGACAAGAAATATTGAGCCTCTATAAACTGCAGGAAGCAAGCAAAGAATTTTCCCTGGAAGCTTCAGAAGAAGCCAGCTCTGAAAATACTTTAATTCCCATAAGACTCGTTTTTGATGTCTAGAAGTGTAAAGGAATATATTTGTGTCGATTCAAGCTACTAATTTTGTGGTAGTTTGTTTGTTTAAGTGGCAATAGGATACTATAGAACATGAGAAAACTTTTATAAATCATAGAAATGATCTATATCATGATTGTGGTTGTGGTTATAAGACTATATACATATATCAAACCCCACTGAATTACACTTTTATGAATTACATTAATTATATAAAGTTGATTAAAAATATATTTTGTCTATTCAATTCCTATCCTTTCACTTAAATTTACTTGTAGTACTCTATCATCATCTTCTTCTTCTATTGATAACATCCTTCCAATGGCAACTATGAATCTAGTCTTCCAAGATGATCTTAGCTGCTTCTATGCTCCAGTAGCTCTCAAATGTTTTCTTATACACAGCTGTTATCATTTTCTGCCTGTGGTATAAATATTTCTAATAATTCATCTTCCCTGGTAAATTATAGGCATCTTAAGACCTAGCACCATGAAGCTTTGTGTTCTGAATGCAATCCAGCACAAATCCTTGCAAATGGTATCTATTCCATAAAGGTGTACTGAAAAAAAAAATGCACTAATTCATTTGTATTTAATCATCAAACATTGCCTGAATCAGTGCTATGTGCTTGGTTCTGTGTTAGGTACTAGGTATTAAAATGTCTTTTTTCGTTTTCACAAAGTTCTTTTTCTTTTTCTCCCTCTATAGCCAGAAATGCAGTACATTTATTGTGCTAAGAGCTCCTATTTGTCCATAAAAGAGAGCAAGATAAACATAGTACAGACATCTCCTAAGGTGATTAAATAGCACTCAGACAGCCTCTGGGCTCCATTTGCTCTCTTAGGTAGAGAGATCCATACAGCCTAGATGATCTGTGATGTCAGTGTGTTACTGCCTACAGTCCTGATTCCTGTTTTGTTAAACAGTGCGATGAGCCAGCTATTCAATTTCTTCCTCTCAACTCCAAAGGCATTACTTTGTGCTTCCAATTATGTAACAGATTCTGCTGTGGTGGTGACTGCTGATATATTTTTACCGTGGATAGCCAGGCTTTATATCATGCAATCACATTAAATAACAACCTAGTAGTTCTTCAAAAGATAGGCAAATAATCTGGTCCAGATGACAAAACATTATACTTTATGCTAAATTCCAAACTATGCACTAATGAAGTTTCTGTGAAAAAGAAGATAGTCCCAGTGTACACTGATTGGATTGCATTTTTATGCTGGCATGTACAATTTTCACCTCACAGGATTTCTATGAATCAATTTTACATTTACAGAGCTTTGAACTAAACCATTGTGTTCACTGGTCTCATAAAAGTTTGATATCTGATTCATCTACTTCTCTTATTTTTACAGAAATTGTACTGAAAAATAGAAAGCAGTGTTTCATGTTTTTATTCTGTTACAGTAAAACTTCTAAAATGTCATCTATATAGAGCTATAAATGATACTAATTTCTCTTCTCACAGTTTAGGAACAATCTCTCTTTTTTTTTTTTTTTTTTAAACATTTCCTCAGTTCTTAGAGGATTTTAGCTGTATTCCTTTTGCAAAGATTGACTTTTATTTCTTCAGCTTTTCATCAATCTTTCCAAAGTTTCTAACTCTAGAAAAACATTAATCATTTACACCGAGACATTATTTTTTTAAAAGCATGTTTTAAACCTGATAACTTAAGGTTTTTACTCTAACATTTTATTATACTTTTTTCAAAAAAAAAAAAATAAGGCAAATTTAAGAGAATTCACAGTAAATAACTATATAATCATTAACATTTACTAAACTTACTTTTTCACACACATCAATTCCTCTATTCATGAACTCATTTTATTTTGGGAATGTTTCAAGTAAATTAATTGCAGACATCAGTAAATTTCCTACTAGATACTTTAGAACATATATTATTCAAGTTCAATATTTATTTACATAGTACAATGAATTGCACATATTTTAAGTGTCCATTCACTAATTTTCAATACAGGCTACAGATGTATAACCAAAATCTCTGTCAAGTATAAACTTTACCTCCAGACATCCCTCTCAGTATTTTTTTCCCGTCAATATCCTCTACTCCACTCTCAGGGTAAATTTCAACTCTGATTTTTTTCTACTTTATATTTTAGTAGCTATTTATCTATATTCTTGAGCCAAGAAATTTAGTGAACTTTGAAAATGAAACTGCAAAAACAGAATGGTCCAAAATGGCAAAGACTCCTGAAAATCTGTTTTCCAAAAAAAGCGAAGGAACAGTAATAAAAACTGTCAAAATTAACCTATCAGAACCCTGGAAATTACTGAAGTCTTCTATCTATCTGAAAGACATTTAAAAACAAAGAACAACAACAACAACAACAACAACAACAACAAAACCAAAAAAACTGAATTTCAAAATTATGTGAGCTTTGGGTCATTTAAATTTGCCCTAATCCCACTTTCTCTCTCTTCAGCTCTTCAATAGCTTTGAAAACCAATAGCCTTGCAACTATGATAGTTATGAAAACCAGCATCCTAGAAGCTGTTAGAGGATTAAGAGAAGAATTTGAGCTTTACAAAAACCTTATCACCAAGAACTGTCACTATTTGATCTATCAGCTTGATAAAAACTCCCATGTGTATATAAAAGGCTGTGTGCATGCCCAGGAAAACCATGAGAAAGCCTTAATGTCTGACTTCTGGAATGAATAAGCATTTATAGCCAGGTTGCAAGATACAAAGTTAATCCACAAAAATCAATAGCTTTTCTGTTATCAAGAATGGGTAAGTAAGATTGGAAATTAAGAACACAAAACCATGTACTTTAGTGCCCCCAAAATGAAATACTTAGGTATATATCAAACAAAATATATACAAGATCTATATGAGGAAAATGACAAAACCCTGATGAACATAATCAAACAAAAACTAAATAAATGGAGAAATAGTAAATGTTCTTGGGTAGATAAACTTAATATTTTCAAGATTTCATTTCTTCACAACTTAATCTACAGAGTTCATGCAATACCAATAAAATTCCCAGCATGTTATTGTATAAATATCAATTATCTTATCTAAAGTTTATATGGAGAGGCAAAAGACCCAGAATACACAACACAATCTTTAAGGAAAAGAATAAAGTTGGAGGACTGATGCTACCTGACTTAAAGACTTATTATAGTGCTATACTAATCAAAACAATGTGGTATTAGTGAAAGAAGAGACAAAAGGATAAATGGACCAAAATAGAGAGCTCAAAAATAGATTATAAAAATACAGTTAACTAATCTTTGACAAAAGCATTACATACAATGGAGCAAAGATAGTCTTTTGAACAACTGGACCTCCACATACAAAAAAATAAATCTAGACACAGAATTTATATCAGTCAAAAATTAATTCAAAAGGGATCACAGACTTAAATGTAAAATATAAAACTATTAAACTCCTTGATAACAAAGTAAAAACCTAATGATTTTGCATATCATATAGAAATGACACTCAAAGACACACTCCTGAAAAAAATAATTGGTAAGCTGGACTTCATTAAAATTAAAAATGTCTGCTCTGTGAAAGACAGTATCAAAAGAATTAGAAGATGAGCTTGGGAGAAATATTTGCAAAAATCTCATTTGATTAAGGACTATTATCCAAAATACACAAAGAACTCTAAACAATAAGAAAATAAATAGCCTGATTAAAAAATGGGCCAAAAACCTTCACAGACATCTCACCAAAGAAGATATACAGATAGCAAATATGCATATAAAAAATATTCAATATCATATGTAATCAAGAAAAAGCAAATTAAAATGAGATACCACTACACACCTATTAAAATGGCCAAAATCCAAAACACTGTCAAGACCAAATGCTGGTGTAGATGTAGAGCAAGAGGAACTCTCATTCATTACTGGGGGGAATGTAAAATGGTACTGTCACTCTAGAAGATAGTTTGGCCTTTTTTGAGGGGCAGGGGGAAATTAAACATACTCTTATATGATTCAGCAATCACCCTCATTGGTATTTAGCTAAAGGAGTTAAAAACTTCTGTTCATACAAAAACCTGCACAAAAATGTTTATATCAGCTTTATTCATAATTGTCAAAACTCAAAATCAACCAAAATGTACAGGGGCTACAAACCTTAGGCTGCAGACTGGTACCAGTACTGGTCTGTGGCCTGTTAGGAACTGGGCTGCACATCAAAAGGTGAGTGGCAGGTGAGCAAGGGAAGCTTCATCTGTATTTGCAGCTGTTCCTCAGCACTAACATCACAACTTCAACGCCACCTCAGATCATGAAGCATTAGATTCTCATAGGAGCTATCAAGCCATGAAAAGACATGGAGGAAGCTTAAATACATACTACAAAGTGAAAGAAGCAAATCTGAAAAGGCTACCTAATGTATGATTCTAACTATATGACATTCTGAGAAAGGAAAAACTATGCAGACAACAGAAAAATCAATGACTGCCGTAGTGGAGAGGGAGAGAGATGAACAGGCAAAAATTTGTGGGGCGGTAGAATACACTATACAATATTATAATTATGAATTTATGTTATTATATAGAGGTCCAAACCCATAAAATGTATGACATCAACAATAAATCCTAAAATAAACTATAGACTTTGGCTGATTTTGATGTAGGCTCATCCTTGGTAAAAAATATAACATTTTGGTAAGTGATGTAGATTATGGGGGAGGCTATGCATGTGTGTGTACAGGAGGTTATTGGAATTCTGTACCTTCCTCTTAATTGTGCTGTAAATCAAATACTGCTATTAAAAAAAAATAAAGACTTCTAAGAAATAAAAATATAATTTAAAAAAGAATCTAGGAAAAAAACTAAACCCAAATCAAACAGAAGGAGGACAATATAGTCTAGAAAAATGAAATAAAAAAGAAAAAAAAATAAGGAAATGAAACCAAAAGTTGACGTCTTGAAGAGAGCAACAACATTGGCAGATCTTAAGATATACTGATTGTGAAAAAAAAAAAATCACATCATTAAAATAAAAATGAAAGAAGGGGCGTCATTGCTACTCTTGCAGATAAACGATGATAAGGGGGAAGTACTATGAACACATATTAGGTAATTTGATGACAAACAAATATTTAAAGATAAATTGATACTGTCCCAAGAAGAAATAAAAACTCTAAGTAGACTTATAATAAATAAAGTGTTTTAATTAATAGTTAAACAAACTTGTTACAAAAAAAAAGTCCAAACCATATGACTTCACTGATAAATTCTACCAAATGTTTACAGAATAGTTAAAAAAAAACAAGCCTTCACAACTCCTTAAAAAACAGAATAGGAAGGAGTACTTCTCAAATTCATCCTATAGTGCCAATAGTACCTGGATACAAGAAACAGTAAAAGACATCCCAAGGAACAAAACTACAGGTCTATATCCCTTATGAATGTAAATTAAAAAAAAAAAAACAAAAAACAAAAAACTAAAAATGATACTTGTAAACCAAATCCAGTATACTTTAAAATGACAATACTACCAAATAGGATTTATCCCAAGAATGCAAGTTTGGTTTACTATATAAAAATTAATACATCATATTAATACACCATAATACACCATATTAATACTAGAAATAGCAAAATTCACATGATCATCTTAACAGACTCAGACAAGCACTTGACAACATCTAACATGTTTTCATGGCAAAAACACTCAACAAACTAGGCACTGAAGAAAATTTTCCCATTCTGATAAAGGGCATAAATGAAAACCCATAATTCTCATATTTAATAATGAAAGACTGAATGCTTTCCCTCTAAGACAGGTAACAACAAAGATATTCATCACTTGTATAAAACATTTTACTGGAGATTTTTTGTCAGAGCAACTAAGGAAGAAAAATTTTAATACTCATTCAGAGTGAAAAGAAGTAAAATTATGTTTATTCAAGGAAGGCATGACCTTATATATGGAAAATCCCCAAAAATCCAAAAATACCATTAGAACTAAGAAAGTACGACAAAGTTGCAGGATACAAGATCAATAAATAAAATTCCATATACTAGCAATGAAGGATCCAAAAACAAAATTAAGAAAATAGTTCATTTTAGAATAGAATCACCAAAATTTTAAATGTCTAGGAATAAATTAATAAAAGTGCAAGAATTTTACACTGAAAAATCATATACAATCACTGAAAAAAATTAAAGGCCTAAATAAAAGGCAAGACAGTCCCTGTACATGGAGTAGAAGGCCAAATATTATTATGATAGCAATATTCCCCAAATTGATCTATAAATTCATATATCTCCTTTCAAAATTCCATTACCTCTTTTTGCATAAATTAACAAGTTGACTCTAAAAATTATTTAAAAATGACCAAAAAAATCTTTAAAAATAAGGATAATATTGAAGGGCTCATACTTCCCATTTTTTGCATTACACTTCCTACTTTAATGCAAATGTATTTATATTTTTGTCAGGCACATATTAATATACATGTTTAGAATTACATATAAAATTTTAATGAAATATATATTTTACATTAAAACTTGAGAATGAAGAAGGATCTACTCACTTAACTCTTTCTTCCAAATTAACTAATTATAATTACTAAATACTCCAACCCAAATTTAGAATGAGATCCTGGAAAATAGGTAAATGTGATTGATTTAATGCTATACACCTTTAAAATATTCCTCAGAATTTTTAAAAGATAATAATGCCTTATAATCAAGTAGAATTTTAGCACTTGCAGATAACATTATGTTAGTTAATATAAAAATGTTTATTAATGAAATGATGACCCATTAACATACATTAAGCCAACATATATTAGTTCTATATTTTATAGACTGTATCTTCATTGTTTTTTTTTAAGAATAAACTTTGTTGGACATATAATTACTTTAAATTCATCATTCTAAGCAAAGAAATTCAAAGGCTGACATTTCTGTATTAATGAATTCTTACATACTGAAAGACAATTAAAATTCTGGAGCTACCGGAGATATTGATATCATCTAGTTAAAGGTCTCATTTCCAGTGATGAAGGTCACTCAGACATTTTCAGCTCAATGTTCTTTTCTTTGTGTAATGAATACACATACACACAATTAATGATTAACACTGCAAGAATAAGGTAGAAATAAAGTACACCTTTAGACAAAGGTTTCTCCCCACATGCCTATATTTAGTTTTATATAATTTTATTTCTCATTTTTTGACAGTGATTCTGAATTCTAAGCAGAATTAATATTCAAAAATATCATACATTATTTAAGGAACGATGTATGCTGAATGCATTCCTATAGATAGTAGCCCTCAGGGAGATCTTTTTGAAAATTTTGCTTAGTGGTTAAGTCTGGACAATACATTCTTAGATACAACTATATTTCTGTACCTATCTATTACACATTTAATTGCTAGTTTTTTGTTTTTCTATCCTCATTAACTATTTGAGAATTCCTATAGAACCAAGCTTTATAGCCCATAACTTTTTAAGCATTTCAATGAAATTAGACATTGTGACTGACAGACTAACTTGGTGGCATTTTTCCCCATAATAAAATTAATCATTGTCTCTAGGAGTAAGTAAAACTTTCTCTGAATTCAATTTGAACATGCAGATTTTACAATTATTTTGCTGCTGGCAAAAAGTCTTTTTGTCAGCCACTGCTGTAAACTTTGCACTTGGCATCTTTTGAACCATGAAGACAAACATAATAATAAAAGGATATGACTAAGAAGCTAAAGGCTTTTGCATCAGTGTTTCCTACATCAGTACTAGTTTAGCAGATTCTGTGTAAGTTTTGCCCGGAGGTAGAGCTAAGTTAGGAATATATCCTTTGAAGTTAAAGATAAAAAGTCATCATTTCCTGTACAAGTATAGATGAAAGGACAAATTACAAAATACCAGTAAAGTAAGAATGGCATAGAGCCTCAAGGCATTTTGTTGGGAAAAAAAATGGTTGGACAAACATACTCAATAACTGGTACACACATAATTTTTTTTCTTGCATTCTTGTATAGTCTCACACTTGCTAAAGAAAATAATTTTATGTGAATTGGATATACAAACATTTTATTTTGATTCAGTTATTTAATGGATATGACCCTATGGTGAGAGGATAGGGGAGTTAGATGGGAGACACACAATGAGAAATCTAGGTTAAAAAGGGGGTGTATTAGTGTAGATTCTCCAGGGAAACAGAACTAATAGGGTGTCTCTGTGTGAGTGTGTGTGTGTGTGTGTGTAGGGGGGGGCGTGCGTGCGCACACATACACACATTTATAAGAAATTAAGTCATGTGATTTTGAAAGCTAGGATGCCCCAAGATCTGCAGTCAGCAAGCTGGAAATCAAGGAGAACCAATGGTACACAGTCTAGTACAAAAGCCATCAGGCTTAAGACCTAAGAAGAACCAATGTTTCAGTCTGAGTCTGAAGGCTCAAATAAACCAGTGTCCCAGCTCATTTGGTCAGGCAAGGGTTTCCTGTTACTTAGTCTTTTTGTTTAATTCAGATCTTCAACTGATAGGATGAAGCCTATACACATTAAGGAAGGCAATCTGTTTTACTCAGTCTACCAATTCAAATGTTAATCGCATCCAGAAACTTCCTCACAGATACATTCAGAATAATGTTTTTTGAATGTCAGAGACCCCCATGGCCCAGTCAAGTTGATGTATAAAATTAAAAACAACATAGGCAAATGGGAGTTTATCATGGAAAGAATGATCAATTTTCAACTGGAATATTTTCATGTAAAATTCAGGCAAATGAATTCTGGTTCTGTTCAATGGAGGGTCATTCTTTAGTCATTTAAGGTTACTCCTATCACAAATACATCACACTATTTCAGCTGCTAAAAGATTTTAGAAAGATATTTTGGCCAACATTAAAATACATTGAAAAAAGCTAGAAGAGGTGGCCTATAGAAAAACTGAATTTGATTATTAGAGAATGTTTGGTAACCTGAAAAGTAACCTCAATTTTGGGAGGAACATAAATTAATTGAATAAGAAGTTATAAAAGAGATGATTAGTATCATGTACTAATTTCTGAATCCCTTAATGCAGAGTCTGTTTTTGTCATTCTTGAGTGTCCAATACAAAGCTTACAATTTGTTATGCATTCAATAAATATTTGTTGAATGAATTAGTAGATGATCAATTATAATCTGTAATTTAATTAAATAACTGACAGTATATATCATTTTAGAATGGTCAAAGCACTTTTACATGCTTTATCTCATCTAATCATTATAATCTCAATTTCATAAATGGAACAGTTCAGAGAGAGTGTTGATACACAGCCAAAGGCTGGCAGAAAGACCACTTGAAACTAGAGTTCCTGAACTCAATCTATAGAGCATAGAGACTATAAAGAAATAATTATCAGAACAATAATTTGTAAAGATCTATGCACCCCTATGTTCATGGCAGCAACTTAAATGACCATCAACAGATAACTGGATAAAGAAGTTATAGTTCATATATGGAAGATTACTCAACCATTAAAAAAATGAAATCCTACCATTCTCAACGACATGGATGGACCTAGAGGTTATTATGCTGAGTGGAATAAGTCAGAGAAAGATAAATACCATATGAATTCACTTGTATGCAGAATCTAAGGAATAAAAAGAACAAACTAATCAAAAACAGACTCAGAAATATAGAGGACAGTCCGGTGGTGGCCAGAGGGGAGCGGGTTAGGGAGTGGGAGAATGAAGTGAAGAGTTAAAAAAGTACAAATTAGTAGTTGATAGATGGTCACGGGAATGGGGAGCACAGCATAAGGAATACAATTAGCATTAATGTAATGGCTAGGTGGAGAGCCAGAGGAGAGAAAGAGTAATTAGAGGGATTATTGTATAAACTGTATAAATGTCTAAGCAATGTACTATATAGATGAAACTAATAAAATGAAATTAAAAAAATAATTATTAAATTGTGAAAGAAAAAAAATCCCATAAATTGACCACTTTAAGAAATTAATATAATTATAGATACTATTTAAGACTATAAGAGAAATGTGTTTCGTATTTAACATACATTACTTCGTTGAATAGTTTCAAAAACCATATGACATAGGTATTATCACTACTTTACCCATGTGGAAATTGAAGTGTTCAAAAGATGATAACCTACACAGGATTATATTAGTAAGCATTAAAACCAGGTTTTCCACTGAGGTCTGAGTAAAGCCTGTACTACTAACCACTGTAAAATGCCATTATTTATTCTTTAAAATATCCCATGAAGAAATTAAATCTCAATAAGTTTATATTACTTATCTAGGCCACAAAGACAATTAGCAGAACACAGATTTTTTTAAGTCAATTCCAAAACCGGTTCTCTTTTTCCATTCACTTCAGCCTCCACTGTTTTAAGCTTTTCTGTTTATGAAATGGGCACTGTACCTGAATTAATAAACATATTTTAACAAACAGAAAGTTACAGAAATATAGGTATTAAACTGAATTAATTTCTTATTTAGAGCCATTAAGCAAAACAAAATTTCCCTCTGGATTGCATATCAACTCTGAAAAGATATAAGTACAACTTATATCAACATAGATGTTATAAAGGCAACACTTAGCAAGATTGATAAACAAGGAAACAACAACAGTGAAAAAAAAGATATGCACTACAAACAGTATACAAAGAGTTCATCTACAATTTTTGTCAAATATTTCTATCAACTCCTCAAAGATATTATTTTATGCATTAACATATTCTAGTAGTTTTTACTAGATGGAGAGGTAGATAATTTGAGACAGACAGGTTGATAGACATAGAACTACGTAATTAGCATGCATTCGAAGCAGCTATTTGGTATTCTCTCTATACTACACAGTTCACTCTGTAGGGTGATTTTAGTTCACTTAATACTTTTCTGTATTATAATAACCCTAATTTAGAGAACTCTACCAGATATTCCTAAGAACCACTTTGGTAGAACTAAATTGAAATTTGAATTCAATAATTTGGTTAGTCAAGTAAGCTATTAGGTAAATGTTCTCAATCTGACTTCACATCATAAGATGCTAAATAGATTAACTTGATCCACAAATTTAAGGAGTTTATAATATACTAAAAAATAAAATGTGACATTTTGTCTAACAGCCAAAGGAGAAGAAAAAATCTAAATTGGAAAGGATATCTCTAAGTTCAGTTAAAATCCATCGACCTTGAGAATGTCCAGGTTAGGATGCTCATCAAGCTGTTTAAGATTAAAGAGATAAATAAATAATATTAAAGAGATGAATGTGGATCAGAGTTCAAGATTTGGAAGCCAAGCACTTTAAGTAATTATTCAAGTTTTAAGAATGAATGTAATTTTATCAAGGAATAGAATAAAAATGCTGGCAAAATCCAGAATATTAGAGTTTTCCTACCATTGGTGTTAGAAAGAAGAAAGTGGGAACAAAAGAGATGAAATTTCAAAAGAAGAAAGAGAAGTCCTACTACTATCATAAAAGATACAGGAAAGATTTTAGAAACGAAAGCTGGCCAACATTAAAATACATTGAAAAAAGCTAGAATAGGTGACCTATAGAAAAACCGAATTTGATTATTAGAGAATGTTTGGTAACTTTCTGAAAAGTAACATCAATTTGGGGAGGAAGATAAATTCAAGTAAGAAGTGATAAAAGAGAAAATGTCTGATTAGGCTTAGATATTGATAGTGCTTTTTAAAATTTAATGTGCATATGACTATGATTTAAAAAGTAGATCAAAAGAAAGGAAATTGTGAAGTTTAGAGCAAAAATAAATAAAATAAAAATTACAAAGACTACAGAGAAGAACAATGAAACTCAGAGCTGGTTCTTGAAAAGCTAAACAAAATCGACAAGCTTGCAGCTAGACTTACCAGGTAAAAAAAAGAAAGGACTTAAATCAATAAAGTCAGAAATGAAAGAGAAAAATATTCTAACTGACACACACAAGTGCAAAGGATCATAAAAGACTACAATGGACACCAACAAATTGGACAATCTAGGAAAAAATAATAAATTCCTAGAAACATATAGCTCACCAAGACTGAATCAGTATAAAATAGAAAATCTGAACAGACCAATTACTTGAAAAGAGACTGAATAATTAAAAACTTCCTAACAAACAAAAAGTCCAGGACAAGACAGTTTCACTGGTGAATTCTTCCAAATGTTTAAGTAATTAATATCAATCCTTCTTATACTCTTCTAAAATATAGAAGAAGAAACTCTTCTAAATTCAATTTATGAGGGCAGTGCTACCCTGATAGCAAAATTGGACAAGGACACCCTCCCCCCTCTAAAAAAAAATTAAAGGCTGATAACTCTGATGGACATAGATGCAAAAATAATCAACAAAATATTAGCAAACCAAATTCAACAGTAGAAAATCTAACTTCTGATAACAGAAATAATCAGAAATGTCTTAACTATAGCCGAATGTTGCAGGACTCAATTCAGAGTTACCTGTTAAAATCAGGTAGTAATAGTCTTATCCCAAACGTTTTAGCCATTTATGATAAAAACTCTTAACAAAGTTGGTATAGGGGAACCATACCTCAACATAATAAATACCATATATGGCAAGCCCACAGCTAGCATCATACTCAATGGTGAAAGTCCGAAACTTTTATTCTAAGATCAGGACAAAAATACTCACTCTGCCACTTTTATTCAACATAGTAATAGAAATCCCAACCAGAGTAATTAGGCAAAATATAAAATAAAATAATAAAATAAAATAAATAAAATAAAATAAAATAAAAAATAAAATTATAAAATAAAGAAAGAAAAGGCATGCAGTTGGAAAAAGAAATAAAGCTATCACTATTTGCAGATAAAATAATATTATATATAGGAAAGCCTAAAGACTATACCAAAAACTTTTTAGAATAAACAAATTCAGTAAAGTTGCAGGACAAAATCAGTAGACAAATATGCATTTCTATAAACTAATAACAAACTCTCAGAAAAATAATTAAAACAATACCATTTACAATTATATTTAAAAAAAAAACCTTAAATAAACTTAACCAAGGAGGTGAAAGATGTGTATATTGAAAAACCTCAAGACATTATTCAAATAAAATGAAGAAAATAAAAATAAATGGGGAAAGGACAGTCTCTTTAATGAACAAAGCTAAAATATACTGAACAGCCACTTGTAAAAGAATGAAACTGGACAACTATCTTCCACTATAAACAAAAATTAACTCAAATTAAAGACTTGAACGTAAGACTTAAAACTATAAAACTTCTAGAAGAAAACACAGGAGGTAAACTTTTTGACATCAGCCTTTCCATTGATTTTCTGGATTTGATAACAAAAGCAATGGAAACAAAGTAAGAATAAACACATGGGACTACATTATACCAAAAAGCTTCTGCACAGCAAAGGAAATCATCAACGAAATGACACAACAACCTACTGAATAGGAGAAAATATTTGCAAATCATATATTTAATAAGGGTTGATACCCAAAATATATAAAGAACTCATATAATTCAATAGCAAAACAAACAATGCATTTAAAAACTGGACAGAAGATGTTTAGACCTTTTTTTCCCAAAGAAGACATACAGATGGCCAAGAGGTAAATGAAAAGACACTCAACATTACTAATCACTAGAGAAATGTTAATCAAAACTACAATGAGGTATCACTTCAAGTTTGTTAGAATGGCTGATTATCAAAAAGATAAGAAATAACAAATATTAGCAAGAATGTGGAGAAAAGGCATCCCTCGTACAGTTTGTGGAATTGTAAATTGGTGCAGTCACTATGGGAAAGAGTATAGAGGTTCCTCAAAAAATTAATAATATAACTATCATATGATCCAGGAATTCCAATTCTGGGTATTTGAAGAAACCTAAAATATTATCTCAAATAGATGTCTGCACTCCCATGTTCATTGGAGCATTATTTACAATAGCCAGGATATAGAAACAACCTAAGTGTCCACTAATGGATGAATGATGAAATTGTGATACACACACACACACACACACACACACACACACACACATGCATATTATATAAGTTGTGAGATTATATATATATATATATATATATAATTCAACCATAAAAAATAATGAAATTTAGCTATTTGAGACAACATGAATGAACCTCAAGGGCATTACACTGAGTGAAATAGGACAGAGAAAGACAAATACTTTATGATCTTTCTTATATGAATCTAAAAAAAAAAAAGCTCATAGATATAAAGAACAGACTTGTGATTTGTAAGGAGGTAGAGCTGTGGGGAGACAAAAAGAAAAAAGTAAAAATCCAATTCAAGGGGTACTCTCTTGGCCTTGGCCTCTATCATTACATGCTAGCCAATTCAAGCAACAATTTTGGTGAAGTCTGTTCCCTCAGTTAGCAAGCTCAGCATGTCCCCATTTAAGTTATGCTAGGATTTAACCCTAGTTATGGCCATGGCACTCAGGACAGGTGGCGGGTTTAAAAAAAAAAAAAAAGATACCATGGCAGTATTGAATAAATGCAATAATTAGTGTTAAAAAAAAAAGCATAAAATAGAAATGATCAATAAATTTTGAAAAATTATTTAAATGTATTTAAAATGTTTATAAAAAAAGGTCAATGATAAACAATGAGATACCACCACACACTTACTAGAATGGCAAAAAAAGTACATATTTTCGACTCAGTATATCTGAAATGTAGACTAAGGTTCTTCATTTTTAAAGGGTCTTAGGCAATGCCACCATAAATGGTCCAGAAAAAAACTTACATAGCAAGATTGTTAAATGCTTAAACTGATTTAGTAACAAACAAATAAAAGAGACTTTATTTATAATTCAAAGTCTTTGGGAGATGAAAGGTGGATGAGATACCTTGAACTCAAGAAGTCAAGGTAACAGGAACAAAAAATGATGCAAGAATGCATTTATAGTAAAGCTTCCTCTTCATTAGAGAGACAAAATTCAATTATTAGATGTTTTTACAAGCCAAGATTGGAAACAAAAATTAATAAAAAATGCTGGGTAACCATATTGTACAGGTGGACGATTTTTTTCTGATATAGATGGATTGACTCTTTGATTTGGCAAGCAGGACTCTGAGAAGCAATTTAGACTGAGAAATGTAAAAGCAATTTGTGTGTGTATGTATGTGTGTGTGGTGTGTGTGTGTGTACATATATTTCTCCAAAGCTTGGATTTTGTTTTTTCTTAATTTTGAGCTGTTTTTTTTCTCTCTTTTACATAAAACATGTCATTTCTAAAACAGTAAGGAAAAAGATATAAACAGCTAAGTAGAAATAATTTATATTATCTATATAATAATTGTGATATTTAAATAAAGTTTCAGTAATTTTGTCTCCCACTCATCACACAAATACAGAGCAACAGATCTTAATTAGCAATTTGTTAGAAACCATATCGTGTTTCATAGTGTACTATTTCCTCAGTTAGAGTACTTTTGGGTGAAGAACTAAATCTTTAACAGGAGAACATTCTTTTCCAGTTAGGATTTTTAAAAAAGTAATGAAAATTTCACATTCAATAAAGTGTTCAGTTAAGCTGAGAATATATAAGTGGGTTCAAAGATGACAAGAAATTAAAATGTTTTTGCATATTTTATGTATTTATTTTTAAACATCTGGAAGCTAGCCAAGAATATCTGAAGAATCCATGCCAAATTGATTGTTTCCTTGGGGGAGGGGGGAGACACATAAATAATTTGACAAAACCAATATTTATAAACCTTGATTCCTGGATTAACTTTGGTTAAGGTATTGACATGAATATAAGTTCTTCATAAACCAATCCTGAGAGAGAGACATCTGCATCAGAACTATAAACTAGGAAATAATAACATACACCTGCTAGGAATGTGGATTAATTTCCATTAGATACAGTACAGATGGGACCAGATAGATGGAAGACAGCAAGGACACACTCATAGTTACCCTCCTGGATAAAGCAGAATTACAGGAAAGAAGCAGAGATTGTAGCCTTGTGAGAATGGGAGGAAAGGGCAGTAGGGGTACAGATGTGGAAATGACAACCACTATTTGGTAGTGAGAATAGCTTTCCAAAGCAGCTTTTCTGGGAGCCATAGCACAAGAACAATCACAGCAAACTGAAAGCTGGCAGGTGGCAGGGCAATCTCTTTGAGGTCAATTTGCATAAAACAGTCCTACTAAAACAAAACAAAAATAAAAACAAAAAGAGGAGAAGGTCATCACATTTCATTAAAAAGAACATGAAGATACTCTTTACTTTAAAATATTTATCATTAATATATGAAAGATACATTTATATTAGATACCAACTATCAATCACATACCAAGTACAAGCAACATAACATGCAATATATCACTGCAACTCCCTGAAAATACTTTAAGCAAAGCAGTAAAATTTTCGTTTTACAGATGAAGAAACCAAGTCTCAGTGAGATTAATTTGCATAATGACATGTTAACAGAAATTAGGAAATCTAGGATTGAATGTAAAAAATTCTCTCAAATCCCATGTTTAACCCTTATTCTATATGGTCTCATAGTAACATTATATGTAAAATCAAGCAATAAGTAATCATTTCCAACTTAAAAATAATGTTAATATTGGTTGTAGGCCATAGTTTGCACAGAAACTCTCAGTGCTAATGAGACCATAAGTTGCTGTAACTTTTATAAACGATGTTTAAAAAATAATGAGTCAATTCCTTTGAACCAACAATTTTCAGTTTGTTCACTTTTGTTTGTTTTTGTTATTGTTATTTCTGCTTATTGTTCTAATTGTTACTGGTTCTAGTTAGGAGATAACAATAAATCTTTACTCAACATCTTAAACTAAAAGTAGCATGTCAATATAAAATTTGTATTCACTATATATGTGTGCATGTATACATATATGTATCTGACTCCTTAATTTATATTCCAGATTTCAGACTGATTTATACTTAATATACTTAATAAATGTATACTTAATATAAAAATATACATTTCTAAAAGTTTTTTGTTACATCAATTCTATACTTAGAATTATACCACCAAAAGTAATGCTATCAAAAGATTAAATCGAATGTTTTTTACCTTGGAACGCATGTACTTATCAAAGTAACTTCAACTATACAGTGTCTCCAGTTATGTTTTTACTTTTCCAAGTTTAAGAGTATGGATATGCTATATTTAAAATTTCTATCTAAAACATTTATCCAAAATGTTCTTTTGTTCCATCAATAATGTGTCAATATTTCTAGGCCAATACCTTGGAATAGAGCCCTCCACTTACTCTACCGGTCAAATATTACCACTTTGAATTCTATGTCATTGAGATATTTAGCATACTTTGTTCTATATTTATTTAAATATGGGCATTTTATTTTGAAATGTCTTACCCTTCCTACTAGATCTTTATATCCTTAAGGGCAGCATCTTTCCATTCTTCATGAATGTTTGCATGGTGGCTCTGAATCTATCTGGTTTTCAGCAATTACTAGTTGAATTAAATTTTTACAACTGAGTTCTAAAAAACGGTTGTATTAAGCAACTTCTGTTTCTATACAAGAAAAAAAAATTTAGTCATTCCAAGTTCCAATTTAACTTTTAACTTGTAATGTCCCTGAAGTTACAGAGTCTAAATGAAACCAAGAGAATAACTAGTAATTAATGTTGATAGTGTGAACTTGAATAAGTAGGTAGATGTTTAATGGAAAAAAAAAATGAACACTAAGAATTCTCTTAGATTTCTCACCCTGAATGATCGTGAACTTTTAATCTGGAGTGATCAAGCTCTTAGAAACATGAAGGTGCAGCATATATGTCTTTGAGAGAGAAATCATTTTGAGCTAATGTTTTCCGAATCTCTTTTCAAAGCTCCTGTTCTATACATATTATCTAGAAGTGCAGACATGAAATGCCCACTGCTCTGAGCAACTCATATCAAAAACAAACTTACTGCATTTTTCCATTTGATACCTTGTTTTTCCTTTTACATTTTCTATTTTCCTTATATTTTTAGACAAATGTTCTGGATAGCTAATGCTGCATACAAAACCCTAAAATTTAGTGATGTAAAACAACAGTTGTTTTTCTCACAGATCTGGTGTCTGAGCTGGCATCTCAATAGGACTAACTTTTTTCTGTTCCACTCTATATGAGCTGGGGCAGCTTGAAGCCTGTAGTCTGGGATCATCTGACATCTTATTTACTCACATGCCAGTGCTTCGGCTAGGATGTCTCAGCAAGGAGGCCTTAACAACAAAGTAGCTAAACTCCTTGGGTATCTCTATTTCTATGTGACTTTCCAACACAGCAGCTTCAAGGTAGCTGGATTTGTTATATGGATACTCAGGCTCCAAAGCATGTGGTCCAAGAAATAGGCAAGGGGATGTTGTGTCCCTAATATGACTCAGCCTTGGAATTTACATAATACAGGCATACCTTATTTTATTTCGCTTTGCTTTAGTGCATTTTCATCAACATGGAAGCAAGACCCTCCACCAGCAAAAATATTATGACATGCTAAAGGCTTAGCATTTTCTAGCAATAAAGTATTTTTCAATTAAGGTATGTACATTATTTTTGAGACCTAATGTTATTGCACACTTAATAGACTACAGTATAATGTAAACACAACTTTTATATGCAGAGAAACTGAAAAGTTACTGTGATTTGTCTTATTGTGATATTTGCTTTGTTGTAATAGTCTAGATCCAAACTCACAACATCTCCAAGGTAGGCCAATATGGCTTTCATTATACTTTGTGGCTTGGAGCCTCCTCTCATATTCAAAAGGAGTGACCATAGACACAATTTGTCAGTGAAAAGAGGTGTGATATCTGACTGGAAGTATTGCTGTGGCCATTGCTGAAAAATATAATTTGTCCCAGCAAATTTATTTTACTCTCAGAAATTTGCTGAAAATTGGTTATGTGTAGTAAGGTAACATTCTATATTTATTTATTGTCCTTCAAAAAGGATTAATCATTGAGAATAAATTACTAATAATTATTTTTGGCTATTGATGTTCCTCTGCTTAACAACTGTTGACTTTTTTCCCAAAATTTCTACCTGCTTGCACTTGTCTCTTTTCATTCATTTTTAAAACTGTTATTTTGTTTTAGTATTTTAAAGTATAGAAGGAGCAACAGGTAACATAATATATACCTATATTACTTATAATATTACTTATAATGACACATAATATCACAAACACATTTTTCATATTTCCTTTCACTCTCATTTTCAATTTTGATCTCCAATTCTTTCATTAAAACTTCATACATGAAAAAAAAACTTTCTGGATTACTTTCTCCACTACATTTACACCCTCCTCTTTAACTTGATTCATTTTTGAATATGGTATGAGATAGTATTTTGGTATGTATTTTTTCACTAGGATAAAAAATCATCCCTGCAAGATATATCATATTCTCTATCCTATCACTAATATTTTGTCACCTTCTTTGAGATACAATTTATAAATAATAAAGTTCACCAATTTTATATGAATGATTTAAAAGTACTGACAACTGCATAGTCATTTAACCATAACAATATTTATAATATAGAACATTCCTATAACCCAAAATTCCTTGTGCCACTTTTAATCTCTTTCTAAACCTCATCTTTGAGAAAGTACTAAGTTTCTGTCACCATAATTTTATCTCTTAGAAATTAACATAAATTGAATCATAAAGTATGTATTGTGTTTGTCTGGCTTCTTATATTTAATGTAGTTAATGTTTTTGCAATTCATCCATTCATTTTATTGCTCTAGAGCAGTAGTTCATTTCTTTTTATTATGGGTACTATTGACTGCATGAATATTCCATTTTTTTTTTTTTTGAGCATTTGCAAGTTGATGGAAATTTGGGGGCTTTCAGTTTTTAATTACTATCAATCAATATTACAAATTTCATAAATAAATGTGTATATACATATCTATTTATCATATTGTTCAAATAGATACATTTCTCTTGGATTTCCTGAGTCATAAAATGAGTGCATTCTAAACTTTATAAGAAATTAACAAACTATTTTCTAAAGTGGTCCATCAGCAATAGATGAGGTTTAGTTTTCTTATATCCTCACTAACATTTGTACTGTCTGTCATTCTGAATATAACCATTCTAGTGGATATGTAGGAGTATGTTGTTATTATTTCATTTTGCATTGATGATTTCAGCATCTTTTCATGTGCTTATCAACTATTTGTTTGTCTTCTCCACTGAATAGTATGTTTATATTTTGTCAATTTTTAATCACATGATTTGTTTTTTTATTATTTAGTCATAAAGAAAAGAAAGAACTTTATCAGTAGTTGTGTAAACATTTGGCCATATAATAGAATTCATTTTCATTTTATTGTCTTTCAAAGAGATAAAGGTTTTAATTTTGATGAAGTTGTTATGCAAAATTATGAAAATTGATGTATTCAGACTTTATATCTTCAGAAGTTACCGAATTATATTTAAATAATAATAACTTGAAGCAATAACATAATAACTGATCAGGATGGAGAAGTAGGGAAATGCTGTACTTGCCTCCTCTCATGACCATATGAAAATTACAACTAAACTACAAAACAACCATCATAGAGAATCACCTAAAGTCTAGTGAAACAGAAGCCCTATAACTAAGGATATACAGAAAAGCCACCTCAAGACTGATAGGAGGGACAGAAACATGGAATAGGCTGTTCCCAAACTCACGTGTGGCGGTTAAAAATTGGGAGGGATAGCTCAGTTGTGGAGGTCCCCTCTGAGGAGGAAGAGGTCCCAGCCCCACACTAAGCTCCCAGCCCAGGGATCCAATTTCAGGAAGAGAAATTCCCAAAACTTCTGGCTGTGAAATATAGCAGAGATTATGGCTGAGTGAGACAGAGGGCAGCTGGAGTATCAGACATTCCTCTTAAAGGTCCTGTGCACAGACTTACTTGCAGGTGGACTCATTCTGAGCTCCAGCACTAGGGCAGCAGCTTAAAAGGTACTAGGGACATATGGGGAGAAACTGAGTTGTCTGGCCTTAGGGCGAGGGCTGAAAGGGCAGCTTTCTCCCAGACAAAAGTGCTGGCAGAGGAAACTTTCCTTTGTTGGGCCTTCACATCACCCAGTATTTGACACAGGCACCATATCTGAGTCTCCATCAACCTAGCTAACACCGTTTGCCCTGCCCTTGTGATTCACTGAAACCACCCCGCCCAACTTTTGGGCCCACCCAAGCCGCTTCCACTGGCTGTTTCATAAAAACAGCCCATCTTCGCTCATAATGCATACTTTCCAAAAATCTCTCAAAGATTTTTAAAGCCTAAACAAGCAGCATATGGCATTGGCATGCCCCATATCCCTTGCTAAGCGGCCCCAAGCCCTGCAGCAAGCCTCAATTTGTAGCTTAGCCTTTCCCAGGCAACTTCAAGTCCAGCACAAGTGTCAACCATCTCCAAATCACTACGTAGCTTATATCAGTGGTGTCAGGCAGGGAACAGGAAGAGGCCTGCAACAGAGCCCCTCCCAAGAGACCCCCACTAGGGCACCACTCAACAATTTCCATAAAAGACACATCCAAAGGGCAGGCTAGGCAGACACCAGAGCCCTGCTAAAACAAATCCTGCTCTGTAAGGTTCTCCACTGTAGTCACCAGCCAGTCCTCATGCCATTCAGCCTGAGAGTCAATCCCTCCCACTGATGTGCAAACACCAACCAAGGCTCAACATGAGGGCACACATAACCATTCAAGAGATACATCTGAAGTCCCTGGCTTAGTGATCAGGAAGACTGCATCACTGGGCCCAACAGGACACCTACAACATAAGTCCACTCTAAGACCAGGAGACATAGGAGCCCTACCTAATACACAGAAACAAACACAGGGAAATGGACAAAATGGGGAGACAAAGAAACATGTCCTCAATTAAAAAACAGGACAAAGTTCCAGAAAAATAACTAAACAAAATAGAGACAAAAAAATGTACCAGATGCAGATTTCAAAACACTGGTTTTAAGGATATTTGATGAAATTAGAGGAAGAGTAAATGAACTCAGTAAGAACTTAAATAAAGGGATAAAAACATAAAAATGGAGATAGGAAATATAAAAAAAGAACCAGTCAGAAATAAAGAATACAATAGCTGAAGTAAAGAATACATGAGAGGGAATCAACAGATTAGATGAAGCAGAGGATCAAATCAGCTATTTAGAAGTTAAGGTAGCAGAAAACACCCACTCAGAACAGCAACAAGAAATAAGAATCAAAAAAAAAAAAAAGAAAAAGAAAAGATAGTTTAAGGATGCTCTGGGACAATCTAAAGCATACCATCATTCATATCATAGGGGTATCAGAAAGAGAGCAAGGAGTTGAAAACCTATTGAAGAAATAATGATGGAAAACTTTCCTAACTTGGTGAAGGAAATAGACATACAAGTCCAGGCAGCATAGAAAGACCAAAGCAAAATAAACCTAAAGGAGCTCACACCAAGACAAATCATAATTAAGATGGTGATAGAAGAAAATTTAATTTTGGGTGGCAAACACACAATACAATATACATATGATGTACTATCAAAAAGAATTAATATTTTTAAAATGTCTATGCTACCAGTAGCAATCTACAGATTCAGTGAAATCTCTATCAAAAATAAAACACAATCATAAAATTTCTAGAGAACCACCAAAGAACCTAAATATCAAAACAATCTTGAAAAAGAAGAACAATGCTAGAGGTATCAAGCCTCCTGATTTCAAACTATATTGTAAAGCTATAGTAATCAAAACAGTATGATAATGACATAAAAAAAGACCTATAGATTAATGAAACAGAAAAGAGAGCCCAGAAATAAACCAACTCATATGTGGTCAATTAATTTGACAAAGGAGCCAAAAATGTACAACGGGAAAAGGACAGTCTCTTTAATAAATGAGGTTAGAAAAACTGAACGGCCACATCCAAAAGAGTAAAGCTGGATCACTATCTTATACCACACACAAAAATTAACATAAAATGGATTAAAGACTTAAATGTAAGACCTGAAACCATAAAACTTCTAGATGAAAACGGAGACGGCAAGCTCCTTTACCTCAGTCTTGGTTATAATTTTCTGCATTTGACACAAAAAGCAAAAGCAACAAAAGCAAAAATAAACAAGTGAGACTACATTAAACTAAAAGCTTTTGCACAACAAAGGTAATCATCAAAAAAATAAAAAGGAAACCTACAAAATATTTGCAAATCATTGATCTAATAAGGGGTTAATATTCAAAATCTATAAAGAACTCTTAAAACTCAATGGCAAATATCAAATAATTCAATTAAAAAACGAGAAGAGCATCTGAAAATACATTTTTCCAAAGAAGACATATAGATTGCTAACAAGTACATGAAAAGGTTATCGATGTCATTAATCAAAATGCAAATCAAAACCATAATGAGCTACCACCTCACAGTTGTTAGAATAGCTATTGTCAAAAACAAAAAAAACAAAAAAAAAAGAATTAACAAGTGTTGGTAAGGATGTGGAAGAAAGGGAACCCTTATGCCTTGCTGGTGGAGATGTAAAGTGGTGTAGGCACTATGGAAAACAGTATGGATAGTCCTCAAAAAATTAAAAAATAGAACTATCATATGATTCAGCAATTCCACTTCTGGGTATTTATTAAAAAAAAAAATGAAAATGCTAACTTGAAAAGATATGTGCGCCCTCATGTTCACTGCAGCATTATTGACAATAATCAAGACATGGAAATAACCTAAGTATTCCTCAATAGATAAATGAATAAAAAAATATGGCATGTATATAGTGGGATACTGCTCAGCCACAAAAGAGAAGGGAATATTACTATTTCTAATAAAGTGGATGGACCTTGTGAGCACTATGCTAAGTGAATTTACTAAGGCAGAGAAAGACAAATACTGTATGATTTCACTTATATGTGGAATAAAAAAAATGGAACTCAAAGATATAAAGAATATATTGATGCTTGTGGGGGGTGGGCAAAATGGGTAAAGGTGGTCAAAAGGTATAAATTTTCAGTTATAAAATAAGTCCTGGGGATGTAATGTATAGCATGGTGACTATAGTTAATAATAGTGTACTGTATAGTTGAAATATTCTATGAAAATGGCTCTTAAAAGTTCTCAGCACAAGAAAAGTCACTATTTGTGATGCATGTTAACTAAAATTTTGTGTTGATCATTTTTCAATACATACAGTGAATCATTACGTTGTATGCAAAAAACTAATATGTTTTATGTCAAATATACCTCAATATAAAAAAGAAAATATATATAGAAGGGCATATAGAAAAGTTTTTCTAAAATAATTGTAAATCATTGTTTCTGAGGAGTGGAATTTGATAGGTGCTAGGAGAACACCAGGCAGGGGGCTACTACACACACACACACACACACACACACACACACACACACACACACAGCATAGAAAAAACACAACTCAACACTCAACATGAATTGTATGTTCTTAAATATTTTTAACAGAAAAATGTAAAACAAGAGTGATCAAATGAGGGAAATAAATTGAAAAGTTCACAACTAACCTCAGATATAAAGACAAAATTATGAGTACAAGAAAAAAATAGATTTGTGGGAAAATATAATGAGATATTGAAGAGAAGTAAAAACAGCCAACAAAAGAAACTCAAACAAAAATGAATAAAATCGATCTGAAAAAAATTGCTTAACTTTCAAAAAATAATAAAAATAGGTTAGAATCAGACTTTCAATGGTAACATTTATTGCAAATTCATTTTCAAGAAACTAAATAAAAAAAGAATGAGACAAGAATTATATGCCCAGCTAATGTCTTTCAGGAATCAAGGCAATATTAACAGTTTTAAATTGGGGCTAAGTCAGGTAATAATATTCTCATGAGCACTTCCAGAGGGCTTTATTACAGAATGAACTTAATCCAGCAAAGTGACAATTGACAAAACTTCAGTAGATGACTGATGATGAGCATTGAATATATTTAATTATAAATCTAAAATAATATAAATTTTAGGTAATAGTGGGAAAATAGGTAAATATATGTTCTGACAAACTGGAAATGTTAGATTGAAAACAAACAAATAACAATCATAGGAAAAGAAGAACCAGAGAAATACAGAAAAAAAGTAAAACTCCTTTTTTTTGAGAGGGGACATACAGATAACAGATGGGAATTAAAATACATCATTTTAAGCTGAAAACCATACATAGAAACAAAGGAAAATAATGCAGCTTGAACCAAAAGTCAGCAACCTACAATACAAAGGCCATATCTGTCTTCAGTTAGTCTAATCCATCCATGTCCATTCACCTAATCTATGATTGCTTTTGAGCTGCATTTATACAAGTTGTGCCATTGACAGGATACTATATGACTCACAAAATTGAAAATATTTACTATCTGTCCTTTCCTGAAAAACATTTTGATCTCTGATATTAGAGTATCATGAAAGTTATTGATATAAAGATAAGCACTAATATATATATATACACACACACATATATCTGTATATATGTATATATATGTATACATATATATGTGTGTATATATATATATATATATGTTTCAAAATACCAAAAAAAGTAAAAAATAAAAAATAGAGTATAACAGAGTTCAAACCAAACATATTAGTCATAGAAATCAATATAATTGAGTTTAACTCACCTATTGAGAGAAATGTTTTCTGATTAGCTTTAAGTAAAACTTAATTCTATGCTGTACTCAAAAAAGAGACATTTAAAACAAGATAATGCAAAAAGACTAAAATAAAGAGATGAACAAGAATTTATCAGACAAATAAAACAATAAGAAAGCAGAAATTTTTATCCTTATACAGGTAGATCTCAAGACAAAAGCATTATAAAGAAAAAGAAGCACATTTTATAACACTAATGGCCACAAATCATAACAATATAACAATATTTATACACTGAATTTCTATCTATATCTATACACCAAAAAAAACACAGCAACCATGTCTTCTAGCTTCTACAGATTATATTTTAGAAATGAGTGATTCTGTTAGGCCAGACCAAGAAGGCCTGTCAGGGTGTGAAAATTGATAATAACAAGCTCCTAAAATTCTTTTACTTCAATTTATTTGTAGCTTTTCAAACCATATGATGAACACATAGAACACATATTCACACCCCCTCCCCCCACTTTTTTTTATTCTTTTATGAGATGGTTAGTTAGGTACAGCCACAAAAAGGAGACAAAGAGGCTCAGGTGAAAAAGTTTATTGTACTCACAGGTGCTAGAGACATTAGGCATAGCACATCATTCAGGGCCAAGGAGGAAAGATTAGCAGGGTGGCCAGGAGCAAATTGACAGGAAGAGGGAAAATTAGGCCAGAGCCTTCATTGGGATTTCCAAGGGAAAGGCAAGGATTTGCAGGACAAACATTTTAGAATTGGCCAATTTTAATAATTTCATAGGGCTTTGGGCTATGGGTGTCCTCTCTAGTTGTCTGGTCTCTGAGGCTAGGGTAATTAAGGTAAAGGAATATTTCCTCCTCCGGTGTATAGGCCAGATAGAGTAGGTATGGCCCTGGATTGGTTAGTTTGCATATGAGAACCACATTCCTGGACAGGCCCTTTGATATCTCCAAGAATCTGCTAGCCCAAGGAAGGGTAATCTCTCCAAAGCCAGCAAGTTGTTTTAAGATGCCAAAATATTATAGTATACAGAAAATTTAAAATATATGCAATACACCCTATTAGCATGAGCTAAGAGGATCAGTGTGCTTGGAGTATAAATGCCCCTTTTCTAGTCTTCTCTCCTCTCAGAATCAAAACTATGGCTGAAAAGGGGTTCAAGTAAAGTGACCTCACAGGTAACCCTATCATAAACTCCTAACTAGGCAGGTAAAAGTGGGTAGTCACGCCTCAGGCATATAATTTCTTTAGTAAAAGGTTTATCTTTGCCTTAAGCAAACCCTGCCCATTGTTTTTTGTAAATCTAGGTTAACACACCTTTGAAATAACCATTAATCACCCTCAAGAGAGCACTTAATTTTGTTAACTATACTTTAATCCAATCCTCACCTTGCTTTCTTCCACCTCCATATAATTTTTCTTATGTTCCTTCCTTAATTTCAAGCGCACAAAAGAAACTGCAAAACTGTCATTCTTCAGAGCATTTGAGTTCTTGCTTCTGGGCAGTTGTTGTCAGTTTGGCTCAAATTAAATCTTTTAAAAATTCCTTACAGCTTTGGACTTTTCTTATGCTGACAGATGTTAAGAGAGAACTCCAGAACTTTGCATTCTCCTAGGAAAACCACCACTCTCTTTATACTGAATCCAGTAGGATTAATACATTTTTATCTACTTTAGGTCTAGCACCACAAAACCTCAAGGAACCCAGTTGTTCATGTTCTAAATGATCATGCACAACTGATGGCTGTTTTCTCTCAGTCTTCAGAGAACCAGCCTGGAAGGTAGGGTAGGTAACCCTCATCTTTATCTCTGCTGCTTCCAGATCATTTTCCCATCATTATCCCTAATCCTGTTTTGTACTTTATCTCATCGGATTACATCACCTTTGCTTATTTCTCTTATCTACTGACCCCTCAAACAATCATTCCTTCAATTTTCTTGCTCTTAGTTTACTAGTACTCATTACAATAAACAGGTAACATTCCCAGGTGATTTCAGTATTTACTAGATGGTAATCTGGCCTAACATTTCCAGTATCTCCTTTCTAGTGATTTTATCCTCCACTCTCAGGATAATTTTGCAGATTTTATCATTACCAACAGCAGCAAACCTCCGTAATTCAGAATTTCAAATACTCAACTTTCTTTCCATCTCATTTCCTCTACCACGTAACTTTAATAACCATTTGATCCACCCAGCAACTATACTCCACCGATTTTACTACATTTACCTCTCTCGTGTATTCTGTCTTCTTTGCTTAATTTATATTGCACGGTTCCTCAGTACAATCACTTGAAAATGTCTTTTAATTTCCTAGCCTTTTATGGTTTCAACATACTCACTTGTCCAAAAACAAAACAAAACAAACAAAAAAAACAACAACCTTAGTCAATGAGGAGCACAGCGTGGAGGCACGAGCTGGTGCACGGAGACGCACGCCTGGGGAAGCCAGCGGGTCATCCACGCTCTCGCATGCGCACACATGCAGCAGCTGGAGCGCAGCCTCGTCCTGGAGCACCCGCGGAGCCCCACCCCGCGCTTTGGGGCCAGGTTCCAGGAGCAGGAAGGAAAGGAGGTGCATGTGCGGGACTTCTTGGCTGGCTCCCTCCTCGACCAGGTCCCCAGAGCACTGGGTCCTCTGTGCTCACCTACTCTCGACCACCTTTCGTGAACTCTCCAAGCCATCCTAGATCCCTGACCACCTGAGAACATCCAGATCTGCACCTGGCCCCTAGCCGTAGCCAGGACTGCCAAATCGAACTGGACAGAAAGCCCTATCCTTGGGGCTGTGCTTGCCCCCGACCCACTGCTTCCATGCAGCTCGCCCTCTCTAGCGTCCATATATCGTATCCTCATGCCTCTAATCCTCTGTCATTATTTTGTGTGTCCCACAGCCTTTCTCTACAGATTGGTTTTTAAATTAGTAAACACACACACACACACACACACACACACACACACACACACACACACACACACGTCTTATTTAAATATAACCCTCACTGCCTAAACAATTTTGTAGAAAACTGCTCAATTAAGCTCTCTAATCACTCTTCAAATGTAGGACAGACAATTGTAGTGGTCTCTTCTTTTTGAATGGCTACTTTATTGCATATCCCTAGTTATTTATGTCCTTAGTCCATTCACTTCCCCACTGTACCAGAGGACAGACAGTTTTATGTCTTAATCTTTCTCCTCCAGTACCTCCTCCGTTCCCTTTCTCACTCTGACTTAATCACTGCTTGCTCGTTCCCTCTAAAAAAAGAAAAACGAGTTCCTGGATAAAGCTAAATCCTTCAATGGTACACCAGCTTCAATCTTTCTTATCTACTCAAAGTCATCTCCCTCCACCCCCAAATTTCCCCTCTCTTGCCTGAATTACCAATTTTTTGTCTTTATTTCCTAGTGGATAATCCTCATCAATATAAAAACATTATCCCTTTCATTATGACACCGAAGTACTTTCTTTAAACTTTTATTGTAGTATTCCATCACTTCTACTTCTCATTAACAATAGATTAAATCTTTGTCATCTTCATCTCTGTAGCACGTGATATAATCTGTGGGACATAGTAGGTGCTCAGTATACTTTGTTACTTGAATAAAATAAGGGATCCGGGAATATCTTCAAACAGACCAAAGTAGTTTAACAAATATGGATAGTTGGAGTACTCAAAATAAATGAAATGAGTTAAAAACTATAGCTATAGAATATTTATAGTATTTAATATCAGGCATCTAACAGTTTATAATTTATTTAGAGCTAATTTTTCCTCATAATATACACATTGATGCAAATCTCCTATGCATATATATGTATGTATTTGGGTCATTGGTATATCAATTATCATTAGCAAGGAGTGACCTTCCTGGACTAGGTTGTAAATTCTACAAATATAGAAATGTATTTCTACAAATCTAAACCACCTCTATGTTCTTAGATAACTTCTGCTGTGTACCTCAGAAAATTCTAATTTCCAAGCCTCCCTGCCCTTTGGCTTCCAGATATAACCTAGAAGGCTTTCTTGAAATACCAGAAGGCAGAAAAGGGAAGAAAACATGCTATCTCTGCTCCTTTTCTGAGACAAATTCATGTCCTCCGTGATGCAAGAACCCACCAGACAGATGACTCTTCTACCTGCAGCACCAGACCCTGTCCAGAAGCTCCACAACGGCTATAGCTCCTGGTATTGGATCCTGGCTTCTGGGCTTTTCAATCTCTATCCAGTCCTAGCATGATAACAGCTTCTTAATTTTGCTAAACCCTAGTTTGTCACACCAACTGTGTTTGCCTTCTCACATGTGTAACTAACATTCTTCAAGAATTTAGAGTGGTTTCTATTTTAGGGGATGGACCCCGTCTATTACATTATAATATATATTTTACTCACATTCTATAATACAAAGCATTGCATATAGTTAGTAGTGAATAAATGTTTAATGCTAATTGTGCTAGAAATCACACCATGTGATAAAAATATAGATAAAATGCCATGTAAGTTGGCTCTGGCATCATTTCTGTTTTTCAAAAACAAGAAGCCTACTTTAGCTCCTAACCTTTGCTGCTTTCTCTGCCTCAATTAATGTTCTTCCTCTATATTCACCTGGTTAACACCTAGCAATTCATACACATATCATCTCAAGCACTTCTTCAGACCATGACACCCCAACACACATTCTCTATAGAAACATATATACATATGTGTATATGTATATATATACCACATTTATCAGAATTAGCAAATATATATTAATTTTTGTGATATTTAGCTAATGTCTGTTCCCCTCCCTAGAGTCTGTATTCTATAAAGAAGGGAGCAGTGTCTGATTTACTCAGAATTATATGTCCAGTTCATAGGACTTCCTGGAATCTTCTAGTGATCAACAATCCTCTTTGAATAGATGAGAGAAAAAAGTGAAGAAACATGAGCTATTTGTGAAATGCAAGATTATTAAGGAAACTGAATAATAAGGTAGATTAAAGGTAATAATAGGAGTCTAAAATTGATTAAATTAGAAAGATGTGTATATGTAATTTTATTTAAAAATAGTATGAATTATTAAAGTCTTTTAATCAGGGGGACTAAGTGAAATTCAATTTGCATTTCAACAAAGTCAATGATAATGCTTTGAAATACTCATGTTGGAATTGTCATTAGAACACAGGGATTGTGTGATTTGGAGTCAAAATAAATTTCCACCTGGTTCTCAACTTTAATCATAAAGGAGAATTAACTTACTGTTTATTATTTATTTTTTTAATCTATTATTTAGTTTGTGCTATCTTGTGGGATTTCTTTTTCTTTTCTTTTCTTTTCTTTTTTTCAAACACTCCATTTGCCACATTAAACTGTTGTCTTAGAAAATAATCTAAAATGATTAGTCAGATCTCTTTCCTGAGTAACATGAAATAGCCGTGGACCATATATTTTATGTGTGTGATTTGAACTATTTATTTTCAAAGAAATATACCATCTTTTATTTTTGTAGTTGTTTTATTGTTCACACTGAGATTAGAATGTAAAGATAAAAAATGAAAATGTTAATTTCCTAAGTAACTTTTGCCTTAGGATTTTGAACTAGAAACATGACCTATGTGTCTCTCTTGTGATAGAGAGGTGGAAAGATTTATAGAATGTTTAACCAAACAAGAGAAGAAATGTGTCTCCATATCCTACCACATATCTATTGAATAAAATAATCAGACATGTGAAAATAATCAAAAGTCATTCTAAAGATACTTTTGAAAACAAATATTGTTGCTATAGTATTAAAATGTAAACAGCTACATAATTTGGGGAGTTATGCAAAAAGTTGTGATAATATTTGTTCAAAAATTTTTTTAAAAAAGCTTTTTCTTTTCTCTGTTGTCTTTCAACATGTAATTGTAGTTTTTATTTGACATTTAATGTTGTACTCACTAGGGCACAGGGACATTCACAGGGTGTGTGCAGATTCTCACAGGCGCCTGACCTTGCCTGAAGAAACACACTTGTGACAAAGACATCCTTACCCAATTTTCTGCACACCTGTGACTAGGCCCTGGCCTGAGGACATGAGCTGCAGTGGTCACCAGGTATGAGTGGGGGGAATGGGTAGCTAAGAGCCAGTCCTGGGAGACAAAGAGGAGATGAGGCAGAATTGCACAGAAGCTGAAGCGCCAAGCCCCGAGAATATGCCCCGTTTTCTGATAGGATTTCACTTACAATACAAATTCTAAAATAAAATTATTAAAAACTTCAAGATGGCAACTGCATGGCATTAAACACAAACATGAGATCCCATTAGGAGATTTATGTCTTGTGAAACTCTAGTAATCATCCACTTATGAAGCCTGTCCTGATTTTAAGCATTGGATTATATTTTAAACAAGTCAATCCACATAAAAACTAATATTGCTTGAGTTCGAAGTGTAAGCTGACCCCTAGTATTTAAATTGTTTCATATGTATATATTTGTCAAAATGTGACCATTTTAATAAATGGAGTTTGTTGCTTTAGTTTGCTTGTAATGCTGGGTTTTGACTATGTATGCAAGATAGTTTTTAAAGGTATTTCAATGGCTTCAAGTCAATTTGTAAAATAAGTTGGGAAAATGTACTTATTTTCACCATACATTCTCCAACATCTTTATGTTTCCCTGAAGAATCCAAAACTCATTTTAATAAAAAGTTGTATAGTTCTTACCTCCATGAATTACTATGTTCCCAAACTGTCCCTTTCTCTCTACACACCCCCATAAAAAAAGTAAAGCTGATTAGATTCCTGTTTATTGTCAGCAACCTTATTAAATACAATTTACAACACAATTGCATTTTAATAATTCATTTGTGAGGACACTAAGAGAAACTCCGCTAATTCCTGCGCTATAGATTATACCTGTGACAGATACATTCCTAATAGTGCTCTACAAACAATGTTGGGAAAGGACAATCTGACTTATGTGTTCCCAATGGCACAAAATAGCACAATATAGAAGCAATGGCGTTCAGTACTTAGATTTATGTTCTAAATCTGGCTCTTTGACTAAATCAACATGTATGTGACCTCTTATACTTGAGTTTCCTCTTTTGTAAAAGGTGGTTTTAGTTTTAAAGATTTCTTCAAAATTATTTTTAATGGGAAAATGATAGTTTTTGCCTCTGCAGAAATAGAATGTATTTGAATTTAGGTAATCTCATAGTAGGTAAAAAAAAAAAAAAAAAGCAACATCTACTCTTGTTAAGTACTCAGGTAGACATAAGTGACGGGAGTGAAGGCCCAGCTCTATAACCATAGGAATGACAACACTGATGGTTCAGCCCAAAAGGCCGCCCCTATGACCTTCAAGAAAAAAACTCATTTTTCAAATAACAATACCCCTAAATCCTGGAATACAAGGAAATAAATGACCATAGCATAGCAACAAGTTTAGGCCAGTCACAAACGCTTGTACAGTAAGGAGTACTCTGACCTTCTTTTCACCTCAGCCTCATTGTACCATCATTATAATGCCATACATATGCCCAGAAGTTCATGAATCCACTTATAACAGGCTGAATTCTGGGAAGGAACATGCACAGTTGACAACAGGTTATATAACAGCCACTATCAATCAAAATGACCTCACACATCAGTCAGCTAGCACCACCCATGTAACCACCCATCATGGCCCAGATATAAGACAGACCTTCCCACCTCTGTGAGGCTACAGACCTCTCTGGTGTAGCCTGTTTCTCTCTTCAAACATACTTCAATTAATCTTACTTTTCCTAATCTTCACAGATCTGTAATTCTTTACTGCATCAGCAGAAAGGACCAAGGCCCCCCAGTATCACTGGGGCAACAACAGACTTAGATCGCTCCCAGTGATGACACTATCACTGAATACTTCTATAACCCAAGTGTGTGTGTGTGTGTGTGTGTGTGTGTGTGTGTGTGTGTGTGTGTGTTTTGGGGATAAGGGTGGAGAATATTCCTATGTCAACAAATTCTCTGATGCCAGATGCATGTACTAAAGTGTAACTCGATTCTGACACTAATTGCCTGGAGTTAGTGCAGACCCCACAGGATAAGGGCTCAGTCTCACAGGACTGTCCTTGACTGCAGACACCAATTGCAAGTGGTGGGTCCCCAAGTTACCTACAACTTCTGTCTGACTTGGCTACAAATCAGAGATTCCCATGAACCCCTCCTCAGTTTTGATTATTTGCTACAATGGAGCACAGAACTCAGAAAAATTAGATTACAGAGGATACAATTCAAGAACACTTAAAATTGAAGAGGTGCATAGGGCAAGATATGGAGAAAGGGGGTCATAACTTTCATTCCTTCTCTCAGTTATTCACCCTTTCAGCACTTCTGTGTGTTCACCAACAAACAAGGAAAGTCTCCAAACCCCATATTTTATAGATTTTTAATTTTTAACATCCTCATGCTTTAGGGATATTTTTGTCATTACATAGGTATGATTGATTAAATCATGGACATTGTTGAGTAACTAAATCTCCAGCCCCTCTCTCCTCCCAGAGGTCAGGGGTAGAGCTAAAAGTTTCAATTCTCTAACCTCCTGGTTGGTTCCCCTGGCTATTCAGGAGCCTTCATTCATTGCTTAGCATACAGAGATGTTTACAATTTCTTGAAATTTCAAGGGTTTTAAGAGCTGTATGCCAGTAAAGGATAGCGGACAGGATACTCCTATACCTTAGTACCAAGATCATAGGTAGTGGCTGGGTAAAAGAAAGACAAAAACAAATGAGAAGTGTTTGTACAACTAGGAATGTGATGTTTTTAGTGTAAGGCTCTGGGAAGATTCTTAGCCTAGAGTTCATGATAAGACTTAAAATATACACCAATTCCTAAGCAAAGTACTTTGTGCATGTCCTGTTTTTACATGATTTTCAGATTAGCAGGAAAATCTGTAAGTAAAATATGATTAAAAATGCTAATGCCTTTGTTAGGCAGTTAGGTAGACATGAGCAAGGTGGAATGTAGGCTAAAAACAGGGACTGCCCTAAGACTTCCCAGAAACACCTACTTTGCAGTTAAAAATATCCTTATATCCTAAAATACATAGAAGTAAACAAACAAACAAAAAATACACACAAAAAATACCACTGGTTTAGGAGGTACAAACACCTGTGTAGGTAGTACATACACTATCTTTGCTTGACCTTAGTCTCATTATACCATTATTATAATGTCATATATATGCCTGGAAGTTCATGAATCTAGACTGAGTTCTGGATAACCACATGGGCAGTAGACAGAGTTATATAAATAGTCAAAATGATCTCACGTGCCAATTATCTAGTCTTCCCCCCAAAAATGACCCATCTGGACCAATATAAAGTACACTTCCAGGATTCTGTTGGACTATGACCATCTCTGGTTTAGCCCATTTTTCTCTTGAAACGTAATTTAATAAATCCTACTTTTCATAAATTTCTCTGATCTGTAATTCTTCATTACATCTACGGAAAGAACCGAGGTTCCCTCAGCACCACTAGGGCAATGTCAGATTCCTATTGCCCCAAACGATAACAGCTTCAATGACATCTATAGGCCAAACAAGAGACTTTAGTGTCACATGAGGCAATATATGTGTTATTTGGGATTTAAGAGCAGGAAACAAATAGCCTAAAGCATAGTGTTCAATTTATAGGTGCAAAGTTGATAGGTATGTATTTTCATGGAAACAGATTGTAATTTAGGAGTTACTTTATTGAAACAAATAAATATGTAATTTTTAGAATATGTAGTTAAAATGAGAGTCCTTAGATCCCAAATCCCTAACTCCTATCTCCATGGAGTCTTCAGAGTTTGTGCGTCCCCTATAATTTGAGATACCATTTAATAAAGCTTCTCTAATCTCTGGAAGAAAGGTATTAGGACATGTTCCCATTTGATAAAATTGCCAAGTAGATAAAATTTACCTTTAGAAAATTCCAATTGTCTTTTAATCACTTTTTCTCCCAACACATTGTAAAATATTTCACATACTGATATTCTCTTAATTTGGGAGTAAAAAAGACGTATTTCTGACATACCGATTTTACTGGTTAAATATGTTTTCAAACCTTATGTTGTTTTTCAGCAATATTTCATTAGTTTAAAAGGTCTACACTACATTATTATTGTATGCCAACTCCAATCCACATAAAAATGTATTTCTTAAATCTGCCGCATGTTCATATTACATTCACTCTCCATCTGTGAGGATTTAGTTTAGGAAGACAAAACAAATCATAGTTTTGATAGTATGTGCAGGACAGATGCTGTTAGGGCTTTTAATAATGTACTGACTCTGGTCATTGTTAAGGCACTCTTCAGAAGAAGAGTTGATTTCTTAAATTTTCTGGTGTAATATGGAATTAGCTTATTAATCAGCTCTATTTTAAAAAATTAACAGAAAACCTTTAGGTAGGTAGCATCAAATTTGAGATCATGAACAGTAGTTGAAAGATAGGCTATTTGTTTGTATTATAGTATGATTAAATCATAAGATTTTTTTTCAAATTACATTTTATTTTTATTACTAGAATTTCCTCACTCCTCCCTCTATACACGGGAATGCCGAAAATACAGAAAATTGTCATTATGTGGAAGGATAATTTAATGAACAGATTTTTAAAATATGGGCATAAACCTCTACATTTAGGCTCTTGATGTAGTTTGTGAGGTAGACTGGCTAGCTATATAGTAGGTGCTCAATAGTTATGTTTTGATCAAATGACATTCAATGTAGAGTAGCACAAAGTGGTATTTGAAGTGCAAGCAGGAAGCTGCTTTTCTCCTTTAATCTCTTTTCTATACTAATGGGAATTGTAACCCCGCACTAACAGCACACAGGCATTGTTTCTTTGATGTAGCTTTTCACACTGATTCAAGCAGGCTTTACCTAGCATAATAATATTAAAACTCACTTACTTTTTCTGCCCTTGCCCTTCCACCTCTGTATACCTACTCCCTTGGTTATCTGATTTATTTTTCTGGATATCATTGGGAATAAAACCTATCCTAGGAGAAATTGTAAAGTTAAGCTTAACTGTTAGTGTTAGTATGAATCTCTTACGGAATGTTCAAAATAAGCATAATAAGTATAACTAAATAACGTAGGCAAGTCTTGACAATTAGAAAGTAAATGCACCATAAAACTCTTCTCCTACTAGAGGAAGTGAACACAATGTCTCACTACAGTGTTGAGCATCTTATGATAAATTATTGTCCCACAAGTCCACAGCAGGGAGACCAACAAAACACCCATTGACATGGAAATGAGGAAACAACAGTGGAGATTGTAATTGTGATTGCTGTGGCTTTATTCTAGTCTTATGACTGTCACCATTTTTTTTTTTTTTTATCCTTACAGTCCTTACAGTCCCTCTCTCATATTTTAAGTACATAAAAATGCCTTGTTAACTAATATCTAACTTGTAGATAAACAGTTCGCTTGATTGAGAACTCCAGAAACAGACTTCAAAGGGAGTTAACAGTTTCCAGACCCTTTGGTGCCCAAATATTGACTACTAAATCCTCCCCAGACCTCTGCTTAACCAGCTCCAGATTTCTCATCAGAGAAGGCTGTGGGAAGAAAATTCATCATGCTGACGGGGTGCCCTAAAAGAGGAGCTCTCCACTCCCTCCTTGTTAATTCTTTTGTTTTATTTGCCTCCCCTCCAGGCTGCCTGAGAATCAAGCCAAGGCCAGAAGACAAGATAGATGGCCTTGGCTACCTCCTCCCCTCCAGGATGCAGCCCTCTCCCTGGGGTTTTGGAATTTCTTCCTTATCCCTTGCTCAGGCCTCTTATAATAACCCCTGTCTGAAGTGAAGTGACATACAGCCTTTGTGACAGATGTCCACTGTCCTCTCAGGATGCTGGCTCTTGAATAAACTTGCCTTCCTTTTACCAAACTCGTCTCCTAAGTTATTGGCTTATGGGCTGCAAACAGCTGAACTTGAATTCGGTAACAATACATATTTATTTGCTAGGTTTCACAACATTAGAGGGAAAAAAATATCCTTAAATTTCACAAAACAAATAAAGTATGGTTGGAAACATTTTTTTTTAAACTGTATTTCCTAGAATTTATTTTTTTAAAGGGATGTGCAATTATTTTTAACATCATCCCAAAATTGTCATGTAATGAAGGTCTCTCTCTTGGACTAAAATCATTATGCAATTATTAAGAACACTCATATTTAACTCTATTCTTTAGTGCGATTTAACTCTATACTTTAGTGAATTATATTAAGTAGAATTTCCAGTATGACTCTTTGATTAAAAAAATTGCCAAAGAATATTTTGACAGAAATAACAATTGTCATTACGAAAACATAGAGCTAATTTATCTAGAAAATATGAGTGTTATTTGTGTATATGATTGTAGAGTTTAGTCAAAATTGGCATTTAGGGTGTCATTAAAAAAAAAAGATTGTGTCTATGAATGTGTTATTTCAAATGTCATTTTCTTTCAGATGTATTAAATTTGATCTTCAATACAGTATAAAATTTGCTAACATGTATTGCAGGGCTTCTTTTGCTCGGGAAAATGGATTAAAATAAATGTCATTAAAAAGAATAAACCAGATACAAAATATTGCCTTGTATTTACAGATAAATTTTAATGGAATATTTCATGGTCTAACATAACCCAATGACACTAATTCTTGTACAGCCTTTGGCTTACCCTGTATAACAAAATCTGTTATTTAAACTATGAAATACCTTATGGTAAGTGAACTTCCAAAGACACAAAGAAAATCTTTCATAAATTTAAAAGCTTATCTCAAATTCTTATTGGCATAAGCTTAGGATGGATATATTATTAATTGCATTATCTTAGGTAGTTGAAATATATAACACTGGTTAGAGTGTGAAAATTAAAAAAAAATAAGTTTAGGTATTTTTGCTTCTGTTTATAATCAACATTAGTAAACACACATAAGTGAGTGTAAAATTACAGAGTTTTGAAATTTTGGTAATCTCAAGCAAATTTCCCTAAGTCAGCAACATTTTTTAACCCTTAGTCAGCATATTACAAGGTTCATATATTCCAAGTGTAACAACTAAATAAGATGACAAATAAGATTAACATTTATTTTAATATCGCTTAATTTTTAAAACTCTCATTTAGAAATTTACCAAAAAAATGAGCATTATTGAGAAAATCTAAAATGAATGAATAATGTATGCAGTTCAAAACAGATATGCAAAATAATGTGTTCAGTATAAAGGAATATGTTTTGTAACAACCTTCATAACCTGTCAGTGAGGAAAAAAGAAAGTTCCATCTTTCAATGACTGTTTTCAAGCCTAAGAAAGTGAACTAAATGAATAGACAATTCAGTAATGTCCGAAGAGAGCTAAAATTCAAATTTTATTTTTCCATATGTATCAGACATTTTTTTTTTTCTGACAAGACTTTACTGAAAGATGAAGTGCGAATGGGAACCCTGTAAAAATGTGTATCAGAGTTGTACATGACATATTTTAAGCGTCACTAAGTACACATTGAATACTTTGTAAGTATATAGGCCTATCAACATGCAAGTGTCATGTACCTAACATTACAATATGCATTTTGTTTTTTGAAAATGTAAATGATAACAATAGATTCAATAACTGAATCTATTGCTTAATTTTGGTGAATCTTCTTTACAGCACAGCATTTATTTTTATGCTGTCATAAGTATACCCTTCCAAAAGTTATGAATTTCATATCATATAAATAGAACATTTCATTTTTGAAGCTACATTACTGGGAACACCTGCATTTCTGGGTAACATTTTCAGAGATAAGTCTTTAAATTCTTTTTAACATGGCACACTTGTTCCAATGTTGGTTATATTGAAATATTTATGATAAAAATGGAGCTTTCTTGAGGAATATTTTTTGGTTGAATGGAAAGCTAAACAACCAATTCACAAACATTGATGTGAACTGAATATGAAGAAAATAAGTTAGTATTCTCAAACTCATACATCCTTGGGTTACTACTTAACTGCATAATTGAATCTACAATAAGTACATCAGGTACAGTTGAATAAATTTGTAAAGATATTAAAATTTTATACATTTATAGGAGAAAGAGTACTAGATTAAAAAAAATTCTAAGTTTTCTATTTGTGAAAATCACTTAATACATTAGAAACAGAAAAAAATGAAAAAGAAAGAGATAATTCAGTTTACATTTTATAGTTTTTTTTAACCAACTGGTGACCATTGCTTTCAATCATCAAATATTTTATTACATATAACTTTACTATCAGCAAATATAAAAAGTGCCTACTAGTATCATGTACAAGGACAAGCATTTGAAGGAAAAAAAAAAAAAGCATTTGAGGTTTGACAGTACTGTAAGAGAAGTGTAATGTGGCATTTCATACTGCACTTAAAAGTCCTTGTAGGAATCACTGCTGTTCTGACCCTGGATGTGGGAAAAGTGCTTAAGTGCTGAGCCCTGGTAGGTTTTCTTTTGCCCTTGCAATCTTCAAATACCTTTAAATTTTCTTCTTTTGAAATATACAGCATATTTTATAAGGGTAAAATATTTTTTTTTTTACAATTTTTTCATATTTGGGCCCATTCACTCCAAAATAACCATACATTTCTTATAACTAGCATATATATATATATGTATATATGGAAGAGATGATAAAGATTTGATCAAATATTATTTGTAACATAACCACATAACATAGAAACATCTTACTTTAAGCATATATTATAGATTCAGATTCATAATTTAAGATATTTTCATGTATCTCTTTTTCCTAGAGGAAAATCTACTTTGAAATTGTCATTTCCTTTTAGAATAATTAGATTACCTCATTTAAAACATTCATATTATGTCCATGCAGACAAAATAAAGTGGATATTTGTGGCAATATTTTGCATTTATTATTCAGACATTATTTGCTAATGAGGAAACAGTCTTAAATACTTAAGTTTTTGTCTTATATAGATAATACTGCTTGGGAAAGTTAATCATATACATAATTTTTACTTAAAAGCACAACATTGATCTATAAGAATTTGTTGTATTTTAAATATTAAATAAATGGATTGCAAAGTGTTGCCATTTAAATTATTTTTTTAAAAATCAACACAATTGTGTTGTTTTAATATTAAATAGGCAGAAGAACTGTCTTTATAAAGTTATAATATTTTGTCCATAAGAAAGGTTGATGATAGAAAAGGAAAAACAATGCAGATCAATATACCACTGAATACACTAAATGAAGTTGGCTTTTGTGATTTCCCAGGCAGTTGGGAGTATAATATTGATAACCCCAAAAAAGCACTTCCTGGGATATATATAGTAAATAATTATTTCTTCAACTTATATTGAAGTATCATAGCCCATGTTAATAGTGAGAGGTAGAAGGATTATTGTAAGTATGCATGGCAGAAACCTTACCAGCTATATCCGAAACTATTGCATTCAATATTAATAATCTCAATACATAAAAATGCTGATGATTTTAGAACTCGTTCTTATATGTTGTCCCCTATAACTTTCTTTATAATCTTGCTCCTTTCAATCCATTGCCTTTGGAAGGGTATAAGTGCAAAAGGCATGTTTAGGGTAGAATAAGAAGAGAAAGGAAAAAAATAATAGAAAAATAAAAGATACAAAAACATTCCCATTAAGATATAGTGAGTTTAAACTATTAAAAGTAAACTGTATATTGTGCATTTGGTTGAATAGATTTGTACTTATAATAAAAGTACCACAATTAATTAAAACATACACCTATTTCAAAGAAAGTTTAAGAATTCCAAATTTAATTAGATATGAATCAATGTTTCTCTCCTGTAATGTTAAAAATTAGGGCAAATAATTTGATTATGTCACATCGATAATTAAGTAAAAAAAAATTAACCTGTTACTGAATCAGTCATTATTTTAATTAATGCTTTTGTATGTGGGAGGTCAAGATTAGCAACCTCTTGTATCTTGTTGAAGAATTCTTTAAAATCCCTTCACATTAAGTATCCAGCAAAAGAATTGCCGATATTGCACTGAGTATATTTCAATATTGCCAGTGTATATTTCAAAACAAATTCTATTATCTACACTAAGATTTCCTCTTTCCCAATATTCAAAATGCATATTATAATTACAGGGGTTTTAAACATCCATACAAAGCAAGTACAAGATACTTACATGTACATACACTGTAGTTACCTATATTTTGCATAGTTTTTAGTGTGTACTTTGTGCCACTTAATAAAAAGCATTACTCAGTAATTCTTGTTAGGTGTTTCATTTATTTCAGTTGTTGTTGTCAGTTGTTTTTTGCTTGTTTGTTTGCTTTGTTTTGTATAGTCATCGCAGATTACATTTTTAAAAGGGGATAATATTGGATGTTTTTAGAGGGTTCTAAGTAATTAGCAATGTGACCAGGCAGTTGAAGTAAGATATGAGGTTTTGTATTTTCTCCCTGATTAAAACAATATAAAAATTTGTATATGTCATTCATTAAATTATTCTTAAGTCCAAAGAAAAAAGAAAAGTATTTTAAATGTTCCCCTTGGTAACACTTTGCAATAAGTGGCACTAAATTACACAATAACTGCTATATTACATGGAAGAACCATCACCGTCAAACAGCTGCTGTACATGTGCCTATATGGAATTTCGAAGCTATTACAATCATGAGTACATAATTACAAGTGAGCCTGTCCTTTTAATTGAGATATTTATATTTTTACAAAAAATAAAAATAAATGAGGTGTTAGCTTCTTTGCCATATTTAGGAAAGTTAGTTTTCTTTCTCTATTTGTTATTTTAATTGTGGGATTTCAATGCAAGATTAATCATCTTGAATCAATATGAGATCATCCAGTTTCTAGATTAAACTCCAATATCAGGTTCCTTAAACTGCTTCTTGAATTCTCTGGTAAAAGAAAAGAAGTTGAAATCAATCTCTCTTTCACACTTACACACACACACACACACACACACACACACACACACACAAAACTCTGCTCATGCTCTCTGTGTTTGCTCAAGCACTCACAAACTTTCCTTTTCCTTCCTAATTTTGCTAATTGTTCTATCTAGGATACTCAAAATGGGAAAAAGGAAAAAAATGCTGCTTACACTTTTTTGATGGAGAACAATCAAATTATACTGTAAATAGTATATTAGCAGAGAATAGCTACTTTGGGTAAAGAATAATGTTCCATATTCTACTAGGGATGTGGATGTGTCTGTGTGTGTGTGCACACTCCTTCCGCCGAGTTCCGTAGCTACTCTGTTCACTGAGCAGATATAAAATTTGGCTCTCTGTGCATACAAGTGTGCATGTTTCAGATTTTGTAGTTGACATGGTTTCAGTTAGAAATATTATTTCATTTTTTTCTTATTTTCACATAGGTAGAATTTTTACAATTTATTTCCTGATTTGGTAGAAATTAAATAATTTTTAAATATAGGAAAATATGATTCCATTGCTATTTTTTTCAGTAACTAAAAATAATATCCAATTCAAATCTATTTTAATTGGTAAGATATTTGATTAGAGCCCACAAATCATAATATATCAGTTAGTTTTTATTAAAGAGTTTTCATGAGGTTTTATATTACTCCAAAGGGTTAAAGAATAAAAAATCTTGAAATGCAACCACTTTTGGATTTCTAATTTTATAGTGTTATAAATAATGATTGAGTTATTTGGGCAACAATTTAGCAGTTGGAGCCAAGTAGAATACAGAGAAAATGAAGAGAGTTGTAAATGCAGCATCGATGAAGAGTAGCAATTTTCTAAGTGCATCCTGGAATTAGGTTTTAAATGGTAATTGATGATGCAGTTTATACAACTTACTTCTGTAATAAGAACCTTTCTATTTGTAATAATAGGATGAATTTTGCTTTATGGAGTCTTTCTAAAGATTATGCATTGAAATATATGAACAATTTATAAACCTATCCTAGTTTCAATGTGTCTAGTAGCACCTACCTGATTCTCTCAAACTACCATACTATATTAACATATTATTGCATTTTTCCACAGATGGCATGAATTGAACTGTAAAAACAAGCATGCAATCACATCAATGCAGACTTATTTCCTTAAAATGTCATACTGTATATGATTTATTATGTTAACACTCAACCACATCATATTATTTATGTTCTGTATATTCTGAAAAAGTGCTGCTTGACTGACATCATCCTTTTTCTTTTGTAAGAAATCAACAAGATAAATGCTTCAACAATCAAAAAAACAATTTAAAATTCTAACATTGTCTTTAAAAGATTTATACTTTTCTGATAAATAATCTAAGATACAGCACCCTTGTCTTTCATTTGCTATTAAAACATGATGTCGTACTCAACCATTCTCGTCTTCCCAAAATAAATTCCAAGATAATATTTTTCAAAACATAGGCCACATGCTTTCAGACATCACAAGTATAGCTACCATCTTTTCATATTTGTTTTCTTCTTAAAGGTGAAGTGCTTGTGAATCAGAAAATATTTTTTATCTAACTGGATTTTTAATCTTTAGCATATAATAAATTTAATGAGAACTAATCTAGCAGTACTGTATTTTACTAGAAGAATAATATGACTTTAGATTGATTCTGTGTTGTATTTAAGAATACAGCATTTCCTAATGGTTAAATACACAAAAATTTCAGAAATAATTCAGAGAAAGAGATTTTCACCTTGAAGTTAAAAGCATGGCAGAAATTCTCTATCACTCACTGTTTCATAAGTTTGTACCTCACAAAATGCATAGACAGGAATTTAATATAAAGAATTAGTTCATTTATACAGAAAACATATCTTAAACACTTCTTTTTGGCAAACCAACATAGGTAAGCAGCTCTAGAACTGCCAAATTAAAATTTGTAAATTTTTAGCAAACTAAGAGTTTATTTTTAGGTTATTATTCAACTGTGGTTGTAATTTAAAACCTGAGGCTGTGCACTGGTTGTTAGCTTAAAATTACCTTTCCTTATAACATTGTGCTTCCATTGTATAACAAATAAAAATTAACAAGAACTAGAAAAATTTGTTGTTGAACAGTGCTAGGACATACAGACAAAATACTAATACATGTTATCTACTTATAATATTGGTATAAGTAATATCTAAAGGGATATAATGGACATTAGAAAATGCTTACTTATGACTGAATTACCTACAGCCAAAAAAGTTAAATATGTATCAAATAATGTTTAATTGGATTAATATATGCACTATATACACATACTAAAATGTCTCAAAATTGTGCCCTATGGATACTTCAGTTTTGTTTAGGCAGGTGAGTCATTGTGGAGCAAATAAATTACAGAATCAAATTAGAGAAATGAATGAGATTTCTTTGATTTACAAAGCAGTAAAATGTATCTAACAATTTTTGGTAAATGAAGCTAAAATAACCTAATGGTGGGATCTATATAATTACATAAAGATATTATGACATGATTGCAATTCATACACATGGCTCCTGTATCAAGTACTATATTTTTAGATAGCAAACTGATACAGCTTTACCAGTATATCTCAAACATTCCAGAATCTATACTACAGTGTTTTCAGTTGGTGTGTCCTAGGGCATCTTTTTAAACATGTCTTTGAAGAGAGACATGTAGAAAACATCGTAAACCTCTAATGTCTGATAAAATTTAAGCACATTAGCTCTTTATCTAATCCCGTTCCTTGTGAAAGCTGTTCAATGACAAACTGACACAGTCTATGGTTTAAAGGGGGGACTCTGCATACATTTTTTTCAATGTATAAAAACAATTCAATATCATGATCCAAGGAGATGATTAACATTGTTAAGGCTGTATATTCAAGCACTGTATGTTAAAAGAGGAATGGTGTGGAATTTAGGCAGTAAGAAATGTCCTGCATTATGAATGGTACAGTAATTAAAGAATAATGCTTTTGACAGCTGATTGTTGGTATACACTGGCTACTGATAGCAGTATGGTGTGGAAGTTAATAAAGGTAGCAGAAGATGGGAGTAATGAATTCTGAAAGATGATAGCCAGTTTTCTCCATCAACCAGCTTGATAAGTAAAACTCAGAATCTTGGCCTGCATTTTAAATGAAATACTCTTTTTTCTCTTCAGCGTTGACTTGGCTGCCTTCAGCATTGATAATGGCTGTGTCAGCATCTGGTGCATCTTCAGCTCCTTTAGCTTCATTTGTTAAATATGTTCCTGTGGGTATTGGGAAAAAAAAATGTTAGTTTTATGAGACTGGTAAATAGCCAACATTAAAGCTACATTTATTTAGGAAGAAATTTATGCCAGTTTTCTTATAAGTTGGAACATATTCTGAGGCATAATAAACCACACAGTTCACCCCTCTAAAGTTACATACTTTTTTTCAGTTTTCAGGTAAATGTTGTAGATGAAGTTGTGGCCAAATTAGAGGCAACAGCCAAACTGGAATGGGTAATGAGTACTTTGATTTCTTTAATGATGGATACAGACCATGTGATCCATGCAGCTGTAGCAATCAGGATCCTTTGTTAAGGTGTTGATAATGATCACATCAACTGTGTCACCATTCATTTTGTTAACTCCATTTAAAAAGAGATTATATCAATAGTTTTCTACCTAGACCATTGCAAAATATATATATATATATACATATATATATTTTTGTCTCACTAATATGTCCATGTGTGTGTCCGTAAACCTACAAACAAAACATTGACCAAATGCTTAATGTTCGTTGCATTTTAGTTCTACAGATAAATTACTAACTTGCTTCCTTTTTTACTTCTTGAACCTGTGACTTACTCTGTGATGTTTGGCCATTATTTTGCTAAGCCAATTTAACTTTAAAGTTGAGTAAAATAATCAAGAATTTCCTAAAATACTTTAATATTTATATCTCTCTCCTTCTAGCTCTGTCTCTCATTCTGTCTCTCTGTCTCTTGTGCACGCTCATAGAATATTTCATGGTAAAGCTAGTGTTTAGAATTTTTTGTCAAAATTAAGAATATTTTATTACAGATAACCTACCTTTATGTCTTGCCAGATATCGACCAAGCAGAAATATAGAACACAGCGTGACAAACACAACTACAGCCACTATCCCTCCTATAAGAGCATGATCAGGGCCAGTCTGGCCAGACAGAGCATTGGGATCTAGATGATAAAAGAGAAAAAAAACATTGCTCAAGTTAGCATGTTATTTAGTCTCAGTTTATATCTGCATTAGAATGAGTTATTTGAAATTAGCATATTTCTATTAAATAAATTTTCATTAATGTGTATTACAACAATGATCTAGTCAACAAATATTTATTTTATATCTATAATGTAAAAGACACCTGTGGCAAATATAACATTTGCCACATCAATCACTGTTGCTATTGAGTTTACATTTTAAAGAGAGACTAGATAAACAAATACACATATGATTTGCAGTTTTATATCTTTCCTTCCTTCTCTTCTACATCTGAAAATATGCATGTGTATTTTTTAGTGTGATGAACACAGCTACACCATTTTAAAATAAAAATGTCACAAGAAAAGTTGGGGCTGGATATGATAACTTGGAATTTATCATTAAAAATATTATTGGAAGCTATAGATATTGATAAACTACCCAAGAGAGTGAGTCTAGGTAGAAAGCAAAAGTCTGACAATTGAGCCCTGAAAAACACTAATATTTAAAGTCTAGAAAGAGGAAATGCTTTTAGCAGATCAGGCTGAGAAGAAAACAGGGAGATAGATAGAAAAGATTCTGGAGAACACACTATTGTTCATCAAAGGGAAGAAGGTATTTCAAAGGTATTACAAACAGTGTTAAGTGTTACTACTGATTGAAGGTGGAAAATGAATACTCAGCATTGAGGATTAGATGCCTGTTAGACTTGTAGCTTTAAAGGAAGTAGTTGGAAAGATGTAGATTAATAATATACTTTTATATTCTGCCTTTAGTAAGATAATAAAGAAGATGAGCCCAGTAAAGTATAGCCAGTTTGTAAGCAGAAATAAAAAAGATCAAAAGAAAGCCCAGACATTTAGGTACTCAAAAGTTTGGAAAATCAACTATTTATAGATGTTGCATAATAAGGGATAGAACTGAGTGAAGCTCTGGGCTACAAAATCCATCAAGGCTCAGCCCTATAGCAAAGATTGGATTGAATGCACTGCCTACCCTTCCAAGCCCATTGTTACATATAGCCTCATAGTAGCTGCTTACAATCTAAGAGAGGGATTTAGAGACGAGAAAAGGAAAGAAATAAATTAGGCTTGGCAATTACTCAAAAGACCTTGGAGTATAGTTATAGGCACACAAATATGACACATAGATTAGGAGTTCATTGTGTTTTTTATTGAACTATTGTGCCAAAGAAACATATGTCTACATAGAAGAAAAAAAAAAAAAAAAGACTATCTGAAACGTCAGTCTCTGGAGCCCCAAACCTAGTGAAAGCAAGAAGTGGACTATTAAAGCTGTGTAGTTGTCATGAGGGGTATATTCCCAAACACTTGTTTCAGATGTGGCCATGGAGTATGACTGACGAGGTTGAATTTCCCATAAGGTAGCATCGAGGGAAGCAAAAAACAAACAAACAAAATGAACAAAACAAACAAACAAACAAATGAAACCCAACAACACAGGAGAGAATCCAGTTTCTGCAAGAAACTACAACTAGCACCAAGGCAAATGAATCTTTTAATGCCAGTCTGGCATGTTTCTATAATTGCTACAGATAAGTGATCACTGTGTTTGCCATTCTTCCTTTATTTCTAAATGGAAGCATTTATATAAAGGAGCATTTCTCAGAGATTTATTCTATCACTGCATTTTGTGTGTGGGTGGAGAGGTTCATTGATAACTTGTCTTTTGCTTCATTTGTCTCTTAACTAATGCATCCAGATACGATGAAGATGATTGTGCATATCTATGATCTTGATCTTTGGGTCAGATATATTGGCTTGATGGGTCTTTAGGTTGTCTCTTTGGACAAGGAATGGCAGTGGTTTGTGTGAGGAAAACAAGATGAAAAAATATTTGGTGATCAGAAGGGTATATTAGGGCAGAGATTTTTAGCTTCCAACAAACTTGTTTCTTTTTCTTTCAGTGCACAGAGCTAAACATTTTTCACTGTCACTTGCAGTTGAACATAACCATGTGATTTGTGTTCTAGGCAACTGAATGAAGGCCCAGCCAATAAAAACTTCCACATGTAAACTTGCAGAGCGATCTCGGGAGATAAAAGTTGAAAATGAGAGAGCCACAAGAATAAGTAAGGTTATGGATTACTAAATCTCCACCTGGAAGAAAATTGCCAACTGCGATCACATAAATTGAACTGCTTGAGGGGAAAAAAAGAGTTTATTTTCAAAACACTGAACATTAAAAGGTTAATCTGTTACCACAGCTGTTATTAATTTTGCTTTGTATTATATATTTCTTGTATTTTCCTAATCTCTGGCATTGGTTATAAACCCCAAGAAGAAAAAAACAAAAAAGAGCAAAAAATAAACTTGGCCATGCCTCTAAATTCTCTATTTCTATCCTTGCTTAGATACTTCAGAATTAATTTCAAATCCCACCTCTTGATCAAGTCCCACATACAGATTGTCATAAATCACATTCATTTTATTTGCTGAATATCTCTCAGAACTGAGCATTCTTTTAGGAAACTGAGAAGTCATTCTTGTTCATACACCTCTGTACTTGTTTTATTTCCTGAAGGTAAATTCTGAGAAGTGGTATTGCTGAATCAAATGGTACAAAAATTTTAAGTCATTTGTAAATATTACCAAGTTATATTGCAGAAAACTTGTACGAATTCACTCTCCATCAACTGCATCTGAGTGACTCTTTTTCCCCAGATAGTACTAACATCAGATATTTAAAATAATTTTCAGTCTAATATTAAAAAGTGTTAAGTATTTTGTATTTATTAAATTATAAGTTAACAAAAATGTGTCTAAATATTTTTGTCCATATTAATTTATTAATTTTGAAATGTCCATTTATGCAGTTTAACCTTTCGTCCATTCAAATTTCTGTTTTAACAGCTCTTTCAAAAAACAAAAAAAACAAAAATTAACATTTTCAGCAATTTCTTTTATTTATTCTTCACTTGTGGTCTTTTCAGCCATAGAAACATCTTACAACTTTATATAATCAAATCCATCAAACTTTCCTGTTATGATGTTTGACTTTTGAGTCATGCTTTGAAATGCTTTTGTCATGATAAGATTATACACATATAGATTTATGTTGTCATCTAACACTCACATTATCACATTTTATTCCATCTAAGACATATCTTGGTCCATAATTTGAGGCTAAAATATAAAATATAACTTTAATTCTTATTTGACAACCAGTTCTCCCTACTCTATTTCTTTCATCGATAATTTTTGTCACCATAAACTAAATATCTTCATATTTTTTTTATATTTCTGCATATTCTAATCTATTTTATGTGAGAGATTTATACATGTAATCCTACACTAGTATTGTATTTTTAAAAATCATTTTAATGCTTTGAATGATAAATCTCAGATCAGGTTCAGAATAATTTTGCAAGAAATGAAAATATAGTAGATTATTTATTAGAATTATACTAATCTATAGATTTTCTTAATATACTGTATTTTCCATGATCATAATATGATTCTTTCATTATTCAAGCCTTTAGAATCTTTTAGTAAGTTGTGTAGTTTTCTGATACATGACAGCATGTTTTCATTGATGTTATTTCCCAGTTCTAAACAATATTTTAAATATTTAATGTTTTGAAAACTTTAATACTAGTTTAAAAATGCGTTATTTTTTATTAAACTTTATTTCTTATTTCTTTTATTTCCATTCATTTTTTGCTTTGTACTTTATTTTCTAAACCATTATGTTTAGTATTTGTCAAGATTATATTTATCATTTTTTAAATTAAATTAAATTTTATTTTATTTTAAAAATTTTTTAATTAGTTTCAAGTATATAGTACATTGGTTAGACATCTATATAGTTAATAAAATGATCCCCCCAATTGCTCCCTCTCTCCCCTGACTCTCCACATAGCCAATGTATTAATGCTAATTGCATTATCTATGCTGTGCTCACCATCCCCGTGACCATCGTCTGCTACTAATTTGTATTTCTTTAATCCTTCACTCATTTCTCCCAGTTCCCCAAAACACCTGCCCCTCTGTCCATTACCAAATTGTCCACTATATTTGAGAGTCTGTTTTTGATTAGTTTGTTCTTTTTATTTCTTAAATTCTGCATATAAGTGAAATCATATAGTGTTTATCTTTCTCTGTCTGACTTAAATACTTTCTAGGTTCATTAAAGCAAAGTCTTTTTCCATTCCCTTCTTTTTAATATGTAGGGGTCTTGTTTTCTTATCCTTTCAGCCACTCTATCTTTTGGTTGGAACACTTAATTTTTTTCCATCTGGTAGGAAAGTAGTTGTTTCCATTCTTTATTTCTGTTTTTGATACATGTTTTTTTCTTCTTAAAGAAGACCCTCCAACGTTTCCTGTAATTCTGGCTTGGTGATGATAAATTCCTTTAGTTTATTTTTATCTCTGAAGCTCTCTATCTATCCTTCAACTCTAAATGATAGATTTACTGGATAAATTATTCTTGATTGTATATCTTGGGTCTTCATCTTGTCGAATATTTTTTGTCAAGTTCTTCTCTCCTGCATAATTTCTTTTGAGAAATTAGCTGCCAGTCATATGGGTGTTTCCTTTATGTAATTATCTATTTTTCTCTTGCTGCTTTTAATATTCTTTCTTTGTAGTTAACCTTTGGCATTTTAATTATGATGTGTCTTGGTGTGGGCCTCTTTGGATCCTTGGTTTTTGGAATTCTCTGAGCTTCCTGGGGTTTTATGTCCATTTCATTTACCAAGTTAAGGAAGTTTTCTATCATTATTTCTTCAAACAGCTGTTCAACATCTTGATTTTCCTCTGTTATGCCGATCAGATGAACATTTGGAGCCTTAATTGTGTCCCATCTTCTCTTTAAGTTATTTTTATAATCTTGGCATCTTTTTTCTTGCCATTCTGATTGAGTGTCCTGATAGGCTTTCCTGTCCTGTAGATAGGGCATGTGATCCTCTTCTTTATTCACTTTGTTTATTCCTTTGTTTATTCCATTTAATATACTTCTCATCTCAGATAATGTGTTCTCCATTTCAGATTGGTTCCCTTTTATAATTTCCATTTCCATTTTTACCTCTTTTTTGGAGTTCTCTGCACTTCGCAAAGTTCATTGAGCATCTTTATAACTAGTGTTTTGAACTCTGCATCTGTTAGATTACTTGATTCCATTATATCTGGGTCTCTGTTTTGTTCTGTCATATGGTTTCTGCTTCTTTGTCTTCCCATTTTGGCTGCCTTTCTATGTCTGTTTCTATATACTAAGCAAAGCTCCCAAGTCTCCCAGTCTTATTAGTGTGGATTTGTGAAATAGGTGTCCAATGGCACAGTCCTGAGAGGGGTTCAGCTGCAGGCCAAATTTAGCCCAAGCTTTTACCCCTCCGGGGCCACCTGTTAAGATTCAGCAAGCAATCAACAGATGCTATGCTTATAGTTGCCTCAAAAGGCCACACCAGAAACTGAGGCCAGCTGCCTCCACCAGTGTGAGTCTCAGCAATGAGCACCTTACTTGATAAGGATACACATTGATTTGGCTTAGGTGGAGACTGAGTTGGGGTAGGCGGGATTTTAGGAAATCCTCTGGGAAGAGCGACCTTTGTTATCCAGTTTGATGACATCACAGTTATGGCAGCGCTGTGTCTGGATCGCTGGTAGTTGGGAGGGCTCAACAGGGAACAATAGATACCTCTGGCACTTCTGCACCAAGTAAGTCTTGCCTCAGACCTCACTCTGACAATGTCTCCCTATAAGTCCCTGGTGCCCCCTAAGCGCAGCTGATTCGGCACTGGTGCTCAGAGCAAGCAGGTCTATCACTGGAAAAATTCGCTTGCGGACATGGCCCCTTTAAGTGGTGTCTGTTTCTGCTGCTTCCAGAGCCTTTGTCTCACTCAGTTGCTCAGGACCAGGCAGCACAGCATCCTCGCCCTGTCCTACCTTCTGCCATTGCAGGGTGCTTTCTTGGATTTCTCTGTAGTTGTATGGCTTTTTCATCTAGATACCAGGCGATTCTTCCTTGCTGCTTCTCCTTGTTTCCATCACAACTTTGATTTGGTTGCCAGAGAGATGAACAGAGCTTCTATCTTCTACATCATTTTTTTTCTCCCTCTATATTTGTCATTTTTATTTTCTGATCATCAGACTTAATTTTCCCACTAGATTAAATAGAGTTTTAATTGTACTCTTAAGATTTTTCCTTTTATTATTAATACAAATGCTATATATATTTTTTCTACTGCACTAGTTAGTGTTTTGTGTACTGTAATGTCAATATCATCCTGATTCTGATGATTTCGGAATTACATCGAAAGCCTAAATGGACTAGCCACAATCCTCCTTTTGACATCAGTTAGTCTCTTTACTGATCTCAATATTTAGAGTTAATTTCATAGTCCCTATTTAACTAATATTTGATATTAAAGATATTTATCACTTGATAATATGCAGCTCACATCTTTTCAAAAGAAAAAGTCATAAGAACATCATTCTTGAGCCTTAGGTATCTAAGTATTATTTTGCTGCGACTAAATACTCAACTGGCTAAAGAAACTCTACTTTTTATCTTTTTGACTTAATATTTCAGAACAATTTGTCAGTGTTTTTACCATTTGTTTTGCTCTCTCAATAAATCTGATATTCAGATTTTCGTTTTCCATTCTTTTTTAAGTGACCTGTTTTTCTACGATTGCTATCAAATTTCTCAGATTTTTCCTCCATTATATTTTGAGATTTTACGTAGATTTTTTTTTGTAGTTTGTATCTAGACAGAATTTTGCTTCATTTGTAAACCTAATATCTTGTTAAAATCAAAATAGTTCATTTGTTTTTCAACTTATAAATTTTTTTCAACTCTACTTTTGATTAATATTTATTCTTTCTATTTTCTTCCTTGGAAAATCTAATTCTGCACTGGTAAAAACTCCATATTTTATGATGTATATATGTCGTTCTCTCTATCTTATTTTTGTAATCACTTTACTAATTTACATATTGTTTTAGTTATATTTCCCATGTTTATTTTCTATTTAGTTGATTTCATTTTCTATCATTTCTTATTCTTCTAAAAAGATTTTGTTATTGATTGGCACTTTAATACACTCTCTAATACCTGTCTGTACTTAGTAGACATTTTAAATAGTTTTATAATGTTGACAATAAAAGTGATAGCTTTTTATTATTTTCTTTATTTTAGTATAATAATTCCATTTAAACATCTGGGGAAATGTTTTTCCTTGGTGTGCATACATTATTTCTCTTCTTTTATTGCAAACATTTTTCATTGGATACAAATTAAATTTTTTTATTGTTTATAAATTCTTGCATTTACTTATTTTCATTCTTATTGTTGAGATATTTTGAAAAAGGAGTCTTTTCTGATGCTTCAGGTGTTTATTCCTGCTCAACTATAATGCTGTAGACCAATCCACCAGCAGAAACTATCTTTGTAACTGAAATATGGATCCTATGACATCTGTACATAGTGGATGGACTAGAGAAAGATACTAAGGATGTAAATCGTTATCGATGAGAAATTTTATTGATTAATTTCATATACTTTTGTCTGTAGTCTTCACTTGCACCATAGGACCTCAGATAGTATAGGTCATCTCTTCCTTTTTTTTTTTGTACTAAAACAATTTGATCTGTTAGAATTTCTTTTAGATCGATTAACTTTATTTCAGGTACATTTCTAAATATATCATGACTTTCAGAGAAAGTAATCTATTAACACACACTTATTTAATTTTATTCATGAATGTTCTACATGTATTCTTATAATCTATGAAGAAAACACTTTAATCTTTAGTCTTCATTTCATCAACAAAATAAGTCAACATTTAGTTATAAGATTTTTAAGATTTCAAAGATAATATGAATATAGAGAATGCTGCTTTGCATTTCTACCCATAAATGTATTTTAAAAAAACTAATATTGTTGGTTATGCTTTTTATTATTCCTTCATAACTGTTAAACTAAAAGTCTGTCCTTAATTTCTATTCTTAGCAACTAAAACAAGCGATTGAGGTTGAGAATCAGATAAAAATCGTCTGAACAATGCAGAGATAATACATAATTTAAATGTCTAAGTCTCAGTGAGAATCTCTCATATATCCTTCCTCTCAATCTTCTCTTTCTTGTCATAGCAATAAAAAAAAAAGAAAAAAAATGAAGCACAGCTTTCTAAAGTTTCTCTACCGATAGCTGAGTCTTCATATTTATTCAGAAAAATACATCATATATCTTTAAAGACCATTGTACATTCTCAAGCGTTGGCCTGTGATTTTCTGCAGTTAGCCTGTTAACATTGGAGTGAGTAAATTCTAATTCAATGGACAATATATAGCAGTCTCTTTTACTTAACAATGCACAAAATACACAAAAAATAAAGAACTAAATATTTCTGAGCTTAACATTCTTCAGTTAAGGTTATTGGACTCTTCATAAAAGATTTCAAAGACAAAAAGTTGTCAAATAATAATATTTAGGGTTAATAATTTCTGATATTAAGAGGACCAGAAAATAATCTTATAGTTTTATTTACAATTTTAATATGGGGAAATCCTAAATTATATGATTATATCTCTGATGTCATTGCTGGGGATATCCATCATCAAATGTCTGTCTTGTCTATCATGTTATATGGCCCTTAAAATAAAAAGTACAAACTCTAAAAATAGGTCTGATGTTCTAAGATCACAGAATGAAGAAATTGTAAATCTACATAGTTTTTAATTCAAGTATTAAAATTTTCTTACAATAAATATTTATATTGTTACCATATATGATTTTCACTTTGAATAAAATGCTAGGTAAGAATAAATTTAAAATAATTGTGTTAAATGTTTTAAAATTATATTCCAAGACAAATTTAAAAGAAATAATTATTGTACATTAAAATAAATACATTTTCAAAGGCAAATTTGAATTAACAATTACAATTTTTTTAAATGGCAAAACTAAGGATATGAACTATATTAAGCATATTAACTCATTTATTTGTGAGTCTGATAAGACATTTTTACTGTTTTCTTACTAAAATCTAATAAAAACTATATACAAAACTGTTTAAATGTCAGGGTTCAGACTACAGGTTTATTATCAGTACTTGAGTATCAATTTTAAAAAAATATGGAATAGTGATTTAAATAGACTAGAAAATTGCTGTTTAAATCAGGAGTTAAAGTAAAGTTAAAAGAAATCTTAATATACTTAGAAATATAATTCAATGTCAATATTGGAAAATAGAAAAGGAAAGCCGGAATGAATAGAAAATGAATTAGTGATGAAAAGCAAGTGCCTCTTAAGCAAAAGTCTCCATAGTTCCCTAGTAAGAACCATCAGAGTTGTGGAACAAGAGTTAAATGAATCAATAGCAGACTAGAATAAGACTGGATCAAATATGATACTGGGATGTATGATTAAAGCCCCTTCAACAATAAAGCCACTCGTATAGCTAGTCTGTGCCCATTTTGGAATTAATAATTTTTTTGGGGGGGGGAGTGATGAAAACTCTTGGAGGAACTTCAGTTTAACAACAAAATTGTTAAAAAATTATGAAATTAAACTCATAAAAATAAGGTATAACTGAAATTATCACCTTTAGAAACAGACAGCATAGAGATTTTTCAGATTTTCTTATATAAGTGATTCTCCAGCACAATCAAATGATATTTAGCATTTCTAGTTAACTCCTTCTTTTCTGGGAATGTACTTGTACAGTATATTTAAGACTTTGGAAAGTAGAATATTCTTTTTTAAAAAAACTGTTGTAGACTATATTTTGTCCCCCTCAAAATTCATATACTGAAGCCCTAATCCCCAATGTAATGGTATTTGGAGATGAGATCTTTGAGAGAAAACTAGGTTTAAATGAAGTCATGCGGTGTGGCCCTCATGATGAGATTAGTGCCCTCATAAGAAGAGAAAAAATATCAGAGAATATCAGAGAGCTCTCTCTCTCCTTGTCTCCCTCTGCCAAGTGAGAACACAGCTTAAAGGCAACCATTTTCAAGCAAAGAAGAGAACTTTCCCCAGAGACTAACCATGCTGATACCCTAATCTTGGTCTTCCAACCTCCAGAACTGTGAGAAATAATATATTTATATTGTTTATGTCTCTCAGTCTATGATATTTTGCAGCCTGAAATGACTAATATAGAAACTACAGCATGATCTTTTTTTATGTATTATCTCACTTGAATTATTTGAAAACTTAAGGCAATGGAAATTAGGTTTTGGGAAGTATGGATAATCCATATTCATCCCCAGCCAATGATCTGTAGACAAATAGAGCACCCAAGTTTGCACAGATGAATTCCTTTTAGTGAGTCACCTGTAATTGAGTTGTGCATTATATTAGGTGCTATAGTGAGTTACCCTGCAAACCCTTGGCCTCCATCTACCCACACACCAGTGTTCTGTAGTGGTTAAGATGTAATGATTGATGTCAAGAGCATCACATGAGATTAGCCTTGGAATGAAACTATTTTAGGTTATATAGGCAAATAGAAGGAAAGCAGTGGAACGAAGCAGAAAAAAGTCAGTGAAAATTTTTAAAGTATAAGAAACTGTTCACAAAATCCTGGATTTAAAAATTGTTTATACCAAACCTTAAATCACTTACTGCTATCAGTTTGACTTTAGGCAAGTTTCTTAACCTTCTCACTTTAGAGTGTGAATATTTCTTATTTCCCAGGAGTGTCAAAGACTAAATGTGTTACCGCGCAAAAAGGGCTTAGAAGAATGTCTGACACAATGCAATGTAAGTACTATCTAAATGTTAGCCTTATGTGGTGGGGGTGGCAGGTGGGGGAATGTGGAAAGTATAAACTGCTGTGTAGAAAAATATAGGTTCCTTTTGCAACTTTTTAAGACTCGGTCAAGACTTTATGTGGCAATTTTAAGTGTTTGAATATTTGAGAGAAAGGGGACTATTAACAGAAAAAGATTTGTATAGCATGAGATTAGATAAAATGAATCTGGTGGGAGTCTGATGGATGAGGATTAAATGAGAGAATAATTAATTGAATATTTTATCTGTGCCATGTTCCGCATTATAAATGGCTTATTTTATTCAATGCATATAAAGTGTTGACTCAAAAATCATATTTATTATTAATATAAAGATTGATAAACTGTGGGACAGCTTGCCTAAGCAAGTTTTTGGAATAACTTTTGAAAAGCTTTAAAAATAATTATGGAAGTAAGTTTTTAGGATGTATTAGATGACTCCTATTTGAGAATAAGATTTTACTGAAGTAATATCTAATGATTTATTGTTTCATCTAATTATATTCTCTTTTCTTCTCTCAAAAAGAAAATTTGATGCCCATCTATGCTAAATGATCCCCTGTTAGTGCTGTTTCTTTATCTTGTAAGACTTTCTTTTTGTATACAAAGTGAAAATAACAGTGATCCGTTTCTCTACATCAATTAGCCTTGAATAGTTTTATTCAAAAGATTTTTCTCCTGAATTAATTCACTTGCTTTAGTTTCATTTCCCCCCAAAGATATGTGTTCTTGAAAATAAGAGTTACTTCTTACACTTGTAATATAGCTGCAACAGCACTTTTACATAGTTTAGAACCAAACAAATTGAGAGAATGAATGAATAATATTACACTCATACTGAATTCCAGAGAGAACTTGGATCTTTAGATACCAATTTGTTGTGCTGAGCAATGAATTACTGTTACTTCATGATATTAAATTATGTGTTTAAATATAATAATACTGCTACTATCTAAATATTTTAAAAATTAATTCTAAGTGAAAATGACATCTAGATTTTTATTTAATGCTTTGTATAAATTAATACTAAAATTAAAATTGAATTTTTCTATGTATTTAAGAGCCTATTTTCCCCCTTTTTAAATACAGTAATGCTTCAGAAAGAAGGTTACTATGGTAAAACATTAGAAATAGTTGCACATAATTAATGGAAAAAAATAGACTGTCCTTTGGCAGTATATGACATTACCAAAGTCCCTGAAGAGAAATACATCGCTACATCATTCAAGGGTCATCTATTATCTTCTAATTTTATGTATAATTACTGTTTCTGACAAAAATACTTAAGAACAATCTCTAAAGGATAGAAAACATGAAAATATATTGTTCTTTATGTGTTTGTAGTGATTTACACAAAATTTTAACAATGAACAATGTGTATAGGAACTTTAAATATATAGGTTCTAAATTAATGCTACATCATACAATAAGTTTTCAATAACAGAGAAAAAAAAGTCCCAGGAAAAACAACACTTAGCCTTTCTTCTCAAAAATATATTTATTGTACTATAAATTTGTTTCCACATCAGGCTGATAAAAACAAATGCCACCACAAGTTTCTCTGAGTACTATTAGTACATAGATTTCCTATTCAGAAAGATTTTGACAATAATTATAACATCACTGTTCTGTTTGTTTTGTTTTGAATTTAGTGTTTCGAGGTTGTTTAGCTTAGAGATATTTAATTTATAAAATGCTTCAGTAAGTGAAGAGTGATTTCAGAGACACAAACGTGAAGTGTCACTGCATCTTACTTTAATTTCATGCATTGGGAAATAGATTCCTTCTCCTGAGAATTTCCTCCTCTCAAGATATATTTATTTTTCATGACTTATATGTTTTCTAATTCTATAACACTTGATTTTGTTAACTCATGTTATAAATAGTTAATAATGCGTTGGGCCCAAACAAAATATATACTTGTATAAGACACTCTGTTCTAAAGGACAATAATTTAAGTGAAAAACTTCTCTTCAATAATTTAAGTGGAAAACTTCTCTTTAAAAGATGCTCGTATTTTTAGGTAAAGTAGGTTGTAGAATAATCTGTTCATTTCACTGATCTTTCTCTGGTGAACTCAGTATAGTATTTCCTTGACTACTTCAAGTGAGGAATTTTTTCTCTGAAGAATTTAAACAATCCACAGAGGACTCTCAATCAGCATAGGAGTGTAGCTATTAGGACCAAGGGCCCTTCATAATATGTTTTACCTCCTTTAGCACTGACATGCAAAAGTGGGGAGAACTTCCCAGAAGGTGATTACCTGTGTGATAACAGGAAAAAGGTGAAAGAAATTAATAGTTTTTAAGGTTATCTATGTGACCAAACATAGATCAAAGGAAATTTTTGAGTAACCATGGGGTTATTTGCTGCTTGGAAAAGTCAGCTAAATTATCCATTAGGCATGTGCCATAGAATATAATTTTCCTGCATTAAACAGTAGTCTCTTTAAATCAGAAAAGATCTGAAATAATATCACTCGGAACCATAAGACCAAAATACTAGTTTCAGTTTAACCTTCTTATAGTTTCAATTTTCTACATCTATATACAAGAATATATATCTGCTCTGTCTTCCTTAACAAATTATTGTTGAAATTAGTTTATATGGAACCTGCATTCATAAATCACATCTAATAGGTGTTCAATAAATAGAATGTGAATCAAATAATGTGCTTTATAAGGGTAGAGAGTAAACAAATCTGTATTTTTTAGTTCTGTTATTTATTTTCATGAAAAATATACTCAAATTCATTCTACAGTGTGCAGTATCTTTTACATTTATGTGGTCTGTATAAGCTGCTGGGTTATTATTATTATTATTATTATTTATTATTATTATTTTGTTGCCTCATGTCTTTCTAACTAGAACTGTTCTGCCTTCAATGTCAAGAATACCTAAATCTTTGCACATCACTGGTCTCAGCCTACACACATAAAATGAATAAATGAAAAAAAAACATTAAAAAGGAAGACAAATGACTAGTATATGACATCGCCATATGTCTATTTTGGCAATGTGTTCTGTGCAAATCTAAAAAGATGAATTACAGTATTTTTAAGTAGCCTAGAAGGTTAAATAATTATATGCAATGATTTCTACAGGGGAGTAGAATCCAGATTTAAGCATATTTCTTTTTTAAACTAAACTTAGCAATAACAACAACAAAAAAGGTGACCTGATAATAATTATATAAGTATGCTTTTATTTTTTATTTATCTTTTTATTTTATTTGCGCCTACAGCACCTGGTATTTCTAGATGATCTCTCATCCAAGTACTAATCATGCTTGACCCTGCTTAGCTTTCGAGAATAGATGAGATCAGGCACATTCAGGGTGACATGGCCATAGACTAAATAATTATGCTTTTAGAGAAAATAACAATAGTAGGACAGATTTATTTTTAAAATACTTCGAAAAATAAGATTAAATGTTTGACAATGAGAATATTTATAATGCTCAACATTATTCTTTTAATTCTTTCAATTTATACTATCTGTCCATATGCAGAAGTGATTGTGATGAAACATAAACAGTTAAAATGGTGGGGAAAGATCACATGTACAAACATGTTTATTTTTTATAGGCCAACACACCAACAACACAATACTAAAATAATTTCCCTTTATAACCCAGTCAGCTCTAAAATGTGTACTGTGTGTAATATATCACAGGCTCAAATTCACTCAAACAAATTTTATTGCATTATTTTTTTTGGATCGATTATTCTGGTGATAATTATAATAGTCATATTGTCTATGTTAATATAAGTTTTTTAAAAATCACTATGAATTGTCATTGAACCGGTTTCCCAGTTACAATAATGAATATATTCAGAAGCATATAATATACATGTCCTTTTTATACATCATTTAGGAGAAACAATCACATCCCAGTGAGAAAAGTATGTGAATGTTTTAAATATTAAAATCTTAAGCTTACTGGAATCTGACCCTGCTATTTTTTCATATACTAAATTTTGTTCAAATAAAAACTAAGTATCTTCTGTCTTGCTCTTACTTGTCCTTTATGTACTAGTTGTGTGACCAGTATATAACTTATTCGCTATCTGTTTCACATATGTAACACAGGATAATAGTAAAATGGGCCATGTAGAACTTTTGCATGGATCTGATGAGGTGATCCATTTAAAGGTTTTATTACAACACCTGCCTCATACAAGGTAATATTTATTAAAAGCATTATTCTTATCTTTTTATTAAATTTATCATGATAAGTGAGGTACCTAGCTCCAAACTGAAAACAGAACCTAAGGCAAACTGAATTATACTTGTATGAAAGTATTTTCATTGGAGAAAAGGTGCTATCAAGAGGATGTATCATGACCAATGTGTATTAGAAAGTAACTGAATGTCTGAACAGAAATGTTCTAGTGAACAGCTTTCTCAGGTTTCAGAAAAGATTCCTTTCTTGAGATCCTTTGTTCTCTCTGTATTGTGTTCTCTCCTGAAACTATTTCATGAGGGGATTGGAAGAGTCAAAACCAAGGATCACTGAGTTTCCTCCTCACCTCATAATCCAGAACATTTTTTCCAAAATGGCCAAAGCTGTAAATGGTAGCTAGACTTGGTAAATTCACTTATACATATATTTAGAACCAAAAGGTAATATAGAAAATATGTTTAGAGTTAAAATGATTGATTTATTGACAAGAAAAATTCAGCTTCTTGGTTTAATTAGAGTTACAAGAAAAAAAATGCATTAGGTATCTCAAATACTATATTATAAAAAGTAATTCAGAGTGTCACTTATTATTCTTAAAACTATTGAGTAGATTTACTTATTCAGCTATTAAAAAAACTTTGAAAGAAGTCTATCAAATTCAGTGATTTTTTTCTAACATGAATTTTGAGGAAAATATTAGTGTAAAACTCCAGTGAAGTTAACTCTTAGAGATCTGGCTCCATTGTACAAAATTTACATATTTAATATCTATCAAGATCTGCTATATTATAACCATCATTAATAATTTAATAATCAGAGAGCTTGCAGATCTAGACACTGAATATGAAAGAAGTAGCTGTGTGCATTTTTCTAAGTATAAAGTAAACTCCATTGTTCCCCAAATAAATAAAAATAGAGTTTGCACAAAACATACCATGCTTAAGTTATGTCAATACTTTCAATTTAAACACACATAACATTTGCATATTTCATAAATTAATGAACTGTGTATTTTTTAATTTAAGAAATAAGTATGGAAAATGAACTAACTAAGCCTGTAACAAATTCTTCAGAGGAAATTGACTTAAATATTAATGAGTGACAGATATGTCTATAAAATAATTCTGTTCCTACGAGTTAATATATAATATGCTTATATGTAAAATTTTGTCCTATATTATTGTTAAAAAGCACTAGGACTAAATTCCTGTTATGCATAAAATAATTATTCATTTTTACAGTTATTACATAGCATTTTGTAGTCCAAGTATACAAATAAGAAGACCTAACTGAAAGCTCTGAGATGTGTTCACTATGTCTTGCAGTCATAAAAGTAGATTTCTAAAGCCTTTTTAAAGTGGTACCTAATACCTAAACATGCTCTAGAATTTTAATGAAAGAGATTTTTATGTTTTCTTTACTTAAGCAAGTCCCATACAATTTAGAAAAAGAGACAATGTCCTTCATAGATATCATTAAATATATAATCTAAAATAAATCATATTCTAATTGTGACTGGAAACCTAATGTAGTAATAATCAGTCTTCCAAGTTTAACATAATTGTTTATTTCTGTTTCTATAATAAATGGAGTATTATTTCTCTTCTTTCTCCTTTCTCCCACTTCTACATAAAATCACTTTTTCTGCGTTCTTTCCTAGAATCTGTCATTTATTAAGAGTTCAAATTGTCTTCCTAGATAACACATCAAGAAAATAATAAAGAATTGTTATGTTTTCAAGGTCTTATTGGAAAGCTACAGCTCAGCACCACAAATAAATGTTAATATCTGCTTCTCTCTTTTGTTCACTGACTCATAATTTTTTTTTAAACTTTACATATGAAAGAAATTTTAAATCTATATTACTTGTAAGGTTGTTATTAAGTATAAAATAGAAAAAAAAGTCTTAAAACAGTTCTTTATCAAAGAAGAACTTAAAAACCTGTATTTTTCAGAAAAAAAGGTTCATCATAAAAATGCAATACTAAATGAAAGATAATCTCAATTAAATTTTCTCTTATAGGCAGAGAGATTCAATTAAGTATGAACTGAATGATCCTGAACAGTATACTTTACTCACCAAGGCTTGGTTCAATCTTTTGTAAAATGCTGTCTTTACTGATCATTTATCTTATAGGATTGTTGTTAAGGTAAAGTAAGTTTTGATATGGAAAGTTCTTAGCATGGTGCCCAGTACAGAGTAAATTTCTTTTTCTGACTTGAAAATAAAATGACATAAACATAATACAAATTTCCAAATGTAAAGAAATATGTAAAATTAAGTTAAACTCTTCCATTACCCTTATTCCTCCAGAGATAACTTTTATCCATTTTTAACAGATGTATTTTTCAATGTTCTTTGTATATACTAAAATCGTTCAGCTTTGCTTATTTATATAGTAGTACTATGTGAAAATATTGAAGTAGAATAGTTATGGTTTACTCATCCAATATTAAATAAAGTTTTGCTATATGGCATTTTCCTAACAGGAAAATTCTGACAAGTGACCTTTTTGATATTTTCCTTTTTCTATTACTAATCCAAAAAAAATCTCATACATTTACTTCCACTAAATTTAAGTAGTAGATATCCAGAATCTGGGTTTGGGACTAGAAATGTGGAAGTATTTCACTTCAATGTGCCTTTTTTGGTGTTTTGTTTAATTCTATTTTGTGAGACATTGGCCATGTAATCTATATTGAACATTATCTATTCACTACTCATTGGAGGGAGACCAATTGAAATAACATAAGTGAACAAGGTAATAAGCAGTATTTTGGACTGATCAGGAGCCCCTTTCTTCTCTTACACAGGTTAACAAAGCTTTTACTTGATTTTACTTCTTTGAAGTACAATATGATTTGTAGCAATACTCTAGTTTAGGCAGTGATAGATGTAAATTCTGTCCAGAGGGTCGTGACTCCATCAGTTTGCAATTGACAAACTCATTTTCTGACTTCTCTAGAGACATTAATAAGACCTTGAATCAAAGGTCCAGTGTAATTACCATGTGTATTTCAGATTAAATAAATGTGATAAAAGCTTCCATCTGGCTGTTGATCAAACATGTGGGGAGAAGCTGATTTCCAGTGACATACTGCAATATGTCTATTGTAACAGTCCCTGATGCCTTCCTGTAAATTACTTACACTTGGGATTACTTGACTTAAGCAGACAGAAATATTACTCACTTCTTAAGTGTTGCCCAATGGGAGTTTATGACATGTAGTCTAATCTTATACTTGTTAAGGAAGACATTAAGAAATAATGGAACCATGTTTATTTTACTAAATGGCAATTGTGCTCAAACTGTTTGAAAAAGGCAAACTCAATTTCATAGCAGCCAGACTTGTTACTGATGACAGAAGACTAACATCTAAAGGGATTAGAATTAAGATACTGGATAAATGTTTGGTTACATTATAGAATGCCCAAATTTTGATAAATGAATGAAATCTGGATATTTACTTTAGTAAATAACATCAACAGCATTGAGAGCTAAACTGTCAATTTTGGGTTGAAAATTTCACAGATGTTGTGTCAGTCATCATTATCATTAACATATTTATATTTTAAAGAAAAAAAAGCTAACACATTGGCTTCTAATTAAAATATAGGTAAACAGTAGGAATAGTAAGTTAACCTTTTGGGAGATTGTATTGGAGTAGAAAAAAAAAATGAAACCAATCAAACCACTGTCGTTTGCCTAAGAGAAAAAATGCACAGTCCATTCCTAGCTGTTATGTTAACATAAAAAGTCTCAAGGATAGTGTATGACTCTGGATTTTTGAATCTTAGCATTACCCGCATTTTTTGACCTAGGTACTTATTTTGTTGTTGTGGGCCACAGTCCTGTGCATTATATAATTTTGCAGCATTCCTGGGCTCTACCCAACAGATATAAGTTTCCCTCAAGTGATTACAATAAAAATGTCCCCAGACAGTGGCAAAATATTCCCTAGGGGGAAAAAAAATCTCTAGTGTTTGAGAAGCAATCATTTGGGTAAATTTGCTTAAGAGAAGCAGAAGGTCTATGGAGAATAAGTAAAAAATAAAACAAAACAAAACAAACAATAAATTACCAACTATTAAGGTCCTTGACAATTTACGTAGAATGACTTATATAGATATTACATTTTTAAAAAGTAATCACAATTAAAAATATTTAATTTTAGAAAAATGCTTATAAAAAGTCAAATGTAACCAAATATTTAATCAAGATTCATATAGGAAAGCTAAAGGAGAAATGAAAAACTACATCATCTACTTAAACTAGGTATAGAAAACAGAATGTTATGGTATAAAACTGGCTTTGATTGTTTTCAAAATACTAGTCCTTAATAAGTATTTTGAACTAATCTAAATTCCATTCTTTGCACAAGGTTGAACTTTGAGCAAAAAAAAAAATGAGGCAGGGAAGAAAATAACCTAATAGATGAGAGTGTGGGTTCTGGACTCAGATTTTGTGAGAATCATAGAATCTGACTTTGTCACTTTCAAGCTATGACAGAGTTTCTCTGTTCCTGAAACTCCTCAAATGTAAGCAAGGGCAAGAATAGTATTTACTGTATAAGGTTACAATAAGGGGGCCTATATAAAGGATTTAATGGTGCCTAGCACATTAAAAGAATATATATACACATATATAATTATTATTATCATTGTTATCATTAAAAAGAAAATGTCTTGGTCTAAGAAAATAAACCTTATAGTATAGAGAAAAGAATTTCAGTTATGTATAATAAAAGAGAAAATCCAAGAAACTTTCTTTTCTGATAGATGGGAAGAGACAGCAAATGAAAATTTATATTGTAACAAAGGAGGAAGGACAGTTTCAAGGAATATCTGTCTATGTAGTCCAATTTAGCAGTACATGGTGATATATTCCAGAGTAGTTGAGAATTGAATTATGAGTGCACTCATCAACTGTTTTCAACAACTCAGAATCCCTGGAAACTGGAAAAGAGCCATTGGAATACTTGCCTTATAAAACAAGCAAACAAAAAAAAAGGAATGATTCTGGAGATTAAAGATAAATATAATTATCTTGAAGTTCCAGGAAGACTGAGGATAAAACAAGGCTAGAACACATTAGTCAATCAATTAAAATCACCAAGAACAACACAGAAGCCCATTAGATATCCTACCCCTCCAATAATAACAGTTTCTATGGAAATAATAAGTACATTTAATGCATATATATGTACACTTAATTATTTTAATGTAAGGATAGAAAGTGCCAAAAAGAAGCTCATGGAAGCACTTAAAATTATGGAGGAGAGTAAAGAACAATTTGCACCTTGCTGTTCTACTTTCCAGACTGTCCATCTAAATCTTTATTTTCTCTAACAGTGATTTCCAAGTCTGTTACAAGAGGCAGGGCAGTATGATGGAAATCTTAAGTAGGCGTGGATTGAATCTCACCTAGGCAATTTACTAACTGTATATAGCCTTAGACAAATTGCTTAACAATGCTCTATTTAGCTTCCCTCCAATATAAAATAAAGATAAGACATCTACTTTCTGAGGGGAGAAGAGGTAGGTAACAATTAAATTATGTTAAGTTAAATTATGAAAAATGGTCATTCATGTTGGTCCACTTTCTTACTTCACCTCAGAAAAAGGCATAGAATTTAGAATTATAAGAAATTAATTATTGAGAATATAGTTTGGAGAACCAGGCCATGGGCATGCTAGGGAAGGGAAGATGGGGGAACACATATAATTAAAATTAGGCTATGATCAAGTAGGACAAATTTCAAAGAAAGTAGCCAGCATGAGGATTAATGAGAGTTTAGAGGGCAAGGTCTGGAGTTAAGGTAGACTCTGAGTCAGAAAAATGTCATTGGATAGCAAGAACTGCAGAGACAAGCAAAAAAAAAAAAAAAAAATCTATATATTTCCTTGGGCATGGAATTTCTCCAATAACTTCTAAGAGGCAACTGAAGATTTTTATCCTCATAGTTTCAGGCTCACTTGATTGTCTTCTTTTCCTAGAAGTCCATGGTGGCTAAAAGACCTCACTCAATGGACTTAACATATGTTAAGAAGTTAAGAAAACAATATAGATTTTTTTTCTCTAAAGCTAACTTTATTTTTATTCACAAGAGGAAAATAAACTTTACAATCTAATAAAAATCTTAGCCCTAACTTATTACTTTCTAGTAGTTTCTATAAGTATATGTTTGTCATATGGTGTATTTTAGTTTCTGCCTTAAAGTATTTATTCCAATAAAGAACGTATTTTTTTAAACCTTAAAAACAAATAAAATAAATTTCTAAAAACTTCTTAATAATTTATTTTTCATTTAAAATCTAGCCTCTTGAAATATGCTTATATGTTATAGATTTTCTTTTTTACACAATCTACAGAAATTCCATCTCTTCCAATGCCTTATTAGATACATTTTTGGTACTTTTTTCCCCAAGAAAAGGTGTCCATAATCATATTTTTATTCTCCTTTCATTATAGTTTGCCTCTCTCTCTCTTCTCTCTCTCTCTCTCTCTCTCTCTCTCTCTCTCGCTCTCTCTCTCTCTCTCTCTCTTTCTCTTTCTCTTTCTCTCAAAAGCACTGTTATCATCTCAAGTTAAATCATACATGGGAAAAACCATGATTAACACCCATAACAGTCAATGCTTAATTTAGGCTGTAATAAATATTGCAAAACTTTCTTTTATATATTTATATTACATGCAGTCATTATGGTAATATATTTGTGCTTAACTAATTAGCAAGAAGGGTATTGAAGTCAAATCATTAAGCTAACTTTTTGATAGAGAAAATGAAACCAAGAAATATTTAATTATACCAAAAATGTATAGGTGATATCATTGGAAGAGAACTCTGTTGATTTAAAATCTGCTCATTGACTGTATAAAAAACATGAAAAGATAAGTTAGACAGTTATTGCAGAAAAGATTAGTAGTTAAAAGCAAAGAGATACGAGCATTAATAGAAATAGTAATGAAATAGAGAATAGAAGAATCATAAGTAGGATGTTGGCAAAGAGAACAGAATAGTGAAGATTGATGTTAGGAAGAACTAAATATTGCATATTTGAGCCAATAGCAAAACAAACAAAACAAACATAAAAAAAAAATTACCCTTAACAGCAAAAGTAATAGCTAAAATTAACTAACATGCACATATCACCTTCTTTTCTATGTTCAGAGCGCTGCTCTCCACATGTCACATGAAGAAACTTCTTTAATCTTTACAACAGCTTATGAGTTAGGTACTATTTTATTCCCATTTTACAGATGAAGTTACAGAGACATTGAGGGGTTAAGTAACATTCCCCTGGTTACAAAACTAGTAAAGAGATTTATAAATTAATCTGTCTTATAGAGGAAGAATTTGACATCAGTTTTGGCCATGACGAATTCGGAGTTCTGGAGATCCAGAAAGCGGTGGCAGTTAAATCTAACATTCTGGGGAGAGATTCAGACTAAAGAAAAAGATGTTCCATTGTCGTGATAGTGGAAACTAAAAGAGAGATGGTAGAGAGGAAAGCAGAAGAGATTTAGAAAGAGAAAGTAAAAAATATATTAACATAGTAGTCAGACTTTAGTATGAAACTCAGAAAGATACTTGAACACTACTCAGAAGAATGGTACAAAGTGAAAAGTATTTGTCAAAAGTTATCAAATAATATTGAATGGTTAAGGATATTAATGACGAAAGAACCAATGGATTCTGTAAGGAACTGAGAATGAGAAATGGGGGTATAAAGTTGATTATAAAGAGTTCAAAATGTGTGTTTGTTGTGACAAGAAATGAATAGAGGCCATGTTGTGAATGACTTTATATACCAGGTTAAACACTTTGGATTTTATTTTATGACAATAAAAATTGTCATAATTACAATCTAAACACCATTCTGTCTACAACATGGAGACCGGACTTAAGGGAAACAAAATTAGAGACAAGGAAGACATTTAGGAGGTATTTGCAGTGATCAAGGTGAGAGGTAAAGGATGCCTGAAATAAAAATAATGGTAGTAGAGGTGGAAAGAAGTTAAACCATTGGCTGGATATTACAGAAAGGATTAAGAAGGTTTAGTTCTAATCAAAATAAAAAGAAAGGTGTCACAATTTACTGAGAGTCAATACAGAAGGTAGAATAAGTTTGGGACAGGATAAATGAGTTTGTTTTAGGACATACTATCACATATGTCTCTATAGCATAGTGTTGATTTCTATTGGGTAATTGAACATAAGAAGCTAGAGATCAAATGAAAGCTCTTCACTGGATATAGAGTTAAAAGTAATCAGTATAAGGATTCTCACTGAAACTACTAAACTAGATGAGATCCACCAGGAAGAAATGAAAAGATAAAAAGGATAAGAATAGAAACTTGAAGATATGAAGTAGATCAGAAGCCCACGAGGAACACTAAGAGAGATGCTAAAGAATTGGAACAAAAAAATAAAAGTGTGTTTTTTTTTCCCCATAAAATACAAGTGCAGAATATTTCAAGAATATTTAAGACTGTCACTGAGATATCAGCTAAAACAAAACTTCCCAAACTGATGTAAATATATTAATTGACTGTTAGTACAGAGAATGCAAAAAAATAAATAAATAAAACAATATCTTTCTGAATCTTTAACTGATCAATTTGACAACTCAGAAGAAAGAATTTTGTGTTATATATAAAAATGCAATCAAAATTGAATGTCCAAATTTTTTTTCCTTACATTTTTTAGCCTATATCTGAAGAGAAACCTGATATATATAGACATACTCAGAAATACATTGTACATATATTGATACTTCAATAGAAACATCTGTCAAGTACTATGAAGATAAAGAGAATAAAATTTAGAAGCATTAGAGTCCTTGGTGACTTTGATAAGTGAGTTCGTTCTGTGGAGTGTGCCCAAGTTTGTCATGAATCACTGAACGCAGAGGCCAGTAAAAGTCAAAACGATTTGCGAGGGAGAAAGTTTTCATTTTAAATGAAAGATAAGATTGAATAAAAAGAAGAGATTGATATAGTATGGTCTTAAAATACAGAGAAAATAAAGAAATAAAGAAATCTTTGATCTAAGAACTTCACATTTTCAGAAAAGTAAGAGAAGAAGTAGTTTGCAGAGAACAAGGAAGGCCAGGTTGGTTTTAAGGGGGTTTTGTACAAAATTCTCTTTCATACAAATTATAGTTAGCTCTGCACAAATGATTCACAAAATATTTAAATAGTTTTAATTGCCAAGTTTAGCGTTCTATCAAATTCTAAGTTCTAAATGTAAAATCAATGTCATAAGAGATTTATTTTCAAGTGTACTCCCAAAGAATAATTTATCAGAATATAATATTTGGTCACATCTGAATTATCATTTGAATTAGTTGATGAGTTTTTTTTTATCATTTATAGTTATAAATATAGAGTTTAAGAAATTCCATCTTATGCTTTTACTACAATATATAGATAGCTGATTGACTTTAATTTATTCAGGACTATTAGTATACTTTATAGACAAATCTGAAATGCATTATAACATATCCTTAGTTACTGCTGCCTGATAACAAATGGTAAGATAAGGAAGAACCTTTTATCCTTTAAAAGCCTAGTTCATATTTTATAGCATTGTTTACTAAATGCTTAATGTCTATTCTAGCTATAACACAGATGTCCTTTGAAACACCAGCTGTTTTTAAACTTTATGTACCTGTTTGTTAACTGGCAGACAGATTACCAACAGTTTTATACAGAAAAAAAAAAACAAACCCATAGCTTTCTATATCTCAAATTGGACGAAAAATATTTGAGTTTTCTTTGTGAAATATATGAAAACCTTAAAATTATAATGCCTACATGTTGTGCATTTGAATGGCAAATCTTAAATAATGTCCACCCCCAAATTATAAATTTAGTCAAACTAATAACAATGGAGGAATGATTATTCATTCACATACAGAGAAAAAAATCTAAATTAAATTTAAATTTAAATTAAATTTACTCCTTATCAGCCAAACCTCCCCCGACCCCATAGGTCTCATCTATTATTATAATTTCCTCCCTTTCTTATTTAAGAAACTGTCCACAAAAAGTTCTTTGCTATGATTTAGAGTAGTTAATATTTTAAAAAATTATTTATACCTTTGCTTTATTGTTTTTTCTAAAATGTTTATTTTAGAAAAAAATTATTTTATTTTTCTAAAATGTCAATATGACTATAAAAATATTTGCACCAATATAATAACTTTTGCTTTTTTGACTATATCACTGGTTGTATTTTCTAAAAATTTTAAATTCAAAATATTAGTTTCTTCACATAATTTTTTAAAGTAAATGATTTCTTTGTCCATTAGGTAATTGGTTAGCATATATTCTATGCTTCTATTCATTTATTCCCTCACTTATTCATTCATTCATTCCTACCTGCTATGTGGAAGACCCTGTGATAGGTTTAAAGTCAAAGAATACCTGGTTTCAACTCTTACAGTGTTTAGCTCATAAAGTGAGTTTTATCAACTGTTTACAATGTGATGAAATTGAGTTTCTGTGCTTATAAAAGCAAGCACTCAGTGACTGAACTCTTACTCATCTGTGTGCCCAAATCTGAAGCCAGTCAACCAATATGTCTTTGACATTGGTATTTAATTATCATATCATGTGATATGGACGAATGTCCTCAGGAACAGTAAATAGGGAATTCTTTGGCAGAAAAGCACAGTAAATTATTAATATTACAGTATGAAAGAGAGTTTACAATGAATTTCAGTGCTAGAAATGTCCTTAAGAGCATCAAGTAAAAGACGATAGAGAAAAAATAAAGTTGGCTAATTTAGTTAGTGGATACAAGATTTCAACAGTGACATTTATTTTCTTTCTTTATACTATAAGACCATTCATATTTTCTTATAGTGCCTACAAACAGAAACATTAAATTCAATAAGTATCACTACAATTCAGTGCAGGTTCTCTCTGTCTCCAAATTTCAAGCCATTACAACAGAAGCTTAATTTTGTGTACATCTCACACTTGTAAAATAAAAACATTCCTCGGAGGTATTCATGGATTAGATAGTCCAAAACCAGTGATATTTCTTAACACTTATCTATTAAAACTCTCTATATTACTTTTCTTTTTTTTTTTTTAAGTTTTCTCCTTTCTTAACTTAATCTTACAGATCTCTACCTTATTTTAAATCATCTTTTATCAATCGGATTGGATTATTTTGTCTTTGCTTCTCCTCTACCTACACTCTAAAAGTACATATTCTTCAAAGATTTAATTTCAAATTGCTTCTCTCTTAGTACTCATTCTCTTGTCAATATTATCCCTAAGACTATAAATTCTATGTTGATGACTCATATAAAAATTGACCCCTCCAACGTGCAAATACCATTCTTAAATATCAGTATAATGCTGAGCATTTACTCCTAAGATGTTCCCTGGAATGTTCATATCCAACAGGAGTAAATATAGTTGTGGTCCAGAAGCCAGAAATTTAAAATCTTTTTTTATTAGCTGAGGAATCTTTATCCTCTTAACTTTTATTTATTCATTGATGAGTGTAAATTTAGACAAAGAACTTTTTGCCTAATTCCATTATCCCTGGTATAAATCATGGTTTAAATATTTTTCCTAAGTAAATCCTATTATAACACAAATTCTCCCTTGCTTTTTCTCACCTTAAAACAGCAACAACCACAAAACATATCTTTTCCTTTGTTTCCCACAAATAATAACCCATGAAATCCTTCCACTTCCTTCCCAAGTTATTATCTTCCTCCTTTCTGATGTGTCCCCAGTCTATGACAGATAATTCTCTTTGACTTGAACCATCATCTCTCAAATTGCCTCTCAGCTTCTAAATTTTCTCCACTTCCTTTTGTTCAAAGCCTAATTACAATTACAACTACAAAGCACAATTATGATCATGTCACTCCTCCATTCAAAATGTTTAGTTGTTCTCCATTGCCCAAAAAGTTAGTGGCATTTAAGACTCACCACAAAAGTGTTCCTACTCACATTCTTCAGGCTTATTTCCCTTTTCTGGACATCAAAGTTTTTATCTTTTAGTCTAGATAACTTCATCCTAGATCTTTTCTCATACTTTTCACCATGGATCCCACAATTCATTGTATTCTTATCCATCCACATCAAGTCCCATTGTAATTGTAAGTATCTATTAATACTTCTTGTCCCTGGGTAGAAATCCTGCTATAAAAAAGCAGCCATTAATGTACTAAAATGTTTCACCATGTGCTATAGATGCCTTCTATAATTTAATCCAAGGTAAATAAGGTATTATTACTCCATTTTACAGATGAGAATACTGATATTAAAAAATTACTTAACTTCCTCACTCAACTAGAACATAAAAGTAAAGATTTTAATCCAGCTGTGTAAAGCTTCCAAGTTGATGTTCTTTCTTTAAAGCATTTTTTTCTTTTATAGAAATTGTTTAACAGATTTAAAAGTAATAGGAGTTAGTTTGAGATACACAAAAGTGATAGGAAGAAGTGAAACATATGGGTGATAAGCCTCACTACTCTGGCTCCAAAGAGAAGCTTTTCTATAAAAGGGGAGAAGAAGGGTAAAAGAAGAAAATATATTTTAGGAAATGATTTTTGAGAAACATCTGAACTTCTTTTGCATAACCTGCTATGCACTTTGCAAGCATTTATCTTATGGCACTAGATATTAGAATTTTTTTATAGTTATTGCTAGCCATTCTTCCCTTTATTAGATTGAAAACCATTTGAAAGTTAATAAAAGTGTTTTACTCATTTTTTTGTTGTTCACAATACTAGCAACTCAAATATTTGTTAATGAATGCTTGAATTACTGTTATATGTAAATATATAATATTATACAAAGATATTATGTAAACTTAAATAATACCATGACCCCTTATTCTTCACATGTAGTTCTATAAGTTGGTTTTTCACATTTATTTCTGGAAATCAATCATATAATGTTATTTTGCTGCTGAAAATGAGTGCAAAATACACACTTTTATATGAAATAAATGAAAAGAAACTCAACTCTGAGAACTACACAGTATTTCTAGAAAAGAAATTCATTGGATTATAAATTGGCAGCTAAATGCTAACTTTTCCAAATGGACTATAAGTTCTTTACTTGAAAAATAGTGGAATCAGAATTTTCTAAAATAAGTTAGAAGAGATCATCTGTATCCTGGGTCTTTTGAACCTCTGTATAATCATATGTCAATATGGATATTTATAAATTGCTTTAGGATGCTCCTTGAGAACAAATATGTGTTCATTTTCTTATATATTTCTAAAGCCTAACCAAGTATCTAGTTTATGTAGACCCTCTCATTGATGTTTTTTTGAAACTGACTAATCATAGTCTCATGAGGAGTATAATTTAAAAAAAAAAACTGTATAGTAAAACTATTTCAAAATAATTTTTTAAGTACTATTTAATAGTTGAAATCACACAAAGATAACTTCATCCTCAAGATATTCCTATAAACATGATGAGTCATTTTAACATACTGTCCCTCATGGAGCATTTTAATAAACGTGAAAATCAATTATAACAAAATAGATGTTATGCTGCTGGTGGCAATACTAAAAAAGAAAAGCACACTTCTTGTGACAATGCCGATAGAATTAGAGCAGCTATGCTTTAAAAAGATGTGTCATAAAATGGTTTATAATAAAACATAAAGAAATGATGGATGAAAAACTATCATTTCCTCACCACTGTGGGTGTGTTTCTTTTTCCTCATTTTTACCTTGGATTATAAATAACATTTCATTATGGGAAAATATTCTTATATTCTGATATATGGAATGCATTGCTGGAAAATGCTTTAAGCTCAACAAAAAGAGGTATATAAATTGTATGCAAATATAAATATTTCTGGGTTATCTAAGAAAATCTAATAGAGTAAACTAATGCTTTGGAGAGAAGAGTGAAATGTGAGGGGCAAGGTGAGGAAACTACACTGGAAAATTAAATTCAAAAATCTCTTAACACACTTAAAAATGAATGATGATCAATCTTTTTATTAAAATTATTATTTTCTTTTTAGAGCAGAGAGTCAGAATTCTATTCTTTTTCCTGTTGCTTTTTTTTCTTGAGTACTATAAATCTAATATCTTGTTGAGAAGAATCTATCAAAGGTTACTTTCTCTTTTTGCAAGATATTCTCTATATTACAAAGTTCTTGTTTGACCAAGTTAACTATAAAAATGCATATATTTGAACACTGTTTATAATTTTAATATCCTAATTTCACGTCAACACAAACTATGGAGCATCTACTACTATTAACTAGTCACTGAGAATACATACATTAAGTAGCTCACACAATCTAGTGGCAGAATCTGGCAGGCCAAGAGTAATCACAACAACACAGTGCTACAATTATCTCTTGTACCAAGTGATTTAAGAACATACAAAATGGGGGTGGATATGTAGATCAGGAACTGACATCTTTGGAAGGTTTTGAAGCATAAGTAGACATGCTCCAGATGGCAAGGCAGGGAAAAGACATACCCAATAGCATCATTTAATAAAGCATGGAATGTTCATTGAATTGCCGATGAAAGACATCTGTCAGAGAGTGATAGTGAGGTTGTGGAAGATCTTAATTTCTATAGGACTTTATTGCTTACATCATAGTTTCAACCAGTGTGCACAAAACAAACAAACAAAAACAAACAAACAAATAAAAGAACTTCAACAAAGTTCTCCCCTAGTCTTCCTTCTTACATGTTTTAAATTCATACACAACAAGGCAATTTAATGAAAATGAAGGGAATTCTGGAGTCAGGTAGACCTGGATTTGAATTACAGATTTTTCCTCATGGAGAGAACTTGAATATATATATATATATATATATATATATATATATATATATATATATGTTACTTAACTTCTTGAAAACTTTCTAATTCCAACCAATGCAAAGCTTACCTCTGACTTAGAAGCTTATAAAACAGCACATTCCCTAGAATATAATAAGTACTTGATTAATGGTAGCTATTGCTATTTTATTATCACTATCAATATTACTTTTATTTCATATGAACATATGTATATCTTTCAGAAAAATTTACTCCCTCTTTCGTGTTGCTAAGAAACATTTTTGAACCTCCTTCAAGTCACATTATATGTATTTATATGTTTAAGTTATCTCTCTTCTATGATTAGCCTTTAAATTCTTTAAGAATAGGTAAATATTTATTACTGTATTCTAGATGCTTAGTTCCACAGTTATTGAAAGATTGAGTTAAACAAATGAGGAATAAACAAAATCTTGTTATATAATAAATATACAATATAAGTTGTATTAGTTATATTTCATTTTTAACAGATAATAAGTTACTATTATTATCTATAATAATAAGATTAAAATATAACATCTACTTACCCTTCCCTTCATAAGTAAATTAGTTCACTATGCCCCCAACTTTCATACCAAAACCTTCCCATACCAATGGCTGAAGTAAATGTTTATCAGTTAAAGACTAAAAGAAAGATATGGTACAATCATTTGTATAAATGTCTAAAAAATAAGTGTAACTTAAACCTTAGGTGACTATGAGCCTAAAATAAAAATGATTTTAAAGTTCCTAAAATATGTTTATTTTAATGACCATATAATAAAAGATTATGTTTAAGAAAATATTTTGAGTAAAAAAAAAAAGTAAAGATGCTTGTATAAGCTCCTAGAGACTAATATTCCAGACAAATGTTAAGAAAACTGACACTAAGAAGCATCACTCATTTGTTATTCTGACTCCTAAATATATAGTCAATTTTGCAAGATCTCTGAAGCAATCCCAAATATGCTTGCCAGCAGAAATATTTGCAAAAGCACCTAATCTGATAAAAGATTTTGCTGGTATCTATAAAGCCTCTTTTTGTTTTTTTTAGTTGTTACAGATTTATCATTTACAGAATATGGACAATTGTGGAGTCAATGTACTAATGTCAAAGCAATATACAATCTCTCCTAATTACTAATAATATTCTAACTTTTGCAGAGCACAGGCCTAAGATAATTTTAATTTTTACCTGAAGACATAATATGTTAATATTCTATAAAGTATCTTTTGGAAGGAATATAATCTTTCTTTATTTCAATTAATGTTTATATGAAAATTCTAATGTATAATTCAGCAGTAGAGATTCAAATTAATAATGTAAGCCAGGACTAGTTAAAAATAATAAAACTCAGAATATGAATATGTATTGAGGTCATGATAAAATCAGAGACATAGTCTGTCCTGTGTTAATTGAAAAGTAGGTCAGAAGCTATATAGTAAGGTTTAGGCTTGTTAAAAGGGCCAACCAGACATGATAAGGTCAACTAGACAATAAAAAGGGGGCATTGTTTACCAAGGCTGTATCTCACTAAAGCTATTTGGGAAAAAGAAGATCCTAAGATGAACAGTGTCCTATTTACATATTAATGTGATTTAGCTTATCAACTGTGTAGACATTACACTGGCAAACTGCAAGTAGAGTTTTGGGTGACTGAGAAAAATTAGGGCAAATTTCAACTGAGATAGAAGCATGGAGAAGTGAAAAACAGAATATGGGTTTTGTTTACGAATTTATCTCTTGGGGTTACCCCAAGATTTATTGGAAAATAAAGCGAAGGAAAGAATTAAATCAAACCTTGAATTCTCCATAGTTGCCCTTAATATAAATGTCATAGTAAAATTCATGTCATAGTAAAATTTTGCGATTGGAGCTGAAATTAAGGGAGAATCGGTCATTCTAAAATCTAGCTGCTTCTAGATTGACAGTGTCAATTACAAGAAGAAGATAGACCTTTAAAAAAACTACAACACTGAAGATATGTATTACACTCCCTTCAGAAGTAAAGCAGAGATGTAAGTCCTTCTCTCAAAGGTGTTAAAAAGAGCTAAAACCCCATTCAGGATAATTGTGTTTTTGAGTAATGGGGTTTTCTACAGTAAGAATATATAAGAGAATCAGCCACAGTATGAATACTGTCTTTCACAAGATATTGAGTACAAATTTAGGTGTGTTAAGTATGTTCAAACATATGTTAAGATGTGACAGAGAAAAAAAAAATTTCCCAATTAATATCTAGCCAATACTGGTTTAAATACATATAGCATGTTAGATTTTTGAGATCTGGCTTTTTTTCCCCTTTTATACTATTTGTCATCACCTGGTTTTTATCTAACACACACTAGGAAAGGAATGGAGATAAAATAAGATCTCAATCAGAGGAATAACTTTCTTGGATGTTGCCACAATTTTCTGTCTCCTTTAAGCATTGTCTCAGTTTGCAATAATCAGAGGAGAAGCCTGTATATGGATGCTTCAATCAATGTCACTAAAAAACTAACACAATAGAAAGTTCACAGTGTTTTAAGTCTGCATGCTTTCTGTCAAGGATGAGTAAAAATGATATGAAAACTGAATTATTATGTAAGAGCCAGGAATATGAGTGAAATATATAATTATTTAAAAATGAATCTTTTAGGTTATATTTATTAAATAACCACATTTAGTTCAGAAAATGAGTGCTCACTCTCTCTCTCTCTCTCTCTCTCTCTCTCTGTGTATACCATATTATAATGGAAAAATTTAAATAATTATTATGCATATTTATAAAGGTATCAGATTTTACTCACTTTGTAGACCCAGTCATCATTTATATTTCTGACAAAAAGAAGATAATAAGATTAAAAGGGGAAAATATTTGAATATTGCAGATGAGCTTAAACTTTTGTGCTAATACTAGTGCAATCCAATGGCCCAGTTTTTAAGATTGCTACGTTGTCAAGAAGTCCTCTAAATTTTTAGTTGTTCCAGGGAGGGATGGAGGAGGGAGAATGAGGGGTAGGAGAGAGAGAGAAGTTGATTATGCACTATTCAGGCCTAAGAATTAATCTGATATTTTCAAATGAGAAATGTTTACACTTAAGTAGTACATTTTTATTTAAAACCACATCTTGGCCTGAGTGGAATCTCTCTTTGGCCCAAGTAAAAAAGTTCTCCATAGATATTTTTGTAAATATAAATATAAGAACTGATGAGATAATGTTTTAAAAATAATATTAGAGATGACTTGAGCCACATCTACACCAAAATTTTTATTCCTTTGGTCTAAAGTAGAGTAAATTACTGAGATATGATGGGAAGAAATATATTGCTTTGCAGAGCAACATAATTAAATAACATTAAAATTTTTCAAAGAGCAATTGAAGTGGATGGATGTAAGTAATAGTTTTTCAGGGTTCACGTATCAATAATTTTTTTCCCCAAAGTCAATTGCAATTTAATACACAAAAGAGGGTTTTTTCCCCCTGTAACAGAGCTGCCTCAATGTTTTATGATAAATTAAAAATATTTTATAAATTTTCTTTCAGAAATCAAAAGGCAGTATTGAGATATCATGTAATTAATCAGAAAAACATGTCTAGAATAGAAATAGGGAATAATATCTATTTGATCAAATCATAGAAATCTGAGGACTCAAAAGAACATCTTTTCTAGATTGTGCTATATTTATTATACAAATGTTCTCTTTAAAAGTTACTCCAAATAGAACTCAGTTCTATTTAGGTTCAAGTCTCCAAAGTGATTTCTTTTTAGCTTGTTCAGGGTAACATAAACCTACATTGCCTTGAGGAGAGAGAAATGATCCTAAAGGACAGCTGAGAGAAATCAGGGCTAATGCTTGATATACAGTGGAAGAAAATAATTACTGTATTATTTTTCTTGAATTGATTTTCTTCTTCTGAAAAAAAAAAAAAAAAAACCTGTAACCTTGTTTTTCTATCTGAATATTCTCAGTTTATTTCTTCAAAAGTGGTGGGCAAAAGTTTTAAAATAAATCCTTTTGTTGCATTTAAATTTGTTTTAAATCCCTTATTAAGTTCCTAGTAATTTCTATTTTTTTATCATAAAAAAGCAATTTTCAGGAACTGTATTATTTTATCTTGATTATATAGCAAAGACATATTAATCACCATTTAATATGAATAAAACATAATAATGCCCCTAAGTGTTAACATAGTCATAAAATACCATGGAATGAATTCAGAAGTTTAAACTTCATAAATTATTTTCAGAGATAATAAAAGATGAAATTTAAGTTTTCCACTTCTCCCTACAATTGGAACTCCAGGCTGATGAGAAAAATAATTTGACGGGCTGTGGTTAACAAAATGTGTACTAGCTTTTACGCTTGAGAGAAAGGAAAGGTGGGAGTTAAACTGGTTACACATTACTGTACTACCATTTATTTATATTTTTTCCTCTTTCATCAGAATTTTTTTCTTATCTGTCATTAACCTTTAACTCAAAGTAATTTAAGCAGTAAAATGAGAAAATGTGTAGCATAATTTTCTCATACTCATGTTATCTAGAAACATGTCAAATGATAGATTGGTAAACAGAAAAGAATTTTAACAATTATCTCATACAAGAAGCTTATTAGTAAGTAAATATTAAAAATAAAAGTGTATATATATAAGTAGATGTTGCACACATATACATATAAGAACTACATAATATGTTTTGTATATCATTTCCCTGTGTTTATCTCTTCCACCTTAATATAACATAAATTATCACCTACTACAAAGTAATAGAATTTAGCTAAGAAATAATGCCTACCTAGAGAGTAATAAGTTAGTTACATGTTAAGAAAATTTAAAGATGCTTGTGAGATAATTTTCTTCACTTAGATAATAAAATTATGAATTTTTATTAAAGATTGCAATTCTTTGGGTGATCACAGGATGAAGCATGAATATAAGTTAGAAATGAAGTAGAGCTTATTGAACAAGATGACTCCCAGAATCTTTCCATATCTGTTATTCTATTACAATATCCATTTACTTTTCACTGATTTATGAAAGGCAATATAAATTAATTTATTATATAAAATGTGTGTATTTAATTATATTATAATTTGCATATTTACTTATAATAAATTTTAATTCATTGTATATTATATATCTTAATGTTTAAGAGAAGATATTTTATATTGATCTATTAACACATGAAAATAGAAAATTTCAGCAATTATATATTTTATTTTAGTATGAGTTACAGCTATATGGAGAGATATGTCTTTAAACAGAATATTGATTTCTGTAGTCATGAACCAAAAATAAAAAATAATTGCATATTCATATATTTATATATTATAATATTTTATATATTTTTTCTAACACTAAAGCATATCTTCCTACTCATTCAATTCTAAATTTGGTTTTCTCTAATGTGTATACTGTATTAATAGTATTCTCTCAGGTTTTTACAGAGTTTTTGTTAAAAGACTAACCATTTCATTATGTATTCTAAGTTATTAAATTTTGAATATGTGTTTGTAATCTTCCACTTTACTGAATCTCTCTCAATTTCTGTTTTATTTTTTTGTAAGTATTTCTCTTAGACATTCTTGCTTACAATTATATTGCCAGAAAAGAATAATATTCACTTGTTTCACAATTGGCTGCACAGATTGTGCAGAGTTGTGCAATTCAGGACTCTCTTTATTTCTCTTTGTTTTCTCTTCCTTCTCTTCCTCTCTCTTCTATTCTTCCCTGCCCTTTTTTCCCCTACTTCATATTTCCCCAGCCCCACTGATTTTAATAGATTTCTAGGGTGTCACCAACTGTCCATGGCACTGAGCTTTGGTATGTATATGTTTTTATAGATTTTGTTTTGTTTTGTTTAATTTGAATATAGGTTACTGATTTTCAAATATCTACTTAATATCTATTCAATTGTACATGTTAATAGATATGGGACCTACAAATATAATTATAATTAACCAGTTATATAAATTTATTTTTTAGTATTAAACCAAAGTTAAATTATTGGAAAGAGATTAACTTTGTTAAAGCATATGATTTTGAAAATATATTACCGGGTTATGTTCACTTATATTTCTTTAAGATTTTTGCATCAGTATTAAAGTAAAAATGATCTCCAGTTTTCTATCTCTTGCTATCTTTATGATTTTGCTATTGATGCTTTGCTGGCATTATAAAAAGAAAGAGGAAACTTTTTTTACGTACCTGTGATATGTTTCAAAATAGCATCTATGTCTTTAAATTTTGAGATAGTTGGCAGGCCTATGAGAGAAAGCATATCCTTTCACCTTTCACAGTATCTGTATTTTTTATTATGTTTTCTAATAAAGTTTTATAATTTATATTTTCCCAGAAACATATCTATTACATATACAAATTTTCAAATCTTTATTTCTAGACTTATGAAATGCATTTTCTTTAAATTTTTAAATTTCTTCTTTATTGGAAATCTTTATTCTTTTGATGAATTTTATATCTTAATGATTTCCTTTTTTTTTTAAAAGGATTTATTAGTGGTTTGAATGCTTTATTGATTTCTATACTGACTTTATTAATTATATAGTCTATTTTCTAATTACTCAATTCTGCTTTTGTCTTTATTTCCTTTCCTCTGCTTTCTTTATATTTGTTTTTCTGATTATTTGTTAAAATTCTTTCTTTTCTTTCAATGAGAATAGTACTTTAAGTTTTCCTATGAATAAGGTTTCAGACAGGACTCATACATTTATAGGTTTGCTGTTTTCTAGGTAATTTTTAATGGAAAGTTATTCTTTTATTTTTTGACACAAATATATTTCCAAATATTAGTTATATTGCCACTTAAAAAGTTTTTCTTCTACTGTCATTATATTCTAGGATTATTGAATTAGTGCCGGGGAAAATAATGTGTGATAATTCTTTTATATTCTCTTTTATCAATTGCCAGTTGCTACGCAATGGATGATCAATTTTTTTAAAATAGGCTTATCCATATGTCAGAAAAAATTCTTATTGGAGTATTGCATAATTTGAGGTATGTCTATCAGATGATCTCTATTTTTGTTATTATTCTGTTTATTTATAGTCAATGTTATTTGACCTGTCAAGAATTGTAATTCCTTATATGCTTCTATAATATGTAATATTATATATGTGGTTTTCAAGAAAATTATTTTTGTAATTCATTCTATGATCACTATAAAGTGACCATCTTTATTTAATTTATTGCTCTTTATATTGAATCAAATTAAGGGGTTGGAAAGATTAAATAAAGGTTAATGAGAGATTCCCCAGGTAGTTTTAGATGGAAGAGCAAAGTTCACCAGATTTCAAGCAACTTCTACTAAGACAGTTAACAAATAACAAAGGTATAATTTAGGGCATTACCTAAGTATAAAATATTAACAAGAAAATGTAAAATTCAAAAGTAATATGAATAAAATTCAATTAAGAACTTGCTATAAAATTCTTATGTGATAATAAAAAAAAAAGTTCTGAACAGCTCTTGAAAAAAAATCAGCTTTTATGTTGTGAGAAGGAAGCATCGGCTTATGTAATTAAATAGTTGTATTGTCAACTATTTCACATGATAAAATGCCAAAGTAGACTAAAATTTACAAAAATATCACATAAACATAGTTTGAAGTTTAACAAAATACCATTTAAACTCCCTCTTTTACAAATACAATTAATAACTCATCTGAAGTATAGTGTGCATGTACTCTAAAACTATAATTACTTTCTTATATCAAATAAATAATAGTAAAAAAATAAACAAATAAAATAAATAAATTTGTCAAAGGCCTCAAAGCAGATTTTCTTTCCTTAAATTTCTGAGATAAGTGAAAATCATCTTTTAGAGAAACCAATGTTTCCTACTGCTCATGTGCATGGGTAATGTCATTACTGCAGTGTAATACATTACTGCAGTATATGTCTAATGACGATATACCATTTTGCTTTTGATTGTTCAAATATAGGAAAGAATATACATGATAGAGCATCAAGTTTGCACTTCCTAAACTGCTAAGATTTAACCTCTTCTGCCTTCAATACTCAATAAGTACAATTACATGTTGTCTTCAGTGAGTGTCATTACTGCCAAATATCCTGTATTGCTATACTGATTGTTCTTTTTCTCATACAGAAGAGAACACTTGGGGTAAAGAAAGAACATTTTATTTCAAATGCATTGATATATTGAGAAGCTGCTAGGTGATTTAATATTTGTAGGTGGTATTTCGTATAATTGAAAACTAGAAAAAAAAGATCAAAATTAATAGCATTTTTAAAGCATAATCTTCATAAATTTGTGGGAAGTTAACCTTATTAATCAAATTACATAAAATTCATCTGGGTCAATTTAGAATCAAATTGTCCTTGAATTAGGAAAAAAAAACATTAAAAAGAACCTCCTTGCCTTTTAATTATTATGGATCAAGATTGCAATTTAAAATATAGCCCTTTAATTCCTCTTGGGTGACTAAGGATTTTTCACTATCCTTTGAAATTGACATTCTAGTTTGCATAGAGTATACATTGCCTTCTTCTACCTCACCCAGGCACTGGATTAAGCATCACAGGAGATTGGTATTTTTTTGTTTTAAAATCATATTTATGCAGATAGAATGTAATGATTATAGTCTCAATTTTATTTTTTCAAAATTACATATTATAGTAGAATGATTCTACAATGACTGATAATTTTTCATATTTTGCAATCAGATATGTGCAATGTCCAAATGTTTTGTGTAAATGACCTGAAGATGTAGTGTCCTGTTCTTCCTTAAGGATATGTAACTGCTAAAAATAACAGTCAGTTTGTTTCATGCTACTAGTATAAAGATGAAAAAGAGCTGTAAATCTCTTTCATTTCTAGTAAATAAGATTTATCTTGACTAGAAAAGATATTGATTTTTACATTTTGGTATGCTGCCTTTTGGAAAACAAAATTGATTCTCAAATCCAAAATCTTAAACCTGATATTTTAGAATGCTATGGTTAGCAGGAATTTCATGATATGATGAACCTGGAACTCTCAAGTTATAAACCACCTAGCCATGTCAGCAAAATCTGCTTTCAATTCCTTGAGCTACACAGTTTACATTGCTCTCTTAGCTCTATCTTGGTCTGAAATTAACTTGCAAGACACACTTAAAAGAAAAAAAGAGCAAGACTTTATTCATCTAAAATTCAAAATAAAAATTATATATATATATATATATATATATATATATATATATATATATATATATATTTGCAGTTTGGTTTAAAAATACCATGGTTTTTCATTATTTTTCCTACATTTATTGAATAGGCCATGAAAATCAAAAGTCTTAGAGGTATCAAAATTTTTTTATAGTTATTCAAACTTTTCCTTGGACTTGTTAGTATATTTAGGAGTGAGTAAACAGAGAGGTTCATGTCACCAGCCACAGTTTGATTATCTTTTTAATTCTCATTTCTTTGTCATTTCAAGAATGTCTGTATCTCTTCCAAGTGTCATCTATTTGGCAAAAGATTAATGAAGATTAAATAAAAAGAGGTAAATCCAGGACTTCACTGCCTGATACAATAGAGCAAACTGGCAAGTCCTTCCTCAGTAGAAATTTTACAGTTCTATTTCTTGTTTATTCCTTGATTGCTAGAAGGCTTAGTTTAAATGCTGGTTCTGTTAAGTAGTTAGGCATGAGCGACAAGAGCGAAGGCCCAGCTCTGTAACCATAGAAACTTCCCTTAAAGACCTTCCTTAAGGACCTCCCAGAAGTACTTCCCTTTTTAGGTTATAAATTGTCCCAAATTGTATAGCACAAAGCCATAAAAGCTGCTGGCTAAGCCACCTACAAACGGATGTGCAGAAAGTACTGCCCATAACTTCAGCTTCATTATACCATCATTACAATCTCATGACTATGCCAGGAAGTTTATAAATATAATTATAACAAACTGAATTCTGGGTAAGCACATGTACAGTAGGCAAAGCATTATATAGCAGCCAACTGTCAGTCAAGGTGACTTCACCTAAGGATTATCTAGGACCTCCCATCATGGCCCAAATATAAACAGACCTCCTTATTTCTGCCTCGTTACAGTGTTCCCGGCTGGAAACTCGCTCCTCCCTTTGGGGTTTACTATCTTATCTCTTCACCTCCCAAATTCCAGAAAGCTGCAGCTTTCCCTAGCATGGCTTGTCTAAAATGTACTTTCAATAAATCTTACTTTTTCTAAATCTCACCGACCTGTAATTCTTTGCTGCATCGTGGGGAAGAACCGAGGAACCATAACGAACACCACTACCGTCCACCGTACTTCACTATCTTCCACCTCTTCTTCCACCCTGCTGGGGTGACAGTGAATTTCATATCACCCCAGTGCTGCCAGTTCCTTGGCAAACCAGTACACATAATCTTGCAACATGCCAAGAACAACCTATTAACATGACCCTCAATGTCATTTTTTTTCTTTTTCCTTACCAAATATATCCTCACTTGCTTCTATTTTTTATAATTAGTATTATTGTTGTTATTATTTGTAGTGTATATATTTTTGTAAAGTTTGTCAAATCTACTTGAAATATAGGCAGAGTTTAAAGAAGCACTATTAAGGTGTTGGAATGTGGGATGTACTAAAGCTCAGCTTATTTCTTGGCTGACCTCTATTAGGAGACATATTTTGACAGAGCAACCTCTCACATTAATTCCTTATAATGTGTTAGTTTACCAGATAATAGTGCTTTAAAATGAATGTAAAAGTTAGATATTAAAATAATTCATGGGAGGGTACATGATTTGGTACTGAACCAAACATTAGGTAACGACTCAAACATTAATCACAAGTTATTAAAAGCAAATATATAAGTAGAAGCCATTTACGACTGCCTCCAAAGTCCTATTCTTATGAATATACCAGGTGGTGTCCTGACTGTGGTGCTGGAGGAAGGGGTGACAGTTGAAGGAGCAAGAAATTATTCTGTTTTTGTGGAAGTTAGCAAGAAGAAAGAAAGGGAGATCTCAGCAGAGGAGAGCATGTGGCTCAGACATGAGAGAGGTTTTGGGGAGAAACTGAAAGTCCTTCCGTATATCAAGAGCCAAGAAAGGTGGTCTAACTGGATCAGTAGAGACCAATTCCTGTGTGGCAGAAAATGCCCAGATCATAAAGTATGACTTCTACTAGCCCAGGGATGATGGTAAGACACTGATGGGTTTTGTTTACATTTATATTTTATGGAGATGTCTCTAGATGCTGTTTGGAGAATGGAAGAGAAGAAAAATTGGAATTAGGAAAAAAAAGTTAAGTGGCTACTGGAGAAATAGCCAGTAGTGGGAATAATTTTTCCTCTATATTTATTATATATTGCTAAGAATTGTACAAGACCCATCTTATGAATAGGACAAAATTAACCTGAAGACTTAACTCCAGGCAAATGTTAGATAAAGATTTAATTCTTGATAAAGCATGACATTCATCTTGCATCCAACGATCTTTCTACATTGGAGTACGGCACAGTTCAGTTTCCTAACTGTGAACTGAAGCACACCATGGCACCACAGTGACATCACAAAAGGACTGTGGACTATTTTAATTTTTTGATGGAAACACAGCAAACTTTGTCAAACACCACATAAACTACTATCTAGTGATAGTTCAAAGTTTCAACATTAGTACCAAATTCTTTCCCATGATGCCATTACTTTGTGACTCTGGGGTCTGGGTATTTGCTATGATAAAAGGCAAGTACTATATGGATATCAATATATAATTTTATCCCACTTTTCTGAAATATTTATTTTGACATTTAAAAACTATATAAATGAACTCTTTTTTTTGTTCATTTATTTTTGATTTGTTCTGTTTTGTTTTATGTGCAAGATCATTCTCCAACAAGCCACCATCCATCAACTACTGCTTTCCTTTGTCAGTAATGCAGTTACAAGTGAATTTGGATACTCCTTAACATTTTTGGCAGAGCGAGGGATCCATGGTCTGTATCTGGCTAATAGACTTATTTCCCATGGGTTCAAAATACATATAAAACTATATTTAACCATAAAAATTGCATATCATAATGTATGGATTCTTTCTTAAAATCAGATAATTTGGCAGCACTGGACTCATAGTTTTCCCACATAGCAATACTCAGCAGGAAACTCTTAAGGCTGCTCTCTTCTGAAGAAATTTCTCTCCACTCTGGCACAATTCCTGCTAATTCACTTTACCAGGTTGATTCCAGTAGTCATTTGAGTTTGTTCCTAACTTAATGTGATAGTTTTGTATTAGAGAGTCATTATTTGAAATATGAAGTTTTAATGTGTTTATGCTATGTATCTATATTTGTAAGTGATGCAGAGAATAAAGGTATTTCTATAGTTACTAATACTAGCACTATTATTAGGTAAGGTTTTTAAAAATGATTTTGTATATAACAAACATTATTTTTAATACTTTACATTCATAATCTCATTATACTAACAGTAATATTATAATCACGGAAATTCTAAAAACTATTCTTAATTTTTAGTTACTGATGTGTCAAAATTGTGAATATTCTCAAATTTTACGCTGCTTGCAAGCTAGCAATTTAACCTGCCACGGCTTCATAGATACTGGCAGAAGACATGAGATTCTTGGGTTAGAGACAAAGTACATTATTACTGTATAAAAACTAGCATAAGCTTTGGCTTGCTTTAGTTCTCCTTGCATTTCGAGTTCCATGGGAGCAATAAAGAGTTCTCTAGTGGATGCTGCTACATATAGTCAGTTTTCATCAGCTGAGGAATCTGATATTATCTCTATTAAACTGGACAGTAAACCTGCCCTTTGTCAACCAGGGTGATCCTATCTCTATCTTCTAAGGCTGTTTACTAAACAAATGCTCTTAAAGTGAAGAAGAATTGTCTTTTCACAATGGTCTGAAATGGGAGTGGGTAAAGAATAATATATTACTTGAAATATTTTGTCTTCAAAAAATATTTTAATTTTTCATACTATATAATTATATAATTATAAATTTGGTGGCTAATGATAACTAGAAAGCCTGTTGTAGATAATGGATGAGTGAGAACATGGTTTCCATAAAATGTAATGAAAACCTAAACTCTGAAAATAGAATAAGAAAACTTTGAAACACGATTTAAAAATGTTCCATTTATGAACCAACTTGGATTCAGTAGTTTCTAAATCTTTCAGAGAGCTTTGAAAATTATAGAGTCTATTAGTCAAACTTAGATCTATGTATTAGAATCTCAACAGGTAATATTAAAAATAAAGTTAAGGAAATTTAATTTTAGAAAGATCCCTCAGGAGATTCTGATGTGAAAACTTGAAGACAACCTGGAGATCATGCAACTCTGAAGAATAATCTCTAAGTAGGTGAGTGAGGCCTTTCACAACAACTGGTCTTGAATTAAGGTGGCTTGTGTATCACTTCCAGGAGGCATAGTAGAATCATGATTATATGTGAGAAAGAGTAACACCTTTCTTAATTTAACAATTTAAGAAAGCAATACAACTTTCTACTCTGTGAAAATAATGTGTTAACAAAAGGTACACTGAAAAAATGGCATTAATGAAAGGAGAACTCAAAGAATAAAAATCTCATATGTTAATTTAGAACTACAATAAGGAATGACATTGATTCTTGAGGACTCAAGGGTTTGAACATTTGAAAGGTGTAAGCTGTGGCAAGGTATAGGAAGCTCACCAGGCAAATACAGGCTTTATAAAATTTATTCCTTATGCATATACATCTCCTCAGTTTGCATTCATGCTGATGCAATTAATAATTAATTATCCCACTTGGACATTAAAAAGGAAGTGCTCTAGATTGAATAAGGAATCCAAGATCCCTCGATATTTTATATCCTTTCTCTCCTTAGTGGCTCATATTGCCATCCACTCATATCTGTTCCCAACTTAATTATAAATCTTCCAATCTTCTTGATTATTTTTTCTATCAGATTCACAATTGTATTCTCCAGGCTAAATCCTATAATAACCCTGGGAAATTCCAATATCCAAATGAAAGAGATATCCATACCTTCAAACTGTACGTCAATGGCTTCCAAATTACATTTGCATGTTCTACTATTAAATATTTTAATTCTAGTCTAATCATTGTGTGGTTATTTAAAAACCTTTCTCATTCTGATATCACAGATGTTGGATGAACCACTTATATAGTCATCACCCTCTGGGTCACCTAGACGTTTTCCACCTCAGAATTTTAAATTCTGATATTCTTTTATCTGTCAACAAACTATACTTTTCTAGATCTTATACTTCCTTTCACTCTCTGCTTCTCTTATTAATTTCATCTGTGTTTTTCTAGACTATTATTCTCCTTTTTAGATTAGAGACCATAATTTCTGAGGACCCTTCATCTTGTACCTCCACTATATTTGCCCAATTGCAATGCCATTTCTTTAGTCAAAGGATTTGTGTATCCATTTCTAACATGGGCTATTCAGAAATCTGAAAGTAATCAGACAACACTGTAAATTTTCACAACTACTAATTCATGATCTCCAATTTCAGTTGAAGACTGAGTTTTCTGTTCATTATACACTCTCTCTGAATGATTCCAAGTTTGGGTTTCACCAATTCTACACACCAATGACAAGTATGAGCTCCAGGTATATATATATATATATATATATATATATATATATATATATATATATATATATATATATTCAACTGTCTGTTTAATATTTTAATCTCTACTTAAAGATATCAAATATACAACAAGCTCAACATTCTCAAAATGAACTCATAATTCTACTTCTATAACTAATGTTTCCTACCTCAGTGAATGGCACTATCATCCATTAAGTTGGGTAAGCCAGAAACTTGTGGTTTCTTTTTCTTCTTTATTCATAAAAAAAGAAACAATCAGGAAAACTGTGTATTTTACATGCTAATTTTAATTATTCCACTTTTCTGCTAATAGTTCTAACACCCTGGAACCATTATCATCTCTTACCAAAATAATTTCAAAAGCTCCCAAACCTTTCTCTCACAGTCCTATCTTGCCCATCTCTTACACATTTGCTCCTGTGCAGCCAGAAGTGTATTTTTAAGTGCAATTCTGATTATAGATACTTTTGATTAAAACTAGTTAGGTTTCCTTCCTTCCTTCCTTCCTTCCTTCCTTCCTTCCTTCCTTCCTTCCTTCCTTCCTTCCTTCCTTCCCTCCTTCATTCTCTCCCTCATTCCCTCCTTCCTTATTTCTTTCATCTTCTTAATTGTTCTTAAAGTAATAGCTCAAATCATTAAAATAAGTTTACAGTTCTGGAGTATCTATCCTGAGTGAATACCACATACTGCCATACCATCTTCTTGACAATCTTCATTTCAATCTCAACAGTGTTTTGAACAGCCAAGCTCCTTTTCACTTCAGGATCTTTGTATATACTATTTTCTGTTTCTAAAGTGTTCTTTTCATCTATGGCCATGCTACCCTGAACAAGCCTGATCTCATCTGATCTTGGAAGCTAAGCAGGGTCGGGCCTGGTTAGTACTTTGATGGGAGACCACATAGGAAGACCAGGTACTATAGGTGTAAAAAATTAAAAAAAAAAAAATAATAAGGGATTGTAGGCTGACAAGGTTCTTGTAATCTGTGAGGTCAACCAAGGGTTGCCTCACCTAAAGAATAAATAAAATAAAATAAAATAAAATAAAATAAAATAAAATAAAATAAAATAAAATAAAATAAAATAAAATAAAAAAGTGCTTTTTTCTATTCCAAATCCCTTCATTCCCCAACTTTACATCTTGTACAAATCCTTCATATCTAGCAAATATCACTTCCTTATGAAGGTTCCCTGTGGTGACCTCCTAGAACAAATCAGAGAATGCTGTTCATATTTTAAATACCATTTACCTCCTCCACTCCCTGTGAAGGCACAGAGTATATCTATTTTGTTTTTTATTCTGTCCCCAGATTGTCATAGTGCCTGATAGAAGCAGATGACAATTATTTGAGAACTGAATAAAAAAAATAGTTCCCACAAATTGCAGTGCGTTCCAAATTAGCCTCCTTTTTCATTTGCACAGCAGCAATTTCAAAACTTCACCACTTTATTAAAGTGTCCATTACTATTATTGTCTTCTCTCTTTACTCTCATTAAATAGTGTCTTTGTATTCAGGGCTAATGTTTTTGTGAGTGTGTGTGTGTGTGTGTGTGTGTGTGTGTGTAGATACATTCCATGCTATCTTGACCTCTTTAGGTTTTTAGTCTATAAAATACACTATAAAACACACTATAAAGATACACTATAAAAAGTAAGTGTATTTTTTAAACAATGTTTTCAACCTCTCTTTTTTTCCTTGCTCTCTTCTCACAGAATTAAAAAGAAATGCTAAGTTTATATCATCCTTCAAAAATGTTGATTGACTTTATGTTGACTTCTCTCTGCTTTAAATATCTCCTTTTATTCTCAAACAACAGTCTTCAAATAATAAATCGCACTAACTTTCTCTACATTTTACTTCTCTAATCATTTATTGAAACAACTTTTTCTTAACTCATCAAATACTTCCAGTATAAAAATCAAATAAATAATTTTCACGTTTTAAATTTGGCCTTTCTGAGCCATTTGGCACTATGGACTTTCCTGTTATTCCTAAGAATTTCCTATCCTAGAATTATGAGACAACTCTTTTTCTTGACTGTCATCTCACCACTCTAGCCACTCCTTTGTACCTTTGCATTCTTCAACATGATCCTTAGATGCTTTAAAAAAAGAATTCCAGTATAAACTTTGGCATCTTTATTTTCTTAGTTTATGCATTCTATTAAATTTGTGTTTCTCCTCTGGCTTACTCTCCACCTAAGGAAATGTCAACCAAAAATCTGGATTTCCATCCTAGATAATGTATCCTATATCCTAGTTATTAAACATCTTCATTTTGTTGTTGCAAAAGTATTTCAAACTCTACATGTATAAAACAGAATGTATCACTCCCCCCCCACCCCCTACAAAAACTCCTACCTATTATATGTTTTATTCTGATAAAATACACCAAACATCTTGGAACCCAAGCTAAAATCCTGGGAATAATTCTTTGATATTATTCACTCTTTAAATCAAAACCTCTAACCTAATCATTTATAAAATTTGTCAATTTTACTTTCCCAGATCTCGTGATCAATACTCTCTTCTCTATGCCTTTGGCTACTGACTTTCTTCAAGTCATCATCATTAATTACCTAGATATCATCAATGGCTTTCTGCCATTCCTGTCTTCCTCAGTCTTTCATTCATTATACCACTTTAGAGTGATCTTTCAAAGCTTAATCTAAATTTTCATCATTTTACTTAAATCATTTTTATTACCTCCTGAATAAACTCTAAACTTTTAAGTGTGACCTACTAAATTTTCTATAATTTGCTGCTTCTATAGAATAACTAATTATTGAATCAATAACTGCATGGATGAATATATGAAGATTTATTTTTCACTACTGCATCTTTTATGTTTAATTTTAGTCAAACTAAACGTGTAATACTTCATTTATATTCTGTTGCTTTTTACATGCTTCTCTTGCCTTCATCTTTTACATATCCAATTTCTAGTTTTGTTTGAAGGCACATATCTTGCAGATAAAAACAGTATTGAAGGAACTAGGAAAGCCTTATTCCCCAGGTTTGCAGAAAAGGTAAAATTCCACCTGCTAGAATTGTCAGAAAAGTGTTAAGATTTAGAAAACTAGCTGTAGAAATAATAAAACCTAAGTTGTTATTCTATTTATTTAATCATAGTATGAAAATGGTTTTTCAAAACAGAAATAAAAAATGTACATGCCACATACAAGAACTATGCATCTATGCATCTTTACTACAATTTCTTAAGCATTTAAATTATGCTAATGCTGCCCATATTTGGTGGGATCACTCTATTAAGAAACCTCTTCTTAAAATTAATGTCTCTCCTTTAGGTTGGGTGATATTTTTCAATGTAAGATGGAACTTGTTGCTTATCATACTGAATGCTTAGTGAAAAATAAAAGTTCAAATAAATATTTGCAGAATAAATTGATGATAAATTATGTATTTGTTTTTCTCTGAGAACCTAATCTCATTGGCCTCATTGATATGTTAATTTTCATGATGATGAAAATGAAGACCAGGACATGACATTTGGTGACTATTTTAAAGTTCTGTCCCTACTAGGACCCATTTCAAAGTTGACTTGCTTTCCTAAATGGCATGTTCATCTCACCTGCTAAAGTGAAGAAAGGTCCCCTAAAAAGGGCATAAAAGGAAAAAAACTAAAGATAAATTGTTTTAGGTATGTGAAAACCTAAACCATCTTTCAGCTTTTCATTATTATATCACAACTGCATAATTACATAAATTACTTATAATATTATTCAAATACTAGGAGGATAAAAGTTCAATTGACTCAATTTTAAAAATAGCCTTTTTAAAAAAGAAATTAATTTTTACTTGAAATTTTTTAGAATATTTATGTTTCTCTTTTCTCATTAAAAAAAAAAGATTCTTGGACAGTAGCAATTTGAGAAAAGGTTTAGGAAAATAGAACGGTAATGAGAAGTATATATTTGTAGTACTTTACAATTCCCAAACAGCTTCCACCTTTATAGTTATAATCTCCAGTTTATAGATTATGAATAAATAATCAAGGAGATGTTAAAGTTAATGGTTCTAAGAACTAAAATAAGTTTTAGCTATGCAAATAATACAGTGCACTTTCATTGAGAGTTCATTCTAGAGGCTTAAATTAATTCTTCACTCAAGCAATTATGTTTATGTTTCTCTATCTTCTTCGTGTCTCATAGATAAAACTTTCAAAGTGATTCACTTTAGTTTTTGAACACCTAAATATTCAGGTGTAATTTAAACAAAACACTTTATTTTAACACCAAATTGCATGGAGAGAAGAAAGTGACAGCCTTGACCTAGAAAAGACTCCAGAGAGGTCACTTAAGGAGGAAAGACAAAACAATTACATTTTCACAAACTCATGTATCACTTAGCACTTGTGATAATAAGATGAGGCATCAGGACTAGGATGGGATAGTAGAGAAAGTTATTAATAATAGTGAGAATAGTCAAGAAGTGTAAGAACAGGATTTTCAGAGGTATTGTACCTAGGAATCTTTTATTTTGTTTTAAGATTTAGCTAATGAATTAATAAAACTAGGTGTTTAGGAAAAGCCAGTAAAATAATTAATCCTAATAACTTTTCTTTTACATTTTAAAATGAGCTTTCCACTATTTTGGGGTAGGAATATATAGAAAATAATATATAAAATATATTTGATAAATTTTATGAAGGAGAATTATAAAGTTTATCTGAATATCTCAGAACAATAAAGTTTTAAATAGATTGAGTCTATTATCTATGTATTCCTAAAAGAATATTAGCAAGACTTCTGTACATGTATAGGTGTTCTAACAAAATATTTAGAGTTGACATATTGTTGTCCTTGATTTAATTTTGTAAATTAACTGTTGTAGTATTTAGAAGAAAGCACAATGTAGTAAATATAATTTGTTTTTATAAATTTTAGTTCTAATTTTGAAACTTCTTTTATGATCATCAGTAAAATGAAGAAGTGAAAAGTTCTAATCCTGAAAGGTCCTTGTAGGTTTAATAATCAATAATTCTTAGTGGCATCGTTTCAAAAAATGTAAATTCTCAAATTTGATTCCCCTTAATTCTGTATTTTACAATATTAAGATATTTCAGATAAATAAGATCTTATAATATATTATTATTTAAAAAACTCTCTGTCCTTTCTTTTCTCTTCCTAAATCATGTTTTTTGGACTAGATAGAAAATTAGAAATTGTTAGTCAATATCTCTGTACATAGGAAAATGATGTCTATCATGGGTCATTGTGTAAGAATAAAATATTCAAAAGAATATGGTTTTAAGCCTGGTTATGGCATCAAATAATGTATGGTCATAAATCTCTTTTCTCTGGGGTTCAGTTTCCTCACCTAAAAAATGAAGAAGGTAGGCTGCATGGCTCTGAAGGTTGTTTCTATTGTTCTATGATTCTTCTATTTTTAAATGTCTAAATAAATGTAAAAATCATTCAGGGATATTGTGGTAGATAAAATAAGCATGAAATAAATATATCATGTTGCTATTTTGAATGTTTCTTAAGCAAGAATAAAAACTTAAGTAAATTGATTTAATATTAGGTAGAAGATCATTTATACTATTTGTCTGACATAATTATAATAAGGCAGATCTCTCATTTTATTTTAAAATTAATACTAGTGTGACTTTAAAACTAACTTTTCAAAATAGGTACATTTTGTCATGTATTAAATAGTGAATTGAGATATTTAAATATCATAAAATATGCAACTTGTATTAAATTACTCCACTGAATAAATAAGTAAAACTTTATTTTACCACAATGTTAACTATATGTCTTAATTGTCTTGGACAACTGTTTTTGTCCAACTGTTTACAATAGTTGTCTTTCTATATTTTGAATATATACTTGGAGCCATAAACTTATCTACATTTAACTATTTTTCATTGTATTTCAACTGATGCTGAGTAAATCCAAAAAAAATATGAAATTAAAATTCTTATAAATTTGGAGAAATAAAATTACTCCTTTATATTAATCTTTTATATTTAAAAGGCATTTAAGCTCAAGAAAACAGCAAAAGAGATGTGGAATTATCATCATTGACATAGTGAGACAATCACTATAGAAAAGTGATAAAATACAACATGGTATTTCACATTAAACATTTTTTGTATAAACAGTACATATACATATTGTTAAAATAAAATCTTCTAGGATAATATTCCCAAAATGTAACAGTTTAATCTCAAGAGTATAGAATAAAGATCACTCCCTTATTTTGATTAACATATCTTAAACTAAATTATCTGTGATGAACTTGTTTAAAATTAGAAATACAGAAGAAAATTAAAAATTACTAGGAAGTTAAAAAATTTTGAAATATTATAAATTGGTGAGAAATAAGTCTACCAAATGTTAAATTTGTTTAGATAATTTTCCAAACATATCTAGAGTTCTTTAAATTACTGATACTTCAATTTATTTTAATCAATTAAATTTAGTAATGGTTGTTTTAAGCTGAGTATGTAGCTTCATTAGGTCAATATATCAAAGACAAATATTAAGTTGCACAAATTAATAATACAGAATGATAATATTTTAACATAAAAATGCTGTCATTGGATGTTAAAAAGACCAAATTTAAAAAATGATTAATGGTATAGCCTCAATATATTTTATAATAATAGCTCCCCCATATTTAGAAGATCATCTATATTATGACAATGATAGAAAATTTTAACCAATACATGGTTTGGTGATGAGAATTACCCTGTAAGTAAATTAATATAACCATTTTAGAATGGAGAAATGGAGTTTAAAGAATAAATATCTTGCAAATTATGTATTTAGGGTCCAAAGTAGATATTTCTGCTACTGAAAACCTTTTAAATGCCTGTTAATATTTGATAAAAAAATAATTACAAAATACATTATTTTTGCTTAAAATTATGTTTATCACTTATTTGATAATTGATCAATTTAACTAACTACTTAGGAATTTCAATAAGTCTCCGTATTTTACCCTACTGACTTTAAAATCACATGACAGAAATTCATTAGTTTTAGATTTCAAAGAACAATTACATAATTTAAAAGAATGATCTATCTTCCATATGCTGTAACCTTCACCTAGCAATTGACAGTAAATCTCATCGCCATTTACAGAAGAATAGTCATTTTTATCCTATATTGTTTAGATGGTTGAGAAAATTGTTAATAATTATTGTAGAAACTAAAACATTGAGGATAGTGAGCAAGGCATTGTTTTCAGCAAGTTAAATGTATAAATGTATTTCATTTTAAGAACTACATTCTAAGGTTGACACTATTATTATTATCTGCACTTTATTGATCAGGAAACTGCAGCACAGAGCTTAAGAAAGGTCACAAAACTTACACATGTTAAAAGTGGAAAAATGAACCCAGATGACATGAGTCTAGAAGCCTTGTTCTTCACCATTTTATTCTTCTACAACCATTTTAATTCAATCCAAATAGATTAGTCTTAAATTCCATCAGAAACCAGTATCTGAAAGATGGTTTGACCTGAAAGATGGTTTGGCTATAAAGTGATTGATCAGCAGAGACTTGGACTCAATTACAGAACTATAAAAACGGACCATATACATTAGTTTTATGGACATCACAGCTGGAACTTAATATTTATTTTACCACCATAATGTGAGGTGTTACAGAAAAACAATCTTTAGGAATATAAAGGTTTGTAAGAGAAAACACCAGAGAAAAATGAGTGTGCAAATGGAAGCCATAAGAGAAGAGATGGGATAGGACTGGGAAACAGTGACCAAAAGGCTAAATATTGTGGTCAGAGTCTAATAATTCATTTGTATAGTCTTTTAGCTTTTCAGAATATTCAAATTTAAGTAAATTTGAAGTGTGAAATTATGTTAAGAAAATAATCCACCAGTTTTGATTAAAAAACACCAGAAAGTATACTGGTCCTTGAAGTCCTGGTGAAGGCCTCAGATATGCAGATCATATTTCATAGAATTCAGGTGCTGAGAAACACCTTGAAATTCACACAGCTGACTGGGGTACAGAGAGATAAATTACCTTGCCTAAGATCACATATCCAGAGGCTAAATCAGTATTACACCAAAATATCCTGCCCCAAGCAATTACTTTCACTATCTCATTCTGAGTCCAGGTATGATTTTATTCGTTAGCCCAGTAAAACAATCTATACATTGAGAATATACTGTGTACTATTTTAGTTTTTAGTAAATACCACATCCCTTAAAAACTTTAAAAATTCCACATTAATACATTATTATGGAAAAATCCTACATCAATATATTGTCAAATATTGATTAGAGAAATTAGAAATATTAAGTAGTAAAATGAACCAACTATTAGAAGTTACTTCTCATTTGCATTTTTTTTTCCTTTATACTTGAATTTAAGATGAACTATATCTAGATTTATCCTGTCAAGACTGAAAAAAGTATATGAGGATTTGTTTTTAGTTCCCTAAAACAGTATTTTGAGATGCAGTGCTCAATTCCAGTAAAATACAAGATAGAATACCTAGAAATATAAGAAAAATTAGACCATAATTATTTGTCTTAAAAAAAAAAAACTATTCTAAAGTCCCAGTATGAACAAAACTTTCTGGTCTATCAGCTGCAAAATGCCGAGGGACACAAATTATAGGATAGACAAACTAGTATACTTCAGAGTGAAACAAACTGAATTGCTTTTATTTTCCATGTTTCCTATCTGACAACTTAACTGAATTAATAATATATACACACTTAATTAAAAAAAGGCAGATATATCATGTTATGAAGATTATTATTGCTGTTCCCAAAATCTCTTGAGAAAATGATTTCTTTTCTGAAAAACTATTATCTCAAGACTAAAAATTATTTGTCTATGTGACACTAAAATTCCTTTAATACAAAGTTAATAAGATATATTGTATTAGTTTATTATTAACTTATGGCTAACGCATTTTTAGAGCTTTTTTCCTCCTGCAATCAAGATTTTGAAAGCGTTTCATTCAAATTAAAAAAAAAAAAATGTTTGCATCTATACAAGTAGATTTGAGATTATTTCAAATAAGGAATCTCTCACTACTCCATGAATTAAATGGGTATGAGTATTCTTCACACTAAGATTCAAAATGATTATCTCCTGGAAAGCAGAATATTTAAGTGATAAAAATAGATATTTTAATTTAGTTTTTTTGTTTGTTCATTTGTCTTTTTTTGTACATAATAACAACGCCAGCCCTATCAAGTTTCATGATCTGCCCTTTACCATCTAGAGTGTTTGTCTCTTTTTAATTGTAGCCTGGACAGGGAAATTAAATATTTATTATGGAACCTGGCTCTTAGACATCAAACTGGTTCAAATGCTTTTGAAAAATATTCTCAATGAATCTCATCCAATTTCTCATGTTAGTTTAAAGTTACTTTCTCCTTCCCTATTTAAACACTCATTGATTAGCATTCTTTGCTTACTAGTAGGTTTAATAAAACAGCCTTGGGAATATTTGAGTTTATCTCTTTTTCCAATGAAAAATAACTGGACTTAAATTAGGTATTTCTATTTATTATACTGAACAGTTGAATAGAATTTCTTTTACACTAATGTAATTTTTTAAACAATATTGATGAAGGAAGTTTAATTTCTGTTCTTACTTCTTAGCAATTATAGTAAATTTATTATAGACTCTCTTTTTTAACACTATTGAACTCAATTTTTTAACTGTGAAATTGCTACAAATTATTGGTCTTAACAGGCTTTCTTGCAATAGTTTAAACCTGTATATCTACAGAGACAATTGCTTTTACTTAGTCATTTTTTAAAATATTTTTAAAGATATTTATTTGAATCAGTGTTAATACAGCTTCAGTATAAGCAGTTTTGATATGAAAATTGTATAAACATTATGTACATATTTGAGAAGTCATTCAGAAAATCTGCCTCCTTACCTTGCAATCACCTTATACATGCTTAGAATCAAGTAGCTTATAATTTTCTGGCCACAGGTTAATTTAAATAAGTACAGATAGCTAATGGGAGATTATTTGAAATCTGGAGAAATAAGTAACTACCATATTATTGAAGCAAGAGGTGTTTTAAAATCTTACAGTTATTCAAGCACCTATTGCAATTCCAAAAATCCCCAAAGTTAATCGATTGTATTACGTCCTTTGCTCTCATTCATTGTCCTGGCAAAAAGTTTCAGCTGAAGTCAAGGTCACCTTCCATCCCAAAGTTGTTATAATTAGTATCAATTCGGTGTCTCACCAAGCTTACATAGGAGGTTATTAACTGTGTTTTTCATGTAGAGTGTCAAAGAAGCAAGAGCAGTGCCAGCAATCTTTTCAGCTTCAAAGGCGCAGCTCATAAATTTAATTTGTTGGTTAGTGAGAAAGATACAACCAGTTTAGTTTATTAATGTTTTTTAAAATAATTTTAAAGATGTTCTAGAAATGCATTTATTCATATACGTAGGCCAAGTTTTTAAAATATGAAACAGATTATCATCCTAATAATAAATAATTCATTTAGTTTTGATATTTTATGAGTGATGAGCTTTCTGGAATATAATAATTATGGAAAATTTTTGATTTACTATATATGTATATGCATATTATATAAAAATGAATTAAAGAAAATGACACATAGGGAACATTTTCTTTTCTTCCTTGGAGGTTGTTTTGCAGGCAATTTATATATTATTAGATTATATTAAATCTAGGATTGTTACCATCAAATCAGTGAAGACACTCCTACATTTATAAAAGTAAAAACAATATCAGTAGACTATTTACTTAAAAGAAATGTAAACTAATAGAACAAAGGTTTCTGTTTAAACTGATCTAAGCCAAAGAAAGAAATAAGCTTAAAATGAAGCTCTTGAAAATGTTTGATGTTTTAAATTGCACAAACCACAAGAGTGCCCTCAGAAAACAGAATAGAGTATAAGTGTTTTACTTGCCATAATAGATGGTATTGGAAAGAAAATATGAATACTGGTTTTCCTCATTTTCCAAATACCGTAATGAAATAGGTAAATATTTAAAGATTTGCAAACTTTTCCAGAGTATCAGCTTTATATAAGTCAGAGGCAAACACTTCATTTAATTTTTGAAATGGCTATATATAACAAGTGTTATATATGTGTTCTTATTCAAAATAAGATCTACTAAAATCAAAAGAACTTCAGTATCTTATGCTATCTGAGAATAACTTAATTTAAAACATTATCATTACTCAAATGAGTGTGTTCATAGCTGACTAAGAGACCAAAATCCCCAGTGAGCGTTCCCACCCCGGTTCATCATTAACATGGTATTTGTAAGCAAGGTTGAAAGTGCCTCCAACTCCAGAGCATGTGTTTCTTGTTCTTTCCAAGAAAATAGTGTCCTATTTTCATTATGACCTGTTTCACATATTTAATTTTAAAATTGAGTCAACCTCATATAATAATTATTGTTGTTGTTTTTTTTTTAAAGACTAATGGAAATTTAGCTACTCTTTCAGCCTAAATGTGGAAATCTGTCATTATACAGATAAACAGTTCTCTTACATGGACCATCTGGAGACTGAATTATTACTTGATTTTTGTCAAGTGAAAAAAAAAAAACAACATACTGACACTTAATTTTTAAAATCTTACAACACCATGCAAATTGTTTTTTATTACCACCGATAAAACCAGAAACATTTTTAATAGCTAAACACTCATAATATAAGCTCATAAACAATTACTTGATTTGCACACTTTGGGATTTAACTGTGTCAAGATGATATATTTTACAATTGCAAATGCTCTATTTGAGTATTTTTATAGTGACTAACTCACAGCTATAACTATTTTATTCCATTTTTTCTCAGGGCTGGCTTTCTTTTTCTTTTATTCTGATGAATGTTTTTTTTTTTTTTTTATTTCTTTGTGTTCTATTTTTTTTTAAGTATCTATTTCAAAAGGGAAGGAGAAGACACATTACTAAACCAAATAAAAATAAAATAGACTTCTTTATTTTGACATAAAGAAATAGAGAAGCACAGAAAAGATCATTATTGCTTTTTAACCTGGATTAATTAAATAAATGGTTTAGACAGTGTTTTGAAGTGTGCATATATGCATTTTGTGTTTATTTTATTTTAGTTTATTGTATTTTAAAGCCAGAAAAATAAAACAAGGATTGAAGTAAAAGAATTCGTATATAAAAAACTATTTAATAATCAACATTTTAGTCAACTATATTTTATTAAATATGTCCATATTAAATATGAGTAGAATTTTGAAATTCATTTCAAATTCTCTATGCTGGCACCTATACTTCAACTTTTCTTTTGATATAGTTTAACTTCATGTATACACGATTTTGTTTTTATAACTCACTAAGCTTCAAAATTTTTAGAGAAGACAAACAATTATTTATTAAGATCTTTCAAACAACAATATGTTAGCATTATACTTAATGGTCAGCCAGGTCCCTAAATTCATTTACGTTTAAACAATTAAGTTATATGATTCATATGCTTTAAAAATATAGTAGCAGTATATGGGCTAAAAATTACGGGCCTATAATTCTAGACTAGAACTATATTCATTATAGATGTATCCTAAAATTCATTTTATTGTACATGGATTATTTAAACTATTTCACTTAATATTGTATTTTTAAACATAAGTAACAAAATTAATGTGTAATTTAATTGTGAAGAATTTAGTATCTGTAGTGCAAGTGCTTGACTTTAAGCTTTTGATTGCCAAGGCATCCATTTAAAAAGGCATCCATGTCAAATAACTATATTGCCATCAGTATGATATACAGTTATTAGCAAAACAACCAGATAAAGAAGTAGGCTGCCTCCCACCTGTGATGTTCCTTCTTTCAAAAAGCCCTGGATAATCAACTGATTGTTTTGAGTAACTCCTCTTTCCCCTTCCCACACTTTAATTTGACTCTTGCTCTTTAACTTTACTTTTTCCAATAAAGGGTGAACCCACAAAACCCCAGACATCCTACCCTTGAACCGTCAAAGAGATAGAGTCCCAGGTCTGCGTGCTCTCTCTATTTTTACCTGTGACCTCACTGTGTGGCCTTCCAAGACCTGTGAGTAATAAATTGTGTTCATCAATTATGGATGGTTTCTTACTGAAGTACATCCTGTGATCATAATAAAAACAACAAGGACTAGTCAAGCCACCGCATTGGTTTCGGGTGGGAGGGAATGTCTATGGGGGCTCCTACAAGTAATAGGAGCCCAAGTCAATGAATGCCTTGGGCATTCCTGACAGCATTATTATCAATAACATGGGACCAATACAACAACAGCACCTATATCTAAATTTTGTGAGGTTAGTCATTATTACTCTGGTTATAGGTAGTTTGACAATGGTAGATTACTTTTTAAAAAATCCTTTGTTTCTGCTTTGCAGTGCCAATTTGAATTATATTTCTATTACAATTAACCTCATTATAACTAATACATTGGTTGAGATTACTAGACAATTGATGTAATTTTATTAATATAAAGTTATTTTACTTTTCAAAGTCTGATATAACACTAAATCTACATTTCAACCAATAATTATTTTGGATTTTTCCATAGATTTCATAAACAAATTTATCATCACTTTTAAAATTGTTTTCTCCTGATATGCTGAAATGCATAAAGTATTTAAATATACTTTTAGTTTTAGGATAAGAATTGTATCAGATATATTTTCTCTCCATATCTATTACTTTTAGGGCATTTATAGTCTTACAAAGGTAGAAACAGAGAGCAATTAGGAGCTCAGAAGTTTTTTCTGTCTTGATAAGTATAAAAGTTTCAGTTGTAAATTCTAATTTTAAAAAAATATGATAAATAGATATATCCACTGATATATGTCACTATGTCTTATATATGTTTCTTGAATTTTAAGTACCTTTATATCATCTGTAAAATGAGGGTACTGCTAAAGATTCATAGATTATGACATAGTTATTATGAAATTAAAATTATATGATAAAAGTAGAAAATGTTTTCAAATAAAACATACCATGCTAAAATAATATTAATACTAGAAATCACATCAGGACATTTGGAATCATTTTATCAATGATCATATTTAATTCATTAAAATTTATCACAGTGACCTAAACAAACAAACAAATAATACTACAAACATGTATGAGAGTATATATCTATGTCTTCTGAATTGAATGATAGGGTTAATCAGGCCACTGGTCTTACAAAATCTGCAATTTCTAAAAGCAGAAATTAAATTATGTTGTAGCAATAATTTTTTGTAACAAAAAATATAAGAGCTCCATAAAATATTCAGATTTTAGATATATGACATCAATCAAGAATATTATAATGTGGAAAGTTTATAAACTGTTTTTACATTCATAGATAGGTAGATAGATAAGATAGATGATAGATAGATAGATGATAGATGATTGATGGATAAAATTCTATATGCTTTAGTACCATTTTATCCATTTTTTATATAATCAATGAAAATTTGGTTTGAAATGAAAAAGTAATTAGTATACTATCACCAAAGAATTTTGCTAGGATTAAAACTATAATTACTATAAGAGAAATATCCCAATTCACTAATCGTATGATGCAACTACTTGTAAATACATGTGTTTCACCAAAAGATTTGAGAAATAATCCTGTCATACATTGAGTGATGATTAAGTTTTCAGAACTCTCGATATTATCTAATTCTCAAGACAATCTAGGAGTTAAGTGCTTCTATTAAGTGTTTCTCATTTTTCTGATGAAAATGCTTAGGTTCAATTTGCTTCACTGTCCGAGACCAAAGACTTTGGAAACAAATAAACCAAAACTCACACCCAAAGATGTCTCCAGGGCTCACTTATTCTCCATCTTTTCAAGATTACTCAAATTTGCTCACTTCTTTGTGTTTTAACACTTTATTTGTAACAAGATACTGCTAAATGCTAGCTTTTCTTCCACATGGTTGAAGCTTCTCTTCCTCTAAACAGGGATGTATTTCATGAATAAACTGAAGAGATGTGCAAATTCTCAAGGTTATGGCTGACAATCCATGTAGTTTCTTTTGCTCTATCTCATTTTGAGTTCTAATACAGCCACAGCTGTGACTCTTTACATTTATTTTAAAATGAATGTTCATCATATCTTAGGATGAAAAACTCAGCAATAATAGCATTGGTGAAAGAGTGTCAATGAAGATATGAACAATGATTCATTTGTGGTCATTTATTAAAGTGATAGATAAATATTATAGTTTATAAAATTTGAATAAATGACATTTAAACTTAACAAAATCAAATATATAGTTAGTTTACTTCAGATTATTAAATAAGAGAAAGTGATGAAAACACTAAACTTAGAAAAAGTTGCAAGTTGAAAATATTTAGTTTTAATCAGCTTTTCTTAGCGAACATATTTTCATTATATTTCTTCAATCATAATTTTGAGACATCTTTCAGTAGTTTACAAATAAATTAATTACAATTAAAATATAATTGAATCTGAAAGCTCCAATTTAATAGGTAATGCACAATTAAGGGAATATCATATAACAACTTAAAAAGGATAAAGTACCAAATTCATAATAATGTGTATGTACTGACTAAATCTCTCACTGCCTCAGTTATGAACTAGAATATTAATCATGAAGATAAGCTTGGTTACTTCCTTAGTCTCCAATTGTTGAATATAGGAAGGAAAAATAGGCATTAGACTGTCATTTAATGTCAATGCTACTATTTTTGTTATATAAAATAGATACTATGAATTGACTAACTTACAAAATGCATTTTACTTTCCGTATATCTTGGTGTCATTTGAAAAATATCGTGTTTCAACTGTTGAGTAAAATATGAAGGAATGGTGTGTGTACGTGTTTCTTTGAGGTTTGCTTATTTGTGTGTTCTTCTGAGGGAAAGAATAATTCTTTTGACGCTTTCAAGATCCAGGGTGTAAAGTTCACAAAACACCTTAGGAAAACTACAAAAAGGTGAATTTACTTGAAAATGTAGGAAACTGATTTCATTTTAATAGGCTGATTAAAATGCAATAGATATCACTTAAGATGTATGCTCAAATATAAAAGAGTGTTGTTAGACACTTCACTTTGGAATAAAATACTTTTCTCTTATTTTCTATATAGCCAAATATATTTACAAAGACATAAACATTTTTCACTAATTAAAAACCAACATTGGTTATTTTGGGAGGAAATGCATTAATTTAATTGCTAGTGATTTTAGTTGCAATAAATTTAATTTTCTTAATTTTGGGGCATAGCATAATCCTATATATATAGCAGGTACTCAATAAATATTTTGAAGAAGAAAGAAATAATTAATTATTAGGCTATAAGCAGCTCTTTAAAATATTAAATTGATATTTCTCCCTCATTTTCTAGCTGTGATTTTTTTTGTCCGGTCAGAATTTAATATTATTATAGAGATTTTGTTAGTATGCAATCATTATATTTTATTTGAATCTTTGAAAAATAATAAATTAAAAGAAAGTAGAACTTTAGATAGCTTGCGTTTCATATATTACCAGTATTATTTATGTCATTCTTCATCTTTATTATTTTCCTCCCATTTTTAGATAAATTATTTTGAGAAAGATCTTTAAACTTTTTTACATGTAGATTTAGATCAAATATAATTTGCTTAGTAATCCTAAAATAAACCTAGATATTTCTGAGAAATTTTTATTGCTCTATCATCAAACTTCAGCTATCAGTTTTGCATATTGTATAATATAGTTGACATGATTATTAAAATTTAGTAGTTATCAGATATAAAATTTTTTGAAACAACACAAAAAATACTGATAACCATTAAATGAAAGCAACTCAACTTATATTGAGAATTAATACAAATTTAAAGAAAAACAGTTTAATTGCACCTTTGCAAGTAAAGGAAAATAATTCTAAGACTGTCCTCTGTACAATTTTATTTACATATATATTCACATAAAGTCTCCATGATTTTGAGTTACATTGTTAATTTTAACACATATTAATTAGTATAGCCAACATGACACAAAACATGAATAAGATGTAGAGAAAGACACACTTAAGTAGGACAAATTCTCTCTGAACATTGCTTATACAAAAATAAAGTTTAAAATGTGTTTTTCTAGAATGCACTCAAAAAACTTATTTCTTCATCATCTACTAAACACTTAATGACTTCTCAGGGATGACTTTTTATATTTCTGAACCATAACATCATTATTTTTGTTTTTTTGCCCTTAAGGATTACTTCAATTTCTTTAAGGTCACTGTCCTTAAGGCAAAAATATTTATTAATAATAAATTGATACCAGAAATTAATCATGAAGCCAAGTATCAATTTTTATTATCTGGACACCTTCAGAACATTTGATTTTAAAACTTTTTGTTGGTAGAATAAGAGGATCCATTCAGCAATCACTTTAGAATAACATGTTGAAAATTTATTTAAAAGTTCCATGTTTTTATATAGTTTATAATGACCAATTGGATTAAATAAATTTTATAACAAATTTAACACTATTGGTATTTTAATCTTGTTTCAGAGAAATAACATTAGCCTAGGATGTTAAAAAGCAAAGGCTATTTCTGCATCCTTGAACATCTGATTTCTTTGTTTACATTACAAAACAGTGTCCCATGTTCACATTTTAAATTTGCGCAACATTGTAGAGCTCTAACTATTTTTAACCTGTATTCTGGAATATTTTCATTACAGTCTAAATGACACTAATTTTTTTTTAATCTACTGTTTTGTCTCATTCCATTCCAATAACCCTAATCAATAATTTAGGTGATTTAATTACTTCCTACGATTAAGTCAAACTGGATCTCAATTTTTCTACCCTTTTGAAAAACCCTTTAAAGATCCATTTAATGTGTTTTCCAGGCCATAACAAAGAAGCATACTGTACCTCTTATGCTGCTGGTTGTTGCAGATGTGGTTGGGCTGGTTGTTATGGCTACAGTGGTTGTGACTGTTGCAGTGGTAAGGGAGGGGATGATAGTAGTGGGAAGCAAAGTGTTGGGAACATCTGGTGAGTGGAAAAAAACAAAATATAAAACAAAATCATATCATGCAAACAAAGGAGAAACACAAATGATTCAAATTATAAATACATACATCTTATTTAGGTTTAACTTCAACAGGCTTAAATAGATAATCAGGTACAAAGCTGGCTGTACCACACAGTTCTTGTCATTTTTTTCACTTCTTTTTCAGGCTCTTACACAAAGCAAAAACTTGGAGCAATGCTTGAGAAAAATATATTGTTCACAATATTTAGAGTGAAATTTAAAATGACAAGAATTCATTTGTTCACTGAGTCTTTTAAAAAGTTTGACATGCAGTAGCAAAATACAGACAGGTAAAACAAAAACTGACATGCTTTGTCAAAGAAATAAACAAAGAAACCACACAACAGAAATAAACACAGATAACACCACCTTATAAGATTAAAGAAATGGTAACAATGGATGAGTATATGCATGTTAAATGTTTTTTGATTTTTTTTTCTTTTAAGACAACTTAATGGAAGGAAATAGGATGAGAGCAATCTTTAGAAACAAACAAAAAGAAGCCAATTGTTATTATTATTATTATTATTATTATTATTATTATTTTGCTTTTCCTTTTCTCACAAATGATGTTAATATATAGCTTAGAATCTGGCAATTCTTACCCTGATTAGCTGGTAACGCCTTCTAACAATTTTGCAGTACCTAGGAGTCTTTAACAAGTATTGAGTCAACTAAGGTGAAACCCAATATTCTGAAAGGTTTGTGATTTGTTTTATCTGGCAGACCTAGGAGAAGTTATTGAACATAGACTTGAACCATAACATTTAACCCTTAATCCATAATTAATAAAAGTTGCAAAAGTTAACAGTAGATTCCAATACAGAGAATATAATAAACAAAAAGAATAGCTTAGGGATTAACACCAAAATTTTCCTTCCTTTCACTCAAAACCAGCTGATAATTTGAAAAGCAATATAGAGAACACTGAAACAATATAGACAGGGTCAAGCTGTGAGAATCTCAATAAGATCCTCAGAGCCAAATCTTGTCTCAAGTGGATAGGCTTATAATTTACACAGTGAGGAAATTAGAAATGGTTTACAAATTACCTGTAATTACTGTGCTGGGGTTTGATTTTACATGTTTGCCACACTACCCCAATATATTCAGTATGTTTGACAGATTATTTTGCTATTAAAATACTTCCTGTCATTTTCTCAATTAGTCTCTGAGTCACACCAAAATTTTTCTAGTTCTTTACTTTTGATAAATAGCCCTAGTCAATCCTCAGATTTTAATCTGCTACATTCTCTACACTGGAGACATAGCAAACAGCATGAGATCACTCTCTTATCTTGGGTATTGATGTTTACACCTGTTTTTCAACAGGGAAAATGCTTTCTGGTCAGTCAAATTAGGAAAACAACCTTCTGAAAACTCAACAGTGCTACATTAATCAAAGGGAAAATGGCTATAGCCTGGAGTGTGATTACCATGATCATAAAGTAGAACTGACTTTAACAACATTATAAATGAATAAATATTATGTATATTTGCATATATATTTCTTGTTTACTAATTTTTATAATATCTTCTTATTTTCATGGTAAGTTTTCCTAAATAGTTTGCAGGCTCAAGGTAAATAAAACATGATTTCTAAATTTTAAAAAATGTAAAATTTTAATTTTTTCACATATCTAAAAATAGAAAATAATACATTCTTTGTCTGTTAGCAAAATAATTTGCTCATTAGGATCTCAAAATATATGTATTTAATTTATTCAAAGGGAAATATCTTCCAGGCCTTCAAATATAAGAACAAACAATAATACTCATACTTTAAACCTCCATGTAAATAACCTGATATTACCAAACCAATAATAGATTATAAAATATTAGGTTATTTGCTATCAGACAATGGGTTAGAATGATTCCACTGGATCTGAAAAGCAGCTTTTCAAAATTGTTTGATTCTTAAAAAATGGAATACAAATAATAGGTTTGGGTGTTTGTTTTTATTTTAGCCAAAAAAGTTATAATTTGGATCCCTTTTCCTTTTCCATATCAACAAAGATGTGCAATAAAAAATCTTGGTTTGTTTTCTAGAGAGTCTACATATTATCAGGTACTGTGAACATTCTTGTATAAACCAAAAAATATCCTTAGTTTCTATAACTGTGAAAATGCGTGGAATATATGTTCCCCGCCCCCAGGCTAATTTTCTATGAACTAAAAAACAACAGGTTGTTTTAATAATTGTTAATCCACTTTAAGAGAACTGTTCTATCATATTTTAAAGTGTCCAGATAGATGAGATAACACTACAAATTATTATTGACTCAGTCTGGCTCCTGCTTATCTGCTCATCAACCTCTCATCCTCCCCTATTGACTTCATATGTACCTAAAAACAAAGTGGCTGAAAGCAATTGGATGCAAAGCATCTTGGCCAATATTGGATCAAGAAAATGACCTGTATAAGAAATCTTTCCCAGTCACTGTTCCATGTTTTTAATCACTACTAACTTTATTTCATCCTAGGTGTTCTAAAACATTTTAAATATTTTAATTTTTTACAAATGTTTTAGGTCTTAATTCATTTTTTTCTTTTTACTGTATATTGATGTTCATTCAATTATTTCAACTCTATTATGAAATACCAAATCTGAAATAATCTATTCAACAACAGAAGGTTAATTAGAATCAACCAAATTCAACAATGTAAGATTAGTTTGAATTAGTATGAATTTTCAAAAAGAGCAAGAAAATTGCATGATACTCCTCTTCTACCTAAACTTTCTAAATGCTCTGAATGAATACTTGTCAGTCTCCCCCACTTGACTATTAATCCTTGAAAGGAAGAACTCTGCATACTTTATTGTTGAGACCCTAGCACAATTTAGAATGTCAATAAATATTTACAGAATGAATTCGTTCATAGCATTATAAACATGTAACATTTTAGGAGATCTAGAAAAATTTTTTTTGTTGTTTTGTTTTTTGGTCAGGATCAATTATTTAATACAGAACTAAAAGATTTCATTACTTCTGCTTAAATTTTTTTTTCTGTCTTTGATATAGACAGGTGATTGTTATTTTCTGAAGGATAATTTATTAAGACAACAACCTACAACCTCTTCCTTCAATAAATTCCTTTGCTAACAAAATAAATCTTTACCCACCATCCTGCTACTTTGAAAGCAGTGTGAGCCTATGTTGAGATTCATATCCTCCATGTCTTCTTATGACGCTAGTCATCTTCACCTAATCTGAAACTATTGGAGAAAGGATGAAAGACCAGGATGGCTCATTAAATAGATCTTATTGTGATCTGCCATAAATTATCATAACAAATTTCTGAATTGTCTATTATTATCCTCCACTTAATGGTTGAGACAACTTTGAGATAGAATCTTCTTGTCTCTAAAATTACATACATATGTGTGTGTATGTTATATATATGTTATATTACAGAGTGAATTTTTTTTAATTAGTATAATGAAGTTATCTCTAACACTTCCATCTCAAGATTATTTATTTTAGTGTCCTGATTGTAACTCTTCTCAAAGCAAAAATTGGTAAATGATTGTACACACTTCCTAAGTCCAAATACTTATTTCTCTGGTTTTCACTCTTATAAGCAAGTGTCAACATTTGATATTATCAGTAATTATTTAAAAGGTCCTGGTTTCATATATTTACTTTTGGCTTTTTATTTAGACATTGATTGTAAAAACGGAGAGCTATATTTTTATAAGAATGTATGAAATTAGATACACTAATACTAATAACTTGCCTCATTTTTGACATATCTAGAATCCTATACATTTTAACAACTATTATACTGTTAATACAAAGAAAATTCAATCAAATGTAGTTTAGAAAATGCAGGTCTTTTTTCTCTTTCTAAGATATCCATTTTTATTTTTCTCAAGAATAATAATGCATGAATTCATGTGCAGAGGAATTATACACATTCAAATACACTATAAAAATAACTAAATCCTTGTTCAACATTAATTTACTAAATCTGTTCAATTCACTTTATGGTAGTTCATCTCTGATTTCTGCAATATAAAAGAGAGGCTCGAATTTTTCTTGTTATTTCCCTTGGACAGTGTGTTAATTTAATTAAATACTATTAAGTGTTCCTGAAAAAAAGGTGTTTACAATAATTTATGAGAGAAATTAACTGTATTATATATTTTCTAGACATTAAGGCACAAAGAAATTGACAAAATATGTAGTGAGTAAAAGAGGTATTTGGGGAAATGAACAAAGGAAAAATAACTGGATTATATTTGTGTAGGTATGATCAGAGAAATGGGTAAATATGGATAAATTATTTAGATATAATTTAAATACAAACAAGGGAAATTTCAATAAAATTCTTCAAAATCAAAATTAAAAACCTATTCTAATTAATAAGAAATTGACTGCTATATAACAATAGTTTTAAGTTGTTAAAATTTTGATCACAATGTGTATAATTGTATAATAGCAGTTTCTCTGAAATTGTGATTCTGTTTTATTCTTTTGCTAGAAAAGTAAATCTTAGGGGACTACTTTTTCAGTATATATTAAAATGGATAAACCTTGCTAAAATAACTTTATGGTTCAAATGGGATAGTAAAATAAATTCTCAGAGATCTATGTTTTGTTATTGAAATATATATATATATATATTCAATATTATATATATATATATATATATTCATAGTAATTCAGGGATTTCCTTTAAAGGAAAAAATATGAGAATTTTATTGATAGGAAACTGAGAAAAGTAAAGGTTTCAAGACAAAAATATTTGCTTATAGTTTTACCTATAAAGGAGGTGTGAATTATAATAAATTATACTTCCATTTCACTTGTAACTTATAAAATCCTGTTCTCATGCAAAAGGAAAATTCAGGAGTATTTCAATAATGTCAGATAGAATCCCAAATTTAGTGACTTGCACAATTGCATACTAGTGCAAAATCTAAGTAGGCTGCAAAATTTATTCACATGAGTGAATGTCATTTTACAAATAAATGCATTATAAATAATGTGAATTTGTTTTATAAGAACCTAATCACTTGAAGCACAATGTCAGCTCACACAACAACACTGTCGAATCAGGTTACTAAAATCTTTGTCCAGAAACTATGGATAAACTTTGATAAACCCATCAGTCTATCATCTCTACTGCTCAACCTGCCTGACTCTCATATGAACTCTAAACTGCACCCACCACTGTTCTGTGGTGCCACAATGTTCAATTTCTGGAAGAGGGGTTAGAGTTCCTCAGAGCATATATGCCTGGTTTTTTTTCTTTAATTCTTATAGTGCCAGGTTAATGTGAACAAAGAAGTCAAAGCCCAGCACACAGGAAGACATTTGACCTTGATGCAAGCGCTTTCCCCAAGTTCTAGACTCAACTCTTTCTGTTTTCATTGCCTCCATGTTCTCAGAGCCACATCCTGTTTCACATTATTTTTCTCTTTCTTGTCTATCCTTCAAGTCCAGTTTAAATCTCATTTGTAAAGCATCTCCCAATACTGTAGAGTTGATAGCTTCCCCTTCGATGCACTTTCCAACACTTTGCACACCCCCACACATGCTTATTATATATTATATCACCATAACATTTATGTATCTCTTGCTCCAAAAAACTGTAAGCTGTCTTTATAAATCAACTTCTTCTTCTTCTTTTTTTTAATATCACTTTTCTATGCAGCACATCTATTCTGACCCTACCCTTCAGTATTACCCAGTTCCCATCTTAGAACAGCCTTCCTTTCTTGATGTACCTAGTAAAATGCTACTCTCAAATTTCAGCCTGATTCCCACCTGCTCTGTGGACATCCTTGATCAACTAAGTCCCGACTGACTTCCCTTTTCTCTGAATACACATCATACTCTTTGAGTTTATCTATGGCTTCCTTCACATTGTTACCAATACCACCCCATGACAATGATGCTTATGATCATGATAGAACACTAGGAGTACACCATACCCAGAGTTACGTGCCTCTCACTAGCTCTACATCTCTCTCTTCCTCCTTTAGTGGAAAACCATTGCAAAATACATGTGTGATAGTATCATAATATTTTAAAAATTTCTCTAATTTACATAATCAATTAATATACATTACTCTTCTTTATAAATAATTAAGTTCACCATGCACTGAACACACATCAAAGCTCTTCAAGAAATCAGTAGTTGAAAACTGGGAGGCTATAACATTCATTTGGCTCTTAACAAGGATTATTTCTTTTTTTACCATGCATCACCAAGATGATAACAGAGAGCATAAACTCAATGGCATATTTCTGTGCTTTTTTGGGTATCAAGCTCTATGTTTTGAATTCGACCTTATAAATAATGAACTTTAAATATAATGCTCCTCCTGGTGGTAATGACAATAATGTCAGTAAATAGAGAAGAGTATAATTTTTAATAACATGAATCAATAATTGAGTTTTACACATAATTAATTTCTGCAAAAATTACTTCTCCCTCCTCCTTTTACCATGTATGAGGTAATTTTTAGGAAGTCTTGCTAAGAATCTTCAAGTCTAAGTAATTATTAAAAAAATTAAAATGTGTCATACTGAAGTATCTTATATTCTGAAGGCAGTTTTCCAATGATTTTAAAAGTGTTAGAGCTCTAAATCATAACATCCAATTCAAAATAATACAAAAGTGCTTCTTTTTTCATATCCTAATGAAGGAATTCAAAAAATGCAACTACATTTTGTTACTGGAGCTTATTAGAGCACGACAGATCCTGTATAACCTTGTCAAAATGAAATCAGTTCCAACAAGCACTGTATACAATAAATTGAAGAATGGTACAGCACCTTTTTTCGAATAACGAGCTTTTCAGGTTAAAGGTATGTTCTGTTCTCTACAAATACAGTGCACAATAATTTCTAACTTGTCAACATGTTTGGTTTTCTGGCAGTTTCTCTTTTTAAAAATGGCATTCTGGCCCATTCAGAATGGATTTTTGAAGCAAAATTGAGTCTAAGGAGTCCCAGAAGCTTAAGCACTTGTTTCTCTCCAAGGACTAGTGTTCAATAGGGAGAAAAAAATGCCATTTAGTCTGGATTCTATATGTCTGCTTCCTTTCTGCTTTATGTCAATAACTCCCCAGGGTGGTCCCAGGGTAATCAAGAGTGAATCCAAACCGAGGATTATTAGTGGAGATACAGAGGGTCAGAGCTCAACATATATTAGAAGTATTAAGGTAAGAAGTATCTTTTTGATAGAAGCTATTCACATTTCCTAGCCTTAAAAATAATAGGGCATCTTTAACCTTTTTACTGGTAATTGCACTGCCATTGGAAGCAATTGTAAGAGAAAAAGTTTCCTGTATTTGCTTTTTTGCCTGTGCAGAGGACGTTTATCTGTTCCCATTATGTTCAGCTACATGTAGCAGCCTATTTGTATTATAGCATAAGAATAGAAACAGCACCAAGGCTCTTACTTAAATGACAACCACCAGGTTGACAAGGCCTCAACTCTCCAGTGCATGCCTCCTCCTCGAGAGTCACATGGTAACCTCATCTGCTTCATAAAAAGAAACTCTTTTAAAAAATTAGATTTGAATAAGTCTCTTTTCATCCTTCTGATAGTTTCCACTGGCTTCACATACTAAATGGAATCTTTATACAATAATAAAAAAAAAGCTATTCTTGAAAAATGAAAAGTACTGCAATTTTAAACTGTAGGCGGTAACCAACAGTCCTATGCAATTACGAGAAAAATTTATGAATAAAATCAGTCTGTTATTTGAAAAAAATGCATGCATTTTTTCTTTTGAAATACTCCCTTACATTCCAAACTGACAAAGGTAAAGTGAAGTTTAAAGTAGGGGAAAAAATGCCTTTGAAGTAGATGATCCTACATTATTTAGCTCCACCCACTTCAATACCTTCAGCTCTCTCCTAAAAGTACTTTACCAAAATAAATCAGATCATTTGGTAAAATAGCTTAACTTTTGTGAGGATGTCTGTTTCCTATGGGAAAATAGTGCTATTGACCATTAAAGAAAAAATTTAAATGTGAATATACACAAGGGGAAGTATAATATAAAAAACACTGAAAAATCTAGATATTTGGATTTTTCATCTAGGTTATGTGATAATATAGCTGAGAGACATTTTACATATAGTTTAACCTTTACTCATCTATGTTTTCTTTTCTAAAAAATAAAGAGTTTAGGCCTGATAATTTATAAAATGCATTTGGACCAGATTTTTTCTTTTTATTAAAAATTATTGAGGTGATATCGATTAATAAATTCAAATAAGTTTCAAGTGTATGATTCAACAGTATGTCGTATATATACTTCATTATGTGTTCACCACCCAAAATTAGGTTGTTTCCATCATCAAATATTTGACCTTTTTACCCCTACTTCCCCCCTCCCCAAACAGGTAATCACTGATCCACAGTCCATGTGCATGAGTCTCTGTTGGTTTGTTATGTTTGTTTATTGCTTTCAGTTTCATATCCTACATATGAGTGATATCATGTAGTTTATAACTTTTTCTATCTGACTTATTTTGCTTAGCATGATTGTCTCAAGATCTATCTATGTTGTCACAAATGGCAGTATTTAATCTTTTCTTCTTATGGCTGAGCAATATTCCTGGTTTCTCTTTAAACTGCATAAACTTTTGCCTTTTGGATCAGGTTCTTAATTAGTAATGATTCAGAGTTGATATTATAAAAGCAAAACACCTTCACTCAAGAAACCTGTAAATTTTTGCATATGACTTTTAGAGGTGCATAGAGTCCTCAAAGGTGTTGGTTCATATTTTGAAAATAAAATGAAGTCAGTCATATGATGTTTCATATTGTAAATCATGTAACTCTTAACTTCAAGAAAATCCCATGTGTGCTTGAAAATACTTAATGATAATATAAATGCAATAATAAAAAATATTAATGTGAACTTTTTTAGGAAATAAAAATCACTCTTCCTATTAAGCCATCTGTATTTAAATATGTTTTACTTATGGTTATAATTTCACACTTTCTCTGCTTGACCTTATTTTTTTAATGTTTATTTTCTATTGTGAAAAAAAGTTCCTTAACACAAACTAGGTTATATATTTCTATACAAGTTTCACACTATGGAACTTAGAAAAAAATTTCTTAATTTTTATCTTGGTTTTTCTTATTTAATATATAAATTCAAGAGAGAGAGAGAGAGAGAGAGAGAGAGAGAGAGAGAGAGAAAGAGAAGAGAAAAAGAGTAACAGTGGGTTCCAGAATTCTGAACTAAATATCCTTAGGGCTTAACTAAATTGCATTACTGTACTATGTTACTATAAACATACAAGTTGAAAATGTTCTCATTAAACTGGAAGTTATTACATAGCACTAATTTTAGTGAATTCTAATTTTCACATACATTTTGTCGTCCAACATTTAATAAAGGTAGTAGAATGCATTCAAATATAATATTAACATTGTAATATAAAGCTCATTTAAATAAAAATTAAAGGAGAATGTGGAAATGTTTTAAAGAGAATTATTATAAAGTTGTTATTCTGTAATTTAACAAGACCAACAATGGCCATTTGCAAGTACTTTTTGTGCTTGCATATTAATAAATAGAATCACTTTGATGTACCCATAGAAAATAATCACTAATAAACACTAAGAACAATGTTAAGTGGAATTCGAAGAAATACCTATTGAGCTCCACTTTTAATATCTCCTTCTATCACCTGTATTCCTAATGCTCAGAGACCTCATGCAGAGCAAGTTCTTCCTTAACCTTAGAAAGGTTTGTTTAAAAAAATGAATTTCTGCATGGGATTTAATGATACAAATTGATAACCTTCCCAAATTATTTACATTTAAACTATAGTCTCAATAAGAAAGTAAACATTTTACTAATATATTTCTAATTTTGGAATTTTATATTCTCCTGGAATATTAAAATAAATGGGGGACCATGAAAACATCTGAAATTACAGCAGAGTGAAACATGCGCATGAAAACATTTCACTGTTTTATTTTTACTAAGAAGTCCAGGCATAATGGAGCATATTAATTTATTACAGGATCCACAGTGCCAAGCCTAGCACTTTGTATATGTTAATACTCAAGAAACATTTCTTGAAATCCTAAAGTATTAGGTAGTATAGCATTGTGAGGTGGATTTCAGGCTATGTCTCAGGGAAGTTTTATATTTGACTAGATATAAATATTTATGAGATGATATAGATTTCCAAAAAATAAATACATTTTCAGTTAGTAATAGTCACGGAATTTTGAAAAAAATGATGAACAGACATGCGAAGTCAATTGCATAAGTCTCCTAATTTCAAAGATTTCCATTAGATATTAATTCTTCTATGTGCAGTTAATCACATTGTTCAATGCTTAATTTTTATAGAGATAACCATTTACTATGGATTGCCAAATAAATAGATTTCATTTTCCAGTATGAGATGAAAGTTAAAGGTCCTGATTTTGATGATCAAGGAATGAATATCGATTACCCTGATTTTGCTCAGAAGTTAGGACAGTGTTTACACATACAGACACAGACACCCATCCATACACACACACACATATATGTGTGTATATGGATATGGGTATGTGTGCATGTATATATGTATGTAAACATACATACATGTTATTTTATTAAAGTTTCCTCTGTTGAAAACTGAGGGAGAGACAGAGACAGAGACAAAGAAATTTAAGCTTTAGAGAAATTTTTATTGATTGCCTATGATTTAGAAGGCACTGTTGTAACAGCTAGAGATACAGAGATAAGATAATTAATATCTCTGCTTTCAAGGAAGGCATAATCTACTAGATAGACAAAGAATATATTAATATACACAGATACATATGCCTACATAATATATGCACATAAATTCATGAATATATGTATACATGCATAAATATACACATACATATATGTACATGCATATACATATACACATATGCATATGTAAAATCAAATGTACAAATAAGTAATACCAAATAATAATAATTTTCCTGTGGGAATTAAAATGATACATGATTGGTGGTAGCTTTAGATTGGAGTGGACAAAAAAGGCCTCTGTGAGATGTCGATGAAAAGAAATCATTCTTGCAAATACCAGCATTCATGACTGCATTCCTTGTACTTCCTGGATGCTTTCTAAAGAGAATGAGTTTGGTGTCTTAGAGGAGTTAAAAGTGAACCAGGAAAACAGAAGTGGTTGAATGGAGGGTGATATATCACAGATGTAGGTGGTAGCATATTATGCCGAGTTTGGTAAGCTAGGATAATAAGGATTTGAAATTTCTTTGGAGAAATTTAAATGGGTTAAAATCATGAAGTATGAACTTAAAATATGTATATATTGTAGCTGTGTGAGAAAGAGATTGGAGAGGTGAGAACTTGGAAGCAGGGAGTCCACTAAACAATGTTTCAATAGTCTAGACCACAGAGGATGGTAGGGAGAAGATGATATGCTGGGAACATGATTTGGAGGTAGTATCAGCATCATTTGCCAATGAATTGGGTAGAAGGGTAGAGAGGAATAAAAAATAAATCTTCTATTCTAGAACAAGTCCATGATATATTGTTACAATGTTTGTGAAAACGATGTTATAAGAAGCTACAAAGCAAGTTTTTTGTAAAAACCTTATCTTCCAGTTAGTCATACCATTGCTTCTGAAAACAGATGCCAATTTTTTCTCCCATGGGCCATTGTATATTCTCAAATTCTCTAAAGAATGAATGCATATATACTTGGAAAGAAGAACTCCATACATTTTTGTAAAGCTACAATATAGCCTTATTTGTACATAAAACAATCTAGAAAGCCTGAGTGACATGGGTTCTATCTTTCTGTTTGCCTTACTGCTACTGATAGAAAAGATTATATATAAATAGTGAAAGAGTTGTGGACTCTTTCCTGCCTTCAGGCAGGAAATGAGAGTTTTTCTTGTGGACATTTTAGTCATTGGTCCATCTGGGCACCACAAAAACATTTATTTCACAGTGCTATCATCTCTGAACAAAAATTTTACTCTGAAAGGTGAAACCTTAATTTATCTACTTCATACTCATCTTAAAACAGAGATGGAATTATGCCTAAACTCTGTTTAGTATGACTACACACATACACCTTATAAAATGTTTTGTAATGAAAACAGTGCTCCTGTCTCCACTATTTTATTCCATGCCACTTCTTTCTGCAGAGCAACAGCATATTTGTCCAGTCAGAGTTATGCTTTTCCCACAGGCATCACAGTTATACCTGCTTATTCATGTTCAGAAATGATATGTTTTATCTCAGCGATTAAAGAAGTTACTGTTTAAGACTCGTCCAACTAGTTTACTGACTGGAAACTCTAAACTGGAGATGAGAGCAGCAGCCATAGGGCTTTTCCATTAGTGCACTGTTTGTTGCTCCATATGGATGTCTTTTCTCTCCTTTTCTTCCTACACTGTATAGTTTTCCATTTATGCTTCTAAAGAAAGCTTCTCCAAAGGAAAAAAATACTCATTATGAGTACACAGAATTAATTTACCAACTGGTAGGTCTGTTTCCACTGGAAGGAACAGGTTTTAGCTGAATTCCTTTTTAATGTTTGCTAGGCTATACATCTGTCCATAATTCAAGCTTCTCTTTCCTAGTCTCCACTCACTCATCTGAGCTTAAAGATCACTGTCTTACTTCCATTCTGATATGTATTGCCTTTTCTAACAGTACAACCAAGCCCCCACCAAAAAAAATTAATAATGTAGTCTCTCAATGTTTCTAAATGTTTCATTGCTGGATAATTGTACATGTGATTGCCGACCTTTTAGTCTAGTTACATGTTTATTTGAAGCACAGAAGTACATTTTTCATTTTAATGTGATGAAAGTCCTCAATAGCTTTCAAATCATTGATAAGAATAACACGGATATGTGAAATGTATGCTATTTGACTAAGAAAGTGTGTATTATAATCGTATTTGCTTAATTCCAGGATAAAATAAATTTAAGAACACATTTAGTATATTACTTATAATAGTCATAATCTGTTTAATAATTATCCCTGTATTAACCTATACATGTATTAATTATTTTAGTAAATTTAGGATCAGGTACTAATAACCCCCAAACAACTGAACTTACATCTTGCACACCAGTTAAGTATTTGAAAGAGATGATAAATGACTTAGAAATGTTTGTTAAAGTGAAAGAAAGGCTACCCTCCATGTTTCAGTTTGGCTCTCTTCAATGGTAAGTAAATCAACTGAAATGGAGAATCAGCACTCAGTATGGGAAAGTGAACCTGCATTTGCCTATAGTGTCTGAAGGAGATATATGTCTAAATGCACAATAAAGCTTAGATGCTGGGTTTAATGCAGCAGTTGGTAATACCTAAGTGTACAACTTTCTGTCTCTGAGCATTTTTGACATTTATTATTAACAATAAAAGCAGAGTTAAATGAAAGTAGCAGTTCTATCGATTCTTTAAAGCTGGAAAGGCATATTTAATAGCTTGATAACTTTCTCTGGACCAAAACACACAGACATTTCTAGCAGTAATATTCTCTTTTACAATTAAAATTAAAAAAACTGAGACACTTTTTTTTAATGGTTCTTAGTTACTAACAATAAAATGTGATGTGTTGTATTCAATTTTTGTGTTATATCTGAGGCAAATTATCCTGGAAGCAAACAAACAAAAAGCAATACTGCATTTTTCATCAGTATTCATTTCAATAGGCACATGAACAATAGACAAAACAAATCATAACATCAAGTGATATTTTAGGAATACCAAGTCAGCAACTGTCAGTAAACTGATTGGCATTACAGAAATATAAACAAGCTTTTTATTCTATTTCACTTTCTACTATGATAACACTAGATATGGAGAATTTTACTTGTTTTTATATGGTCATAAAGATGAAAGTAGCTAGAAAAGCAAAACGTAGACACACACACACACACACACACACACGCACACACACACACAAAAACCTCAAAAATATGGACAGGTGCATAGTGGCCAATTTCATTCAAAATAAGAATAGAGTTAAGATAATGAAATAAAAATTATTATAAAAGTGTATTCATACAAGTAGGAAATAAAGTAATGGAATAAGTTAGAGCAGTGACAAACAATTTAAAATCTCACGTAAGTGTTACTGTGGTAATAGGAACAGTAAATTTAAAAAGAGATTGGAAATATCATTTAAAAAATCTGGAATAATCAGTTAATGACCAATAATTTAAGAATTTGAATTGCTTCCAACTACAAAATAAGATTAGTCTAAGGGTATTAGTAATTCTCTTCCACCATTCCTTGTGTGATAAATAGCTATCTGCTACATTCTCTGTTCTGTAAGATGCAGATCCAGATAGTTTTTGCTTGGGAAGAATATCTTTTATCTAATCTTCTGAAGCTGATGTTGCATCAGAGAAAGAAGGGTGATTATAACTTTTATTCTGCCCTCTATTTATTACTAATTTGCTATACTATTGAATTTGTAAGATCTTCTTTATTGCTTAGTTAGCAAAGATTTTTTAACTTTCTTGTTCTTCAATAGGGATAAACTAATTTATATTCTGGATATCATTCAGGGAAAAGTATGGACAGTAAATTATATGTGACTCTTTGGTAAATTTCATACAATAGCATTATATTGGTATTGCCCTTGTTATCATAAGGCTACTAGTAATATAATAATAACAATGGTCTAATTTAATGTATATCTATGTACCTGCTACTGTGCTGGGTACTTCCACTTATGATGTATGTCATTTGTTTACAAATAATCCAGGAGTGTTGTGTTAATTTTTGTTTGTTTGTTTTTGTAATTCCAGACACTTGGAACACATTCTCATAGACTAAACATTTACATCATTATATAGCCATTCTACTACTCTTCTATTTTTGTATTATAATTATTTGAATGCTTAACTTTACTTCCATGTTAAATCCTAAACTTCTTGAGTGCTATTCAATTTTGCTCCTATAGTGCCTTTACACTCAGTGGATAAATGCTAAATATCTATTTGGTGAATGAATAAATTTTTCTTTCAATTCAAGTTCTCCAAATAGTAAAAACAGAAATAGGACTGCATATTTCAAGACTATTAATGTGGAAGTAAGCATCCTTTCTAAATAAGCAGAATGACGCTAATAGTAACATGAGAATAATTTCAATATTTTTATATATAAGCAAAAAGAAAAAGAAAAGAAAAAGAAAAACTACTGTGCTTCCAGGAAATAATAGTATAACTATGATTATCAATTTAACAGATTAATTTTTTTACTGCCGAACTTGTTAATAAAAAATTCTACTTTCTTTCCTAACAGGATCTCCATAGTCTAATGTTTCATAAGTATAATGTTTTATCTTATAAGTATTTGTATGCTCAATTTTTTTAGGCCTTTCATTGAGGGTAAATTTCAAACTGACAGTTTCAAATTACCATCTATAGTTCTAATGCTGAAATTTGCAAAGGTATAATTAGGAAGGGGGTGGGGAACTCCTTCAGTGTTCAAAACACAAAATATTAGTGCTGTTCACAATTAAATGTGATAACATTTAAATAATGAACTTCTAGTGACACCCAAAAAATAAAATCTAACCATTAAGATGGCATCTATATAGCAAATGATTTCATAGGAAAGTGCTCAGACCTCGATCAAGTTAAGAATCAGTAGGACCTAGGCAGCTATGATAGTGTCAAAGACATGGTCTCAGCTCATGAAAGGCCCTTCTGTGCTAGAACTATATTAAATTATCACAGCTAATGTAAAATCAAGCTTGGTGTAAAAGATAAAAGGGTGAAATTCTCACAAATGATCACTTATCATTCTATTCCAAAATGCATACAGCATTCATTAGAGATCGAAATGCCGCTCAAATTTCATTTTTTAGCAGGGTTTTAAAACAGCCAAACCATTAACAGAAGAGAGTAGCTTTTTGTATTTATACAACCAGTGACTAATGAAACATTATACTCTGTGTGCAAAAGGAAAAAAAATAAAAAATAAAAAAATAAAACCTTTATTTTGTAATGAACCCAATTGAAGCCCTTTTAAACATAGTGTAATATGGTTTCACTGTTTCATCGAGCCTCTCATTATTTGTGTCAATAATCCTAGGTAAACTACTGTTGAACTTCACAGCATTTATCTAGCAGCATGAATAGCATTAATCTATGTGGTGCTTTTGATGAATTGTAGCTCAAAAAGCAAAACCCAAAATGACTTCTTACAAAGTGTTTAGCAAAGTATTTATTAGAAATGTGTCAACTGCCAACTACCTAAAGGTAGCTTGGCCACTGAAGATATTATGCTGTTGGCTAGCTTGCAAACACTGCAAAAACATGAATTTTCCCCACTTGAAATACTTTTAAAAAACGAATGACACACTTTTCATCTAAGTATATTATTTCTGTCATTCTCTTCTAATTCTATATATTTTTATATCATATTGCTTTTAACAAAATGTGACTTGCTATGCAACATGACCCAGGTTTCTAGAAACTGCTAGATGAGAGAAACACTTAGAAAGTTAAGGGTGAGTCAGACTATACTTCATCTGTATTACTGCATGATCTAAACCTCCAGGTCAGCATGAACTGGAAGCTACTCTTGGATCCTGTTCTAAGGATCTAACTTATCTTCTTGATATCCCAGTTGTTATATTCTCTCTCAGTAAAGCTGGCAGGGTGTGTTTACAGGGGTTTACCATATTTAATTCCAGTTTACCAGTATAATTTGATTAGGTTGATCTTTCCTAAAAGTTAAAATTTGCACAATTTATGAAATACTAGAAGTTAATCTTTCAGCTCTGCTATCTTCAAGATGTTTATTTGTGGATAGTCTATCCACTGTGAGCCTTTGTTTGCCTTTGATAGCAAAGTGGTATTAAGAACTGAGAGATTGTATATACTAAAGCAATTTGAAAGTAGAATATTAACATATTATTTTTCATCAATTTTGATATGCACCATAGCAAAATAGATACCTGGAAAAAAAATACAAACTAAATTATGTTTTTTTCTAAGTTTATATCTCTTTCCAAAGAATTAGGCTTTACTCCCAAAATTATTTTTTGGAAAGAGATAGAACTAACCTATGTTTCTCACAGTATTCTATAATTAGATTCGTGGAAAAGATATCCAATAAATATAACCTCTCCATGATTTCTAAGATTCAATGAATTTACTACAGCATTGTGTTTTATACAATACTCATTCAAAATACTGTAATATTGTGTAGAACACGAAACTAGTCTTAGAAAAGATTTTCTTGGTGAGATATATGATGAACGTGTTACATTATTTAAGGCTTCTTTCTGTGGAAGATTCACAATGTATCCTAAGATAAAAACAAACAAACAAAACACTCTAAGAAGTCCTGTAATAAAGAAACATAACTAACTTTGTTTATTGCAGTGTTTTTCAGTATCATAAAAGTTATCTCCATCTTATAATATGTTAGTGTTATATTATGAACAGCACATTGTGGCTTTTAAAGGTTGGGAAAAACAGATGCTTTTCAACCTTGGGTATTGGTATTTCTTTCTGCCAGCCTGTTATATTTACTCAAATTGTGAGATTAATGGAGAGGAGAAAAATGACTGTGGGTGTTTCCAACTATTGTTCATAAGAGATTAACATAGTTATTATTAATCTTGTGCACCTCTGTCCTTATTGCATCTCAGTGACATGCTATGATTCTTTGTAACCAGGTATAGTGATTTTAAAGTATATTTTTATGATCCTACAATCAGAATGAACTTAAAAGAAATATAATTTTCATAATTCTGATAAATAAAAGCATTTGTTTTAAAATTTAAAGAAAACCATTAATTTAATAGTCACCACCCCAAATTACACAACATATTTGTAATAAAGAAAACCTGTCACAAAAATAATTTTCATTTTTAGTTTCTGTTGTAATTTTATTTTATTAATTTGACTTGGAACATATTAAAAGTGAATCTCGGAGGTATTTAGACTTGTGATAAGTCCTTCTGAAAGAAAAAGAAAATCTGTTTAAATTTGATTATTATTCTAAAGATTTTGATAAATTTCAGTAGTTTTTTAGGAGATTCATTCTTTCACAAATAATGATGTCAAAAAGTACTCACCGTGCACAATAAGAACGTACTCTGCACTGCTTTGGCCAATGGTGTTTGTGGCTTCACATCGGTATGTCCCATTATCCGTCTTGTTCAGGAAAAGAATGTTTAGCTCTCTACCACTCACAACCATTCGGTCAGGATCTGGTAATTCTCCACCATCCTTTGTCCACAAAACAGGTTCTGGCCTATTGGATTTAAACATGCATAAAGACAGAATAAATATGAAATGTTACATGTTCTATCAAGCAAATCAAGCAATTTATAAATTTTTAACACCTGTTTTGTGCACAACCATGTACTAACTTCTATAAGGTATCAAAAGAATGATCATTCAGAAGATTTGGAGGTATCGAATATATAATTTAATTCTATTTAGCTTAATTAAGCAGACATGTGTTAAGAAACTAATTTATTAAGTATTATAACAGTCACTGATACATAGCAGGTTCTTTGGCCCTGATCATGGTCCATACTTGGTAATTTCTGGAAGATTGTTCTTGGGTTATTGGAGCAGCTTTCCCCAGAGATATCTGGAATGATGTCTTTGCACTTGGCCCTGCACTGTGGTTGTTGCCTGAAACCACATAAAGCTTCTCCCCCTTATCTCTCCTGCTTTTCTCATCTCCCTAAAGGTTCTTCCTGACAGTTCTTTCTTTCCCTTCTCCTCTAGTTTTATTGAGATGTGATGCTGTATTAGCTTAAGATATACAACATAATGATTTGATATATGTATATGTTCCAAAATGATTACACATTAAGTTTAGTTAACAACCATCACTTCATATAGGTATAATTTTTTTGTATGTATGATAACTTTTAAGGTTTACTCTCTTAGCAACTTGCAAATACACAATATAGGATTATCAAATATAGCCATTATGTTGTACATTACATTTCCAGGAATTTTTTATCTTATAACTGGAAGTTTACATCTTTCAACCACCATCATCCATTTCTCCTACCTTCCACTGTCTACCTCTGGCTGCTTTTATTTAACACTGTACTTGTCTTAGCCAGAGCAATTAAGCAGGAAAAATGAATAAAAGTCACCCATATCTGAAAGGAAAAAGTAAAACTGTTTTTATTTGCAGGTGACATGGTACATAAAACAACCCTAAAGACTCTACCAAAACATACAAATAAACAAACAAAACTAATAAATGACTTCAGCAAAGTTTCAGAATGTAAGAATATACAAGGATTAATTACATTTCTATACAACAGTGAACTATCAGAAAGAGAAATCAAGGAAACAGTACCATTTACAAATGAAGCGAAAAAAATAAAATACATAAAAAAATAACTAAAGAGGTGAAATAACTATACACTAAAAACTATAAGACACTGGTGAAAGAAATTAAAAAGAACACATAAATGGAAAGATATTCCATGCTCATGAACTGGAAGAATTAATATCATTAAAATCCTATACTACCCAAAGCAATCTATAAATTCAGTGTAATTCCTATCAAAATTCCAATGGCACTTAAAAAAAATCTAAAATTTGTATGGAAACACAAAAGACTGAACAGTCAAGCAATTCTGAGAAAGAAGAAAAAAGCTAGAGACATCATGCTTTCTGATTTCAAACTATATTACAAAGCTGTAGTAATCAAAATAGTATGGCATTAGCATAAATACAGAAATATAGATCAGTGAAACACAATAGAGAACCAGGAAATACACCCGTGCCAATATGATCAACTAATTTTTGGCAAAGACACTGACAATGGGGAGATATACAAGGGGAAAGGATAATCTCTTAAATAAATGGTGCTGAGAAAACTGAACAGGTAACTGCAAAAGAATGAAACTGGACCCCTATCTTACATCATACACAAAAATCATCTCAAAATAATTTTAAAAAGTTGAGCACAAGATTAGAAACCATAAAACTCCTAGAAGAAAACATAGGCAACAAGCTCCTTGAGATCAATCTTGGCAATGATTTTTGCATTTGACATCAAAAGCAAAAGCAACTAAATCAATAATATATAAATGGGACTGTGTGTGTTACATGCCATTGAATTGACTACTGGTGTTCTCATAAGTGACTGATATCTACTATGTCCTGTCTTCCATAGCTCTTTGTTCAATTCCTATAGATTCCTACCTATTGATTCTTTTATGGAGTCAATCCCATACTTGGTCTTCCTTTCTGCCTGATACCTTCTATTTTTCCAAGCATTACTGTCTTTTACAAAGAACCCTGCCTTCTTATGATGTGTCCAAGTAGGACTTCAAAACTTCAATTTTGTTGTTTTTGCCTCCAGCAATGTTTCAGACTTCATTTGCTCTACCACCCACTTGTTCACCTTTCTGGAAGTTTATAGTATCTGTAGAGCTCTTGTCCTATCCCATATTTCAAATGAATCATTTTTCCTCCATCAGCCTTTTTTACTGTTCAACTTTGGCATCCATACATGGTAATTGAGAATTTGAGGGTATGGATGTGAGAGAGGAGAGGAGGCATCTAAAAAATGCAAAGGAAAGGGCTTACAGAAATGACCAACTCAGTCAGTTAAAGCGCATTCCTAACTGCCCTCTCTTCCCCTTCCAGGACTCTCTAGCTAATATGTTTTCCCATAGCTACCTCCCCCACTTCAAGGACTCTCCAGCTCACATCTGTTGGTTCATGGCTTGTCAACCAACTACTGTCTTTCGTTATCTCTTTATCTCTGTAGCTGTGTAGGAATAACAAGACTGTATAAAACTGCTTGTTATGTTACAATTTGGGCTCAGCTTTTGGATAGGAATCGACTGAGCAGGTGCTGGAATTAATAAGTGTTGCTTCCTACTTATAGCCTCAGTGTCCCGTCTCTCTATTCAAACAAAACAAACGACCTGTAAGACCAGTGGTCTGGAAAGTCCCCCCACTCTCTCCAGCTCCCCTCCCATCCTTAGCCATGAGGCATGTGTGAAACTTCAGACAAAGGAATCACATACCCCTTGCATGGACACTGCAGAGGTATATAAGCTATAAGAAATCAAACCAAGAGGAGATCCTGCTTTAGGTCTGTTGAAAGCCTCACGTTCTCCGTCAGACAATAAATTATCCTTCCTCTAACAAAATTGTCTGAGTGTCCAATTTTCTCCATCGGGTGTCACTTCTTGCAACAGAGGATCCTAACTTTGGTCTATAATGATACATCTCTGCTCTTGATGGTTTTCCTAATTCTTTTGCTGCTCTTCCAAGCCTCAGCTTTCTCTTGATTTCATGGCTGCTGTCTCCATTTAAATTGATTTCTGAACCAAGATGAGCAAAATCTTTGATGTTTTGATGTCTTTACTGTCTATATTAAAGTTATATATTCTGTAGTCATGATTTTTGTCTTATTGATGTTCAAATACAGTGCTGCTTTGGCACTTTCATATTTCATTTTCAGTAGAAGTCATTTCAAATCACTTTTACTTTCTGCCAGTAAAATGGTGTCAGCTGCATATCTTAAGTTTTTGATATTTCTTCTACCAATTTTCACTCCTCCTTTCTGTGAGTCTAGCCCCATTTTTGTTTGTTTGTTTGGTTTAGCTTTTTTTAAATTTGTTTGTTTGTTTTGATATGTGTTCTGCATACAGATTAAACAGAAAGGGAGATAAAATGCACCCTTGTCTAACACATTTGCCTATAGAAAATCATTCTGTCTCTCCATATTCTGTCCTGACACTGGCTTTCTTTTTACAAATCAGGATAATCAAGTGTTGAGGCACACCCATTTCTTTCAGAGCAACCCATAGCTTTCCATGATCCACACAGTGAAAAGCTTTACTGTAGTCTATAAAACATAAACTAACTTTCTTATGAAATTATTTGGAGCACTTCAATATCCAAAAAATGTTTGCAATTAGTTCTCAAATGACTCTTCTTTTTCTGAAACCAGTTTGAACATCTAGCATTTCTTGCTCCATATAAGGTAAAAGTTTTTGTTGCATCACCTTGAGCATTACTTTACCTGTACAGAAAATTAGAGCAATGACTTCATAATCACTATACTCTTTGACATCTCCTTTCTTGAAAATTGGGATGTATATTGAACATTTTCAGCCTGTAGGCCATTGTTTGTTTGTTTTTCATGTTCATTGACATATATGTGTTAATTAGGATATTAACAAATTCAGTTTCTGTGGCTTGAAACAATTCTATCAGTATCCCATATTTCCCTGATGACTTATGTGTTTCCAATACTTTCAAGGCAGCTTTCGCTTGTTTCTAGAATTACAGAATTTTTCTTGTAGGGATGTTCTTCAAAGGTAAGTCATTCTTTTATCTCTTTTAGTATACTGCATCCATCTTCCCTTTATTTTCTTCTGGTTAAATAATATATTTTCTTGTTTGTTGTTCAGCATTGCTGGTTTAGATGTGAATTTCCCTTTTATTTCTTGAATCTTCTTGTTGAGATCTGTTTTCTTTTTTTTTGTTGTTCTCTTCTATCTTCTTACATTGAATATTGTAATAGTTCTCTTTATCTCTCCACAATAATCATTGAAAAATTGCATTCAAGATTCTACTCCTGATTTTGTCATCTTTTACTTTTAACTCTTGCTTGTTTTTAACAGTTCCTTCTGTCATCTATCTAGATTTTTCTTTTGTTTTTACTTCTGACATCGGCTTTTTTCATTCTTTCTTAAAAATATTTCTAGTTTCACTCCACAGTTCTTCTTCTCAGATAATTAACAGTGAAAAAAAAATTTTTATGTGGACTTTAAATCCATCAGGAATGTTATATACATTGTGTTCTGGCACTACAATTCTTTTTGTGCTCATCTTCAGCTTTACTCTAATGTTCGATATCAACTGTTTGTCATCAGAACCACAACCTGCTCCTGGTCTTGTTCTGGCTTCTCCATCTCCTGCTTCCAGTTATATAGTCTATTTAATTTCTATATTGACCATCTAACTATGTCCATTAATATAGTCATCTTTATAGTTGTTTGAGGCAAATGTTTTTGATGGGCAAGTTGTTGACTTCCCAGAAATCCGAAAGCTGATTTCCTACAACATTTCTGATCCCTAGTCTAAATTTTCTGGCAACATTTCCTACTTTTGCGTTCCAGTCACCTATAATTATCAACATGTCTTGTTTCGGTATGTAATAAACATCTTCTTGGATACTTCTGTAAAACTTTTAATTTCATCTTCTTCAGTCTCTGTAGTTGGAGCATAGATTGGAATAATGATTACGGTAATAAGTCTGATTGATATCATTTAGTCAGAACTTGCGTTGTAGCCCCTAACTGCCTGTGTTACATCTCGCCTCAGGATTAAAGCCACTCCTTTACTTTTGAGTTTGTAATTTTCAGAGTAGAACACTTTATAATTGCCTGACTGAAAATGTTTCATTCCAGTCCATTTTAGTTTGCTGACATCAAGCCCTGCAATGTTTAAACATTCTATTTCTTACTTTACCATTTTCAGTTTACCTTGGTTCATGTTTCTTACATTCCATGTTCTAATTGTGCAACATAGTACTTTCCTTTCACCTTTGTGCACATCAGATGCTAGAGGTTCTTCTGGCTCTTGCTTTGTTTAGTTTTGCATCATTAGCAACACTGTTATTTGTACTTATTATCTGCTCTTCTCATGTAATTGTTAGAGTGATTTCCAATCTGGGAGTTTCATCTTTCAGCACTATCTCATATTTCATTTTGGACCATTCATCATAGGGTTTTCAAGGTAAAACAAAAGAAAAAAGAAAAACAGTAAGAAAGGAATATATGGCAGTGGTTAACTGTTGCCTTCTACTGCGTGCTGTGTGGGTCCAAACCACACATGGGTCTACATCAAACTAAAAGGCTTCTGCATAGCAAAGGAAACATTAACAAAGTGAAAGGACAATCTACAGAATGGGAGAAAATATTTACAAATCATATATCTGATATCGGGTAAATATTAAAAATATATAAAAACTCAAAAATCTTCAGAGCAATAAAATAAAATAAAATAAAAATAGGCAGGGGAACTGAATAGACATTTTTCTGAAGAGGGAATACATATGGCCAATAAGTCATTCATCATCACTAATCATCAGGGAAATGCAAATTAGAAAAAAAAAATGAGATATCACCTAACACCTGTTAAGATAACTATTGTTAAAAACCCAAGAAGAAAAAGGACAAGTGTTGGGGAAGATCTGAAGAAAAAGGAACACTTGTGCACTGTTGGTAGACATGTAAGTTGTTGAAACCACTATGGAAAACAGTATGGAGATTCCTCAAAAAGTTAAAAATAAAAATACCACACAATTTAGCAATTCCACTTCTGGGTATTTATCCAAAGGAAATGAAATCACTACCTCAAACACCTGTCTGCACTCCCATTTTCATTGCAGCATTATTTATTGCAATGAAATTAGTCAACACATAGAAATAACCAAGGTGTCTATCAACAAATAAATGGATAAAGAGAATATATTCAAATATAATAAATTATTATTCATTTATAAAATATAAGAAAATTTTGACTTTTGAAACAACATGAATAAAACTTAAAGGCATTATCTTAAGTAAAATAAGTCAGAAAAAAAAGACAAATATTGTACGATTTCATGTGAAATCTAAAGAAAAAAACAAATTCATTGAAATTGACTTATTTTTAAATCAAATACTTGTAGGGAATAGGGAAGGAGGGGGGAGGTAGCCAGGGTAAAGGGAGTCAAATATAGTGGGTAGGGGGAGGGTGAAGTGGGTAAAGGGGATCAAATATATGGTAGCTGAAGGAAACTAAACTTTGGGTGGCAAACACACAATAGAATATACAGAGGTCAAATTATAATATACACCTGAAAATTATATAATTGTATGAACCCATGTTGTCCCAATAAACTTAATTAAAAAAAAAAATTCTCATCTCAAAACCTGCTTTTAGAGGAGAAAGTATAAGTGAATCATGGATTTCTGCCTTCAAAAATTTTACAGTACTTTATAATTATTAATGATAAGAATGGCTATTAACAACATCTATTATTATGTGTTGAGAATGGTAATTATCCTAGATACTTTACATATATTTTCTAAAACCCTCACAAGAACACTCAGGTGAATATCATTTTAAAAAATCTAATGCACATAAGAATATGAACAATCAGAAATGTATCTAAAACATGGTCTGAGTCCATAGTAAATACTTCATCCACCATCGCTTGCTTTCTAACATGGCGATTATTTTCCTAGATTTTCTAGGTCAAAATTTTCTAATTTAAGCATAATTTTATCACATCATTTGAAATTATTTTTGAAAAAGCTTTAAAAATTTGTTTATTTTGATGAAAAAATTGAAGTTATATTTTGTTATTATAAATAAAATTATAATATATGTCTTATTAAGTGATACCTATAACTATATAACAGCATTTTTAATACGAAGATTATATTTTTCTGACAAAATTTTGTAAAAGAGATAAAAGTTGTAAATCAAATAGTAATAAATATTGGAAATTGTATCAAAAATGAAGATAGGCAATGTGGCAAAATAATTTATTTGGTTAAGTAGTGAAAACACTTGGAGAAAGAACAAAGAAAGGACAATTTATTAGGACTGTACCCATGAAATTTCTGAAAAAGGATTCTATTAAAAAATAATAATAAAAATATAATAAACTAGTTATCCAAAAATATTGGGAAATATAATTATATCCAATTATATAGACAGCTTGTTTTCATAGTATCTTTAATAAAAACCACACCATTAATATTTCTCAACTTGCTTCATATATCCCAAAACTGCTAATTATTTTTTGAATTTACTAATTCTTATCTTAAAACTGATAGCCTGGAAAATTTCATATTATGCACTTCATTTGAAGATGCAAATCTGGTACAATAAAACCATGATTTTATGAAATATTAGAAATTGTGTACTTCTTACAAAATTACATAAGGCTAAAATTAAAATAACAGTTATATTAACTATAATTTGAATTTTAGAAGATTTATCCTTAAAATATTACTCAACTGAGGCATTTTATTATATTAAGAGACATTATTTTCTTGATATGTAAGTTAGAATTTTTAAACACACACAGGTATAATTGCATACATGTATCCACACATTCCCATGAACTCAAAATTATACCCCCAAAATCCAAACTGTCATATTTTTTTCTGCTCATGTTCATAAGTTTTCAGTCACATCTTAAAGCATATGACTCTGTAAATATGTAATTAAATTTAGATATCCTTTGAAATTGTGTATTTAAAAATAAGTTTAAAGATCTAGATAAATTATTCAAGTTGCCAGTTTATATTTTAAAAAATCTTTTTTTCTTAAATCTTTTAGGAAGTAATGAAAAAAACACCTGTGAAGATGGTTATCAGGAGATAATAGCAATATGTCACTGATGTCACTGCACATTGCAGATTTCTTGATTCTACAATATATGGTAAATCTTCTAGATGACAAAAAAAAGCACCATAAGATGCAATTTTCATGAAATGAAGGTTAGAGTTTATGCATCAATTAAAAATAGCCTACATATATTTCAATAAGTATTTAAAATCTTCAACCTTCTGTCTATGGCCATACCACTCTCAACGGGCCCGATCTCATCTGATCTCAGAGGCTAAGCAGGTTGGGCCTGGTTAGTACTTGGATGGGAGACCACCTAAGAATATCTGGTGCTAAAAAAACTTCAAACTTCTTAATATCACAATACAAAATATTAAGTGTTTTAGCAAGTCTTGATACAATTTGCATTTCATCTCAATAAAGAGGGTCCCTACGCTTTTTCTATTTGGAACCCAGAAATTATTGAGTTTCTTGCTGCAAATGAAAAATAATCTTCCTTGCTGTTCAGATGACCAAAAGAGATCATTTAAAGTGTCTTCAGTCTACAGATCCTATGTGATAAGGCTGAGAAAGAATAAGAACTAGACACTAGGAGTAACAGGACAGTGACTCAGCATCAAGCATGAGATAACAAAGTTTAACTCCATGGTGAGAACACTGATATCGTCAATCCAGAAAGTTCCTCCTTAAAAGCCCAAATAATTAGAAGTTTAAAATATTCCATATGAAGTGAATATTTATTTATGTTTTTGTCTACTAAATATCTAGGGCTAAAAAGATGTTTTATCCTCTCATGAATCTAAAGACATTTTTGCAGCAGTTTCTTCCTAGAATAGAAAACCAGAAGAAAATATAAGTGAAAAAAGAAACCAGATATGCTCTTGCATTTGTCTTCTCATATTCTAAGGCTTTGGTAAAGCTGTTTTTACCTTAACAGATATTTTAAAAACTATTTTTTACTCAGTATTTTTCTTCGTACATATCTAATAAGAGATTATCTGATATCTTTAATAACTCTTTATTTATAAATTAATATTGGAAAGAATTTCCACAACTCTTGTAGAGTATGTGTATTCAATACTTTGAGCCAGATACAACCCTAATTATTAATTTCTACTGAAACTCGTTAGTCTTTGGGGCATTTATTCTGTAAAGTTATGCCACAGAAGCAGTCTCTCTAATTCTCCCAACTGTATATGGGATCCTTCACTCCTTAGGTATTAATGAGAATGGCATCTTGCTTCACCTTCATGGCTTTCATTTTCTCTTTAGGCTCATGTTTGAGAAGAATAAAGAATACCCAGTTCAGTTATGGAAAAGTCAGTTCCATAACACAGGTCTCCTAGGAAAAGAATTCTAATGTCCTTGCAGAAATGGACAGGAGTAAAAGGTTTTCCAAAGTGTGGGATGGATACACTTGTCAGTATCGTCCTTGTCCTAAATGGCTGTACCCCTTTAAATTTCTTCATAAGCACAGTACATGTTGAGAATTATTATTGAAATTAATCTTATGAAAATTAAATCTATTTTTTCGAGATGAAAGAAAAAAATGTTATTATAATAACATTCAAGTAAACATCTTCTGGTTAAAGAAATAGAAAGAAGTTTGCCAATATACATATCTTACATCTTTTTTGATATAAGACAAAGCAAGAACTTATGTTAATAACTCATGCCTTATGTATTTATACTTATATGATATATGAAAATGACTACTGCCTTTATTTCAGTTTAGAAACTCCACAGGTGGCAGTAGATGTGATTGAAGTTTTAATACCAGGGGTTTTATTTCTTAGGCATAATTTTTCCTCTATTTACTGTAATATTTTCACTCTAAATTGAAAAAAGCTGGTAGGAGTTAGGTAAACATCTTGAATCCTTTTTTTCTGCTTTAAGCAAAAACTTTTAAATCAAAAAATTATACTGAAGAGCCTATGAAACTCTGAGTGTTTATTTGCTATCACATTTTTCGAGTAATGGAGAGAGAAAAATTAAATGCAAATTAATTGATAAACGTGTTTGAAATTGGGTTCAAGTAGAAAATTTTAAGTTTTGAGATGTGAGGGGAAAAAAAACTTGTAAATTTAAAATAGGCAATAAAGGGCCTTGAGTACCAGAGTAAAGAACCTAGACTTCCTTGAAAAATGAAAATACTTTCATATGGCTTTCAAGAAATGAATATTCTTGATCAGGGTTTCATTTAAGTATACTGATGTGAAATATCTGAAAGAGGAAATTTAATGAAGAGACTATATGAGGAGAAAAAACAAGGTCCTACCTGAAGTTGGAATAATTTTAAAGGGAAGGACACAATAGAAATTAGAAGAGCTATTGGGTATGTAAATGTGAATTTTGGAGCTAGAAAATATATGATGTTAAAGAAGAGGAGAAACTCTGTGGTGTTCAGTCTGTATTACAGGAACACTGTTAGTCCTACCAACGAGAAAATATCATGCAAAAACAAACAACCGGACAAGGGAACAAACCATAAACCAGGATTAAAACAAATTGAGATATAGAAGAAAGGAAAGTTGATGATTTGATTTTGGGACATGTTGAATTCAAACACTAAAAAAAATTTTGAAATACATCTTCATCTAGCAATAAGAAAATGAGAAATTAGGAATCAGGAAAGAGGACAGTATTGAAATTTTTACAGAGCGAATCTGGAGCCAAGCAAGTGTCCAAGCTCAAGAAAGAAAACTAAAAAGAGCAGATTACAAATATCTCAGATTATTTTTATTTTGTGGATGAAAAAAGAAAGGCAATGAAGTCCAGGAGATTCAAGAGAAGTCGGAAGAGAATATCATAGAAACAAGAAAAAATCTCTAAAATTTCACTGACCTAAACATTTACCTTATAACTCATCCAATACTTTGACCTCCCCATTCGACGATCTTCTCATGTCCAATATTATTTCGTTAGTCTCATCTCAGCCATAATCACACACTAAACTTTGTCATCGTCATTAGTTCAGTACCTTACAAATCTCAATTTTTCAAATCACGGTCTCCTAACTTTTCAGCTCACTATTCTGTTATATGTCATCAAAACCTCCAATCTCAACTAATGAACCCACCATTTACCTTTATTCTTCAATCCCTTCCAAAGCCTCTGTTTAACCGTCTTACAATGGAATCAATATTTTTCTATTATTTTTATCCGGTTAATTCTCAGTTAATTACTCATCCCAGTAAAAATAAGGAGAGGAAAACTGTTTGTTTTAAATACTATTCTTGAAATCATCATACATGAATGTACATGAAGAGCAATTAGAAAGGAAATTTTAAAGCCAAAGGACATTTCATTATTGTGTCTTTGAGTATTTCATGTTTTTTAAATATTGTTTTATTTGTTTTTCTGACCTGTGGAAATATGCCTCATGTATTGTCATAAACATTATTAATTTATGATTAGATCTATACATTTCCACCCTTCCATAACTCTTTATCATAATATTTAAAATACATATTTCAAAAAAATCTATATTTTGATATAGCTAGTATCATCATTTGCTAAGTTGACTGTCCTAACTTCCAAATATTTAGATCTGGAATGGTACAATAAATAAAAAGTAAAAATAAAAACAAAGATGCTTGAAGAAATTACTTGAAGAAAATTCTTACAACTTTTCTTTTTAAATATGTAACTTTCCATTGTGTTTCTAGCCTGTTGCAATTATTTGCATTGGTTCATTAGATAATTATATCTTTGTGAATTTGTGTGTGTATGTGTGAGAGAGAGATGGTTTCTTAGCTTTTTTCCACACTGGTCTCACTCTCTTCTGCTTTTAGTGGTTTTTGGATATGTTCTTCAATCTCTTGCTTTATCCTCATAATTCATATGGGTTAGTCTTTGTTCAGCATGAATATTATATTTCTCATAAGTGCACAATTATTTTTATGAAAAGCAACAAATCTTTTTTTAATCACAGTGATTCCTGTTGAAAGATTCAACAATGAAAGCCCCTAGTCAAATATCAATACCAGTACTTCTTTCTGATAGGCTCAAAAGTGTTTAATACAGTAATAAATGAAGTCAGTTTGAAGTGGAAAATTCAAGCCTACATGTTCCATTAAATTGCAAGTTAAAACTCTAAGTCTGAGCTTAGATACTCATGTATATTCCTGGAATCAACTATTGCATTAGTATAGTGTCAAGTAGGAGATATCTCATTACATTAAAGGTGAGATTTAGATGGGATGATAACATTTATGCTAACTTCACCATGAAATTTAAAAATGCAATAGCAAATAAGAAATGAACTTCTTTCATCCTGATTAATCTGAGCATATACAACTTGATTAAGATTTTTGAAGACACTTCTTACCTCCAAGAATAGAAGTTTATAGTTAAAACAAAATAACCTACATGCAAGAGGTAATTGCCTCTATAGAAGACTTGAAAATAATGACATTTTTTAGAGTGCCTGTGAAATCCTGGACCACTTTTTACTGATAAGTAGTGCTCACTGATGATTATTTTAACACTTTTAAGAAACAAAGGAGTCATACTATGAACTGTATATAATCCCAGCCAATTTATGGCAAAGGAATAAAAGATTATCCCTAGAAAAGATAAGATTGCTATGATCCTGAAAGAGTGACAGATTTTAGCAGTGAAAGAAAAATATTAAATATTGTGATAAATGCTTAAGTTAATCTCTTTCTCAAGGACCTTGTGCTAAAGCAAAACAATTACTCATGCCTTATCTACACTTAACATTTCTTTTCTTTAGTAAACATAGAATGCTAATTTCTGGTTAAGAAAAAAAATCAAGAAATCTTGAATAAACAAGCATTTTCTAATCCAAGCAATAATAAGCCCCTCTGTGTATGTATATTAAGCTAAAAATCTCAATGATATATTTAAAAATGATTCTTCTTAAGAAAATATTTTTTCAACTTATTTGAAACTTAGCAGCTCTTGAAAACTTCATTTGACAAAGCTAGACTTTAGAACACTTTTATATTTTTTAATTCCAGAGTTTATGAATCTGAGTTTCTCAAAACCTGCCACTTTATCTACCTGTGTACATTATAATGACATTTTGATTCCATATAAAATATATCTACAAGCATCATAATCAATCAGATGCCTGAAAACCATTAGGTTTAAGGGCATGTCGTAATGATGAGGTCTTATTGTCCTTATAAGAGTTACTTTGCAATCCATTGTTTCCACTACTATAAATAGTGCTAATTAACCTTATAAGATCTAATACTTCTGTTAAATCCCGTGTCACCATTATAAAACAGCTTTTACTCCATAACTTGTTTCTTTTCTAATATTGAAACCAATGGTCTCAGAAAAGTAAAAGTAAAGTGCACATCATTTATCTGGTAGCTAGGGAATTAAATGTTCCATATAGGTAATTGCTGAAGATAATTGAAATTTAAGACCTAAGAATCTGAAAGTGTATTTTAACCATTTGGATGATTTTTTTTTTTCAAAGGATCAAACTTCTCTACATTATTAAATAGAACATCCTCAGCAGCATTCAACTGTATTTTTGGAGCTAAGATATCTTAAGTTTGAATATGCATTTTTGTCCAGTGATAGTCTTTAAGAAACTGAAGTGATTAAGACTTAACATGTTTTTTTCCCTGAATGTCCCCAAGAATCAACTTCACCACAGTTGGTGTTAATGCAACAATTTTCAAACTTTTGAGATGTGTCCTACAGTAAAAAAGAAAACATATTTTACAACCCCAAATACACAAACACACACAGGAAATAAAAGCTTGCTCTTTCCAATGTACTATGACATTTTCTTTTCTTTTTCTTCCTTTCTTCACTCTGTTTTTCTGTTCTATTCTATTATTTTCTATTTTATTTTTAGTTTTTAAAAAGAGTTTTTAAAATTGGTCTTATATTCCATCATTTAATCACATCCAGCATTTTGAAAAACACTGGATTTGTTATGCACAGTGAAAGCTCTTGTGGCTTGTAGATCTTTTGCCCATACACTGCCAAACTATATTTATAATCTGGCTTCTTTATAACCCTCACTATATTCATCCTTGTATTTATATTTTGAGAGCTAGTGCTTAAGTCCAACACAGCTTTATCAAAGATGTAGTATAGTATTTCATAATTTTTTAATGTGAGTGATTTTTTTTTTATTTCTGTAATTTTCCAACAATTACCATTTTGATGACTTTGTATGTATATAAACACACATAAAATGCCTATAGATCTTTAAAGAGTAAAGAACTCAGATATAATTACATAATTACTGTAAAAAAACTATAGATTTTTAAAACTATGATCCCAAAAGTTCATCTTGAAAATCTAATCAATGTATATATAAGCATCATTTCACAATGGTGTCTTATATATATTGAGATATTTTTGTGTTACAGTTTCCCACTAAAGATTTCCATAATCTCTCAAAATAACTGGCTTTTTGTTGCAAGAAAATTGCTTACCTGAAAATGTTCAAGAAGTATATTTCCTCTATGTATCTATAATCGTGGTTCTGCATACACTTATGGGACTTTCACAAAACATAGAAACATTTAATTGAAAATGATTGAGTGCCCAACACACCACAGATGTCCAACTAAATAACAGCAGTGAGATTACCCAGAGTCAGCTTCTTGTTTCAAAAACAAAACCAAATTATTCAGTTTCATTTCCAAGATAACCACTTGTGTGTTTGCAGAGAGTCAATGTTTGATTAAATTTTGAAGACACGAGATGGAAGAAAAGACCATATGGGCCTCAGAAAAGAAACCCGTAGGAAAGAACAGCACATGGATACATACATACATATATATATGTAATATAAATATGTATAATATAAATGTATTATATAATTAATTATATACATTATATATAATATTATATATTATGTAATATATAATTATATTAATTATATCAACTTAGAGCTAATTTCCCAATATTATACTTTTGAAAACATTTTAGAAGAAACTGACCATATAGCCTTTAACTTTTTATTAATTAATTGAGGCAATTTTGTATCTCTCTAGATCTCAGAACATAATGAGAGAAAAACATTCTAAATATCCTGTAATCTTCATATCTAGGGACTGCCACTGTGGGAGTACCTATATGATAAGGAGACCCTCATTATGTTTATTCTGCCAACAGTTTGGTGACATAATAAGCAAAATATTTAACAAGAAAGATGTATTTTTCAAGAGTGCTTACTTTTAAGTTCTGCTTATTCTATTTAGTCTCTAAGGCTGCCCATTGTACTCATTGCATTGATATTGCTTTGTAGTTGGAACCTGCAGTCTTAAACTTCTCAAAGATATAAAAAATTAAGAATATAATATAATCAGCTTTATAAAACAAATATATGTAACAATAGAATAATTACTATACACCTAACCATAAATCTAAGTAAAAATTATTTAGATATGCTTAGAAACTGTTTAGATAATATTTAGATATACTAACACAGGTTTGAGCTTATATAACTCATCATTTTTTATGTCTTTTTGATTGAAAAATAGGCTTTACTAGTAGTTTATGAGAACTCACTCATTGTTACCAACATTCCCAGGTTGTTTGAAAAATCAGCATGATCAGATAACTGAAAACACTGAATAAACAAAAACAAAAAAAAAACATAACCATCAGTGTTGTTAAAATTTTAAAAATGAGTGTGATCCCAATTCTACCATTTATCAACCATATCACTGGACAAAGTCATATAACCACCACAAGACTAATTTTTTTCCTCCATGAAATGGACATAATTATGAGTCTTTGTCAACCTTTTACAGTAAGATAGTTGTGTGGTTTAAATAAGACCATAAGCATGAGTGAACTTGAAAATTTATGTCAAAACAAGGTTGTGTCATAGATCCTGGATTCTCAACCACTCATGAGCCATGACACTCAGTTCTAGTTGTTTAAGGCATTCCAGATCTCCTGCTTTGGCTTTCTGTCAAAACTTGCTAACTATTTAGTTTCTTTCAGCCCAGCAGAACTGCTCTAGCCCTTTTCTCATTTAGAAAAAAAAGAGTGCAGCTCACTGTCAGCGTTCATTTAACATCATGCATAAGAATGCCACATTTTCTAGGATATGAGATTTTCAGTGATTGAACTACTAAAAGCAGAATGTATATATAAATAGAATGATGTAATTTGTTTTCAAAGACTATCAACATATTAGAGCAATGTGAAAATAATAATAAAAGCAAGATATTTCATGGCAAACTTTGGGAGTAAGGTTAGGACTGTAATTCATGAGTTATCTCGGGGTAAATACTGCAGCCTGCAGTTAGTACCACCTGTGAATATTCTCATGGCAAACAGGAAAAGGGCTAGAGTGTAACCTTTTATACATTTTCTGAACCAAAACTCATGCTCTACCTTTTCCAGTCCTTTCCAATTGTTCTGAAAAGCTTTCTACCTAACACAATAAAATTACTGATCCTGTGGCTTAGGATGTTCCAGTTTCTCATTTCTAACTACATTACATTTTATGGGGGTTCATGCTCTTGCTCTTCCTTTAAGCAGATCGTTACTACTATTTAACCTCAACTAAAATAGCCATGTTTCTCTATCAGTTTTGCCATGACTTTAGCCTGGATTTCTTTGCTGTTCAAGCATGCTTTTGAAAATCACTGACCATTATGCTAGAATATGTTTATTTTACTTGTAACCTTGAATTTCAGAGTTATGAAAGAAATTTGAGATAATAACTCAGTTTGCAGGGTTGTCATAGTAGTCCAAATATCAGCATGTGTATTAAGCATGTAATTAAGAGTTTAAAACCCGGTGATATACACTGTATGTAATTCTTTGACAAAATAATAATTTATTATAATCTTTATGGTTATTATTTTTTATGAAATTACATAGAGGCAGAATATACATGTATAACATATATAAACATATACATTGCCTTTAATCTTTAAAACAATTTGCTTACTAAATTTCATTTTCTTAATTTTGGGGAATAAAAAATACTTGATATACAAGAGTGAAATCTAATGTAAACTATAGGGTTTGAGGTGGCAATAATGGATCCCTTAATAACGATAGGTCCATAGGTTCATTGCCTGTAATAACTGTACCCTATTTTGTGGCATGTGGAGAGTGGGGAAGAATGTGCATGTGTAGAGACAGTAATATATGAGAACTCTCTGTATTTTCCATTCAATTTCATAGCGAAACTAAAATTGCTGTAAAAAAATAAGATGTGTCAATTTTAAAAAATTGGCATAGTTAAGTGACTTGTTCAAGACCACTCAGGCCACAGATATACACAGATTTGTAATTCAAACCTAGTTTTGTATAGTTCTCTTTATAATACATCACACAATTTTTTGTTCCCCAGAGCATGACAGCTTAGGCATTATATATGAAATTAAACAGAGACCTGATGATAAATTATATGGCTTTCTATCATTAGATGGCAAATAAAAAACAAATATTATACAATTAACATCTATTACGTATTAGGTCAAATCATATGCATTGCTATTATTGCAGAAGAATATATTTTTTAAGTTCATACTTCATCATGTTTTGACCTAAATTATTTTACTCTGGATGATAACTTGCCTTCTTTAATTCCTGGTTTGTTTGGTCATTTCTTCTGCCTGCGATTGGATAATATGACAATTAGTAAATAACATGTTATTTGCAAATGAGTACATATTTAGGTTGAGAAAACTGACTTGATATAAAACTGTTTTGCCTTCATTTGTATCTCATTTATTAATCTCTATTGTGCTAGTAGGAAAATCCATCAGTATGTTCTTAGATTTCTTCTTAAATTCTTGATAATTTCAAAAAATGGATGTGTAACTGCTGCTCTAAAACACTTCACTAGTTTGTTACATGATATGTGATCTATCTTCTTAAAGATTAAAATCTTTCCTGTACAGAATAGGGATCTATACAATTATGCATACTAAATTAATGCCAAGAGCATGAGGAAAATTGTGATTACCAGAAAATAAAATAGTAAGTACAATATAAAATCATTCTGTATACACAGAAAAATTTATCAATACCTACAATTATTTTCTTTTATAGAATAAATGCCAAATGCACATTTAACTGAAAATGCCCCACTGTTTTGTTAAAGTATATTTAAAAAGTATTAAACATTTGATTAAAATAAATAATGATTCTTTTAGTTATAGCATGTGGGGGCAACCCCAAACCTTTTAAGGGCATGACTTTAATGTAATATAACAGCTTCCTCCCCTCCCCGCCCCCCTTCTCTCTCTCTTCTTTTATAAATGGAGAATGCTGCTGCCTGAAAGCTGTCTGGGAATTCAGCCAAAGAAAGAAGAAGGTTGCAAAAACTCTGGGGACTTTAAAGAAAAGTGGTTGGCATTAGCTTGATCTTCACTTTAAACTAAAATTAAAACAATAGACAAGACATGTACAGTAATCTCTCTTTTAAGGAAAGAATAGAATGCCTCTATAGTAATGTCGAGTGGAACAATTTGGTCCTGGCCCAAGTTATGCAGCTGTTCCACAGGAAAACAGCAAAAGGCTTCAGTCCAAAGCAGGCAAATAAGGCATGATTGTTCATAAACAGTCACTGGGGCCTTCACATTTAGAACAAAGAAAACAGCATTAGCATACAGGATGGCAGGTTAGGGACATGAGTCTCAGCACAAGTTGAGTCACACTATCATTTGTGATTTATAAAATAGTGACGTTATTGTGTTTATTACCAATACACTTAATAACCATAAGTAACTCATTCTTGTGGAAATTATAAATTGTGCAAACATTTTTAAAGAAACAATAAAGATCTGGTCAAGGATTAAAGATATTATATAAGTTAGCTGCAAGATACAAAGGAATCATATATCTATTATCCATTTCTGATTCCTATCTGCTCATTAAAAGTGGATCAGGTAAGTAGAAAGATAATAGAAATTAAATGTTTTGGGAGCCAACCAGAAGCTAAGCCACAGTGTCGCTTTTCAGTGGTTCCAAAATACGAAAATGGGGAATCAGGTGTAATAGCTCCAAAGCAATGGAGCCAAAATTGGGCAGTAAAATAGGAAACTTGAACCTTCCCATTAGGTTTATGTGATATCACATTCTTCATTTTTACTCCCATTCTTTATAGGCTTTTTTTGATCCTATTTTAACATATAAATAGTTCTATTATTATTATTATTACCACTATTATTATATTTTAAAACTTCTGTTTGACCTAAATTCCTTTTTTCACTCTTCATCTCTTTTTTCTGATCCATTTTCTGAAATGCGTGATCTTTTTTCATTATCTTTGCTTCCCCACTGCCTTCTAATTCCCTGATTAATTCATTCCAATATGCCTTCTGTTCTCTCTGCTGTAGTAGACTGTTTTCTTTATGATCAGTAAGTTTTTCTTCTGGGAAAATTCATTGATTTTTCTTTTAGTCTTTCCTTGTTTTTTATCCTATTTTCCTCATCTGGCACTGTTAGAGATATAATATAAAGAGAGGCTAGAAATTAGACTGTCTTTAAAGAGGTTAATGCCTACATTTATTGGAAATAGTAGTTACTTCAAAAATGCAGAAGAGTGCATTTTAAGATTATTAGGAAGAACATGAGAAAACTAGTGGTCTAAAAGCAATAAGGAATCAAAATTGGTTATGCTTTTAATGTTAATGGCCTGGCAGTCTACAAAGAATGAAAATGGTAAAAAGCAAGTTGAGAATGAGGATACAATACAATAAAGTAAGTTAATACACATTTACTTGAGGACCATAGGTTACAACATTAATAAATAAGAATAAAGACAGAATTTAATGACCATTTTAGCCCTCATGGAGCTTCTGAGTTAATTGGTGGAAGATATTGTATTTATTAGAGTTTTTTTATATATATATGCTATAAACTCAAACTAGATATGGTCAGCTTGGTAAGAATTTGGCAAGTTTTGAGAAAGGGGCTAATTACAGAAGAAAATTTGATAAAAGAGGATGGCAAGAGTAAAATATGTCTTGAGATTAGCTACTTCTTCACCTTCAATCATCCATGAGTTCTATTTCAGTGCTGAACATTATTGTAGGACCAATATAAGTTTATCAGAATTGACTTTGGCTAACATAAGTGGGGATTTAGACTCAGCAATTGAAGTAACAGAAAATAGCTAAAAGAATGTACACTTTGGGCAATGATTGAACCGAGTTTAAATCCTGATTCATCCACTTTAAATATGCGTGAATAAGAAAAATTTGGTTTACATTGCTGAGCTTTAGTTTTTTCTTCTGCAAAATAAAGAGACTTTCATGTTTCCTTTACCTATTTGCAAAATTATGTCAATCAGGATCCTTCTGAGAAAGGAGACATTTTCTATAGTCTAAACTTCCAGAACCTTTGTATTTTCAAATACAGATTAATTAATTAATTAATTAATTAATAAGAGATCATTATACTTTTCTGTCATTTATAGTGCAGATTATTACATATCCAAGTCCAAGTTTATTTCCAGATAGCTGAAACAGAGACCGATAATCTGGCACATCTATTCAACCATATCTCAGCTTATGAAAATGGAATACTTAAATATCTAATTACCTAAACATCATGATCTAATTTCTCACAAAAATAAAATGCTGTTTCTACTGTTTGGAGTGGATATGGAATCAAAGAGTAGATCATTGACAGACAATTGGTTGCTATTTGAGTAGGGGTGTATATATTTTCAAGTGTTCTATATATTATATTTCCTATTATCACCTTATTTGATTATATAAGTTGCCCAAATATACACATATGTACTTTGGGAAAGAACTAAGGAGAGAAAGTGAAAGCAAAATTTGCTATGCCCTGATTCTGATCAGGTTCCTCTATATCCCCATATGCTGATGCCTGAGGTTATAAGAAAAAAAAATAAATAAATAAAAAAATAAAAACAGAAGCAAAAAAAAAAAAAAAGAGAGAGAGAGAGAGAAAGACAGACAGAAGTGGAAAATAACTGAAGGGAACAGGGGTAGCATGGAAGGGAAAGTTAGGAACAGGTTCTGGTGTTAGGGACAGAGAATCAGGAGTAAAGAAAGTAGGATTTAAGTATGTCTAAAGCTTATTAGAGTCTATCCCACGTCTTTCTCTAGTTAAAGTACTGCAACTGTATTCAGAAGCTCTTGCTGAAACTTTAATACTAAAATGTACTGTCAAATTTAGATAGCAAATGGCAGTTGGAAAATGTTTTCTATAGCAGTTTAATCTTATGAGAAGGTAAGAACTATTAAAATAAATTGTGAAGAATATATGCAGAAATGCTACTAAAAATGTTTTCCTTTCAAAGTTTAAAATGATCTAAATATTTCATAAAATATAGAAGAAAAATAATGCACTAATTCAAAATATACTCTTTAAATCTGTATATTTATATCTCTAGAAAATAATTTAGATTATCGATACTGATTTGACTTTTGTATAAAAACTAGATTTTCTATGAGTTATCTGTTTATTAACACAAAATGTTAAAAAGCATAATTTTAGAGTTGAAGTGATGTTAGGTCTCATAAATTCCATAATGCATAACTTTGCAATTGAAAACATTGAGCTTTCATTCACATTACCTCCAAGCATATGACATTCACAAATTATGTTTTATGGGAGCTGCTATATAAGAAATATAAAGTTGATTTTTCTTATTATGAAAATAATTTTCCTTATAACTTTCAAACATGGTCATATTTTGAGGATGCTTTAATATTTTCAAAGTTTTTCATGAGAGAACCAAGTTCAGCTATGTGTAACTTCTATCAATCTGATGATGTAAACAGTGACTGATTAAGCCTATACTCCTTTCAGTTTGAAATATGTTACTGGGAAGAAAAAAATCACAGCTGGAAACCTTCCCAGAAACTTCACTAGATGACAAAGTAAAAGAACAATCTTCCACAGACATTTAATGAAGACATGGTTCAGGGGTTTTCTGTTCTAGAGTTCACTTTGCCCACCAAAGAAAGACAAAAAAAAAAAAAAAAAAAAAAAAAAAAGTGGATTTCTGCAGTTAAAGCCTGCAATCAAAGTAGAATGGAAGAAAAAGTGAAAAATTTCATTGCTCATTAAATCACTTACAGTGGTTTTCCTTTGGATTCACAAGTCAAAATTAAAGGCTGTCCTTCTTGTGGAAAAGGAGTGGATGGTATAATCTTAACTGATGGTGTATCTAGAAAAAAATAAAAAGATAATTAAACACATATAAAACTACATATTTAATAATCACACATTATGCTGTTTTATGCTATTTCTTATGATTGTGTCTATTTATAAGGGATTTATTAGATTTGATGAAGCAGAGTATGTAATTTTAAGAAGCTACCATCCTGTCCGTGAAAAGCTAACAAAAATATCTGAATATTTTATGAGCACCACTGTTGTGTTATTTCTGAAATCTGAATTTAAAAGTGAAATTGCAAAAAGTGGTTCAGATGAATATCAAGCATTTCATACAATTATTTCTTCAACTATTTATAGATAGCTATGAATACTATTATTATGGACTGAATGCATTTATGTACATTTGAATAACAACACTTTCATTGTTGCAGGAATATCAGAAACTCATAATAGGGAATGCACATAGAACTCAAGATCAACTACTGTCTCACTAGCATTATGCAGAATCTTTTTGAAAATGCAGTAATGCAGCACTTAGCATGTTACTTGCTCTAGAGTTAGTAAATTGTTTAAAATAATTACTTACAATATTACTAAAAGTTAATATTTTATTATATATGCTACAATTACAATGTAATTGTTATACAATTATTTCCATTTAGCAATAAAATCATCCCTAGTGGAAAAAGGTTCAAGAATACTTAAGACATTTATATTTATAACTTTATACCATGTAATATTCTTTAAGAAACATAAAGATACATATTTCATAGAAGAAATGGAAATTAAGCTAAAGAAAGGACACAGGATAAACACTCTCATTTCTTTATGAGACTTTGCTAGTCCTGGCATTGTGTTTTCCACAGTCAGCATGGAATTGCCTCTTCCTATCTGCACAATGAACAAAATAGGCTCTGCACTCTCTTGATAGATAGCTGCAATTATTCTCATCCTCCCCTTAGTGGTGATGGGATAACTGAACTACCATAGGGTTATACTTACTCTCTGCTTTTGAAGTCAATCAAATAAGTATCAATCAACTGTGTAATTTTCATATCAGTTCTTATTTCAGGAAAATATTATTCAGATTACTTACATATAGAACAATAAATTATGATCCTGTAGAAGATCTATCACACTTAAAAAAAATTGTAGTTTTCAAATGCATTCTACTCAATCCTTTAAACAAGAAAATATATTAAGATAATCAACAACAACATACAGTTTACAAATAGGCATTCCATAGACATCATGATAAATAATTGCAGTGTAAAATTACCCAGGAAGAAAAACTAATTTGAAACAATGTGACACACATCCATCACATTTTTTTTTTAACTAGTAGAAGAAAATAGTTCGAGGATTTAAATACTCTTCACTAGTTTTTTTTTTTCTATTATCATATTATCACAGTTATTAGTCAGATAATCATATATTGTTTTCAAAGCAGAACATTTTTTGAAGTGAAGGAAAAATACTAATAATTATGGTAACAGGTGTGAACCAAATTAATTCTGAGCAAAATGAGGCGATGGCCTTTTGAAATGTAAACATACATACATAAAGCAAAATTTAATTTTCTCCTGACATATAAAACAATATGCAGAGAAAATGGTAGCAGAAGATCAAAAAAAAATGTGATTCTGAGAAAGAAATTTGTGTTAACTTCAGTGTCTATGATGGTTAATTTTATGTGTCAACTTGATTACACCATGAGATGCCCAGATATTTGTCCAAACATTATACTAAGTGTTTCTGTGAGAGTGTTTTTTGGAGGAAATTGGCAGATTAAGGAAAGCAGATTTCTCTATATTGTGAGTAGGCCTCATTGAATCAGTTGAAGGCTTGAATAAAACCAAAAGGCTGACCCTCCCTCAAGTAGAAAAGGATTCTTCCTGTCTGATGGCCTAGAAGTTGGAACATAGGTTTTTTTCTTGCCTTTTGACTTGAACTAAAACATCTGCTCTTCCTGGGTCTTGATCCTGCTGGCCTTCAAACTGAAACTACATCAGTTCTGGTTCTCAGGTTTTTGAACTCAGAATGACACTAAATTATTGGTTCTTCTGGTCTCTAACTTGCAAACTCAGCCTGAAGATCTAAAGACTTGCCAATCTCCCTAATTGTGTGTACCAATTTCTTATTGTGTGTGTACACATGCATGTGTGTCCATATATCCTATTAGTTCTGTTTCTCTGGAGAACCCTAACTAATATGAAATCCTAACAAACTGACCTTGATACATGTTTTTTGAGGGGTAATCTCAGGAAGCACTGAGAAGTAAAACAGAAGTGGGACAGAAGGCAAGCAAAAGTTTGTTACTGAGCAGATTACAACATGGGCAACTGGGTTTCAATCCTGCTGTGGAATTCTGAGACAATGAAGGGCATGAGTCAGAGTAATGTTACTTGGTGGGTGAGGGACAGGACTTTTTAGGGAATATTTACCAATTCTTGTTAGAATTTGATTGAGCTTTGCTCTGGAGGGGGAGTGTTATTTCCCTGGCACTCTTGATCTACTCAGTGTACAGAAATGGTGTATGTGAAATAGATATGGGGAATTATCTATTTCAGTAAAGTAAAATATATAGTGGCAGGTAGCTATTAGAGGAAAACCAAATACAGTCTTATTTCTCTTAGCTGTGCTCTTTTTAGTTTCAGTAATTTATGAGAGGTGGAGATTTGTGTAACAAACGGTCCCCTGAAGCATGGTTCAGCATTCGCTTCAGATACAAAACACAGAATTCAATTATAAGCAAATGCCAAAGCAAATAATATACATAACATGTATTTCTATGAAACATTCAGGAAGACAACCAAATAACTTCTAAGTTACCAAAATCAAGGGGTACAATACAATACTCTTTCATTTGACATCGGAATTAGTTAAAATATTGATTAGACTCTGTTCCTAAGAATTGTCTTGGCTTCCCTAGGTTTTTCTAACATCTCTCCCCATTCTCCACTCCACCCTTACACACACACACACACCTGATCCAACTCTTACATCTCTAAGTTAATCTTTCTCAGATTCTGTTGGGTTGTCTTCTTGAATTTAGTCTTTAAATATTGAGATCACCAAGAAGCAGATTCATAATCTGTTCTCACATAATTCTCTCCAGATTTTTTTTATCCAAAACCATCTTTTCAGTTTCTATCTTCTCACCAATCACTTCCAGGTTTATATCTTACAACAGTTCTGTGCCACAAGCTATACTTATTTGCACACATCACCTATTCGATGTGTCCACTTGAATATCTAAAAGACATGGCACATTTGATATGTCCAAACTGAACTCAAAGTCTACAACCCTCTCCCCTTACATTCCTCTTCCGGTAATCTCTAGTTTTATAGATATCACCAGCTGTATCCAGCTATGTACACCAGACACCTCCTGTTCCCTTATCTTTCCTAAATCAATCAACTAATTTCCAAATCTGGTTGATCTACCTCCTAAGTCGTTTTCAAATCTCATTTCTTTTTTTATAGCTCTACAACCACTTTTTTATCTAGTTTGCTCCATCAGTGAATGATCTCTCTTGTGTCAATTTTTCACCCCTCTAACTTCTAAAACTAGACAAAATTGTCTTTTTAAAACATAAATCTGATCATATCAATTATCTGGTTGAAATCTTGCATGGTTAATCTTTGCTTTTAGGTTACAAAGCAAAATCATTAGTATATCCCTTAAGACCTACATGATCTGTACACTTCTGTACTCTCTTGCCTTCTAACACTCAATTTCATTCTTTGAATTCTCAGTAAGTATACTTTCTTTTAGATTTTTTAATACATATGTTTCATCTTGCCTGTCTATAAATTGTCTGAAATTCTCCATTTGGAGGATTCTTTGCTTATTTAACTCTTTTAAATTTTAACTCAAATGTTATCTGCTAAGGTAAATCTTTCATTACCCTAAAATTTGGTCATATACCTCTGCTACATGTTCTCTTTTACTCTAGTGTAATTTTCAAAAAGTCACTGCTGTATCTTTAGTGTTTGCATAGTGTTTTATACAAAATCTGTGCTTAATAAACAAATTATTAAATAAATTAACACACTAAAATTTTTATATATCTTCTTATCAGTTTGTTGCATTTATTCTAAAACACTTAATAAAAATTTAATTGAAATTTGTTGGGGCCTGCTGTATGTAAAATTAACCTTAGATATTCATGTAACAAACCTTAACGATTGATTTTTACTCTTAGCTCATATTTAGTCTAATAAAATGTCTACTACTGACTTTCTTCCTAGTACAGATTTTCTACATTGGATAACATTAGATAACAACTTTCAATGATTAAGAAATGGAAATTTTTTTTTTTAATGGAAATATCACATATGTAAACTACTTTTCTCTGATCATCTGATTTTGGCAGGTGAATTCAACTGGGATGACATTTATTCAAATATTCAGCCAAAATTCTAGTTTCATGAAATGTCAGCATTCCTTTTTAAACACACCATGTTAGCAATATACACAAAATTACATTTTTACCACATCAAATATTACAATAATATGATTATTACCCCAAATTTGATTCTATCTCAAATTATTTTTTTACTAACAAGAAGTAATTTGGGTTCAAACAGATTTTTAATTAATGATAAAGATGTTTGTTATTATTCTTCTTATTTTATTTTCATTACTCATTTTATTTAATATATAAAAGTGTTATTTGAACACTTCTTTAGGATAAAATTAGGGTAGAATTGTTTTACTGAAATATCAATGACATTCTAGAAATAGTATCTTTAAATTGGTATAGAAATACTATACTTAGTTATCTCAGACAAAAAAAAGACAAAATAAAAATTGTAATCATCTAAAAAGCTGAGTTAATTTTAAGTCTTCAATTTCTAGGATTTCTTAGAAATATGTATATTATTTTAATAATTGAAATCTTCATATAAATATTTTATATGTATTATTTTGTTACATATGAAAATAAATGGGGAATTTTTCAGTAATGGCACAATGTGCAATAGATAATAGGATAATAACTTTATAAAATAATCTTAAATTTATACATGTATTATGCTATCAATCTTTACTAATGCAGATATGAGTAGAAATGAGAATGTAAATAATGTATATCCAAACCTTTCATTGTATTTTCGCCATGTTATCTATTACAATTTATAAAAATGTTTTTTTCCATGTCTATATTTCTTATTTTTAGTTTTTCTACTTGTCTATAGTTTTTCATTTCAAACATATTTCAAAAATTTGAAAATATATTTTTTAACCAAATTTTACTTAAATAGTAATTCCATGCTTGCTTTGGAAATATTCTATTACCCAGTCTAGGTGCAATATGAATTGCATTACACATGCTCTACTTCATCACAGAACAAAATGACAGCTTTTATATATCTTTGTATCATTAATTTAGTACATTAACTTTGAATTAAATTACTGATATAAGTGTATTGTATTATACCAATTAATGATAGTAAAAAAAAGGGGGAGATAGATAGTAAAAATGCATTATTATTACTGTTATTAATTTATCTTTGCTTCGTCTTGTATATTAAATTCAGATTTTTGGGGGGGAGGAGTGGACTAAAATTTCTGTCTGTTTTTAAATGTTTTCAAATAAGTCAACTTTATGACACCATATTTATTGAACATAAATTTATGTATATATAATATGTAATGTTTATAACATATTTATATGAGTGACAGGGAACAGTAAATAAGTGTAAATTATTTCAAAATGCAGATATATACTGTTATTATAAAAAATCACTGAACTTAGTAAAAAAATAAAATCTTTTGCATGGCTGCTTCATCCATCACATTTTGAGCATTTGAAATCTAAGATCTTAACCTGTTCAATTTTGTTTCCAGATCCCAAACAAATACCTGATATGTTGTAAGTGGTCTTTATATTTTGGACTAATAAATGAATGAGCTACTTTCTGTTTCTCTCAAAATGTGAGCAAATGAGAAAGTTTCACACAGGCATATAAAAATAGGGATATACTCACCCACAAATAATTTTTCAGTACTTAATAGCAATCAAGCAAAACATGTAAATATTTTGAAAGCATAAGATTTCCTATCTAAGGCTTTTGTAGGAAAAAAATATATTATTTGTTTCTATCTTTAAAATTATTAAAATGTGGAAGACTGGTCAAGATGGTATAGAAAATAGAGGCTGTGCACAACTCCTCTTGTGACCACACCAAAATTATAACAAATCTACAGAGCAACTGTCCCTGGGAGTCACCTGAGGTCTGGCTGAACAGAATTCCTACAACTAGGGTCAAGCATAAGAGGTCCTCAAACCTGTAGGAGGTGAAGAAGTGAAACAGCCTGGTCCCCAACTGCATGTTGTGATTGAGAACCAAGAGCATTATCTTGGCTGCAGAGCCCCTTCTCCTACCTGAGGAATAAGGGGTTCCGGTCCCACACTGGGCTCCCCAGCTCAGGGTTCCAGCATCAGGAAGAGAAGTCTCCACAACCTCTGGCTGTGAAAACCAGTGGAGACTCTGGCTGAGAGTGAGGACTGTGGGAGGTACAGATCTTCCTCTTAAAGGATCCACACCTGGACTTACTCACTGACAGACACACTTGCTCTGCACTCCAGTGCTGGACCAGCTGCTCGAGGAGTGCCACAAAGATACAGGGAGACACTGAGTGTTGGGCTTCAGGCTGAGGACTGGAGGGGCAACTTTCTCCCGGACAGAAGTGCTGGCAGTGTCCATTGTTCCTTTGTTGAGCCCTCCCTACTCCCAGCGTGGGAACACAGGTGGTTGCCATATCTGAATCTCTATCAATCAGGTGATTCCCTGAAACCTTGCCTCAGCCAACTTATGGGTCCACCCAAGCCACTATCAGTGGTTCATTCCATACAAATGGACCACTTTCACTCTTGCTGCAGACTTTCCTAAAATCTCTCAAAGGCTCACAAAACCCAAAGAAGAAGCATGTGGCCTTGGCATCCCCTCTACCACATGCTAAGCAGCTCTGCACTAACAACAGCCAGCCTTGGTTCCCTGCTTGGTCTCTCAAGGAACCTATAAGCCCAGTATGAATAGCGGCCATGTGTGGATTGCTTGGTGATTCTTACCAGGTGGGCCCAGAGGTGTACAGGCTGTAGCTGAACTTGGCCTGCAGCTGAACCCCTCCTAGGAGGCCCTGGGGATGGCAAACTCATTATCTGGCTTTAACCAACGCCAGAGCTAGAGTACCTCCAAACCCATTATCTGGCTTTAACCAACGCCAGAGCCAGAGTACCTCCAAGGGCTGCATCTGAGGAGAACACATCCAAAGGGCAGATTGGGCAGGCACCAGAGCTCTACTAAAGCAAATTCTGCTCCATAGATTCAGCTTCTCACCAGTCAAACTAATCAGCCCAAGGGTCTATCTCTCCCACTGACATACAAACAGAAACCAAGGTTTAACTATAACAAGAGGACACACACAATCTATACAAGAGACATATCTGGATTGTTTCACAAAGGTGACCAGTGAAGACTGTGCCACTGGACCTCACAGGACACCTATTATATAAGGCCACTCTACTAAGACCAGAAGACTTAAGAACTCTACAAAATACCTAGAAACAGACACAGGGAGGCAGCCAAAATGGAGAGACAAAGAAACATGTCCTACATGAAAAAAAAACAGAACAAAGCTCCAGAAAAAGAACTCAAAAAAAAAAAAAAAAAATGGAGACAAGCAATCTACCAGATGCAGAGTTCAAAACTCTGGTTCTAAGGATACTCAATGAACTTAGGGGAAGAGTAGATGAACTCAGTGAGAACTTTAACAAAGACATAGATAACATAAAATCAGAAATAAAAACACAAAAGAGAACCAGTCAGAAATGAAGAACATAATATCTGAGATAAAGAGTACATTAGGGGGAATCAATAGCTTAGATGAAGTAGAGGATCGATTCAGTGATTTAGAGGATAGGGTAGCAGAGGACACCCAATCAGGACAGCAATAAGAAAAAATTTTCCAAAATATGAAAATAGTTTGTGGAGTCTCTGTGACAACATCAAGTATAACAATATTCGCATTGTAAGGGTATATGAAGGAGAAGAGAGAGAACAGAGAATTGAAAACTTATTGCAAGAAATTATGACAGAAAACTTCTCTAAAGAAGTTTTTAAAAAGTTTAAAGAAGTTATTAAAGAAATAGACATATAATCCCAGGAAGTTCAGAGAGTCCCAGACAAGATGAAGCCATCAGGCCCACACTAAGACATCATTAAAAATGCCAAAGTTTAAAGACAGAGAATCTTAAAAGCAGCAAGAGAAAAGCAATTAGTGACCTACAAGGGACCTCCCATAAGACTGTCAGCAGATTTCTCAACAGAAACTTTGTAAGCCAGAAAGGCTTAACACAAAATATTTAAAGTAATGAAAACCCAGGAACTACAACCAGGATTACTTTACCCAGCAAAGTTTTTAGGATCAAAGGAAAGATAAAGAGCTTCCCAGACAAGAAAAAGCTAAAGGAGTTTGTCACCACCAAGACAGTATTACAGGAAATGTTAGAGAGACATCTTTCAGAAGAAGAAGAAAATAAAGAATGTATCAAAAATAAGAGTAAAGTATGGCAATAACTACATATGTACAATAAGTACTTCAAATGAAAAAGAATTAAATGCTCCAATCAAAAGATAGGGTGAGTGAAGGGATAAGAAAACAAGACTCTTCCATAGCCTGCCTGTAAAAGACTGACATCATGTTAAAAGACACACACAGATGGAAAGTAATCTATTGGAAAAGAAGAAATAAAACTCATTATTTGCTGATGACATGATAGTATAGAGAACTCGAAAGATTCCACCAAAAAACTGTTAGAACTAATCAATGAATTCAGTAAAGTAGTAGGATACAAAGTTAATATTCAAAAGTCAGTGGCATTTTTATACACCAATGATGAACTTTTGGAAAGATAAATTAAGAAAACAATCCCATTTACGATTGCATTAAAAACAATAAAATGCCCTGGAATCAAATTAACCAAGGATGTAAAAGACTTATTCTTAAAAAATAGTAAGTCAATGAAAAAAGAAATTGAAGATACAAATAAATGAAAGCATATACCATGCTCATGGGTAAGAAGAATCAACATCATTAGAATGGCCATACTAACCAAAGCAATCTATAGATTCAATGCAATCCCTATCAAAATAGCAATGGCATTTTTCAGAGAGCTAGAACAAATAATCCTAAAATTTACATGGAACCATAAAAGACCCCAAATAGCCATGGCAATCTTGAGAAAGAAGAACAAAATTGGAGGTATCACACTACTTGATATCGAACAATACTACTAGTCTACAATAATCAAAACAGCATGATACTGGCATAAAAACATATACGTTCATCAATGGAACAGAAGAGAGAGCCCAGAAAATAAATGTACACCTATACTCTCACTTAATATATGACAAAGGAGGCAAGAATATACAATGAGGTAAAGATAGTCTCTTCAATATATGGTGTGGAAAAAATTGAACAGGTACATGCAAAAAAAAAAAAAAGAAGAAGAAGAAAGAAAGAAAGAAAGAAAGAAAGAAAGAAAGAAAGAAAGAAAGAAAGAAAGAAAGAAAGAAACTAGACCATCTTCTTACACCATATACAAGAATAGACTCAAAATGAATTACAGACTCAAATGTAAGACCTGAAACCATAAAATTTCTAAAAGAAAAGATAGGCAGTAAATTCTCTGGTATTGCTAACAGTAATTTCTTTTTGGATATATCTCCTTGGGAAAGGGAAACAAAAGAAAAAATAAACAAATGTGACTACATCAAACTAAAAAGTTTTGTACAGCAAAGGAAACCATCAACAAAACAAAAAGACAACTGATGATTGGGAGAAGAAATTCTCTTATGATACATCTGATAAGAGGTTAATATTCAAAATATACAAAGAACTCATATGACTCAACAACAACAACAACAACAAACAAACAAACAATACAATTAAAAAATGGGCAGAATATCTGAATAGATATTTTTTTCAAAGAGAAAATACAGATGGCCAATAGATATATAAAAAGATACTCAAGGTCACCAATCATCAGAGAAATGCAATATGAGATATTGCAATGAGATATCACCTGACACATGTCAGAATGGTTATCATCAATAAATCAAAGAACAACAAGTGTTAGTGAGGATGCGGAGAAAAGGGAACCCTCACATTGTTGAGGGGATCGCAAATTGTTACAGCAGCTATGGAAAACAGTGTGGAGATTTCTCAAAAAATTAAAAATGGATTTTTGACTCAGCAATTGCACTTCTGGGTATTTAACCTAAGAAAACCAAAACAATAATTTGTAAAGATCTATATACCCCAATATTCATGACAGTACAATTTACAATAGCCAAAATATGGAAGCAACCTAAATGCCCATCAACAGATGATTGGATAAAGAAGTCATGGTTCACGTATATAATGGAATATTACTCAGCCTTTAAAAAAAAAAAAAACTGAAATCTTACCATTTGTAACAATATGGATGGACCCAGAGGTTATTATGCTAAGTGAAATAAATCAGACAGAGAACGATAAATACCATATGATTTCACTTATATGCAAAATCTAATGATCAAAAAGAACAAACTAATCAAAAACAGACTCACATATATAGGGAATGCAGTTAGCATTAATGCAATGGCTAGGTGGAGAGCCAGAGGAGAGAAAGAGCAATCAGGGAGATCACTTTATAAACTATGTAAATGTCTAACCAATGTAATGTATACTTGAAACTAATAATAAAATTAATTTTTTTAAAAAAATAGTAAAATATATTGGCACATTTAATTAACTACTGATCGTAACATAAAAGAATAACCAATTTAGAGCCAAAAAAAGATAAAACTAAAATAGTTGTGAATAAAAATAGACTGCTAATGGAGGGAGAGGAAGAAGGTAAAGCTAAGATCTTTCCTTGATTTAGGAAAAAGATAAGGAATAACTTTATATATCATAGGAAAAAAACATGCAGTCAAGCAATAAATAATAAAGAGGAAAAGTAAAGAAAAAGTTAGAAATGCATAATAATAAAAAGTAAAAAATAAAGAGAAAGATAGAATTCTTGCTCATTCAGAACAGTGACTATATCTAGGGAAGAAAGGAAATCAGAAAACAGGCAGTTAAGTGGGGCTTCAATTATATCTTAACTTTTTCAACATGAGATATGTAGTAAATATTCCAGAATGTTAACAGATATGGGTGGTAGGTGCACAGGTATTTATTATATTATTCTCTGTACTTTTCTGAATGACTGAAATATTACAAAATGTAAAATAAGACCAAGGAAAAAAATTTTAATTATCTCACTGTAGATTAATCAATTTCTCCCTTGTCTAGCCCTGCTACTAAAGTTTAAGAGATATGAAGTGTTTCCCTAGAGTTGATATAATAGAGATACCTGAAAAAGAGATTTTCTTAAAAATTCAAATAAAATGAAATAGAAATGAAAAAAAAAAAGAAGTACAAATTAGTAGCTATAAAATAGTCATGGAGATATAAATTATAGCATAGGAAATATAATCAATGATATTGTAATAACTACGTACGGTGTCAGAGAGGTACTAGATTTATTGGGGTGATCATTTTGTCAGTTATATAGATGTCTAATCACTATGTTGTACACCTGAAAGTAATATAATAATGTATGCTAACTATAACTGAAAAATAAAAAATATATAATAAAATTAATTAAAAGAAGGGAATAGATACAGTGATTAAGCTGATGGTGTTTAGGTTTCAAAAGCCGAAATAAAATTGTGATGCTAAAAAATCATTAATATATAAAAACTTTTTTTCTTAAGTGTTATTTCTTTTATTTATCTGACAAATTTTGAAAGAAGCACAATTACTATCAAGAGATAGATTAATAGACAAATATTGTTCTTTTTCTTACTCAAAATTTTAAAAGCTTTATGAAGTTAGAAAGTAAGGACATCTCCTGTTCTATTTGAATGATTCAGGATCTGAATCAAAGTAACAATATTGATCCAGTGTAATGGATTGTCTCTATCCTTACCAATTTTAGAAAAGAGAAAAGAGCTGTGGTGAAGCTACTATTAAATCATTCAATGGACAATTTTGAAAGCACAAGCTCTTAAAGCATTTAGTGTCAGTGGTTCAAAAATATGTATCCGTCATTAAGAGTTTTGTAGATAAATACGAATAAGTTTTAAATCAAATGTTTTACCAAACCAAACAAAAAACCCTTACCTCTTCTGTAATCAAAGAAATACCACTGGATTTTAAGATTATACAAAAGTAAGATCTAACTTGTTATAAATGATAACCAAATTGATAAATAAGAGAAGCAACCATAACCTAACACCTAATATTAGCTTACTGCATCATTCCACATTATATAATATATTGAGAAAACAAAGAGTTTTAATGTAAAGTAGTAGTCATTTACATTGCTTATAGCATTATGTGGATCTTTAGTTGAAAGGAAAATGCTATCTTGATAATTTTATTTGTCCACAAAAAAAATTTTATATGAATATTTTTAATGATTCATCTACTAAACTTTATATAGGCCCTAAAACATGCAAGGTACTATAGTATTACCCATTTCTATCTATCGTTCACTAGAATTGTTACATTGTAACATTATAATATTATACAGTGTAACACCTAAAGCTCAGGTGTTTTCACAAATGGTGTTGCTGAGTATTTCCTTTATGCTTAGGAAAGCCAACTCCTTATAGTAGAGATGATCTTTATATTGTTCCCTGGTTTATCCTTGGTTATAGAATACCTCCTCGTACTAAATTAAATATTTGTTGAATAAATGAATAAGTAATGGTTTTTTGTAATTTTTTTCCAATTACTAGTTAGGACCGATAATGTGTTATAAAATCAAATTTACTTGTCACAGCTTTTTTTTTTTTAATGATAGTAAACAATGATCAAATACTTAGTAAGTAATATAAGTTATTATAAATTCTCCATATACACTGGCTTATTGAATTACTTTATACAGCATACATGGAAAGTTCTGTTGTTGACCTATTATAGAATATGAAGTTGGGGCTCAGAGAAGTTTCTTAATGCAGTTACACAAACATAAGTCACCTTAGGCAGTTTGATCTTCTCTCCCCCAATCTTATTCACACTTTAGTAAATTGGTGTTTTCTGTTCTCTCTTAGACTACACTATGGTGCTTTGTGGCATGTTCTGTGTTCTCTGTTGTTCTTCAAAATCAACTCTTTCTCCATCTGGATGAATTGGAAGTTGGCCCAAGATTTGTCTTTGTATCTATATAATCTGGAAGTTGTAAAACCTACCTGGCAATGTTACTGACTTCTATGCATAAATTGTCTTCCTGTCAGTCCATCTGCATGTCTTTTTTCTTTCTTTTCTTTTCTTTTCTTTTCTTTTCTTTTCTTTTCTTTTCTTTTCTTTTCTTTTTTTTCTTTGCTTTGCTTTGCTTTGCTTTGCTTTGCTTTGCTTTGCTTTGCTTTGCTTTGCTTTGCTTTGCTTTGCTTTTCTTCTTCTTCTTCTTCTTCTTCTTCTTCTTCTTCTTCTTCTTCTTCTTCTTCTTCTTCTTCTTCTTTTAACACTCTCACATCTCCCTCTCATATCTTTTTCCACTTTGACAGATGAAAATATTATTTTGGGTGAAAGTAGTTAAAAGGTACAAACTTCCAGTTATAAGATTAGTAAGTTCTGGGGAGGTTCTATACAGCATGATAACTATAGTTAATAATACTGTATTGTATATTTAAAGTTGCTAAGAGAGTAGATCTTAAAAATTTGCATCACAAGAAAAAAAATGCAGCTATGTGAAGTAATACATTTTATGAACATTATGGTAATTATTTTGTAATATATACATATAACAAATCAGTATGTTGTACACCTTAAACTAATACAAGGTTACATGTCAATTATATCTAAATAAAACTGAAAGCATATTTAAAAATAAAATATAAGACCTTATCTTATTCATTACAGTATATCCTTCTCATGGTATATACCTCTCACTATGACTAACACAATATATCCCCATGGCAAATTTTTATCAGGCAAATTTTGAAATGTTTAAGTATTTTTGCAGATGAAAGAGTTGTGATTCTTTGCCTTATAGCAATCTTCTTGCATAAAGGCTTCTGAACAAAAGAATTTATTTATCAGAGTTATGAAGAGCTCTTGGCACTTACATTAACACTAATATGTAACAACTCATCTTTGTGAAGACACTTTGGATTTTACACTAAAATAGTGGTCCTCAACTGGGTCAATTTTTCCTCCCAAGAATATCTGGCAGTGTCTGGAGACACGTTTGGTTGTTAGAATTGTGGGGAGAGGTAGGGGGAATACCATTGATATTTAGTGGGTAGAGGCCATGAATGCTGCTAAACATCCTATAATACACAAGATAGCCTCTGCACAACAAAGAATATGTAACCCCAAAAGTCACTAGTGCCCTCCTCTGAAATGTTTACATTTATTCTATCCATCACCTATCTATTTCTTCCTTGTTACAAGAAATTGACAAGCATTAAAGAACTGTAAAATTGTGTTCAGTTTATGTGGGATGCTTGATCTTTTCTCATATCTTACTTTACTTATGTAATGAGGAAATGCTGAATACTCTGAGTAAGGCCATTATGATACTTTCCTGAAATAAAAAGCTATAAACCAAACTCGATCCATACCTCAAAGTCTACCACTTTTTATTAGGAGTAATGGGTTTATACATTAAAAGTCAGCCAGAACTATTTCATCTGCAGCACTATCTTCTCTTCATTCTCTCTGTGTAAAACTGATCTTTTCTAAGATGTCTAATCTATTTTCACTGTTTGTAATTTGGCAGTAAAACTCTAACCTCACCTTCCTTTTAACTCACAACATTCTTTACATAATGCTCAAAACCATCAGGTACTTTTTTTTTTTTTACGCCATTAAATTCTTTTTAATTTTAGTGAAATGTTACTTTTTGCGGTGATCATTTATTTATTCAACAAATATATATAAATTAATGTATGTACAAGACACATTACTACTATTATTCAAGTACTATACACCCATATGAATTTTGTTCCCATAAAAAGATAAATTATTTATCAGTCAAACTAATGCAAAGCTTAAAAATATAAGCAATATAGTACTCTGATAAAGTATTTTGGCAATTATTTAGAAAGAGATTATGCATTTGTGTAAGAAACAAAAAAGTTACCTAGAGAAGTAGCACTTAAAAACTCATAGAAATAATAGTATTTGAATGGCAGTTTTTCTAGAGGGAAAGAAAAGGAGGGCATTCAAGAAAAATAGTGGAACAAAAGGTTGATATAGAGAAGAATGTGTGCTATTTAGGAGGCATCTAGAAATACTGTAAAGTGTAGGGCAACTTATCTTAAAAGCAGTGCTGACAGCAGCATTATAGGGGTTATATTTTCAAAGCCTTGAATGTCAGGCTGAAGAATTTGAACATTAAGCTAAAGGCAATAAGAAACCATCTTAAGTTTTTCATTAAGTGAGTATAAGGCTCAGAATCAAGTTTTAGAAAGATATTTAGCTATATGTAAAACTGAATGGAACAGGGAGCAATTAAAAACAAAACATCTCTATTATAAAGCTTAGCCACAGAGAGATCTTGTGGAGAAGAAAAGGTAGCAGTAAAAATATATGTAATAAATGCCTCCATATTTTTTGTTTATATTCAAATTTATAAATTTCTACAATTGTAGTTCTGTAGTACATTATTTTAAATGCATTTTCCTTATGTCCCATTTATTTCTTTACTTACATTTTAGTTTAAAATAATTGTTTCTTCTATGTGGGATATAAACCTTAAAGTAACAATTGAACAAGATAAACAAGCAGAGACTCATTAACATGGACAATAGACTAGTGGTTACCAGAGGGTAGGGGTAAGGGGGGAAGTAGATGGGGTAAAGGGATCAAATATGTGATGACAGAAAGAAATCTAACTATGGGTGGTGAACACACAATGCAATGTATATATATACATTACTGTTGAATTGTATGCCTGAAACTTACTGCATTTCATTAACCAATGTCACCATAAAAAAAAATTTGAAAAAAAAAGTTTCTTAAATATTTTATTCTAGTTATTAGAATAACTATAAAATATTTAGCAATAAAGATATTTTTAATTTAGAAATTTATAAATAAAACAATGAAATAAATCAAATTTAGAATTTTATCAAATAAAACTCTCCTGCACTATTGACCTGATATGGTGACATGACCTGATATGGTGACATAAAATGCAGTTTTGATTTGATAATGTTGTTAGAGTTAGTTGTGCTTTGGAGAGAAGATAGAAATTCAACTAGTTGATAGCTTCAACATTGGAGATGGAGTACTTAGGAAAAGGCATCAAGAAGGCCACTTGTCAAATTTCATCACTAGATAGGACATTTTGACACTTCAGAAAGCTCATTTTTTTTTTAAAGGCTCCATAGCATTATTTAAAGGGCACAATAAGAAATCAGAATTCATTGTGTTTCTAAACATTGTCAAGCTGTTTATATTTTTGATACTATTTTAAAGAAAGATTCATTAAATGGGTTCCTTGTAGAGATACAAAAAGAAGAGAGCAAAGGAATGGTTACCAGAAGGGAGGAGGTAGGGGGATGGGTGGAAAGGGGAAGGAGAATATAGTCAATAATGTTGTGAAGAGTTTATGACAGGTGATCACTAGAATTGATGGGGTGATCACATTGCGGGGTATAAAAATGTCAAATCACCATATTGTACACCTGAAACTAGCATAAGCAATATAAGATTGTATACCAACTATACTTACATACCTAAATAAAAAATTGTAAACACAGAGATTTTAAAATACAGCATAGGGAATGTAGTCAGTAATATTGTAATAACTATGTATAGTGCCAGGTGGATCACTTTGTAAATTATATAAATGTCTAACCAGGGTGTTGTACACCCAAAACTAATGTAAAATAATATTAAATGCCAACTTTAATTAAAAAAATAAAAATTGAAAAAATAATAAACAATGAAATGAACACATTAATACAAAGTTGTTTTAGGTTTTATAAATCTGCCATGGGATGACCTAAGTATTCAATGTTTATTTAATAAAAACATACATCAATAATAGACAATGCATAGGTTAAGTCAAATATGATAACAACATAAAACTATACAACTTGGTGTGAAAGTTTTTATCTCATTTCCTGTTAGTTAATTAGTCAATTAACAGGTGTTTTCTTTTTTATTTCATATAATACTAATCTTTAAAATGGCTCCTTTTACATATCATTTTGGTAATATGAGAAAGTCCAAAATCACCATCATCATTTAGTCATCATCATCATCATCATCATCACAATAATAATAAAAAAGTAATTACAAAAATAATTCTTAAATTTAGTGGCATATTTTAAAACATACTTAAATTGAGAAAAGTCAAATAAAAAAGTAATTGCATAATTATAGTAGATAGTTTCCATGAAATTTCTCCTTTAGGATGAGGACATTTTATTTTTAGCTTTTATTAATGAAAAAAAAAAACTTTTAAAAATTGCTTTTATTTTCCTGATATCACCAAATTCAAGTTTGATAAAATCACAAGAAAAAAATGTCTTTTTACACTTTTTACCTATTTCACAGGTTTGTATTTTTCCCTGTTTGTATTTTTAAGCTTACTCATTCTCCTTCACAATGTATAGACCTTATAGAAAAGTATTTGCTAAATATCTTTGCTTCATAAGGAATAATATATTACTTTCTTAATAACAATAATGATAATAATAAAAAGCCAAAAACTTATAATACATTACCTGATTTAATCCTTACACAAAATATGAAGCAGATATATGTTCCAAGTGAAGAAATTAAGGCTTAAAGTGACTAGTATGAAGTCACAAAGAGGAGCTTGGTTTCTAACCTATACCTATCCAACTTCAGAATTTGAACTTAAAAAAAAATGCAATATTGATTTTCAAGGTCACATTATATTCTAATTATATTTTGTTTAAAAGTTTCTATTTCATCCCAGAGATTGTTAGCCTATATTTGGACACCAAACATTGTGGTCTTGTAAAAGCAGAGCCCATCCATATACAGACACAGCTTACATACTGCCTCAAAGAATTGATGGACTTCAGTCACCATCCACCAGTGTGTCAGCATTCTAGATCTGAATCAAAAACTAAATCACAAATTACAAAATCTTAGGCATTACAAAAGAAAACTGAAAAAATATTTCAGAGGGCAGAATAAAACTTTTTATACTTCTATAATAATTACTTAAATCACCAGCAGTATTCTTAAAAATATAAATAAAATGTTCCCTCCTAAAAAGAATTGCAAGGCTAATTTTTATTATAACATTAGAATCCAATGGCCTTGAGTTTCTTTTTGAAACTTCTATTTTTAAAAAGTATATTTTCTGATTTGTATTTTTAATTAAAGATGCTCCAAAAAAATACAAAGAGTAATTTTATTTTAAAAAATATTTAGCAATATTATCCTGCCTTGCAATTATGACATGAAAACATCAAACTCTTTAATAAATTTAAAATCTATTATAGAATGAGAGTGATGTAAAATCTGTCTACTTTGTCATTCTATGAATTACTTCACCATTCACTCATTCTTAGTTCATCGATTATCCCCAACTATGCTAAAAAGAATGACATAAGAAAGTGAAAATATGATAAAGTCATCTAGAACGTTGGTTCCCAATGTTAGTAATGACTCATCACATGTGGCTATTTAAATGTCAATGTATCAATCAAAATTAAATAAAATTTAAACTATAGTTTCTTAGTCACAAGATCCATATTTCAAGTGCTGAGTAGCCAACCACATGTTGCTAGCTAGCTATTAGCTATTGTTTTAGGACAGATATAGAATATTTCAATCATCATAAAAAGCTCTATTAGACAGTGCTGTGTGAAAGGATTATACAAGAGTGATAGATGAATTCTATAAAAGGTGTATTTTACCACACACATACACACACACACTTAAAATTTGGATTCTTAGTTAACGATATTGGCAGTTCAATTCCATGATATTAAATGTATTCTTAGAATACTCATTCTGAAAAAATGTTCTAATCTGCCTTTTGTGTTTTTTATTTTCAATTACAATTGATTTTTTAATGTAATTTTGTCAGTGTCATGTATAGAAAATAAATGTTCAGTTATTTTAGTCTTTTCTGTTAGTACAGATACATTATTCTTACTGAGAATTAAATAAAATCTGACTCATATAATCTGTTCTTCTAAAAATTAAACAGATAAAAAGTTATTGTTTCCAAGAAAGCTGTATAAAAACAGAAAGATGAATGAGAATTTCTATTTATAGTGTTTTCTTCCACTGCTCAGGTGCAAAGCATGCTATTACCTATTATGTGAAATTTGTGGGCATTTGTGGTTCACAGTAAAAAGTCTACATTTTCTTAAATTTCAAGTTAAAAAAAAAACTCTTCCATTATAGTAGTCTAAAATTTATGATTAATATTTCATTTAAAAAATGAATATTGCTGTGATATATTTAATAGGCTGAGTCCTTCTAAATTGTATATCATAGGCTTATAGAGTTAAAACATTAGCCCTAGAAATATCATTATTTTTGCTATTTTTTTCATTATGCTCCTTGATACCTGACACTTGTTCATCACTTACTTTTTATTTCTCATCGAACTTGTTTTTCCACAATAGCACAGGATTTTAATTGCAGTCATAGTTATAACTTTTTATTAATGTAAGAATATAATTTACATGTGTCACTCATCACAGAAAACAATGACATTTTTTTTTTGTTCTGGGGGTTCAAAATGCTAAATATTTCTCTATTTGGACCAATCTTTGCAATTATCCATAGGAATGTAATAAAACAATGTGGAAATCCTAAATTTATGTCCCATAAATTCAAAACTAACCACCTTCTTTCTTTTCCATTTTTTTCTATCTTTCTCTATTTGCATCCGGGGAAATTTCTACATCATGAATGTCATGCATATGCACCTAAGTAGATCCATGTTCTACTGTCTCTGGAAACAACTATGGATATGATTTTGTCACTATCCTTCATGAAGACCATACCCAGTTTGCTCAGTTTGCTCTAATTTTGATGTAGACTGTTACTAGATGCCCTCTCTCCACATTCCACTCCTCATTTCATCTCTGGGGAATGTTCTGCATCCCTAAAGGAACATTCAGCATTAACATAGGTTAATTTTAATTAACTTCACATATTTGAATGATGGTATGCTAGATGCTAGGAAAAATAATTTAAACAGATCTGGTATCTGCCTTCTAGCCACTTACTTCTAGCCATGTTTGTATTAAACCATGATAGAATGAGTTGTTATTTTTAATTGGCCAAGAAGTATAACATTTTTTATGTAAAACTTTCTAAAAAATTAGGCAATTCAATTGCCTTCCTCCATCAAGTTTGCTTAATAATGCACACTGAAATATGGTGAAGAGCTAACAATGCCCAGGAAGTATATATATATATATATATATATATATATATATATATATATATATATAATAGTTCCATTTTGGACTCCTGAGAAAGTAAAAATGACTTTGGCATTGGACAATTGGCATCTGACAGCTGAACTGAAATATTTTCAATGATTCTCTAGAATCTAAACAATAATCAGATGAAGCAACTCTATGACTGTGGAATGGAATAAAACAAAGGCAAGTCTATTCCATGACCAGGTCTGAAATAAGATGGAGACCAGGAGATTCAGCAGCCACAAAAAATAGCATCATTAACCACTGCATCTTTATAGTAGCAAATTTAGTCCTGCTCAAATGTTTTGCTTTGTAGGTAAAAGTTACTAACATATTTGTTATTAGGTTGTCCCTAATTCTGACAACTCCAATCCAGAGCCCTCTTTAGAATATTCAAGATAAGCCCAAATACAATAACAAGGCTGCTAACTCTTTCTTATCCACATTCAGAGATTCATCTGGTTTGCCTTTGCCTTTGCCATAGCACACTAAATAAACCTACTTCTTCTAGACTACTGGTAAGTATTTGATGATCTCTGGCTGGTGTTCTTCAACATTACTTATGATTCAATTCTTATTATTTTCTTTTATTATATGCTGAAAATTACAGTTAAATTAGTAATCAAATATTATTTTTAAATAATCTTACTTGGTTTTGTATGTAAATGAAAAAAAAGTTTAAATTAAGTTGCTAATGATCTGGATTCTCTCAATAACTTTCCATATTTTGAAAGATAAGTTGATAAAATAAGTAGAAAAGGGAAGGTCCTACAGAATGAATATTTTTGTCTACCCCACATCCATATGTTGAGACTTAATCCCAAATGTGATATTGGGAAGTGGGGCCTAAGGAGGTCATGATTAAGATTAGCGCCCTTATAAGAGAGAGACGAGAGAGCTCCTTAGCCCTTTCTGTCATGTGTGGACATAGAGAGATGATAGCCATCTATGAATGAGGAAGCAAGTATTCGCCAGACACTGAATGCACCTGAAACTAGATCTTGGATTTCTAGCCCCCAGAACTATGAGAAATGAATTTCTGTTCTTTATAAACCACCCAGTTTATGGCAGTTTTTTATAAAGGCCTGAACTAAGGCAGCAATAGACATCAATTGAAATTTTATTAAATGCTATGAATTTGACTTAAATTGTCGTTTGCTTCTCACGTAAATCAATTCTATTTCTTATATTCGAATCTTAAGGAGTTTCAATAATTGCCCCACTGTTTTATTGCAAATAAATGTTAAAATTTGGAGATTATCTAAGTTTAGGCTATAAGATATGTTAGTTTCTGAATCTGCTTCAATGAGAACAAGGGTAAACTTAATGAAACTAATGTGATATAATTGAAAGTTTTAAAATTATAATTTTAATAACTAGAAAACTAAGAATTAGGCCACAATGAGCAATAATTAAAAATCATAATCAGATTGACATTTTCTCTACCAGAAAAGAAAAGTCTAGTATCTGGTACTTTGATCTTTTCTCATAAACCCCTCTCTACTTTTCTCATAGTCCACTTCACTCTGGTCTCACTTATATCTTTGCTCTTCCTAGAAACATAGAAACAATAAAGCATGCTCCTACCACATGGCCTTTATACTTGCTCCTCCCTCTCATTGTGTGTAAGTGTATGTATAATATTCCACACATATATTATAACACACACACACACACACACACACACACACACACACTTTCTTTTACCCTTATTCCCACCTTTCCAGTTGCATTTCTTATCACCACCCCTGATTTATTCTTTTCCCATAGAACTTGCCACACGACATGCTGCATGTTTTATTTATTTATTTTGTTTTTCTGTCATTCCTACCTAGAATAGATGCTATAAGAAAACTGAAATTTGTTTCTGTTGGTGGTCATGTGGTGATTTTGACACTTGGAGACAATCTTGATTTGTTTTGTTGCTGTTCTTTTTTAGTTACTTACAAAACACCAATGATCAAAACAATGTCTGTTATATCATAGGCATTCAGTAAGTTCTTGATGAATAAATAAATGGAAAAAAAAAATGTAATGAGGCATACTAGAAGACCAGTACTTAGATTCAACATTTTAGGATTTAATGTAATTTTATATCTCTCACAAATTCTAAACTTAGGTTATAACTTACCACAGATAACAAAAGCAAAGAAATAATCTCTAATATTTAAAAAAGATCAAGCAACCCGATTCAGAAATATAATTTCCCTTTTTTTACTCTTTTTCTTTCTACTTTATCTTATTTCAATTCATTCACTTTCATTTTGATAAATATTTATAGATTGACTAACCCAAGGACGTTGCTAATAAGTAAAAATGCCACAATCACAAGTCCACCATTTGCTAGTTGTGTGACTCTGCCAAGTAAGTCAACCTCTATAATTTTTGGTGCCTTCACCTGTAAATTGTGGTTAAAGAGAGTAACTATTTGTCGGTTTGTTATGTTGATGCCCTAACATGAATAATATGAAATGAAACAATACAAGCAAAATGTTTAGCACTGCCTCTGGTCTATTGGTGTCTAATTAATATTATTTTTATCACTTGTAAATAATAATGATGTTGATGAAGAAAACATAATAGATATGTCCTTGAAATCAGACAGACTTTTCTCATAGGGAAGGAAAAATAGTCTAAATTTCAAAGCATAGATTGAAAGCTTTATTTTCCATGTAACAAAGTTAATTTTATATGATAAAGCTCATCAATGCCCTTCTCAGATTCCCAACTCTCTCTGATTCTGAATTACCACTTTCTCATCCTCAACCCCATGTGCACACATACATCGAATCACCATTCAGAAGATAATTAGGAGTTTTAACTTTTTGATATATCCTTTATTTTTCGTTCTTGTTTATAATGGTATGCAGGCAAGCACCATTTTCCTTTGAATATGATCAATACTATTGAGGGTAGTTTTACTTCATTTTGCTGTAGATTTTGCTGCACATTTTCTGTAACTTCAAATAATTTTGAAATGATTTCAAATGTAAATGAAGAGATTTGATACCTAGGTAAAGGAGGAGGGAGAGAGGGATGTTTACTTACAGTGTATTTCTAGCACCTGCATTGCCACCTGAGGAGTGGCATTGAGGGATTCGTGGTCTACTCTGCAGATGACCGCCACGCCGTCGTCACTCCGGTCCACTCGGAAGTCCAGTGTGCTACTGACAGTGAAAGTCTTGCGATTTGCATCCTCTTCTTTTAAATATTTTACATCTGAAAATACAATATAAATTTTAAAATTCTCTGATATTCTCTTTTTAAATATAACAGGTTCCATTTACTCGAGTCTCCTATTGGAAGCACATCATCCCTAGGCTTATCGATTTTATTTGTTTTTAAGCAAATATTGATTAATTTAACATTTAATCCATTTTAATTTGACAGAATAAAAAATGACTACTTCAAAAATAAATTTTAAAAGTTAAATATAGAAATAATAGAGTGGAGCACAGCACTTTTATTCCTTAAGCGCAATTTTTTTTTAATACTCTACTCAGGTCATTTTACAATATTAATCTCCCGTCTTTGGATTTTAGTTTTATTAAAGGATAATTCTCTGAGCCACAAGCACAGTTGGGAAGAGCAAATTCATAACTATCCGGTTATGACTAAAAGAAAGTACAATGTATTTGAGCTAACATTTTAACATGAACAATGTGAGGTGAACATAATTGCCAAAGAATATCTACGATGTGAAAGTTGTCATTGTTGGTCAAAAAAATTAAGAAAAACTGTCATTTGAATGAAATACTTCCCTGAAAATGAGAATGCACTTAATGATATTTAAACTTAAACTGCACGATTCCGATTCTTTATTAAATGGTGCATTTAAGGATTATTTGCTGTCCGTAGAAAAGAGGTTTAATAATATTTTCATTTAATTTGAAATTTCTCAAGTTTAGAGTAGCTAAGAAGAGGGTAATTTTAATGAATTAGAAATTAGAATCAGACTGATGTTAAGATATCATTGTAACAAGATCTTAAATATGGTTCAGGGAAAAGCCATTATGTTTTCTTATGCTTACATTTAAAATGAACAATGATATTTTCAGAAAGTTGTTTTTGCATAAAGTACATAAAATATTTTATTTTATCAAGTATTAAATAATTTATTTTTAAAACATATTAACAACAAATTAATGTAAGCTTAGCTTCTCCATTTTTGTGCTCGATACAAAGATTTGACTTTGAAATAATATTGAATTTGATATATTTGGTGGGTAGATATATTTGCACGGTCCGTTGACTTTTATCTATTGCCAGAGAAGCATAATTTTATCTTATTGATTTTTTAAAATAAAAATAAATATCAGTAAAGGATAAAACTAGCTAAATATTCTGTCTTGTTTTTGAAAATGTATGTTTATGATTGTGTTCACAAATTAGAAAAAATTACCTAATTAAGATTTTTACTACAAAAAAATATTTTACCTAATTTAGTCAATTTTCAGAGTAAGGATAATCTCTAACATTTGGGAAGGTGGAAAGGGTATAAAAATCTTAATTCTCTCCTTTAACCATAAATCAAACAGGATACAAGTTTTCCATAAACATGTGCCTTATGAAACATCTCATTTTTGCTAACCAAAGTCATTCTTGAGATATTTACATTTGAAAATTAGTTTCAACCTTAGGTAAAAAAATATTAAAGTAAACGATAAAATGATCTCCTTTTAGTCAAAATATGTCAGGATATGTACAGATGCATTTATAATTCTTTGCTACATTAAAAAAATTCTGAGACTCTACTTTTCAATGTTTCACAGATTTTTAGAAAATGTTGCCTCAATTTTTAATTTTCTACTTTTTCCTGTAAATCTATGTTTAATGTTTTCTTGTTCATATCTCTAAGTAGTAGCATTGTTAAGATAATTTAGCTATCTTGACAAACCACTTTTATAATTGTTTTAAAATATATGAAAAATTATTCCAAAATATTTCTGCTAATTGTTTAAGTTTAATAACAGCTGTTTTTTAAGAACCCACACATCTGCTTTATTTAGCTATTTTTGTTTCCTTTACAAAAGTATCATTTAATGTAATAGTAATTGGACACATAATTCTGATAGCAATTGTATACAACAAAATTTTAATGAGCATCATTCAAATACAGTAAACAAAAGTATAGTTTGTTTCTTTCAATATTAGTTTATGTGGCATCTTATGTGGTTACTCAAAGACATAAAAGAAAGAGGAAAAAGCATTGAAAAGAGCAAATAATCATATATTTTCCCATATTTTATGCTGACCACTTCCTCTCCAGACAGTAAATAGTACTTAAAAGTTTCTCTATTTTTACTTTCTAGTTTCATAAAATAACTGATGCTTTACAATGTTATAGAATCAATAGAAAGTTTGTTTATATTGTACAGTTAATTCACTGATTCTTGTTTCATGTTCTGTCTTGTGTTAGAGAATTTCCTTTTCTTCTTTGTCATGTCACTACTTTATATTGTGATCTAGAACAACATTTCTAAAACTGGAATGTGCATACTAATTATCTTAGATCTTATTAAAATGTAGATTCTAATTTAAATATGTTGTCAGGTGAAGCCTAAAAGTCTGCTGCTGGCCCCTGAACCATATTTTGGGAAACAAGGGTGTAGTAGATACATTGACATCAGAGATACAACCAAAGGTAAATAGAGAGTATTGAAATATTAGGACTTATTCTACACACCTACCTTCCTTTCTTCCTTCCTTCATTTCTTCCTTCCTTTCCTCTTTCCTTACTTCTTTCCTTTCTTCTCTCTTTCTTTCTTTCCTTCCTTCCATCCTCCCTTTCTTTCTTTTTTTTATCCCTCCATTTTTTCTTCTTTTCCTCTCTCCCTTTCTCCCCATCTCTCATTTTATCTCTCCTCTCTTTTCCTAAGCTCTCATTCTACCTTTGCTATTTTTAAATATATATTTCTTATTTTTTCTTACATTTTTCAAACTATGCATGTCATATATAATGCATTGATGCAATGACTAACAAAAGTTGAAGGCAAATAAAAAGTAGAAGAATTTGTAGGATTACTTTCCTTCATAACTCTGCACCAATCTCTTTACCCTGCTAAAGTGAATCCTGCTCCTTAGGATCAGCCCCTCACCAGCCATTCCTCATAACCAATCAGCCCAAGGGTCAATCCCCCGCAAGATATGCAAACAGTAACAAAAGCTCAACTTCAACAGGAGGGCTCACACAATCCATACAAGAGACACATCTGGAGTGCCTGGTTTAGGTGACCAGAAAAGATTATGCCACTGGGTCTAACAGGACACCCACTACATAAAGACCCTCTTCTGAGACCAGGAGACAGAGAAGCCCTTCTTAATACATAAAAACAAACACAGAGAGGAAGCCAAATGGAGATACAAAGAAAAATGTCCCAAGCCAAAGAACAAAACAAAGCTTCAGAAAAAGAACTCAACAAAAATGGAGAAAGCAATCTACCAGATTAGATACACAGTTCGAAATACTGGTCCTAAGGATGCTCAATGAACTTACAAGAAAAAAATAGACGAGCTCAGTGAGGACTTTAATAAAGAGATTTAAAAAAAAAACATTAAAATGGGGATTGAAAACATAAAAGAGAATGTTGGGAGCCCTTTGCAAGCTACTTCAGCACTGCTGCTGATTAGGAGTTATCAGTTATCCTGGATCTTCAAAGGAAGGAGAGCTATCAGTTCCTGGGATTCCTGGGGAGGAGGTTTCTCAGTCCCTGGGACTTCAAAGGGAAGAGATTTCTCTGGCCTTGTGTTAATCTCAGCATTTGTTTCTAGGGACCTGTAGTTTTTTTACAAGCAGTTTGCTACGAGCAGTTTGTCACGTACTCAAGCTGTATAAGTATATGGTGCTAAATAAACTTGGTGCTACAGCTTTGACTGTATGCCCTCCCGAGATCGTTCTCTCTTCTCTGTCTTTTTTCCTAACCCTTGCTCCCCCACTCAGGACTGTTCGACTTCGTCAGGCTGGCTCCGGCAAGAGAATCAGCCAGAAATGAAGAATACAATAACTGAAATGAAGAATACATTGACGAGAATCAACAGTAGAATAGACAAAGTAGAAGTTTGAATCAGCAATTTAGAAGATAAAGGTAGGAGAAAACACCCAATCAGAATAGCAACAAGACAAAAGAATTTCTCCAAATTAGGATAGTTTAACAGGTCTCTGGGACAATATCGAGTGTACCAACGTTTCATCACAGGGGTACAAAAAGGAGAAGAATGAAAGCAAGGAATTAAAAACTTATTTGAATAAATAATGATGGAAAACTTCCCTAACCTAGTGAAAGAAATAGACAGACGTACAAGCCCAGGAAGTTCAGAGAGTCCAAAAAAGATGAACTCATTAGGCTCACATCATAATTAAAGTGCCAAAGGTTAAGTACAAAGAGAGAATATTAAAAGCAGCAAGAGAAAAGCAGTTATTAAGGGAGCTTCCATTAGATTGTCAGCTGATTTCTCAACAGAAACTTTGCAAGCCAGAAGGGATTGGCACAAAATCTTCCAAGTGATGAAAATCCAAGACCTACAACCAAGATTATTCTATCCAGCAAAGCCATCATTTAGAATTGAAAGACAAAGAGCTTTCTAGATAAAAAAAAAAAAAAAAAAAAAAAAAAAAAAAGCTAAAGGAGTGCATTACCATTAAGCCAGTTTTATAGAAAATGTTGGACAAATTTCTTTAAAAAAAGGAAAAAAATATGAATAATAAAATGAAAATAACTATATATATCTAGTAATATACATATAACTATATATATAGCAATATATAACTATATATAATTTTATATATATATATATTATATATATATATATATATATAATCAATAGTTACTTTAAATTTAAATAGACTAAATGTTCCAGTCAAAAGACAGGGTGGCTAAATGGATAAGAAAACAAGATCTTTTCATATGTCGCCTACAAGAGACTCACTTCAGATTAAAAAATACACACAGACTGAAAGTAAAGAGATGGAAAGGATATTTCATGAAAATGGAAACAAACAAACAAACAAACAAACAAAAACCTGAGGTAGCAATACTCATATCAGAAAATTAAACTTTCAAACAAAAGTCATAACAGAGACAGCAAAGGACCCAGTAATCCCACTTCCGGGTATTTACTTGAAAAAACTCAAAACATTACTTTAAAGGGACATGAGAATTCATGTTTATCACAAGATTATTTACAATAGCCAAGATATGAAGGTAAGCTTAGTATACATCAATAGATTCATGGATAAAGAGGTGGTACATATATACAATGGGATAGTACTCAATCACAAAAAATTACATCTTACCATCTGCAACAGTATGGATGGACCTAGAGGGTAATGTGTTGAGTGGAATAAGTCAGAGGGAGAAAGACAAATACCATATGATTACACGTGTATGTGAAATCTAAACAACAATATAAGCAAGGAAACAAAACAGAAACAAACTCATAGATAGAACATTTGATGGCTGCCAGATAGGAGAAGGGTTGGGGAAAGGGTAAATGAAAAAGGGAAAGGGATTAAGAAGTACAAATTAAGAAGTACAAATTACAAAATAGTCATTGGGATATAAATTAGAGCATAAAGAATATAGTCAATACTATTGTAATAATTGTGTATGGTGTCAGATGAGTAATAAATTTATTAGGATGATCACTTTGTAAGTTATATAAATGTCTAATCACCATTTTGTACAACTGAAACTAATATAATATTGTATGCCAACTGTAAATTAAAAAAATTAAAAAATTAAAAAATTATATATATATATATATATATATATATATATATATATATATATGGCTACACACACATAAATACCAGTTTTGATGTTATGCATCTTTAAGAGACTTGGATTGTGGAATAGCAATCTGCTGATATTTAAGTTTTTATATTGTCTATCTCATCCAGAGCAATAGTGGGAGAAAAATGGCACATGTATGTGTGAGTTAGACTGCTGGAGCCTCCCTAATTAATAAGTTTAAAAGCCCTGAGTCAGTTTAGCCAAAGAACAAAAAAAAAAAAGGTCTTCTGAACTTCTTTACATCCAAACCTTTTTATAAAATTTTATATTTTAACAGACACCTCCACATTTGTATTCCCAGATTTATAATATTAGGTCACCTGCCTCTATAGATTTGTAATTTCTGGCCACTTTTGGACTAGATTTTTAGAAAGATAATCCTCTAAAGTGAAGTCCTTGAGAAGCTGCCTTGTTTTCACAATTTTCCTAATCACTCTGAGCAGTGCGATATGAACTATTCTGATATTTTTGCTCCCTTCACGTACGTAATTTTACAAACAGACCGAGAAAGAGATATTCTCTCTCTCCTTTTTTTTCCCCCTTTGGCTTTTTAAAAAAATTAAACTTATTTATTTGTTTTAATTAGTTTCAAGTATGCAGTACATTGGTTAGACGTCTATATAGTTCATAAAATGATCCCCCCAATTGTTCCCTCTGTCCCCTGGCCCTCCATCTAGTCAACATATTAATGCTAAATGCATTCCCTATGCTGTGCTCTCCATCATCGTGACTATCTATCAACAACTAATTTGTACTTTTTTAACCCTTCGCCCCATTCTCCCAGTCCTTTAAATCCCCTCCCCTCCATCCATCAACAAATTGTTCACTATATTTGTGAGTATGTTTTTGATTAGTTTGTTCTTTTTGTTTCTTAGATTCTGCATATGAGAGAAATCATATTGTATTTATCTCTCTCTGTCATTTTTATAAAGGAAAATCCTGTCCTGCATTCTGTGGTAGCCCTCTGGATCAGACTTGTACTTATAGTGGGCCAATCTCCTTTTTAATCCATGATTAGGTCATTAGACCACCCTGGAAATGAGACAGGACTTAAAAACAGCTTCTGCCTTGTTCCCAGTACTGAAAGGGCCAAATAGTCTCATTATCTGGGAAGATCTCTTAGAAATCATGTAGAATATAATAACTTCTTTTGACCTATTTGGGTCTTCCATTCTCTGGCTAACCACCACCATCACTGAAGTGTCTCAGTATGTAACCTAGATATTGATACCTATAAAGAATTTGAATTTTACTATTATTTTCATATCCAGGGGTTTTAAATATGTTTTTTGATAGATCAGATAATTTTAATAGAAAAATTCAAAGAATTTATTCTGAATCCATCCTACTGCTATTAGTGTTATTTTGATTGTTTGACACCATTTTTAGTAAGCTGGTTGTATGTCCCATTACCATAGAGAAGAGGAATTGTAAGCATTGTATGAGATAAAATGGCTTTATTATCAAAAAATTTGGAGTGACCATATCATACAATTGGGTATGTTATGAAATTACTGCTTAAAAGAAGTTCTATAAATCAACATTTCTAAAACAAAATACATCATTTTTAGAAGATAACCTATTCTCTCACAATTTTTTTTAATTGACATAAAGTAACTATGACTGGTTAACTCACTCAATAACTTAGATGCATGTTTTAAAACCAGTTTGTATTAGAAGAAATATCAGTATTTTTTTCCTTAAGGTTAAGTGTTCAAAGGTATTTTACAAAGCATTTTTTTCTTTAATAATGAAGGGAAGAATTTCATTTTATATCTGTTTTAAACTTTCTCCAGACCAAACATATTAAAGCAAAGTCTTACATGGTAGAACTTGAAATTCTTATAACCACTATCACTTTGTCACTGGAGAAGACTGCAAAACAAACTCTTGAGGCAAACCTCATCAATGCCCACTAGTACTCCTTCATACAATGCCAATGTGAAAGGGGTATATTTTTTTAAAATCCTTATTATACTCCTCTTTTATATAGGATGTTAGTCATAATGCTATTTTTTCAAGCTGTGGCTCTACCATTAACTGGCAACACAGACTACTTTACTTGCAAGGAATTTTACTGAAACTCAGTTTTTGTTAATAGATTTTAAAAGCTTAGATGACCAAAATAATAACATTTATGGAGCATTAATAAAGGAGAGGTATTACATTTATTTAAATATCCTAAAATCTCTTTCTCTCTTGATTTATTCAGATAAGCAGAATGATATACTTTTCAGCAAGTTTTTCTTAAGTGTTATTCCACAGGTCTACATTCAAAGGCTATAACATCCTGCTGTATGAATATTACTCTATATATGCCTAGAACTAACTCAATTCAGTATATATGCATGCACACTCTAAAACACATGGACTCAGAGAGAAATTCTCCCCTGACTGTCAGTACCAGGAAACATTGACCTCTTTTGTACAGTTGGCTTGTGGACATAATAATTAACTGATCCTGTCCCTTTCTTTGAGGTAGCTGAAAAGTACTAAAAATAGTTTGTGATTTATCATCGGCAAATGAAAAAGGCCTTATGAAAATAATTTGCTTACTGGTTTCACTTTAGTTTCATCTTATTTTTCTACACTAATCTGGCTGCTGCTCCATATTTGATAACATAACTTTTATACTAATCAGTGCTTTTTGTATTTACACAGATCGTTCCAGAACCAAATAAATTACAAGAGTTACATTCCCTCAGAAACCCTGGAACCAGTTCAAAACAATATTTAAATATCTATTAAGATCTAATATTTTAGAATGCTAAGAACAATATTGCTCAGTCTAGGAGAACAATCAGTAAGGAGTAGAGTCATTTTATTTGAACATTATGAAGGTAAAGTTTCACCCAAGTGATTGATTAAGCCAACATTTAAATATCTATTTAGTTTTCTGTGACTTAGAGGAACACTAAGAACTGGGTTGCCCAACCCAGGAGAACATCTGGTAAAGAAGAGAGTCACCACCTTTAAAAATTATTAAAGTCTGAGACTGTTTTAACTCGAATGAAAACCTTGAGCTCTTATCAGGTGTTTGATACCATGCCAGATTCTGTATAAAAAGTTACATGAAGAAAGAAATTCCAGTTCAGTGAGGGAGACAGATATGTCAATATATCATTTAAATATTTTAGAAGGACTATTAGTATGTAAATCAAAGAGAATAATAATTTAAGCATTAAATAATAATTAATATTTAATACTAATTTAATATTATTTAATACTAATTAAATATTATACATAATATTTAATACTAATTAAATATTTAATACTAATTAAATATAAATTAAATAATAATTTCAGTATTCAATAATAATTTAAGTATTAAGATCAGATCTCCGCTCTCATCCTCACCCCATTAGATATCTCTTTTGAAAGGGGTGTCAGAGATAGACTATTTAGTAGAAATATGGTTACTCAGGAAATTAGTTAATAATTGTGATAGTCCAAGAGAGAGATTAACTTATCCTCAGGAAAATTTTCTTTATTTTTATTATCACTTTCTTTGAATAGTCAGCAATATAAATATTTTACTATTTCTGCATTGCTAATATATTGAGCTAAAAAGCAGTATTTGTCAGTTTTAACAAGATCTTCCTTTTCTGTTTTACAGAGCTCATTTATGAACTGCAAAGGTATATTTTGTATAATTTCTGGACACTTTGGGCTTAATTCACACTCTACCATTTATTCATAAATACAAAACCCCAAAAAGAGCTAGGGCAGGGAAGAAATAGGAGTCTTTTGCAAATCTGATTCCAGACCACAGTTGTGTATTAAGGACTCTCATATTTTATATCTAACAGATTTACAGTCATAAAATGTAAAAATTATCTCTATATATGAAAATAAGTTTGTAATTCTCTATAGTGTCTGTATTTGATGAATTTGAATGCATGGTGTCTGCCAGAACCAAGTTTGCCTTTTAATAAGAAATCTCCTTTTTATGTAGTTTATTTTGCAGACATTCCTTGCTCATTAATTGTCATATTCTGTAATATGTGACCCCTGACAGGTGTGATTAAACCTGAAGAGGAACCTGACCCCACAGTGCCTAATCTCCAGTGGCAAGCATAAAACGTTATTCTCAGATATAAACAATACAATTAACTAGTCTGTTTCATGGTTTCTATCATATATTTTAATAGCAGTTAAAGAACTTGAAGAACTCAATAAAATGGAATCTAAAAAGATACACTTGAGAACATATGCGTATGCCTACACAATCATATGTATACATACATGTATATCTCGCAGGTGGTCTTAGGACAGCAATGATTTAGCCAAACTAATGAGAGAGCTTGATTCATGAAGTAGAGAAAGGTATGCAAAATAGAGGAAGAAGCAGTTAGCTGGTTGCAGTTAGATATGGAAAGGAGCTAAATCAATATGATGCTAGTTTATCAATGAACTCTTTATATTCAGAGAATAACCTTTAGATTATAACTAAGTTTCCTGATGCTCTTTTCACTCAGCAATGGTCTGGAAAAACCTTACAATAATCTCATTTCCCTCGAGAGTAAGTTGAGTTAGCCTCAGTGTCATTAACCAAACGTGTGAACATGAGAGGTCAACTTTCATTTGTAACCTCTTCTACAAAAAGAATCTATATTTCTTGCATTACTTTTTCTTAGGCTGGATCAAAAAGATTACCATCTGAGTAAAAAAAAAAAAAATGTATTACCTGACTCTAAGCCAGATGCCTAAGGGTGGTCACTATAGTTTTATAGATTATAATGTCCTTTCTTCTCTTGAAAATTGAAAGATTTATTGTATGTTATATCAAAAAAGATGTTTTATTTCAGGCCCCCCAAATGATAAAAAATGATAGAACATTTTTAAAAAGCCTATCCCTTAAATTCTATAAGAAAGAAAATAAAAATATCTATCCTTTTGAGCACACTCCATAAGCACCAGCAAGTATTACTCTTTTCAAACATCTATGATGATGCAGTTCTAGTCATCAAACAATTTATTTCATGTAGAACTTAGTGCATGTAAGAAAAATCAACACGTCCCTCATTTACCTTACATTTGTGAAAATAAATCATTTGCATCAGTAAAACATTTGTGTTAAAACTTAACTTTCTGAATGCTATAATGTTTCTTTGCACTATGTACTACCATAGTTTTATTGATTATTTTTCAACAAGTTTTCTTGTTTTCTGAACAACATAACATTTTAAAATTTCAATTACTTATTAGGACATTTATAAGGTTCAATATAATTCATATATTTGTAAAATAAAAGATAATTTGAAATTAAAAATTTGTTTTTCTCTTTATCTCTTTATTCACTATTTTTTCCCTCTCTACTCCTCTCTCATTCTCTCTCTCTCTCTCTTTTCTTTCTTCTCTTTCTTTTTTTTTTTTCTCTCCAGACAGGCTTAATTTTTATATTTCTGTAGAGTTTCATACCTAGATTTAAGACAAAGTCTGAAAAAGTATAGATGCTTAATAAGTATATTTTAAATTAATTAAAATAATGGCCATTTTAGTCAGGTAAAGCATTCCTTCTCTTCCTTCTAGTAAATAGACTCATTCCATGTCAATGTGTATAATTTGGGAACAGTTTTGTCAATATGTCATTATTTTTCTTTATGGTGGATATCTTTTTAAATTGTTTTATCATCACTTTCTTGAAAAATTAAAGATGTTATTAGCCAAATCTCTGATTAAGTGTGGAGCTTCTGTCTTGTAACAGTGTAAAAGCTACAGACAGATTATCAAAGATTGGCAATTAGACATACTAAATCTAAATAAATAATTTTTTATCAGATTCAGTTCTATTGCTTTGTTATATATTTTCCACTTTCTTGACTACTATGGATTATCACTATTATCTTTTACTCACATGTATATATACATTAAATTTGTATATTTATCCCCTTTACTATTTTCTATAGGCATAGTAATCTTTAGTGTAGCCCAACTAGATCAAAGTTCCACGTGCCAGAAATTCCTAAAGGTGAGAGTTCAGATATATTTAACTATAGATAAAAGAAGAAGGAAGAGGAGGAGGAAAAAAAGAAGAAGAGAAAGAGGAGGAAGAAAGAATATTGTCAAAACTATTAAGAAAAAGAACTAAATTAAAAAATAACTACATTAAAAGATATCAAATTTTTAAACTATTAAAACTTTTTCTTATTTTTACATGATCTTTTTATATAAAGTTTATAAAAAGATGAAGAACATAATTAAAAATTATTTGTAATTACAAGGAAAAGGAAAATTATAAAAGTTTCATCACCCGTAGAGGAAAAAAATTAAAAATTTGAATATAGAATGGTCAAGAAGAGAAATACAAATTTAGTCTATAAAAAAGAAATGTCAGAGATTGAGAGACAAATGAATTTGTAAGAATAAATAAAGGAAGATACTTCAAAGATGATATATAGAATAATTTATGAGTTAACATTGTGAAAATACATGAGTATAAAAAAGAAATCAGAGAGCAACTTCTGGGACATCAACAAAGGAGATCTGCAGACTCTACAGTGAAACAACCAGAAGTGGTAAAAACTATTTCAACACACATCCGTGCACACACACACACACATTTAAGTTCTCTGAAAACTGTGCTAATAGCATATAGCAAATGAAGAAACAATTATTCAAAAAATGCTACTTAATCTTAGTAAAAACACGTAGAGTTTGTGGTGCTGGAGCCATGATCTGCTCCTTACCTTCATTTAATGTAGGGAGGAGGCATGAAAACTAAATGTTAAATCATGCTCTATTCAGAGTCTATGATATGCTGCTGTCAGACTAGAATGCAGGGGGAATTCCACAAAACAAAGGAAAATTCCTGCTAGATTACTAACAAACCATTTACTCATACTGGGAAGTGAAAACAGAGTCTTTAAGTTGTACCCTACATTCATTCCTCACAGCTAAAACCACGAGTAGCCTATGGAACAAATGTTGGAGATTACCAGAAGTCTTTCTCACTATATACCCATACCTTTTACACTACATACGCTTACTTTCACACTGTATATCCATACCATCGAATGAAAATAAATAAACAAATTCTTTAAACTAAGAATGATATGTAAACTGAATTTCCCAAATTTGGAGTCTTTGTCTGTGTTTTGGCCTGTCTTTTTTCTCCCAGTGTTTTCTCTTTGGCACTCACACTGTTTGTCTCTGAAAGGACAACACATTTTGTCTATGGAGCGTTATCTCTTATTTAATAAATTTTCCTTTGACTCTAACTCTGGCATGCACCTGAATTCTTTCCTGAATGTAATTAAGAATGCTCTCTCTTAGTGCAGGTCTTGACTGAGTAAATGTAGCCAAAAAGGTGAGGTTTCTCCTCTCTGCCAGCTCCCAATCAAGGGCTTTCCCCGGAGAGGAAGGCAGCCAGTATTTTTTATTCCCTTCAGTTACAGAGGGTAAATTGCAGATGAGTGTGGCTGAGAGATTGGGGTTCTCTTTCTTTACTCAGTCCCCACTTGTAGGCCAAGAATACAGGGACCTCAGTAGATAACACCTCAGGTCATTCATAGAATAGAGGTTTCAAGCCAGAGAGGCAACCCAAGAAGACCAACGTCTACCACGGGCCCCCACGCCAGCATTCTGCTTTTAAAATAGGAGTGAGTGTACTTCAAAAGAAGTAGGCCATGCCCCCAGTTTAGGAGTACTGTCATGAGATTTTACTCAGGGGAAGAGGCAGGCTATAATAAGAGTTCTAAAGAGCTCTCTACAATAATTGGCTTTGAAACAGAGAATTGAGAAGCTTAAGCCTAGAGCCCTCTTGAGAACAATGAAGATTTTGGTGATAAGCAAGTAAAAAGAGATTAGTAGCTTCCTGTGACCAACAGGCTAAGCCTTAGGTTAGCTAGTTTATAAAAGAAAACCAGAGAAAGAAACAGTTAGGTAGAACCTTCCTACAGTCAAAGAAAACCCCAAAGACTGGCCTCAAAAGAATGTCTAGCAAAGGGTACTTGCAGTTTAATTGGATCAGCTGTAGAGAAATTTATGCACAGGGTGTTGTTGAAAATAACAGAACAGTAGCTAACAAATAGTGGAGGGGCACAGGTATGCATAATACCAAGAGAGGCAGATAGCTTAACAGAGACATCAGAAAAAGAGACAAAGAGAACTTTAGGAAAACCACTATCGTTCCAGAGTGACTACCCACATGCCAAAGGCTGTGTCCTCAGAGTGACGTCACAGGTTTTGAACTGCAGTAGAAATAGTCTCGTGTAAGTCACTAAATAAATAAATAAGCAAACAACAAACTACAGGGGAGATCAGTATCCAGAGTTACTCAAAATATTATCTAAATGTCCTGCTTTCATCAAAAATTATAAGACATGCAAAGTAACAGGATAACGTGACTCCAATACGGGGAGAAAAAAAGCAAAATCAGAAACTACTGGTAAGAAGACCCAAATAAAGAACTTAACAGACAAACACTTCAAAGGATTTATTATAAATATGTTCAAAAAACTAAAAGAAAGCATGCTTAAAGAAATAAAATAATAATAATAATAATAATAATAATAATGTAAACAGCAATAAAGAGGAAGAAATTATAAAGCAGAACCAAATGAAAGTTCTGGAATGAAATTTAGGAAGACTCAACAGTAGTCGTGAGCCAAAAGAAATACAGGTCAGTACAGATTATATAATCTGAAGAAAAGAGAGAAAATTTTTTTTAAATTTTAACAAAGGGTGAGAGTAATTTAGGACACCATTAAGCACACTTGTGTAATAAGAACACCAGAAGAAAAAAAGAGAAAGGAATAGAAAAAATAATTGGAGAAATACTGATTTAAACTTTCTTAATTTGATGAAAAATATTAATCTGTACATCCAACAAGCAATAAAATTTAAATAGGTTTAATGCAAAAATATTTACACCCAGACACATCATAACAAAAATGTCAAAACAAAGTCAAAGAAAATAATCAATGTTGAAAGCAGGAGAAGTAAAACAACTTTCGCAACCAGTCTCCAAAAATATTAACAACTGACTTCTCATTAGAAACAATGGAGACCATAAAACAAAATGTGAAATGGTAGATGGAAATAAACTTATATCAATAATATTATTTGTCGAGTTATTAAAAAGATGTAACAATTACAAACATACATACATCTAAAATAGAGCACCTAAAGTATATAAAGCAGAAAACATATGGCCCAGCAATACCTTCCCTAGGTACATATCCAAGAGAAATAAAAATATACTTCTATACAATTTGCACCTAAATTTTCATTGCAGAGTTATTTATAATAGCTAAAAACTGTAAAAACTCAAATGTCCATCAACTGATGAATACATAAATAACATATGGTGTATGCATACAATAAAATAGCATTCAATAAAAAAATAATGGAGGAGAGGGTTCAAGATAGCATAGGAGGTAGTGGCTATGCATGCCTTCTCTAGCAACCACAACAAAATTGTAACAAAACTACAGAACAATCAATACATGGGATCACCAGTGGTCTGGCTGAACAGAAGCCCTATATTGGGTCACCTCAAATAACAGGTCACTTCTAAACAGTAAGAAGGGTGGATACATGAAATAGCCTGGTCCCACAACCGTATGTGGTAATCTAGATTCGAGAGAGCTATTCTGGCTGCAGAGCCCCCTCCCCAAATTGAAGAATGAGCTATCCCAGCCACACACTGGGCTCTCATCCCAGGATGCCAATCCTAGGAAGAGAAACCCCTAAAACCTCTGGCTATGAAAACCAGTGGAGGTTAAGGCTAAGTGAGACAAAGGGCTATGGGAAGCAGAAACTTTCCTCTCAAAGGGCCCATGCTTGGCCTTACTCACTGACAGATTCACTCTCTCTGAGCTCCAGTGCTAGGAAAGCTGCTCTTGGGGTGCCAGGGATATATGGGGAGGCGTCGAGTTGTCTAGCTTCAGGAGGAGGGCTGGAGGGGCAGCTGGCTCCTGGACAGAGGTGCAGGCAGAAACCATTCTTCCTTTGTTGAACTCCTCACCTTCCAACCTGCATACACAACCACCATCAACCTGGATAACACAGGTTGCTCCACCCAGGGGATTCCCCAAGACTCTGCTTCTCCCAACTTGCAGGCCCACCTAAGCTGCTTCCAGTGATTTATTCCATACAGAGAGGCTTTCATAAAATCTCTCAAAGGCTTACAAAATCCAAAGAAGCAGCATGTGTACTCAGCATGCCCTGTACCTTTTGTGGAGCCCCACACCAGTAGCAGCCAGCCTCAGTTTCTGACTTGGCCCCTTCAGGCACCTATAAGCTCAGCAGGGGTGGCAGCCATATGTGGATTGCTTGTTGACTCTTACTTGATGGCCCTGGAGGCACACAGGCTGTGACTGAACTTGGCCTGCAGCTGGACACCTCCCAGGTCTGTGCCAAGAGGCCTCACAGGACACCTACTACATAAAGCCACCCTACTAAGACCAAGTGACTTAAGAACCCTACCTGATATATAGAAACAAACACAGGGAGGCAGCCAAAATAAAGAGACAAAGAAGCACGTCCCACATAAAAGAATAGAACAAAGCTCCAGATGCAGAGGTCAAAACACTGGTTCTAAGGATGCTCAATGAACTTAAGGGAAGAGTAGATGAACTCAGAGAGAATTATAACAAAAAGATAGAACACATAAAAATGGAGATAGAAAGCACAACAGGGAGCCAAAAATGAGGAATACAATATCTGAGATGAAGAGTACATTAGAGAGAATCAACCAGAGTGGATAAAATGGAGACTTGAATCAACATCATAGACGATGGAGTAGCAGAGGATATCTAGTCGGAACAACAATAAGGAAAAAAAATCCAAGAAAGTGAAGATAGTTTAAAAAAGCTTCTGGGACAATATCAAGCATAAAAACATTTGCATTACAGGGGTACCAGAAGGAGAAGAAAGAGAGCAAGGAATTATAAAATTATTTGAAGAAAGAATACCAGAAAACTTCCCTAACCTGGCAAGGGAAATAGACTTACAACCCCAGGAATTTCAGAGAGTCTCAAACAAGATGAACCCAAAGTAGCCAACACTAAGATACATAATTAAAATGCCAAGGGTTAAATTTAAATAGAATCTTAAAAGCAGCAAGAGAAAGCAGTTAATTACCTACAAGAGAGCACCTATAAGATTGTCATGTGATTTCTCAATAGAAACTCTGCAATCCAGAAAAACTTGGCATAAAATATTCAAAATGATGAAAACCCAGGACCTACAACCAAGATGACTTTACCCAGAAAAATTACCATTTAGGATCAAAAGACAGATAAAGATCTTCCCGGACAAGAAAAAGTTAAAGGAGTTCATCACCACCAAGCCAGTATTATGCAAAATGTTGGAGGGACTCCTTTAAGGGTAAGAAAAAGAATGTATCAAAAATATGAATAAAGTATGGCCATAACTACATATGTACAATAAGTACTTCAAATGAAAAAGAATTAAATGCTCCAATCAAAAGATAGGGTGACTGAATGGATAAGAAAACAAGACTCTTACATAGCCTACCTATAAGAGACTGACGTCAGATTAAATGACACACACAGATAGTAAGTAAAGGGATGTAAAAAGATATTTTGTGATGTATCTAGAGAATAGCATGCTGAGTGGAGTAAATCAAATAGAGGAAGACAAATGCCATATGATTGCACGTATATGTGGAATCTAAAGAAGAAAATAAAAAATAAAAAGCAGAAACAAACTCATAGATATAGAGAACATTATGATGGTTATCAAATGGGAAGGGTTTAGGGGGGTCAGTGAAAAGGAGCAAGAGATGTAGACGTACAAATTGATAGTTACAAAATAGTCATGGAGATAGAAAGTATAGCATAAGGAATATAGTCAATAATATTGTAATAACTATGTACAGTGTCAGAGGGCTACTAGATTTATTGGGATGATTGCTTCATGAGTTATATAGAAGTCTAGTCACTATATTGTACACCTGAAATTAATATAGTATTGCATACCAATTATAACTGAAAAGTAAAAAAAATATATTATTTTTAAAAAGTAGTTTTGTATATATTATTTGTGAGAATAAAAAGATTGATTAGTTAATTAAGTACCACGGTTAAATATTCTAATTTAAAAAAAAACAATATTTAATGTATTTGAGACTGAAGATCATGTAGGGATAAAGAAAGATGTGCCTTTTCAACCCAGGTGTTCTTAGTAGGGTCAGGTCTTTCTTTTTCCTGTGGGAATATATCATTTGTTGTAAGACTAAATACAGATATTTTATTTGACAACAAAAAATAATGTACTGACAACAATAAAGTACTGATATCTGCTATAACACAGACAATTCTTGAACACATTATGCTAAGAATGTAGTTACCATAGACCATATATGGTATGATTTCATTTATATGAAATGTTCACAATGGGTGAATTTATGGATACAGAAAGTAGATTAGTGGTTTACTAGAGCTAGGAGGAGAAGATTGAGGGGAAATAGTGAGTGATTACTAACACATATGACATTTCTTTAGGATTACGTAAATGTAAAATTGATTGTGGTGAGAATTACATAACTGAATTTACAAAAAAAAACCCACAATGAATTATAAACTTAAGCTAAATCGATGGTATAGTAATTATTTTTCAATAAAACTGTAATACACAAGATAAAAATGGCTAATCTATTTGGCTTCAATTTAGGAAGTATACAAATAATGGACATTTTAAAGTTATTGAAAGAAGAAAAAAATGAAAAGGCAGATGGGTCACTCTCTTGTAAGATAAAGACTTTATGTAAGAACTACTATCAAGAAACAGAGTATTTAGTATTCAAGTTAGTAAATCAAATAGTAGACAGAACACACTTAGAACTTTATGATGCAACTTTAATCCATACTACTATAGAATAATCTCAGTAAAATAAATTATTTCTATCAATTCCCCATTACCAAGGCAAATGGAAGGAAGGTTACCAATGCACTTAGATACTACTACACTAAGAAGTCGATTAGGCCATAAAATTGTGAAGAAACAAACAAACTAAAAAACCCTACTTGAACAGTTTTAATGACTTTTATTGATCAAAGAACAAGAACAAAAAAGATTTTTAGAAAAATCAGCTTAATAAATTTTTCAGATATCACCTATGTCCAAAGAAGATCATTCCAAAGTTGATTAGAGCAAGACATTCTTTTCTCAGACTCCATGAAAAAAACAAACAAAACAAAACAAAACAAAAATATGAAGAACTGAATTTCCATTAAAAACAAAAAAACAAAAAAGTGAAAAACAAAACTAAAACTAAGCAATGGGAGAAATGTCTTTCTTAACACATGAAGAAGCCATAAAGGATATGTAGAAAATAACCTGAGGAGAATTTGAGCAGCAATTGAATCCTTCCATTAGCCAATGAGAGCTAAAAAGTTAGCAAATTTTAATATCTATCTTAATGTGATCTCAAGATTGCTCATAGGTTGATGAGTCCTGAGTGACTGAGCTGTGTACTTGCCTCAACCATTAAATTTAAAACACTGACTAAAAAAAAGTTAAAAACACTCATTTTGTTGATAGAAAGCTCATTCTTGACAATAAGTGAAATCCAATTAAAAATTATATTTATCTCATTATATACATGCTATAATTTTTTTCCAGTCCCACAATATAAAAAAAGCTATAACAGCATTGGATTTCTTTGGCTAAATAAAACAATATCTAACCTTTAAAACTAGCAGAATTGTTCATGTAAAATATTCTTTCAAAATGAGTATAGATGCATTTCACTCTCATTCATTTTCATCCTTTAAAATTCAATATATCACATTAAAACAAACAAGCAACAAAATTAAGACACACTACCACTGAAATAAAAACAATATTCCTCTACTTTCAAAAAGAAAATCAGAAAGACCTGCTTCCAGCCAAGAGGAATAGAGCCAGATTTACTTCTCACCTGAAAACAATTTTCAAGATATTGAACAGAATAACTAGGGACAGTGACCCCTGAGAGACAGAAGACAAATGAGGTGAACCCTAAAATCTGTCCCTGCTTAATGTCTTGAGAGATTTTCAAGGTTGTGGCACATGGAGAGAAACCCATACAGTATCTGGAGTATTAGTTCGCCTGAGTTAAGGAGGTGAAGCTGGGTGACTGAGAAGGCCAAAGCAGTTAGAGTCTGCAGGGAAGAGTTTCAAAAAGAAGAGAACTGAACTAAGAGAGAACGCGAAATATCTTCGAGTCCCCTCCAGTATTCGGCAAAGGAGGTACTAGCCAGTGCATCTGTGTGAGGAAACTGAGGCTGGGATAAAAACCACCTAAAAGTTTTAAAGGAAATAATACACAATGCTCACACAGGGATGAGAATAGGGCCTATTCTGATCAACCTAATTGAAAAATCTCATAATTGGTATAGTAGGCACTCAGAAGGATTTTACCTCAGTAATGAGAAAAAAAAATTTTCTTAGAATAAATACCGCTCTGGTCCTGCTGTAAGAAGTTTAAAAGAAGCTCTGAAAGGATTAAACTCTTTCTAAGTAACTTAACCTGAAGGTGTTTAAAAAGCTTAAAAATGTTTATAGAAATATAAGAATATTCAGCACCAAAAAGGTAAAATTCACACTGTCTTGAATCCAATTAAAAAACTACTATGCATTCAAAGAAGAAAAATGCTATCTATAATGAGATCAATCAATCTATCGAAAGCAACCTAGACATAACACAGCTGAGAGAAATAAAAGACAAGGGCATTAAAAAATATAAAACAACTCAAAATGCATTCAAAACCTAAAAATATAAAATTTATGGAAGTAAGTTTTTGTGATCTCGAGTTAGGCAAATTATTTCATGTATAATACCAAAACATGGCTCATCAAGTAAAAAAAAAAAAAAAAACAATAATAATAGATGCAAACTGTAAACACTCCAAAAGCATATCACTAGATGAAGGGATAAACAATTATAGTATAGCTCCATATGATAAAATACTAATCAGCAACAAATAGGAACCATCATTATATGTGTACCAACATGGATGGATCTCAAAATATATATGTTGAGGGAAATAAATAAGAAAAAGAAGAGTACATACTGTATGATTCTACTTATATAAATTCTATAAAATATAAACTAATCTATAATGACATAAAATGAAACAGTAGGTTCCCAGGAATGAGGTGAAGGTGGCCAGAGAGGCTCAGGAGGAAGAGATTTGGAAGGTATGTGACCAAACTTTTGTAGAAATACAACATTCATAAGTTCACTCGCACTTTTCCAAATGCTGAATACTTACTTAGTAAGTAGAATACAGTGAAATTATACTATATTTAGCCAAACTAAAAATGAGCAGCTACATTATTTTTGGTTGACATCAAAGTGTATGTCAAAAAGTCTGTTCAGACAGGGAAACAGTTAAAGTCAACTTAAGCTTGAAGGTCAAACATTTGAAACACACGATGTATAATAAGTAAATAACACCTGTAGAATACAGGCAATACTATTAGGTACTGGAAAGATTCAATTGAATCACCACAAAGTCAGTCTTTGATGGATATGCAGGTTACAACATAGCTTTCTTAGGGTAGGGGAGGAAGTTCTGTTAGAAGTATTCTGCAAAATTGAAAAGATGGTGACATTTTAAGGAGCCTAAAGCTAAAGAAGTCCCTCATTATGAGACGATAGACCTTTTTATGGTCAAAATTCCTTTCCTAGTCATAAGTCACCTAACTCCAAAAGCTTGCTAAGCATATTCTTTTAGATTCTACAAATTACTTCATCTACAATATTTTAAAGACTAAACATATTATCATTTGTTTCTGAACTAATTCCTCCTAATCCCTTTCTTATTTCCACATGCTCATTATTCAAGTCACTCAGGCACCCAAATTTATACACTCTGACTTTTGTTTTTGCTCCATCTCCCAGAATCATTCACCCACATTTACCTGAAATTTGTCTTCTCTTTCAAATCTATCATTTAAAAAAAAAATCCACTTTATTCTATTTAAAAATTCCATTTTACTCATTATCTCATGGTTGGAATGTCTCTTAACTACTCTTTTAGCTTAGGCTTTCTCCTCAAATTTAAGTGTTGAGTCAACCTTAGGATATTTATTCAAGCCCAATTTTTGCCAGATGTATCACCATGAGAAATAATTTTGCCTCTTTAAATCTCAGTTTCCTGTTATTGCTGTGCAACAAGTTATTGCAAGCTTAGTGGCTTAAAGCAACACACATTTATTATCTCACATTTCTATGCATTAGGAGTCCCGACAGAAGTTCACCTGGTCCTATTCTCAGTGTCAGGCTAAAATAAGGGTGTTGGCTAGGGCTTCAATTCCCTTCTGAGTTTTAGGATCCCTTTCAAGGTCTCTGGTTGTTGGTAAATTCATTCCTTTGAGGCTATATATCTGAGCTCTAAATTTTCTGTTGCTTAGCTGTCATTCAGGAACTGCTTTCAGCTCCTAGTAGTCACCCACAGTTCTTTGCCACATGACCCCTTAGAGAGCTCACAACATAACTGTTTGCCTTCTTCCCAGCCAGGAGGAGAATGTCTCTCTGACTCTTCATTTTTTATTAAAGATCTCACCTTGCCTTGATAATCCCCTTTGATGAACTCAAAAAGGAACCCATAATTATATCTGCAAAATCCCTTTTAGAAGATAACATATTCAAGGCAGTGATATAATATCACATTCACAAGTCCCTCCTACACTCAAGGGGGTTTATACAAGGGTGTGGATCATAGAGGGTTATTACAGAATTTTGCCTAACAAAGTAATGTAAAAACTAGTTTGCGGAAAAAGCAAATCTTAAAATTTTATGAGAGTAAATGCTCAAACTACATATTACCAAATTTATGCACAGAATGGAAAGTTTATACAGATTCTCAGGAAGTCAATAGATTTAGGAAGGCAATACACCTCTTTGTCCCACACCACATGGCAGATATTCAGACATTTTTGCTTCATAGAAGATTAAAAGCTGCAATAAAGTCACAGATGGTTTAGGATGCAGAGCTGTCCAGAGGCATCAAAGGGATTTCTGAGTCAGGATTATGGGGGATGGGGCGGGGGAGGTTTCAGAAAAACCTAATGAAATAAAAATTATGGTTGTTTCATTCTACTGTTTAAGGGTAATTGAAAAAAAAAAAAAAGTCTTGCCATTGCTTACAGAATAAATTCCAAACTCTTTAATCTAGAATAAAAGATCTTCTATGACTTATTTGGCCCCTGCCTTCCTATGAAGCTTCATCTGTTTTTAGGGCCACTGCCCAGTGCTAGCATCACTGACTTAGCTCCACCTCAAATCATCAGGCATTAGATTCTCATAAGAGCACCAGTCCTTGGTGTCAAAAGGTTGGTGACCGCTGGACTACAGTACAGTGTAAACATAACTTTTATATGTACTGGGAAACTGAAAAATTTGTGTGACTTGCATTAGTATGATATTAGGTTTATTGAGGTGGTCTACAATCAAACTTACAATATCTCCAAGGTATCTCTGTATTATGCATTTTTACTGAGACAAGTACATTGTTTTTGCCTTCTGTGAAAACTAGGAATCAGATTAATGTTTACTCAGTTTTATTCTCAAAACTTTGTAATTCCAGACACCAATGAGTTTAAGAAATAATTCATGGAGTTTGTCTGTAATCTAAATAAATTTCTAAATAATATCTAAGTTATACCTAGTGCTTGCTACTGTCAAGCACAAATCTATGTGCTTTGTATATATTACCTCATTTTATATATGTATGTATATATATATATTTATTTCTCCAACTTTCCCATGAGGTATATATTATCTTTAGACATGTTTTACATAAGAGGAAATGGGACATGAGATTATATTAATGTACCTTCTAAAGTTACCTAAATTAAGAAATGGGTAAATCTGGTTCAAATTACACTTAATCAGAAAGTGATTGTGATTTGAAAAAGAAAATAAAAATGTATGTAACTCTTCATACTACTGTGAGCACATTAATTTTGATTTGGGGTCCTTTTCCCATTCTTTACCTTTAATCTCTTTGTCATTTTTGAACCATCTTATGTCAGCTGCGGGTTTACTACCAGATGTTTTACAAGTCAGTTGCATCAAGTCTCCCTCCATAACTGGTGATGAAAATCCACTAATTTGAGGCTTTTCAGGAACACCTGAAATTTAAGCAAACAAATAAACTGAATATCGATCTTCGGGGTTGGTTCATTTTGTGACTATTACTTTCACAAACAACTCTAAACTAGGTGATTGACAATAAGTTATATCAATAATAATAAACTTCTATATAATAAAATAAACTGCTTAACATATATATATAGATATAGATAAATTTACATGTACACAAATGTATACACATATATATGTGAGTGTATGTATGTATATATACATATATCTATCTATCTATCTAGATATAGATATAGATATAGATATCCAAAAGCATTTATTTAGCTCAAAGTAGTTTATGTTAAATTTTACCTGCAGAAATGCTCTTTGTAAATCTTAAAAACATACATTCAATATATTTTAAGATTTACCAGTATAAGAATTTAAGAATGTACGTTGTTTACACTGAGGGAAAAAAATTCACAAAGCACATTTCTTTATTCTTTAGCAAATTATGATTTAATTAAAGTAGAACTTTTTATTCCTGACTTTGTAATTCTTCAAGCTTAAGAAATATGTTTTTATCTGAGTACAAGTAAATACATTTTGGAAGTAAAGTTTCGTTAATAATTTCAGCTATACTTTTCTGATTCTTCTAAAGTAGAGAATGTCTCTTGATATCGTTTGTATTAGAAGTACAGTTGTAGTTTTGTGGAACATGATATGTATTATTTTTAATGCTAACCACTTATTGGCGTTTCTACACCAAATCATCCAATCAATAAGCAGATAACTAATATGCAGAAATAGTATATGGATGATTTAAATAATAGAATATTACACGTTTTGGAATGTTCTATTGTTTGGGAGAAATGATACCCTGTTGGTGTAGAGGTTTATTGAAATTTCTTCTAAAATTATTTAATAATAAAGGCAGACTGAAAGCTTCTTTATTGTACCATTTAATTGTTTGAAAATGATAAAATGTAAGTAGGTTGGAAAGCACCAGTAAGAGAAATACACATTTAAACAACAAAGATAAATGATAAATCAATATATTCCAATTAAATGGCTAGTTGTTTTTGCTTTTTTCCTGTTCACCTTCATATTGCCTTAAAAAAAATTTATATCACACCATTATTTAATAAACTGAAATCATCCACTTGTCTATCCTTGGGGTCTCAAGATGGTTCTATACAGACTAATACATTAACCTTAGGCAGTTGTTATCCTGAAGTACTCCATTTTAGTGGTTATATTTTGTCCTTAATGGCAAGCTTGTGAAGATTTTTATAAAACAGTCTCAGTGGGACTTGCAAAGAAACATGTTTCTTATCCTATGCACAAAACCAATTCGGTAGCTGGATTAACCTTAATATTCTCACCCAAAAGAACAGCATGTGTTAGTTCTTTTAAATGCAATGTAATGCCTTTACGTATCAAAAAAGGAAGGCAAACTAGGGTCAAAAAAAAAAAATCAATCTTTAAATTCCTTTAATTTGTTCAGTACACAGGTGTGCTTCAATGAACTGCAGCAATTTCAGCTGATTGGGCCACTAACATTTGTGGAATCGCAGAGAGCTCTGAGACACAACTTTATTTCCTTGGAATCTCTATGAATGTATTGCTTTTGTGTCACTTTACCTTTGCGAAGATGACTCAATATTTAGAGAATAGAAGTACAAAGAAGCTACAACCTGCATGCACAAGAGACATTATGTGCTTCATTTAGGAATCTAGATAACTACAAAGTTAAAAGGTGAGAAGATACATAGAAATGTCAGGGTCATTTAAATGCATTGAAATACACAAAGGGGTCATATCTGAAAGCCATAACATATAAGAGAAGGCCCCTATCAGGTGAGTGATATGATAACATGGAGGAGTACCATGTAGATGTGTTGAATTTATTATGCTCATTATTCCATCACTTTATAAAAGGAACACCATATATACAATACATAGACGATTAGATACAAAGAAATTTCATTGAAAAACAAGAAACCTGGTGTCTATTGCTGGCTAACAAATAAAATAGCCCTGTGCTCTCAGAAGTCATACAAATCTTTACACCTCCTTTGTCTATTTGTAAAATAGAAAAAGTGACTAAGTGATTCTTTAAATGCCCTTTGTTACACTGTAGCAGAGAAGGGATTAAACTACATCTATTGTTATGATCCTCAAAATGTGTATGTTTTTATGATGCATGTTGTTTTAGCAATATGTATTTCTCTGGCTGGTGATTACACCGTGTTAGTCCTTTACACTTACCCAGAACAGTGAGATAGGCCTTGGAAGTTTTGACAGGCATTGTAAATAAGGAACAGGTGTACTGTCCTTCATCAGAGAGAGACACATCACTGACGCTGATACTCAGTTCATGCCAGGAAGCCCGAACCAGCTCAATCCTATTGTCTCTTAAAGCTGAAAAGGGAAAATATTAAAAACGTGAATAACAACATTAGAAAATTCAATGCTGTTAGACTACATATTTTTAGTACAACATAATAAGCATTTTCTTTTTTTTGGCTATACATCTAAATCTTACTTCCTGAAACAGTTTAAAGGACAGTTTAAATATATTGAAATATTTTATCAGATTGTTAAAAAAATCAAAGTAGAATTAAGTGCTCCTTAAGGTTCTCAAAAATAACTTTTTAATTAAATGATTGCATCTAGCACATTACTTTGGATGAGGTAGATGATGATGATAAAAATGGCTTTCTTCCACAATCTCATGGAATGCTAGTGGAATGCCAAGAAAAACTGTAAACAAAAGGGTTCACTTCTATGGACAGATAAATTTGGGAAAACTAAGACTACTACATTTCTTCCAAGACACCAACAATGAACATTAGCATACTAAAAGCTCTCTGCAGTAGAGACACCCATTGAATTTCATTTAAATCAGAGCTGAGGACATTCAGATGAAAAACACCTGTAAAGTACTAGATGTTAAAATTTGCTCTGATTCAAGTTGGAACATCACTGACAGCAAGTGCCCATGGAAAGTAATCTTGTTCCCAGTGGGCTGGAGACACCGCTTTGCTCTCTAGATACAATGACCTGTTGGGAAGCATTGGCAACAGGAGAATCTCTCTATAAGTACCCAGCCCTAGAAATGATCTTTCCATTAACCTCGGGAACCACCTAGAGCCCACATAGAGCTCCCACACAGAGCCACCAGGCAGCTGTCCTGGGGAAGCACCTTTGCCCCCTTAGGTGCACCAGTGTACATCAGTGTAGCCCCCAGTGGAAATAGACAACTTAATATGACCAAATAGAATTACGAAGGCTCTGACAAATTGGTGAACTACAACCTGCAAATGTATGCTAAAACCTATATGCTAAACGTAAACAGAATGACTGCCTCCTAGAATAGAAGATTTAAATATGGTCCAGAGTTTCCTAATATAATAGCCAAATGTCAAAAATGCAATAATAATTTTAAAAAATCACTGGTCACACCAAATGCAAGAAAAATCATAACTTGAATAAGAAAACATAATCAACAGATGCCAACACTGAGTTGAAATAGATGTTGGAATTATCTGACAAAATATTTAAAGAAGCCACCATAAAAATACTTTAATAAACATTACTAATTATCTTGAAACGAATGAAAAATAGAAAATCTCAGTAAAGAAAAAGAAGTTATAAAAAGAACCAAACAAAAATTATGGTCAAAAACAGTTTCCAAAATCAAAACTCATTGTGTTGGCTCCATAGTACAGTGGAGATGTCAGAGGACAGACTCAGTGAACTTAGGTTCACAGCAGCAGAATTCATGCAATTTGAACAGCAGAGAGAACATAGATCAAACAAGAGAAAAAGAAAAGAAAAGAAAAAAGAACAGAGCTTCAGAGACCTGTGGGACAATAACAAAATGTCCAACATCAATATCATATGAAGAGAAAGAGAGTGGACTGAAAGAGTATTTGAAGAAATAATGGTTGAAAACTGCAAATTTAGCAAGAGAAATACATGTATAGAATCAAGTAGATAAGCAAACGTCAAAGAGGATAAACCCAAAGAAGTTCTATGTCAATGTAGATCAAAATTACACATCTGAAATCCAAAAACAAAGACAAAAAATCTTGAAAGCAGTTAGAGATAAAGACATATTACCTATAAGAGAACACTCGTTTGAATGACAATAAATTTCTTATTTAAAATCATGGAGTTCCAAGGGAGTGGAACATTTTTCAAATGCCTAAGGAAAAGAACTGACGAGGATGAATTTTTATCCAGCAAAACTAACCTTCAGGAATCAAGGGGAAATAAATATATCTTAGAAGAAGGAAAACTAAGAACATTTGTTTCTAGTAGATTTGTATTAAAAAAAAGTTAAAGAAAGTTTCTTTAAACAGAAATGAAAAACTCTTGGAGCACCAAGTAGGAAGAAAAAACAACTGAAAGAGAAAATATGTATGGGTAAATATAATATAGACTACTTTGCTCCTCCTGAGTTCTCTCCATTATATAATGGTTGAAACAAAATCATAACATCAACTGATGCAGTGTTCAACATATGTAGAAGGAATACTCAAGGTAAGTATAAAGTGGAAGTAAGATATCCATACTTTACTCAAAATGGTAAAACATTGCTACTAGCAGACTCTGAGATAGGTCATAGATATATATTTTAATACTTGGAACAACTATTAATAAAACATACAAAGTGGTACACTCCAAAACTCTATAAATAAAGATGGAATACATTTATATAGTGTCTTGAAATAAAATTTTGGAGATAGAGATTAGCGATTACCAAGGGTTAAGAATAAGGAGGATTCAAGGGGAGTTGGAGGGATGTGACTTCAGTTATAAAAGAACAGCACAAGGGACACCTGTGGTGATGGAACTGCTTTGTATCTTGACAGTGGTGATACATACAAGAACCTACATAGTTAATATAATTGTGTAGAATTACACACACATGAACACACATGAGTACATGAAAAACTGGTGAAACTTAAATAACATTGGTGAACGATATCAATGTCAGTTTCCCAGTTGTGATATTTTTGCAAGATGTTATTTGGGTGAAAGGTACATGAGATTTCTCTGAATTATTTCTTATGATTATGTATGACTCTATTATAAAATTTCAATTAAATATTTTTATGAATAATTGCTTGAGTAGGGAAAATAGTTATGATATTAAAGCTTAAAATTCATTGTACACATTTCCCACAGAGGAAGAGGAATCCCAAGTGCTATATATTCTTAAATTTCTTGCACCTTTCCTATATGGTTTGTGAGAATAGTAGGCGATTATTAAATATATGATATTGGGGGAAATTCTGAATTTTTATAATTTTAAATATATTTTAAAAAATCACCCTCCCACACACTCAGCTAACACATACCTTAATGATTGTAATCCCTCTGCTACCTTCTCTGTTAACACTAATTTCATAAGAAGACATACACTTGCAAATATTTTCAAAACTGATTTTATTGAATATAAAAAATAAGACAACTTCGATCATGATAGTGTTCATGATTTCATTAGGATACACAACATTTTTAATAATGTCTATTTCATACTCTGTGTCCTGCATGACAATATATATGCCTTGTTTAGCTGCTGTAAAAAAATAAATAAATAAAAAAATAAAAAAAATAAAAACAATGGGACACAGATTCATTATTCCCCCAACAGGAACTCATGCTATATCAATCGCTTTCCAAAGTTATGATTTATTTTAAAAAACATTTATCACTTATTTCCTGGTGTTTAAAAAAAGGTCACCAAAAGAGAAAACTTCAATTTCTGCCATGATACTTTATGGATAAAACAGGTTACCGCCCCACTGTGTTCAATTTCATTTTCCCTAACACAGGCCCCACTGACAGAAAGATAGAATTTAACAATTTTCATTGATTCTTGGCAAAAGAAATTTAACTCTCTTTTGGTCAGATTACTTTGTGGGGACTATATAACATCACCAAAGACAAACTGAATTACTCAATACATACAAATATACAATTTTAATATTTAAATCAGTTTCATGAAATAAAGCTAAAAGCACTGACTTTGGAATCAAGGGCTCTGCTCTATGCACTTGTATGAGGTCAGATTTCTTGTGGATAGTAATTCTTGATCATTTCCAACTTTTGATTATGATGAGAACTGAATGATGTCATGTAGTATGTAAAGTGCCTTAAAATATACAATGATATCATAAAAATATTTTTATTTTGGAATCCTGATAAGAGCCTAAATATTTTAGTGTCTGAAATTCCTCAATTAATTCAGTTTACCAAATCACATAATATTTTAAGCTGTTTTACTAAAGACTAGGTTCTGAAAAGCAGAATAACTGTATTTTAATATAAACTCCATTATTGATTAACCATATGAATCTAGGCAAGTCTCTTATATATTGTGTATTTCAGTCCACCCATTGTTAGGTGCAGGTAATACAAAGAATACAGTTTAGAGAACTGAATTATATAAACATATATTCAAAATCTGAAAAACATATTCCCAAGAATCAAGAAACTTACACAATTAGTAATGTGATTACTTACTGTGTGAGTTTCCTTGATAATTTATTTGCCAAAGCAAAAGAGCTGCCTAAGGAGATTCTCATTAAGCTGAACATTTTAAATCTTACATTCACAACAATAATCTCTTCAAGTTTGTAAATACTTATGATGTCATCTGTAGTTCAATTTATCATGGCATTTCAAGTATGAAAGAATAGAGAAAAACCTATAATAAAAAGTCCAAAAAGGGATATTACATAACTGAATGAGTTCCCTGTGAGTAGGATCTCTGTCTTGCTCATCTCAGTATCCTGTATCATTACAACCTGCACAGAGGTATTCAGTGAATGGCTATTGAATTGAAACTGAGAGCCAAATCTTGTCTGTATATGATAAGACCAGAATAAAAAGGAATTGAACTAGGAAGTCCTCTTTGATATATCTCCACAGGCTCCCCCCATGGGAGAGAAGCCAAAAAAAAAAAAAGAAAAAAAAGTGTCCCGTTTAGACACTGTTGAGCATAAAAGAGAAACATCACATTACAAACATTTTTAACAAAGTGATATTTCATTGGAAAATAATTTGAAATAGTGAATGAGTGATCTCTGAAACTATTGTCATGTTACCTTATGGTTTCCAAATGAACAGAAAAGGTAGTAGCCAAACAAAGACAGTCTATATTATTCAACTTCTACACAGTACGTCCCACATATAAATAAGGAATTATAATGTTGTCAGTTGAAGTAAATTTAACCTTAAAAAATAATAATAATTTGTCCCTTTTAGAACATAGAAGGTTCACCATTATTTAAATATCTTTAAAAAAAAAACTCAAATATTTCATTGAAAATAAAGATTTTGAACATTACCCTAGGAATAATTGAAGAAAAAAAATGAGAATGTGTAATAGAAGAATGAAAGGTAATTGCTTACACATTATAGAGATTAAAAGTGAGCTAATGGGTTAAGGAGGCTACTCCTAGGTCAGGCCTCATCAGTGATTAGGCGCCTGTCACCCACTGGTGAGGTGAGTTAATGGTTCAAAACTCTGAGTTCTGGAGGATTTAATCTTAGCTGCAAATAAGAAGCACTTGCCGATGAATAAGAATCTATTTAAATAGCACTTAACACTGAATAAAAGTTATTTTTCCAATATATCATTGGTTTTAAATGATTTATCAATCATACAAATGCATAGCTGTGATTCATGTTAGGTAAAATAAAAATTCCTAAGATAATGACTTGGAGGATTTTTGTTACATTTTATACTTATTTCTAACAAAAGTTACTCTCATAGTTAATAAATTGTATATGAATTAGTTTTAAACCGAATTAACTTAATAATATTAGCACTACTGAATTTATCTGACATTATTCAAGAACCTAATAGTAATTTGTACATACTTGAATTAGTTTTCCTTCCTTGTGTTACAATATTTATAAAAGGATCACATACTTTTTTGCCAGAAACATTTTCAAATATTGTTAAATTGGTTTCCAATGATTAATAATTCATGTCACACATTAAGGTGCTTAAATAATAATTAAAAAAGATATTTTATTATGTAATCACTTTAAAATTACTATTAAAATGCAGCAAGTAACAACCTGATTGTTTTTGAAATTTTTCCTAGTTTGTGCACTTAACCTAAAACTTCCCCAAATCAATATTATGTTATATCCCTTTGTATTTCCCACAAGACCTCACACATATCATAGTATATAAGATGCCCATTAATAATTTATTGGAGTAGATTTATTATGTAAATCTTTAATTTTTTACATATATTCTATAATTGTACATATTAATATTATTAAAAGAATATAATACATTTAGTGATTTTATCATTATAATTCACCATATTGTATAGACAGCACTAAAGAAAAACTTACATCAAGATGATAGGAGTTATTTCAACTATCATTTTATCTGCTTAAATTCTCAATGTTGAGCATAAGTTTCCAAAAGCATATCATTCTACAGCCATAGAATTTTAGCCAAACAATCATTGGATACATTTAAACAATTTTAGTTATATTTATTGCTAATCAGTAAGTAAATTAAATAAGTTTAACATCACCAATATAATGAGATTTCAAGAACCATAGGTGTGTCAGCCTTCATTCTCCTTGTTCTCAGTTCAAGTCCCCACTACCCAGGTGACTGTTATAGGGAGTTGAGATGTGTTAGTACAATAAGCCAAGTTCTGCCTATGGGAAAGATATATCTAAAAATGCTGCCCATGGCCTTTTATTCAATGTCAAGTTTTATTTTGCTGCCTGCTGTCTGATGATAGACACTTTCCCATGATTTCAACTTTGTTGTTTTAAGATTGCTCAGACCAGCACTCTGCCTTGCTTTTGCTTCTCAACTTCTGCCAAAGGCCAACTCTCCGCACACTGGCTGTCTAGACTTGTGTAACTGCTAGTCTGCTTTGCCTCAACTGATTTCTCTAGGACTGACCACTTACCAAGTAGACTCATGCAATATGCTAACCCTTATTTTTTCTGCTGAAGTATCTACTAACTCCAAGGATAAGAACTAAGCCAAGGAATGAAAGCTTTAGTCAGGTCAGCTTTGTTTTGGTATACCAGATATTTTTCTGCCAATTAAATCTATATCCTAATAAATCAGAAAATAAAAATAAGTCAAATAGGTGCTAATAAAGCTTCAAATAGGCTACAGATCCAATGCCTAATTCTTGTCAGAACTTATAATTGGTATATTAGCATGTAAGATGTTAAAACATGCCTCCAGATATTATTTAAAAAGGCAAAAAAAAAAAAGAAAGAAAGAAAAAGAAATCTAGCCAATCATTCTTACTATAAAAGTGTCATTTTATTTAATAGCCAAAATATTTTATTAGTTAATAGTATAATCAAATACTGATTTTCATCAGTATTTGTTATTTGTAATAGTACTGTGGACTACCAGAAATAAAGGAGTTAACACATGCAGACAGAATAAAATATCAAACTAGTGAATCCTTTTCTATTTTGCTCTTTTACAGTCATACAACATAAAACAATCTAAATCAATCTTCTGGAAAATTGGTAAACACAACCATTGCTCCAGAGCTGATATTTGGTAAACCAAGTTTCAGCTTGGACTGAATTTTTACTGAAACCATAGTAAATGGAGTTTTAGAACAGGAATGCAAACAGAACCCAAGCAATACATCTGGAAATAGTGTCACTGTTTGAAGGAAGTTTTTCTAGTGGTATAATTTCAATTTGTAAACTCCAGCTTCTCTTACTTCAAATGTGAAAAAACAAAAAATCACAACTCTCATTCATATATTTGTAATTTGTTATTATGAAACATTTGAAAGAGTAAAATGTTATCATACCTACAATGTACTAAAACTTAATAAACTCAAGTATGAAAAATTTATCAGTATATTTGCAGGACAAATATAAACTCTGAAATTTTTACTTTGCGATCTTTCTGTTTTTACTAAGTCTTGCCCTCATTCTCAGTGTCCTCCTTATGATCTCTCCTGATGGAAACCTTTCTATTCTTTCCCTCTGTTGAATTCCTAAAGCCCTCAACATAGACCACTACATAATATATCCCTACCCTAATTCTCTTCTATAACATTTATTTTTTTGTCAGGTAATATAAGACCCATTTATTTCTCCTACCCACCTTTAAAATGCTTAATAATTTAGAAATATATGAGTATTTGTTGAAATATGGCAAGTCATCCATGTCTCTACCTAAAGGCATATATTTTCTCTCCATGTCTCCAGGTCACACTTATCATTCAAGCTAATTAACATATTGCTTTCTTGATAAATCATTTCATGTTGCCCACTTCCAACCATATTTATATCTTCCTTCAGACTTCCAGGGCAGAAATATATATGAAGCTCAATAATCATTTGTTGGGCCAGAGAGAGACTAAAAGTAAGCATTTATATGGTGTATTATTTATATACTGGTATGTACCATTTATCTTATTATACAGTAATCTCCTGGAGCATCTAGTTATGAATGAGACTGTTTCTTAATGCCCCACAATACTTAGCATAGTGTTCTGAACATAATCCCCATTTTTTTATTGGATAAGAGAGTAAATGAATAAGTTAAAATACAAATAAATAAATAAAATGCCTGGTACAGCTGGTAAGTTATCTCATAGAGTAAATAAGTAAGGAGAGTATGCTCTAGAAAAAATGACATTGTAATATGATAACTTTTGAAAAATTTTATGTGCTAATAGATTTCCTTGCACCTGATATATTTTCCTTTTGCAAAAGTTGACTTAAAAGGAATTTGACTGTTTTGTAATTACTAATTTGTACTTTGTCCCTTCACCTTTTTTGCCCAGCCCCCAACTCCCTTCTGTTCTGGCAATCACTAGTTTGTTCTTTGTGAGTCTGTTTTTGTTTAGTTTGTTCCTTAGAGTCCACATATAAGTGAAATCATATGGTGTTTATCTTCCTCCATTTGACTTATTTCACTCAGCATAATACCCTCTAGGCCCATCCAGGTCATTGCAAATAGTAAAATTGTATTTTTTTTATGGCTGAATAATATTCCATTGCATATATGTATCATAACTTCTTTATCCAGCCATCTAATGATAGGCACTTGGGTTGCTTCCATAGCTTGGCTATTGTGAATAGGGCTGCCATAAACATAGGGGTGCATTGATTCCAAATATTTAGATTATTTTTCTTATACAGTACCAAAATATCATTGCTATAGATCAAAGTAAAAAATATAATAAATGTTTTTTAATTCAAATAAAACTCAATTTTCTAAGACCTCCATTCTGATTCTTTTTGTACATTTTAATATAATTTGAATTACGTAACAGAAATTTTTAAAATCTAAGATGCTTGAGTTGTCATCCTATATTTTATAATGGCATATGAATGTAAACCTATAAAATGTATATTTTATAATGGCATATGAATGTAAACCTCTGTGCTTTAAAACAATTAAAATTTACTTCTCTTAAAGATAGAAAGTAGGCTTATCTTATTCCTATTTTGACATTGTTATATAGAAAAAGAACTTTGTAAAGCCAAAGCAAATACCCTTTAATCTTCTTTTATATTTCTAGCTAACCATCCAGATATTATTATACCCAATGATTTTACATTATAAATTTGCTTTTAGATATAAGGCCACATTATAGTGGTTTAAAGTATAGCAAGTTTCTTTAAATTGTAACAGTAAAGGACTGCTCAAGGTCATCGGTGGAGAACAATGTATATTATAGAAACATCAGAGATATAAGCTGCCATCTCAGCTTGTGACTGTGAATGTCTTCTGAGAGAAAGTAAGCTTGGGGAAGCATGTGTAAGAATTTTTAACGACAGAATCCTAGAAATACACATTTCACTTCAGCTCCCAGTCTATGTTCAGGCACAAGTCATACGTCAAGGGAGACTGACAATTTCAGTTTTGCTATATGCACAGGAAGGAGAAATATTAGTGAGCACTTAGTACTTTCTGCCTTGTTAATCAATGTAGGCTTATTTGTACCAATATATCTACATGCACTAATGCTTCTATATAAAAATTAATGTAGATATCCAGAAATGCTGGAAAACAGTAGATAACATATTTTCTCTAAAATAGTCATTATTTTGGTGTGTTTTGAAATAAAAATTTTGCTTAAGTTACTAAATTAGGAAAAATAATTATGAATCTATTGTTCATGAACATTTTCTTTTCTTAAACACTGCCTTGGATTCGGCAAAGAAGAAATATCAATAGAAGTAAAACTATAATTATTTCTTTTTGACTGTACCATTCTCTAAGTTGTGAGCATGACCTAGTTTAAAAAATGGGAGAGGAATAATCATTCATTATTTCCTCGATTAAAATTTAGAATAAGAAATTATTCAGCAAGGTTTACATTAATTATAATTCTATACTAACTATGTACATGTATGTATTTGCCAAATAGAATATGAATGTCATTTTAATTCTGATGTCAGTTCAAAATAAAGTACATATTATAAGCTAATGTAAATATTTTAATTATAAAAAAAATCTGTAGTTTCTTTATACAATGATGGAATCCACTAAAATGTGAAATTCTCATTCGAGAATTCAAAATAAACTTTACTAAGGTAACTGTTAGAAAAGTAAAATGCTATCACATACACAAACACACCAGCACACACACATAACACCCATATATTATCAATGTGTAATAATTTTGTCTCTCTGATAATCTATATAGTGCATTTTAAGAAGAATAAAATAGTTCCAAGTCTATTAACCATAAATGAAAATAAATATATAGATAAGTATTTAAATCTGTGAATGTTTTCACTAGAAAAGAAAACATGCTTTTATGCCATGCTATTGTATGCCCTGCTATTATGGAAATGCATACACAAAGGTATATTGGGAATAAGAGTAGAAAAAGTGGTTACTGGCACATGATTGAGAGATAATATTTATATTGCTCAAATCTGTTAAATGCTAGAAGCTAGTAAGAAGTTGATTTGGGTATAATATAGAGAAACTGTCTTTCTATTTATGGAGCTCTTCACAATTCTATTGAGCAAGTTCATGAGATGCTAAGCTTGGTCAAAAAAGTTGTTCAAGTGATGGCTACCTGGTCTCCTGCCAGGAATGTTTAAATGCCTTTCCCACATTGCAGACGAGTATGTCCTAAGTTACTATTGAAGTCCCTTGTGATGATTATGGGAATTTGCCTTTGAATAACACTTACTACTTCCAACCATAAATTCTATTCATAGATTTAATCAATAATAAATAATTACTAATTTCAGTGATCAGAAGTCACTTAATGATATATTATATACTTTCATCTAGTAAAAAAACTTCACTATATTTTAATGTGTTTTTAAATAGTGATGATATCTTAATTTTATTAATGGCATTACTTAATCTATATTAAAATAATTTGATATGAATTAAACTTCATGCTCAATCTGTAGCTCTAAGTTGACTGAATTTTATGCTGAAAATATTGTCACTTATATGTAATATATCAACAAAAACTGCTCAGATAATCAAGCGTGTTTCAAATTTCATCTTTATAAAATTAGCATATATACAATCAAAACGGTTTCTATTTCTCCTAGATTTCAGCAACACAAAGTCATAAAGAAGTGTGCAACATGTTTAGTTGATTAAGGTGAAAACCTAAATGACAAAATCCATTTTGGACCAATTGGAAAAATAGTAGTATATCACTGTGTGTGTGTTTATATATAAAACTGCAATATATAAAATATCTTACATTAGATGATTCCCTTTCCCCAACATCATCTTTCTCAGATAAAAATTGGAAGCTTGTCATTCTTGTAAATACTGTATGTGGTCTCTTCAAAAACTGGGTTGAGTTAAGAAGAAAAGAACATACCTTTTGACAGATGGTACAAGAACATAACAGAAGCTTAACTTCTAAAAATTCAGACCTAAAATGCCAAAAGATTCAACTATCTGCTGACTTGATATACTCTGCATTTGAAAACAAAATCAAATAACTATATCATTACTACAGTAGTAACATATCAATAAAATGTGTCCTGCAAAAAAAGTAGGACAGTCCAATTTTAACAACTTTTGTCTTCAAAAATTTTTTTACACTTTGAAGTTTAAATAACTTGTAAATGTAAAACATTTTGATTTATTATATACCAAATGTCCAAATGCTGCTATATGTGTAACTACATTCTAACTTGGTAAGTAAAGACAATGTTTACTAGAGGCCTCATTTTAACATGAACATCACATAACTGCACAACTTCAACGTCTAATATAGGTAGTTTCATGAAGAAAGAGTATTAATAAATAATCACCAAAATTTAATAACTATAAAATTCTGATATACATTTCTAAAAATCTTACACACACAAAATTTTTTTCCCATCTCCCACAAATAAAAGTTTGTAAATATTTTGTTTGCTTCCTCAAAACAGTATTTCTCTAAGTATTTGTCACTTTATTTCTTATTTTCTTTGGGAAAAAGTCTTTCAGCATTTGATATAATTCATAATTTGATACAGCTCACTATTTTCCTGGATTCACAGAACAAAAACATGATGTGTTATTTGAACTAAACAGCTTCTTGTAAGCTTTCTTTCTTTCCAACAACCTACAATATATTGATCTCCTCATAGACACATAAAATTTATTTTTTACATCTCACCATAAAACCACCATATGTAGCCATGTAGTATAACTCTCATCAAGCATTTATTTCACAGAAAAAAGAAGATTATATGCAATGCTATTATGGAAATGCATACACAAAGGTACATTGGGAATAAAAAACATCTGCTTTCATTAGATAGAGAAACGAGCCTTTGCTATTTGTGATTTTTGTAACTTTATAGGGCCCTATGCCCTGTGAAAGCCTTGAATTGGTCCTTGTAGCATCAGAAGAGAAAATGATTCAAGACTATGTTATGAATGTTTCTAAAAATCCCAAAATTTCATCTCCTACAGCTTAAAATTTGGATTAAATTTTCACAGTTCTGCCTTCATTTAGAGGATAACATTATTAGGTTAAATAAATTCTACAGTACACAAACTGAAAATCTAGGAACCTGTTAATACATTTAAAAAATTAATTTTATGTTTTTGAAATTCAGGCACAACCATAAAATATATCAATATAATACAGATTTCATTAATAATAGTCCATATACTTCTATAAAATGAGTTTAATATTTTTCATTGCTAGTGCACATTTGTGACTGAAAGTTTATAACTTAATCCAGATTTTGTTTCCTTCCCTCAATTTCTCCACTTCTTACTATTTTACCCCTTCTTATGGGGAGGAGATGTGTGTTCATCTTCCAGAAAATAAATACTGTCTCTAAAAAATCAGCAAGTTCATATTGATTATAATTGTTGTTTCTAAAATATCTACTTGCATAAATAAAAGGTCCAGTGGGAATGTAATAAATCTCAGAGCAATAAAAATAAATTACAATTTACTCTGTAGAATTTGAAGGAAAGCGTCCTACTTTCTAAGTTTAAATTAAAGCACTTTCTGTACTGTTTGAATTTTCCTTTTTTACTTCATTAATTTGTTTTTCTTTACCTCAGTCCTCTAAATTCATTGTTTTAAAGTGATAATTCATATTAAATTATATGTTAACTTTTAGAAGTCTGCCAATGTGTAAAAAATGCATGACACTCAAATTTTGCTTATAACAAATTTTAGCAAAAGGTAGATAAAGTCAGTGACTGTAAAAAAGAGGAAACATCTTAATATGTCACTACAATTAAAGTATAAAATTTTAGCAGCCATTTACATGTTTATATTATAATTTGTATACAGCATTATCTATACAGATAATATATACATAATTACTTATATTATACATAGTTTATGTACATACACTTCTATGTTGTGTATACAAATAATTGTAAAAATAAATAAATAAATAAATAAATAATAAGGCGATTTAAAATAAAGTAGGAAAAATTCTGATGTACAACTAAAATGATTGAAGCTGAGAAGCCTAAGGAACATGAGAAGTGACTGATAAAAGCTAATTTGGTAAAAGGCTTTTAGGAGTAGGTATAGAAAGAAAAAAAAATTTTTTCTGTAATTCACACAAGTAGTATTCCCAAATTTACTGAAAAGATCAAAAATATATACATCAAATTAGACACATTATGTGTAATCTATAATAATAATAATAAAAAGCATGTTGGATTTCATTTCATAAATATAGCTGTTCAGTAGTAACCTTGAACTCCAACTTTATAGCTGGGTTGAAATGGGATACTCTGTGGAGGTGTATTCCAGAGAAACCCAGAAATAAAGCACTGAAACTCAGAGAGAAAGCACTGAACACACACTACCCTTACTAATTCTCAGGAAAGAAATTTATAGTGTGCTATATATTGCTTCAAAGGCTCCTATACTTACTGACTTTACAGTCTTCATATGAAGAGCTGAGATCTGGATTCACAGACTTTGAGATTGACTTGGCCTTGGAGATTGAGGCAGCCCAACAACCAGCCTACACTGCAGAAAGATCCTGGATCCCTCTTAGAGAGCTTCCACTGAGGTAATAAGGACCCACATTAAAGAAAAAAGTGTATAAAATAGCCTTCCAATGCAGGAAAGAATAAGAGAACTACGTTTTAGAAATAATATGCTACAAATTGTAATTCCTTTGTATATTCCTCAACACACGTAGAAAAGCCTTACTATGTAAATCCTTTCTGGGATTTCTCCTTTGTAGAAAAAAAAATCCTTCAAATACTAAGTACTGCTTTTCAAAGCATCCAAAATTCTGTTCCCACTGAGCTCTAGAGATCTTACAGCTTTATAATAACCAGTTAGACCAGTTAGACAAAATAAAAGCAATATTCTCCCATACAAATTGGATCTGAAAGTGACAGTGATATATTGTATTCGAGAAAGTTCAGAATCTGCAAGTAAAATCTAAGCAGAAGATAGAAATAGGGAGAGCTTTGATAGCAATGTACCCCGAAGATTACAGTGATATTGACCACTTATTTGTTGGGAATATCTGAGATAACCAGAAAAGTAAGCATAATTGAAATCCCATCTGAGATCTACAGGGCCAGTTATGATTAAACAAGTAAGAAATGAGATTGTGCTAAAACCTAACATATTATCTACCATCCAGCTGTAAAATTAAAAAAGAATGAAGAGTAATATTCACATATTAAATGCCATCATGAATTAGATTTGGGTAGATTTCTCCTTCTTAAAGAATGAATGAGGCTAAGTTGACAAATTTACTTCCAAAAAAAAAAAAAGTTCCCTCCATGCATTATTTAAATCCAAGAGGTAATTGCCTAGTGAAGGGCTTCATGTCTCAGCAACCCCTTACCCTGTATTAAAACCATGTGACTAGATTTAGCCAATGAAATGTGAATAAAATGATTTATTTCACTTCATTGCTCAGACTTTTAAGATGTTGGCAGAGCTTCTCCATCTGCTTTTCTCCCTTCTGTTTTGAAGTTGAGGGTTCCAAAGCTCCAGGTATACAAAATGTCACAAAATTAAAGAAACTTGGGTCCTAGAATCCCCACAGAGTAAAGGCCATAAGATGCTAAAACTTTTGTATTGAACACTACTTCAAAGAGAATTAAAATTTTATTGCCTTTGACTCCTGAAATTTGTGGGTTTGTTACTAAAACCAGCATTACTATAACAAACAATGAGTTAAATTAAAAAATGTGTGCTATGAAAAATATTATTGATCAAAAGAAAAGGAGATAACCCCAAACAATTACTATAGGACTTGCTATAGAAAATAGAAGAATTATTAGATAAATGACACACCCTTATTTAAAAAGAGCAGATAGGAAAAATAACCTGAAATAGAATGAAAATAAGAAACAATAAAAAGATGAAAATAGAATAAAAACACAAAATAATTAAAACCCAACATAAAAGCAGCAAAGCCATAAATGTAGTGAAAAATAGAAACAATAATATAGATAAACAACTTGAGATCTCTTAGAATGCAGAAGAAAAGGGAGTACAAACAAGAAAAACTATATACATAGTCCCTTCGTGTGTGTGTGTGTGTGTGTGTGTGTGTGTGTGTGTGTGTACGTGCGTGCGTGTGTATATTCTCAGTAATTTCACACAGAGGAATTATTGAGAAAAATAACACTATGACAAGTGTAACTAAAGATATATTACTACAATAATTTTATGGCTAAAATTAATCTGTTTCCTTTCTAAAAATTATTAAATCCCTAAAATGAAAGGATCAGTTTTATCACAACTTTGAAGCCAAAATGTTATAACCAACTAATTTATCTTTCACGTGATACTGCAACAGAAAAAAATGGTAAATATTCAAGGTCTCAGAAAAATACCATCTATTTCCTTTTCTTAAGAAAACTATTTGAAAATATTTTATTGCAGAAAGGAAGAAACTCAAGAGAACAAGATGTCAATTATAAGAAAGTGTTGACATGGTCTCTCCATCCTAGTGGATGTCGTTTAAATTTTAACCAAGATATGCACAGAAAATAGTCATTATAACATTTATAATAAAAAAGTATAAATAAACTTAACATCCAATATTAGAAAACAAACTTTTTGATGGAATATTTAAAAATCTTCATTTTAAGCATGAAGATCTTTAACACAAGGAAATAATATAACCTTAATTGTAAACAGAAGAAAGTAAAAATAAGTGTTCAGTATGGTATTGATTTTATGATAAAATAGAAAAAGTATCTAATGGAGTGTTGGAATTTGGGATGCTTTTTTTTTTCCTGCTTTTTTGCACTTTTCCGAATTTTCTCATTTCCATGACCTGAGTTACAAACATTTATTTTAAAAACTTTAAAATTTCAGAAAATATAGATAAATAGCAAATTATGTTTTGGTACTTTATTATATGATTATTAATATTGATTATTACTAGTTACAGAGCCAATTCATTTATTTAGACTGCTTTTTAGCAATAAACATACCATATAACCTCATTGTAAAATGCAGAAATAAGGCAATGTGGAAGTAGATGAAGTTCCAGCAAATAGAAAAAAAAAATTTTTTTAAGTTGTGATTATGCTGGTAATCATATTAAATTCTTCTCATATTTTCCACTTCAACAGTTTTATCACCATTTCAGCTCAAATATCAATTTCTAAACAAACATATATTTAAAAAAATATCTCATTCTCTGTAAAACGAACATAATTTAAAATTTAAAAAAGTATTTCTTATTATAGCACTAAATATCTTGGATTTATGCCAAAAATATTGAACTTAACTGTTTTATTTACATGTTGCACAAGTATAGGAATTCATTACAGTTTCATTATAATATAGAGAGAATTTCAAAAAAGAAAATTTATGTATCTTGTCATATTTACTCTTTCACTCATTTTTGAAATTTTTTTAAATAAAGCACCTGTATATTCTGGAGGTTTTGGCAGTAGCATAAATGTTCTTGTCTGTAGTACAGGATATTATATTATGAGAAAATGTTTCCATAATAAAATAATACATAATCAATACAAAAATTATGAGGAAAACAGTTTTTAAGGCAAATAGAAGAATACATCTAATGTGACAGATTTGAGTGATGGCACAGTACCCTCTTTTCTGTGATGTTGACACAAAACACTAAAGGACACCAAACTGTCAGTCTTGTTGTTTATCTTCTATCTGAGACTAATAAAAGAAAGAAGGTGATTGACAGCAAATAGACACAGTGTCTTAGACATTCAGTTGTTATACTTTTTATACATATATAAAAGCACTGTATCAAAAGTAGTGCACTGATGGTTTTAAGGACACCTTACTTTTCTAGCTTCCTATGATGCTGTCTTTCCAAAAAAAAAAAAAAAAAATTAAAGAAATTTATAGTTTTATTATATGACAAGTTACATATTATCCCTCTTAGAAACTATTGCCTCTTGATGTGTTATATAGATTTTATATGTGTTTATGTGTGTGTTTTTTTATATCATTCAGGTAGAGAGAGAGTAGGAGAGTTCTAGTAAAAGAAGTCACAAAAAATAGACACAAATTGAGAAAAACAATAACAAAAGAATATCTAGAATGTGTTTTTTTTCTAATATATGTTTTCTCTAAATACATAAACCATTAATTAAAACATTTGTTCAAAACACTGAATAAGTATAGAGGACGTTCCAAAGAAATAGTAAGCACTTATACTGATTGTTAAGAGCTTAAAATTTATTTGGAGGAGATTAAATATATAGATATAACATGTAGGTGATAATTTCAAAGCAACATGCAAATAATTTAATGATAATGTGGCATAAACTCTTAAATCAGAGCTGAGGATAGAAAGTAATTAAATAAAAATCTAATGAGTCAAGAAAAACATTTTGGAAATTTCGAATATAGAGTTAAGCCTTGGACCGGCAGCACCAGGCCAAAGGAGACAAAGAGTCAGAGAATTAGCTCCAGCAAAAGGAATGATGGTGTCTGTAAAAGGATGGGTAGGCCCAGAAAAGGAGTATGTATTTCTACATACATAAATATATTCTGGACCCTCTCCATCAACACTAACTTTGTCCTCAGATAATGTAAATAGTCACCAGTATGCCTGCAGATGTGCCCACTTCTGGACTCTGTTGTCATGACTCTCACTTTCTGGGGTGTTGATCTATAAAACTCTCAGTTCCAAATCCTACTTATTTTGAAAGGATATCTCTCTTACATTTTTTTGCATAGAAATTTTGCTTCCCATCCATATAAATATTTCCCATTTCTCTGAATTCTTTAAATATAGTTCTCATTTAGGATATATTAATCTCTATGAAATATTATAATTATCTATGCTATTATTATTTATATTGTGCTTTGTTTCTTTCAGAGTGGTATTGTGTATGTGCTTTATTCATCTGTATCCACCTCAACAGCTTATCTAAAAATCATGAAAAAACTAGACATGGCTATAACAGCTAGAAAATGTTATACTCTCATTATCATTTGGGAGAAATAAGCCTTTCTTTCAACATACAATTGCAAATTTTCAAAAACATTTTTTCTTTTAAATGCCAATATAATTCACTAAGAAGTTAGCTGTCTGTATAACATTTTATATGTTATCAAAAAATACATATACCATCAGGAAAAACTAATTCAGATATACCAGAGTTTCCAGGTAAGATGGTACAAGTGTTCATATTTTGACTCAATACATTTGTTGCAAACACATCATAAAAATAAAAAAAAAAATTAAAAAAAAAAAACAGATATAAAAGCAGATATAAAAGTGGCCCTCCAAATAAAATAAGCGGAGAAGAACCAAATAACAAAGGGCGAGTGGTACAAAAGCTGCAGGCCCGTTTCGCTCTAGGTCTGATATTTGCTCCTATGGAGTAAAAGGAATTTAAGTGCTCTCAGATAATCGGGACCAGGAATAGAAAGTTCTTGAAGCCAGGGCCTGGAGGGAGGCTCACCACTCTGAAGGAAGCTAAAAATAAAACACCACCAACTGAGCAGTGGCTTCAAACAACCTATAGTTCTCAGGCTGTGAGTGCACAGACAAAGCCTTTTAATCAAGAATGAAGCAAGCTGGTTCTCTAGATCATCAGGCCCTGAAATATTTTAGTTTAAAAAAAAGGGGGGAAAAAAAAAAGAGTGGTTCTGGGTTGGGGACCTAAGGAGGTAAGTAATAAGAGATAAGTGAACTGCACAACCTCAAAACAGGAAAGAGTGAGCACAAGAGGTGAGAAAGTAGAAGGGGAAAGAAAAAGAGTGAGAGAGGCAAAAAAAAAAAAAAAAAAAAAAAAGGTCATTCCCCTACTTCCAAAGAGTATTTAAAACAAAATTGCATAAAAATACTATACGTTAGTTGGACAAAGTAAAGTATAAAGTATATAAGAAAAGCATGTTTAAGATGGCTCTGGTAATAAATGAAAGAGTAATTTTCATTAAAATAAAGTACAAAATTATAAAATAAAAAGAAGCATAAATAAAAAAACATAGATTAACATGAAAAGAAGTAATTTTAAATTTTATTAGAAAGTACAGTCACTGATATTAAAAATGGAATTATTAAATTTGTAGCTATTTTTGAGGAATTCTGTGGCAAAAAGCTCAGAAAGACAGATATATATTTATTAGATATATTAGATTATATATATTTAAATGTGCAAATATGTAAGTATATATGTGTATAAATGACAGTTGAACAACCAAAAGTATGATGAGAGCCTTCAGCACATGTCTAATAGCATATCCAGAAGACTTAAATGGTGGAGTGGTATTAATTCAACAATCAATTATTAAAATTTCACCAAAACTGAAGAAATACTTTAAAAAGGATGTTACAGGCTAATCTCTCATGAACATAAATACAAAAATACTAAACAAAATATTTAGCTAACTGACTCCATTGGTATATATAAAAGAAAACACTTACTAATTTGGGTTTATTCCATCAACACAAGGTATTTACGGCTATAGAAAAATCATTAATATATCTTGCCATACCAACAAAAATAAAGGGAGGAAAGTCCATAATTATCACAAAAGATACATAGAAGTATTTTGTGAAATTAATAACATTTGTGATAAATCTTATAAATCTTGGACTAGAAAGGAATTGGTGTTTTTGACTTTGATGTAGATGATCTTTTCAATCATGCTTATTGTTCCTTGACTTCCTCCCCTCCACCCTCCCTCAGCCACTCTCTGTGGATATGCTTTTTACTTTATCATAACAAGTACGTGCAGCCCTTCCATATTTTTCACACCTCCTACTTACTGGCCACTAACTCTCTTCCCTCCAGGTAATTCCTCTGGGCTTCTTTTTATCCATCAGAACCTTAATCCTACTACACTTGCACTGTCACCCATACTCTACATGTCCCTGCTTGATACTTGGGTTTTATGGTCAGTTTTAAAATTCACTCAGCAAATATGTATTATCATGTGTATTATCAAGTACTATTTGGGTCTTAGGTGGCACATTTGCAACCAAGATCACTCTCTTGTATTCACCCACAATCTCCTCATCTCTTATTTATTTCAATATTTTCACTTGGGAAGACCACACCTGAGTTAAGTGGAATTCAGTCTACTTCATTATTCATGCCTGTAATCTGCATATAAAATGGTTAATCTTGTCTCATGGCTTCATTGCAATCAATATGCTGACAACTCCCATATTTATATCTTCAGACTAGACCTTTTTCCTGAATTTATGACCAATATATTCAACCTACTTGACACCTCTACTGAATGTCTAAAAAGCTGCTCAAAATTAACCCATTCAAAGCAGAGTTCTTGACAGCATTTCTTCCACAAACCAACTCCTTTAGTCTTCCACACCTCAGTTAACAACTCCAGTCATCTACTTACTTTGGTAGAAGAAATTTCTGAGTTGTTCTTATACTTCTAGTTTTCACCTAGCAGGCTTCAACTCTATCAGCAAATTGACAACTTTATATTCAATGTATGTCAAAAATTCACCACCTCTCCACCCCTCTTCTGTTTCATCACAGATCAAGTTATCCTGACATTTTACCTGGTTTACTAAACATGTCACTCTTTCTACCCTCTCCCCATCAGCCTATTCTCAACACTGCATCATAAGTGATCCTGTTAAAACTTAAGTCAGAGTTTGTTACTCTTTTATTCAAAACCCTTTGGTGGTTTTATTTCACACAGAGCAAAATTAGAAGTCCTTATTCTGATCTTCAGGGTCATCATGATTTGGTCTACTGTTCATTTTTGTTACTTTATCTTTGTTCATTCAGCAGCCACTTTGCTCTCTCTCTTACTCAAAAACTTTCTACTGGGAAATGGAGACCTTCCTTGTACAAAAATATTTTTTAAATACTGTTTATGAAAATGAAATTTCTATGGTCAAAGGATTGGTACATAACTTACAATATTTTTTATGAAGAAATAATGTATAGTAAAAATACATGAATGTAAACAATTAATGTACATAAATCTCAAAAACACCACTAATTGAGAAAGCAGAGTTTAAAGAAATTATATACAATGTGATTCAATTTATAACATTTGAAAAATGCAAAATGATATAGCTTGATACATACATATGTAGTAACAACATAAAACACACAAATGATAAGCACTAAATTAAGGGCCTTGACTATTTCTATGAGAAAATGAAAATAATATGATTAGGAATTGGAAATCAGGAAACTTTATTTTGTAATGTTTTATTTTCTTATATAAAACCTAAACAAATATTGCATAATAATACATTTTTTACGATATCAAACAGGGAAAACATTGATGTTTCTTGTATGATTCACTATATTTATTTGTATTTTTAAAATATTTAAAATAAAATAAAAATATTAGAGAAATTATATATATCACCAAAAACAATTTATTCTTGATTTCTGGATTTCATGAAATGAATTTCTTTTGTTCAACATAAAATGTATTATTTCAATAAACTAAGATCAGTTTTCAACATAAAATAAACATTTTATCTTGACCAAAAATATATAAGAAAAAAAGGAAGAGAAAGAGAGAAAAACTTTTTTTCATTCTTGAAAGAATCAAGGTATATGTGTTAACTGTATAGTTTACATTTTATCTTATAGTCAAAATAACCTATAAAAAGTAGTTTCTCTTCAGTGGCTTTTATCAACTTTCTATAAAGTTAAAATCTGTTATCATTCACATGTGACAATTACACAGATTAACTGAAAACCATAATTACATAATGCAAATAAAATGAGCTACTATGATTATTCCTAGAAAAATAAGAATTAATATAAATTTATGTTATTTTCAATTTGGAAACTAATATTGTTACCATTGCCCACAATGTAATTATGTTGGCACAAGCTTAGAAATATTCTGAAACTATATTTCCATTAACTGTGCCTAAAAACCTTTCTCTAAGACTTCAGTTTTAGTGTTGTATGGAAAGTATACAATATACAGAATTCCAACAGTTTAGAATTATCTAATTAAGTAGATGTTATGTATTGTTTTTATTACATAATTATAAAATTGTACTTCCTTGATAAGCATTCAGAAATAAATAGCAAAGTAATTGCAAGGTAAATAAAATGTATCCTAACTGAGAGGACAACATGGTTAGTTTCTTTCTGCTAAACAAAATTATAAAAGCAAAGTCATTGAAATAATGACTTTAGCTAAAGAAAGTTTTGAGAATAAAATCACAAGTTCATGATCAGCATTGTTTCTCTGACCAAAGTGAAAATATTCCTGACAAGCAATAAATAAATTACATATCAATGTTTTCTTCATGATAGATATTAATGAAAATTATTACTCTTGTGGAGCATGAATAGATTGAGTAGAAAGATGGAAAAAGATCAAAGTGAGGTGAAGGATGAAGTTAAATGTATATATTTTTAATAATATAATAGGGAATGCTATATTAAATTTTCTTTCAAGTTATATTTAGTTATGATATTATCAGCCTTAAATTATTCTCACTTATTAGAAAAAAATATAAATTACAGCAAATGCTAAATGGCTTATCCATTCTGATATATTTTAAGATGGATAAGGATAGTGACCATGTTTCTTATTCATTGTTATCTTTTAGCATCTGACAAATAAATATTTATTAAGTTGAATTTCTCATATTACTATCATTATTGACAAATATCTAATGAGTAAAATCTAGGCCAACATTTTTAAAAATATATAACCATTTCTTTAAAAATTTATATCTGCAGCCTTTACATATTCCCCGAACTCGAGAAGATATATAAAATTGCCTTCTCCAAATCTAAACTTGAATGTTTAATAGATTTCTCTAATTTAACATGTTCAAAAAAGAATTCTTTATCTTCTTCCCCAAACTTCTCTTTCAGAAACTTCTCCATCTAATTTTATATCGACTCCATCCTTTCTTACCACATAAATCAAAAAGTTGTGATTAGCTCCTCTCTTCTTCACATTCTACATCCAACCATCAACAAACACTTTTAGCTCTATCTCCAATTGTGTGTCGGGAATTTAACCACTTCTCACATCTACTGCTAACATCCTAGTTCAAGCCACGGACATCTCTCACCTGGATTGAAACTCTCAACCAGTCTCAGTAGTTACCTGTTTATGAAAGTTAGTTTTATGTATGAAGTTGACTAGACTACAGGATGCCAAGGTATCTGGTTAAATGTTATGTCTGGGTGTGTCTGTGAGGGTGTTTCCAGAAGAAATTTGCATTCAAATTTGTGGAGTTCACTCTCTGCCAAACTATTTGAGCTGGACGTTAATCATTTTCTACCCTTGGTGCTCCTCAGACTCTGACTGGAATCTACCTATGCCATCAGCTTTTTGGCTCTAGGACTCTGAACTATACCACCAGCTTTCCTGGTTCTCTAGACAGCAGATCATAGGACTTCTCAGCCTCCATAATCACATGAGCCAATTTTTTATAATACATCTTATTTTATCTCTGTCTGTCTGATCATCTATCTCTTATTGGCTCCATTTCTCTGAAGAACCATAATACACCTCCCTATAAATTATTCTCAACACAGCAGCCTGAGTGATTCTGCCTAAATCAGCTCATGTCATTCTTATTCTCAGACTCGTCCAATGGTTTCTATCCTACTCAAAGTAAAACACAAAATTCTAACAGTGGTCTGCAAGGCCTTATACAATCTGCCTCCCACCTACCATTATTTCTATCACCCTACTTCCCCCATTGCTCACTCTTCTCCAGCTACACTGGTTTTGTTGTCATTCATAGAACAAAGCAAATATGTTACCATCTCAGAGCTTTGCACTCGCTGTTCTATCCTGTGATATTGTCGATGTCGGAGAGCTCAGCAGTGTAGGTATCCAAAGAGGGACCCCAACCCCCAAGCTCTGGTGACCAGATTCTTGTCTTATGCCATGAGAAAGAACTCAAGGCTACTACAAAGAGTGAGCAGGCAAGCACAAGTTTTATTAAAGCAAAAGTATACACTTAAGAGAAAAGTGTGGGCAGCTCAGAGACAGCGTCTGCTCTGAGTTATCTGAATTATGGGCATTTATTTTCTTGGCAGTGTATGCATGGTGGTGGTGGTGGGGGGTGGTCTCAAGGCTATCCAGCCTGCCTCCTGGTCTTGGCTCATTTCCTATGCCATCTTAGGTGAGGAAGCAGCCCAACACCATCTATCTTGTCTCTTGGCCTTGGCATGGTTCTCATTCTGGGGTCTCATGCTAGAAATCAAAACAGGGAGAAGGCTGAGTAAAGGACAAGGGAGCAATTTCAGAGCCTCAGAGAGAGAGCTGAGAAGGGACTAAGGAAAAATCTTAGAGCTGTATCCTGGATGAGTAGGGGTCTTTCTTAGGCTAACTATCCTGGCTCACCTTCTCCACTGATATCACGGAAACAACTTCCCTCACTTCCTTTAGAATATTCATGATTATTTTATTCCCCCAAAACTATCTGTTCATATTCTCTGCTTTATTTTACTACACAAAACGTGTAACATATAACGTAATGTTATATTATTATCTGACACCTTCACTCGTCTGTAACCTTGATATAAACCAAGGTTTTTGTTATTTTGTTACCTACTAAATCTCCTGAATCCAAGAGTATATGCTACAAAATAAATAATCAAAAAATATTTTTGAATTATAATGAATTTGATATTAAGTATGTAATAATTCCCGATTATATATTTAAATTCTTAAAATTATATAGAGTTCCACCAAGTTTCTAAACTTCATAATATACAGATGCCAATAGATTCACAATATAGCAATCCAAACTGGCTCAAGCTATAAAAAAATTCATTCAAATATTAGTAAAAATGACAAAAAATAGATTTTTTTTTCAAAATTTAACTCAGGTGGATTAAATAAAAATAGAAAAATAATTGAACAGGACATTAATTTATAGACTGGTAAAATATAAATATGACAATACTTTCCAAATTAATTTATAAATTTAACTTAATTACAGCCAAAATCTTACTAATTTTTTTTTTTCAAAAACTTACACAAATAAGAGTAACATAGAAACTGACATAAGAGCTACAAAGAAAATGCTTGAAGTGCTGTGAGGCATTTAATATAGGGAAGTGCTCTAGTAAGGGAAATCAGGAAAAACACTTCTGAGAAAGTAATGATTGAAGTTAGATTTGAAGAAAGATTAAGAGTCAACAAGGCAAAAGTGTTTGGGGATGGAGGCTGATTACTAGTGACATGAATTTGCAGGAATGTTTAGTGACATAGGAAAATTTTTACATAGAAAAGCACAATGTAACCTGTATAAATTCCTAGCAATGTTTACATGTAAAAGAAAAAACACTAAAATGTCAATAGAGTGATGAGACTGTCAGTGATACTTATTCCTTTTTCATCATGTCTATACTTCTCAAATATAATACAATAAGCATGCTCTATTTTTACATGAAAGTGTTGTGAAGTAGAAAGTTTTTTGGCCAAGTCATTCAAAAACACTTATTTTTATTCATAGGTATTAAATAAAAATGATAGCTAACACCAAGTTAAGCTCATTCCTTTGGTGTATCTGGAGCATTTATTTGTTTTTTCACCTATCAAATAACCTATTTGCTGTATGTGTGTGTATGTGTATGTATGTGTATGTATGTATGTGTGTGTGTATATATGTTATAGTAGTAATAATTCTCTCCACTCCATGTCAGCCTTTGGCATATGATTAATGTATCTCCATAAAGATGCTTTAGTGGCCTTTGACATTCTATTGTTAAAGGTGAACTCAGCAAAATCCAGGAAGATACATTTGCCAATCCTATAAAAATACAATATAAACTGTTGACTTGCCAGTTGCATATAATAGAGAGGAAAATGCAACTGTATTCAACTCACGTATCCAGGTAATAACAGAGTAGTTTATTATCATTGCAGGTGCAAAAACCTGCCAACATTTCAGCCATCTGGGCTTCCTCAGAGCAGTATACAAGTAAAATATGTGAATGAAGTATGTGAGTTGAATATAGTTTTATTCATTTCTTTTTCTGTTATGGGTTCTAACAAAATTGCTTTATGTATTTTGGGAAAGTAATTCTATAATGTTAGTTTACTTTAGAAAGGCATCAACTTTTACTAATTTAAGCCTATTGGTATTCTCACTAAATTGCTTATGTCTGGATCTTCAGATGGCATTTTATAATAAGAAAATTACGGTGAATGTAATATAATTGAATAAACAAAAGTTATCATTCCTGAGGGGTTAATGAACAATCTATTTTTAAAATATTCCACCAGTTGTAATATCATGACACAGAGCTTCTATTCATTAGCAGTTAAACATATGCTATCACAACTTATCAGAATATCTCACTTTTAGAAAAAACACTTTAGATTCCCTCACGCTAAAGTTAGAGGTATTGTAAGTCTCCAGACTATGATTTTTCAACTAAAACATATTTACTTTTTATCAGTGAGTTTTCTCCATTGCCAACACAGAACTAAGTAAAATAGTTAAGACTAAAAGTTAATGATAGAATTAATAAATATGTTTATTTTTCTTTCCATTTCATGACATTACTCTTCTGTACCTCCTGCATCTGTAAGAGTACATGGCACACAATAAGCAATAAAGAAATATTTTTAAATGAATGAATGAATTAGCTACTAATTTTGTAAATAGCATCAAAAATTCTATATTGAAAAACTTAAAATTGTATGGAGTTCAATAAAGTTCCTTCACTTTATAATAGGTATACAGATGTCAATAGATTTGCAATATTACTCCAAACTAGCTAAAAGATTCACTGTTTTAATAAAAATAACACAAAAATAGGATATATTTTCAAAACTTAATATACAAGTAGTTTAAATGAAAATAAAAAATGGAATGAAAAATTCATTTATAGAATGGAAAGAATGAATATTATAAATACAATACTTTTTAAATGAATTTATAAGTTTAACACAATTCCTAACATAAGGGAACTAAAATTAGACTTTTGTTTTGTTTTGTTTTGTTTTGGCTAACAGTGCAAGTATAAGTAAACAAAGGTGTTTATTTTTCTTTCATCTGCATTACTGATGGTGGTAAATATTAAATGAAATTGAATTTAAAATATTTTAATAGTAAAGAAAAGAATGAGGCCAGGTACTTCTAAAAACAGTTTATAAAACACAGCATATGTCAAAATGCTCTTAAGCTCTAAGTTTGTGATGATATTGTTATAATAACTGACTAAATCTTTACATCGCCAGTTTGTTCTTTTTGTTTTTTAAATCAACTAAGCACATCTACACAAATGAGCCTAGGATTCACACAAGGAAAAGAGAAAGAAAATTTATAGTAGGCACTGAGCACTCTGCTGCAAGTGTTCTCTAAAATTTCCCTGCTTAATCCTAGATTCCTTGGAGTTTTCTATCATACTTTGGCTAGAATCTCGACTCTCAAGCATTTATCATCTTGGTTTGCTTATTTTATCCTGTTTCTGACTTTAACATCCTTCAGAAAATGTCCCACATATTCTCTCACAAGGCATTGCCTTGCCCATTTCACCTGAACAGCAGAAGAGGAAATAGTTTTACTTAATTTCCCATGCATTTACTCTTGTTTCGAAATGTGATTTATAGATAAGCTTCAATTTGTTAATGAAGATAACAAAAGTAGATAATTCTTAACTTTGTGTTACAGACCTCCAAGAGTTAATTAAGATGAGCTTTTACAAAATATGTTATTCAATATCAAAACCTAAATCAACATCTCAAGTTTTACATTTTGCCATTTCCAAACAGTTTATGATTAAGCATAATATGTTGTAGAGTAAGTAAACAGGTGAAGATTTTCTGAAGAGCTTTTTAAAAATTTATCTATACCATAACATCATGTCCTACTATATCCTAGAAACTTATTAGTTCTACAGTTAGTTGATCAAGTATGTATCTGTCTCCTTCACTAGGCTGTAAGGTTTTTGATGGCCACTGGCTCATTGCAGCATCACCACATAGATTAGAATGGCATATTTTACATTTATGTATTTAAACTTTTGTTAAATCTGAAGGAGGAAGTTAGCTCATGGAGAGTTGATCCTTGAGCAGTGACCCAGAAAAGTCTATTCTAAAACTAGATTCCAAGCATTATTTTGGTTACCAATAGTATTTACCTATTGTTACACTGTTTCCTTCTTTTTTAGTTTTCTTTTAGAGATCTAAATATTAGATAAACTACTATATATTTCCTCATAATTTCTCTTAAATAATTATATATTATTTCTTTCAATCTTACTGCATAGTCTCTAATTTTTATTACATTAAAGAAATATGAAATACTTTTCTAAGTAGCACACTTTTTCTCTACTCTCTCTTTGGGTGCATTACATACTTACAAGAGAGATAAAAGGAAAGTAACCATGCATGTTGAGGCCATTTTAATCAAGTTATTCTAGCAATTTCATAAACCACAAGAGCAAGAGAACTATCTAGCTTATGATTTATAATTTAGTAATATAGCCTTTGATATATTTGCTAAATTGCCTTTAATTTTGCATTTTGTATGTTAAAAATAAAATGTGAAAATAATTAAGACACGTGAATAACATATTCATTATTTCTTATTTTTTCTCTTTCTCTATTTTTTTTTTGATCTGTTTTTGCTTCCCTTGGCCTCCAATGTTTTTTTTAATACCTATACAATTGATTGTGTGAAAAATGTAAATTCTTTCCTGCCTATGATGCTTAATTGCTCTTTTTCAGCTGCCCAATCATCTAGAACTTCCCACTTATGGTTTTAATTACTGCTAATGTTCTAATGACAATGCTGGCAGTAGGAGACATTTATTTATTTATTTGTTTGTTTGTTTGTTTGTTTGTTTATCTATCTATTTATCTATTTATTTATTTTAAGAAAGATTATTTAAAATTAAAATTTTTGACCCAATAGGGATTTTAAAAGGTTTCTTTCCTATATCATAAATTTAGCTAAAATTTTAGGATGATAGGATATCATTATTGGCAGTTTTCATTCATTAATTCATTCAGCAAAAATGTATTGATTGATTACTATGTGCCATGAGCTGGAGCAACTAGAAGAGAGCTTCCCAGTGGTATAAACAAAGAAGTATAATACAAAGTATTTGGTTCTCTCTAAATTATATGCAAAGTAATTAAATTATTTTTGCTGAAACAAAATGTCACAAGATACAATTATAGACATAGAAGTTATTACAAGCCTCTTTTTTATGTTTATGCCTTAACATTGCCCATTTCTAGATTTTCATTTTCTTCACTTTTCTATATCCTTCTCTTATCTCTATATGTTGATACATTTATTTCTCTCCATATTTCCTATGAAATAAATATAGTAAAGTAGATTTACTTTTTTGCAGATAGATTCTAGGATTGCTCAACTGAACCAGTGTTATCTCACTTGAATGTCCATGTATCAGTGAGTATTTATTTAATGTCCATTAGTCTGCTACACATGATAATGGATCTGGAAGAAGATTAAGACAAGATATTTGTCTGCAACCAGCTATCAGTCTTTTGAAGAGAGAACAAACAAATATGCATATTTCATTGAAGTCTATAATCTACTTATCTATTTATTTATTCATACATGCAGCAAACACTCATTAGTGCCTATTATGTACTAGAGCTGTAATAGGCAAAATATTTTATTTCCAAAAAAACAGGTTAGAGGGGACTACCAACATCTAGATAGTATATTTAATAAGCAAACAAATGCAGTAGCACTTAGTACACTCTCAATGAGAAAATGGAAATCTAACTCATTATGCAAGATGAGAAAGATTATACCTGGAGAAAAGACCAGGTACTTTGAAAGCTATTACAGTAATGTGGAAAAGCTTCAGACCCCCAGACCCATGTTTCAATATGAAATTTCCATGTAGCTATATTACAAAAATCTCAAACTTAAAACAACCTAAATAAACCACATAATTATTAAACCTATACTCTACTCCTGACATACATCTATTCTCCTTCATTATCATCTCACCAAATAGCACCTCATCTACCTAAGTTGCTCAAACTATAAATCTTTGATTTCTTTTTCATCTCCTATATTCATCAAATTTTATTAATTTTATAAATTCCACTTATAAAATCTCTTTTGATTCTGTCTAGTTCTCATCATCTCTTCTGGCTCCCCTCCCTGCTCCAAATTTAGATATTACTTATTGTTCTGATCTTATCAAAAATGATTTCTTGAGAGAGCCATGCCCTTACCAAATTCTCCCTTAGTCTAAACTAATTTTTCCTGTTTTTCATAGCATCCTGACCTTTCTTTGTTAAGATAACACTTCTTACAATTTATGTTTTATTTGGAAGGGTTTCTGGTGAATTTTTATTATTTATTTCTATCAATGGACTATAAATATGTTGAAAAGAGAGAACTCTACTATTTTGTCTACAGCTGTGTACTCTGTTACAAAATTTGACCTAGGACACAAGAGCACTAAATAAATAGATTTTCAGTAAACAAATTATTATCAATGTTTAAAATTAGGCAAGCAAAAATGCAAACTTTCCACTCCCACAGCAAATCAGAGAAAGCATGTGCCAGATAGGCGGAGGAGTTGGAGGTTTTAAAAAAAGTTAACAACCTGAAAACATGTTTTAAAACTGCTAAATTAATCCTGATAAAGAAATAAAGACACATATCCAGAAGTAGAGACCAGCTTTGAAATAACAGTAGAAACAATTTTCGGTATTAAGATGACATTGGATATGAACAGATCAGTTTGGTTATAGCAAACATATGCTTTATTAATAGTGACTAAATAATTTTAAAACTCTCAGAATCATTTGTTTTGTTTTATTTTTACTTTTTTAACTGGATAAACAGTTCACATTAGACATAATTCATACTAATTGTAACATTATTGTAAGTAAACATAAATATATACAAACCAGATGTTTTGTTTGGGAGTCTCATCATCAGAGGCACATACAGAATTAATTTTTAATATTATTTTTATCAAGTCTTAATATCTTTGTATATATTGCTAATATATACCTAGTTTCTGGTATCTAACTTAAAATTTTCATTTTTCTGTATGATAAAATCTTTGATAGCAGGATATTGATTTCAGGAAAATTATATTAAGCTGTACTTACAGTGGAAATTAAACATAAAAAATAATAAAGTAACTAGAAAAATAGAATAGATGTATTTTAATTTCATTTAGATTTGACAGAGTGATGCAAGACTCTGAAAATTATTCTGGTTCCTAAGGGAGATATAAATTATTTTTCAACTTGGGGACATGGTAAGTGGCTGAACTTTCACCCTTGTTTGTAAAATTATTTTACATGAAAAGACAAAGAGTAGAACAACTGTGAGCAATTTAGGAAAGATCATTCCAACAGAGAAGTCACAGCTGGAAAGAATCTTCACCTTCCTATGCTTATTTCAATTAATCATAAGAAACAATTGCAAAATGTCACAACTGTCCTCTAGACTCTAAATTTAAACATGAAAGAGACAGCTCATTCAATTATAACTTTTCTTGTTCAAAATAATCCAGGCTATCATTTTATTTTAAACAGACAAAATCAAAATGTTTTAGTATATTCTATAAAATATTGGGCATAAAATTATTAAAAAGTTTACAGGGGAGGAAAGATTTTGAGGGTTTATTAGGTTTTTTTTTTTTTTTTTTTTGCAGGACTATTTTCAACTGGATCAAATTAGAAGACCCTTTCCCCAAAGGATTTCAAACGACTCTCCCTTTGATGAAAAAGGGCTTGAGGCCTCAGCATCCAGCAAAAGACCATCATGGCTCTGATTAGCAAGACAGAGTGACCATACCTCATTCCCAATATTATATAGCAGGGAGTATAGTGGGGTATAGTGGGTGCTTCTTATATATCAGTCTAATGATTAAGTAAATTAATAAGTATTGACTTTTCTAAATTAAGCATTTAGAAATAGAAATTAAAATTCATGGCTAGAAAAAATTACAAGGTCATATATATGACTAAATATATATATATATTACTAAATATATTAATATTTGTCAGAGACAATTCTCTACTCTTATGACCCTTTGTGTTCTGAAGTTTGACACCTAATATAAAATAATATAGGAATGATAGTAGAATATCAGAATTCAAATGCCTTTGTTTTTCTCCTCTGATCCTCTCCTACAGGAAGCATGTCCCATGATTTCCTTTTTCCTTGGAATCTCTCTGTTCCAGTGACAGACAGGACCTGGTATTATCCAGGAAGCCCTAAACCCATCCCAACAAGGACCTTGGTTCTATTTGAGTCTAGGGCCACCATTAAAGCCTAATAATTCCCAGAGAGAGCCAAATCTAAGGGCCACTGCCAACAAGATAACTGTGAAAAAATTTAAGTATCCTATCCTATTTCTGACCACAATTCAAAAGTAACCTTATTCCTTAAATTTTGTTTTATCGTCTCTCATTACATATAGTACGTGTGTGTGTGTGTGTGTGTGTGTGTTATAAATATACTAATATAAGGAATGATTAGGAGAAAAAACTCTCAACATTAAAGGTATACATTTCAGATCTGTTTTTCAACTATGGTTAGTATAGAGATAGCAGTATGTGGAAGACAAATGGTAATTTTAATCATCGATGAACTGAATATTTACTTCAGAAATTCTTTCACTCATTGTTTCAAGTATAACTGAACAAAACTTTGCACTCATTTTTAATTCAGTCTTCTCATCTCTTTCCCTCTCTTCATTTTAAGAATTTTTGTTGTGATTATATAAATCCCCTTAAAGCTAGAGTAACACTTGTGTCATTTATATTTTTTCATGGCTTTTTTTCTTTTTTAAAAATGTGTTTCTCTTTATTCCATAAGAGTTAAAAAAGAAAATATTATAACTAAAATTTGCCAAAATATACTAAAACATAGAGAACTCTAAACTTACCCTATCAAGCTACAACCTGTTCTTCAGAATAACAAATTCAGTGATCTTTTGTAATTGGCTAATATATTGTTATACGGAAACTCAGAAATCTCTTAAACCTGGATTATCTCACATATCCCTCTCAAGAACTCTGAGGAAGACATTATTAATATTATTATCCACTTTGGAGAAATGAGGAAACTGAAGATTAGAGATCTTCATTCCCTGCCCAAGGTTATGTGCTGTGAAGAGATGGTGCTGGGACTAGATCCAGTCGGGCTGCAGAACAAGAGCCCTTAAACACCCTGCACTTCCTGGGTAGTGTGTGAATGTGTGTTTGTGTGTGTGTGTGTGTGGGGGGTGGTACTTTTAATACCTAAACGAAGATCAAAATTTTTTTTAATTAACCATCCTTAAAACACACACATACAACTGAATCATTTTTTGAAAGGACTTAGAATAGAAATTCTTATACAAGCTTACTTTTTTCGAAAGCTACAAAGCAAATTTGCATTAGAGCTACTCCTGGAGTTGTAGCTTCTCTTGTTTACCAGGAACATTTAGGTGATCTTCAAGTGCACTGCTGAGCTTGGGAGAAAAGCAGCTTAAATGTCTATTAACGATAATCCTGCATATAGTTAGTTAATACTCCCCCGCCTCTAATTCTGTAAGGGCAATTTCCTCACATTTATTAAACTGATGAAAATCAAACTACATATTTATTACCTTTGAAAATCAAGATAATGGGATGGTTATAAAATCTCATGTAAATATTTGTTATTTTTAAAAGGCAATTGTATTACATCTTATTTAAAATAATAAAACAATTATAGGATTAATTTTTAAAAGGATAATTAAAAGATACTTCTAATGTATCTAAAGGCTATGACAGCTTCTAAAGCTATAATGATACAAAACATTTCATCATAGTTGTATGGTTTCTTTTTCCTATTTTCTGTGCAAATGTACATAGGAAGTACTAGCATGTAATTACAATTATCCTCTTATCTTTTGTCCTTACAGCTAGCACCTGTAACTGCTTCCTATGTGAATGAATGGACACAATTAATTTTTATATTTTTTAATCTACTACTTAAGGTATAGGGACCAATGCTACATAATTTTTGTGTATAGTATCTACTCTAATAATTTATGAATCTAATATTTAAGGAATTAATCTATAGTTATTTGTAAATCATAATCCTGCCTCTCATAAGAAATTAATGGTAAGGATAAAGTCATGACAACTAAAGAGAGACATTCTTTAGTTCAATAAACAGAAGAAATGTTGAATTAAATCATATGTGACATCTTCTCTTTATCCTCAGTTCTTCAGTAGAGTGTACAGAGAAGGGGTATAGAGATGTGGCTTTCCTGCTTCCTAATCTGGCCAAGAAATTATATGACAATGCCTAGTCTATAGGAGAGCTTTCTGAGAGACATTTAGATTTGAGATGAATTTAAGTGACCATGAACAGGAATTTATTTGACCCAAGATGATAGATCTCATTGATCCAAGTCTAGTTTTCACCACAAGTTTAAAAAAAAAAAAAAAAAAAAGGCAGGTACCCTGGTGAGAAATGTGAAAGACAGCATTTCCTGAGAGAGGGTTGGGGAAAGCAGGCAAATATAGCTATTTGCGATAGATTTTCACTATCACTTTAGTTGTTTCTCCTCATCTCTAGAGGCTGCCAGACACGAGCATTTGGGAAGTTACAATGGATCTATTCTATTCAATTCTCTTGTGGGGATAGGATATTACACCAGTAGTGTGGGACTTCCCAGAACAGATTTTCCTTCTAGTGCTAATTTGTTTTTCTGTGGAGCAATATGCAGAGGCACTAATTATGATGGCTCATCATGAATATTTTCTTGGTAGAATTTTTTTTTAACCTATGCAGCAGCTGCAAAATTGGAAAATATATGCATTAAAGCAATTAAATTAAAAAAAAAAAACATACAAAAGGCATAACATACCAGTAATGTGTGTGTGATAGAAGGGTTTATTATACAAAATAAACATGCATTAAAATTATTTGCAAGATAGAAATTGTGATATTAAAAACTATATGCCCTGAAAATTTTCTAACATTATTATAAAGACTTCTTAATAAAGGCTTATCAATGAAATTAGAGAGACTAGAGTCATTTTAAGGTCAATCAAATGAGGATGTGACAGATTCTATGATTCTCTGCTGAAATATGACACAAGGGAAAATTTTATATGCAGATATCTCTATTGCTTTACAGTATCTTTATTGATGTATATTTATTGATAAAGTCTGTTAATCTAAACAGACATCATGTTATTCCGAATCATAATTATTAAACATATACTAGATACATTAGATATATCTCTCCTCATCCTAGAAATAATTACCCATATAGATTGATTGGACAGAATTAGAAATCACGGGTGAAAGCAACAACCTTAGATTTTAGCTTAAAAACAGTGTTTCAGGACTAGCTGCCTTTGAAGGTAAACAATTCCTCTAATAAAAATAGCCAAAGTTTGAATGAGCATTTGGAAGAATGATATTGAAATGAAGATAAATGGTAGGTCTAGATAAACTTTAAGCTTCAAATGCCAGAGTTCATATTTTTTAAGCAAGGTACACTAAATTTTTATGGTACTAGACTTTTAATACCGTCTCTATAATACTCTTTTGTTACACCCACCCCCGTATATAATTCTAGCCTAGCATTGGAAAATGCATTTAAATACGTGCTAAATAAATACCACATTACCTGTGATGCTCAATTTTTTAGTTTTGTAACTGTCTATTTTCTCTGAAAAATTTCATGTTATTGAATGAGAATAACATAATATTTAATCAATTATTTAATTGAACATTTACTTTACTTTCATTGATCCCAATATTTTATATATTGATTACATATCATAATAATTATTATAATATTGATTGTGATATAGAATATTACAAAACAACTTAGAATCATTGATATTTGAATAGTTGTTATACAATAATAATATGCACTCTAGGAAGTTAGCTTGCTTTTATTTATTAATTATTTTTGTGGGAAGTAATTGAAAGTTTTAAATTCTCACAGATGTCCCAGTTTGCAAATCAAGTCACATAAGTAAATATCGAAGAGTTAACAATATACAGTTAACCTTTCAATAAAGTGCGGGTTAAAGGCACAGTCGAAAACCCATGTATAGTTTTTCACTTCCCAAAAACTTAACTACAAAAAGCCTAATGTGGACTGGAAGCCATAGTGATGACAAAAACAGTTGATAAACACATGTTTTGTATGTTGTGTGTATTATATACTTATTCTTACAAAAAACCAAGCTAAAGAAAAGAAAACATTAATTATAGAAGAAAATATATTTATAATATTTGTTGAAAAATGATCATGGATATCCTCATAGAAACAAAGAAAGTGGGTATCATTATTTTAATAATAGAAGAAAAAACAAAAACAAGGCTCAATTAAACTTGATGCAACATAAATGAAAACATTTTGATGCAACTTATTAAAGTTATGTGTTAAGTGGATCTGTGCAGTTCAACTGTATATGTTATAAAAATAACATGTATGATTATAACTTTAATAATATGTATGCATATTATTAAAAACAGTAAATATATCCAGCACGTTGAAAAATTATAACTCATTATTATACAATTACAAAAAGAAGTTTGGGTGTTATTTTATCCTTAGAAATATATAAACAACAGTTTGGATTGCCAAGACAAAATGCATAATACATTTCTGAAAAGAAAAGTTATTTTGTGTCATATCATTGAATACATGAAGTGCTAATCGGTTTTTTCAAAATAAATTGATGGACTAATGAGAATGCTAGTTGTTTTAAATGTTTTTTTATTTTATCTCTTTTAAAACTTGAAAATTAAGTTAAACTATTTTTAAATAATCAGAAACAACTATAAATATGTAAGTACATGAGAACATTCTTGATGCAAATAAAAGGCTGTGAGTTATCACAATTTTGTGTTGTCTTAGGTGAGAGCTTCTGGGGAACATCAAGTTGTAAGTCATGGATATCCTCATAGAAACAAAGAAAATGGGTGTCTTTTTTTTTAATGGAAGGGAAAACAAAAACAAGGCTCAAAAACCAATTAAATTTGATGTAACAGAAATGAAAGCATTTTGATGCAACTTATTAAAGGAAAAATACTGTGAAATTAACAGTAATCAAAAGCTAATTAAGGTTGATGCAATAGGAACAGTCAAAGAATGCTTGATAACATTTATTGAACTAAAGAAACATGATTGTCAGAAAAAGGACACATGTGGAATAAAATTTAAGTAATTATAGAAAAAAGACTAAAATAAAGAATGCACTAATCTATACAAATGGAAATTAGAAATACACGATTCCTAGTGGAACTTGATTTTAGTTAATGAATATCTCTATGAGTAAGAGATGGTAAGAAATAACCTCTTTTATTGCCCCTTTTTTACTACCCATAATTACTTATAACTCTCAAATGACAATGATAAAATAGCTCTTTTTTTATTAGAAGAACTATTTCATAAGATCTATAAAGATTACACAGCCACTTACTTAATCTAAGAGATAATAACTAAATTCAGCATTTTTCCTGAATGAGTAACATAAGAAAAATAGAGTTTTGATGTTTTCCTTTGCATTGTAAAATTACTGATCCAGGCTTCTGCATTTGCGATTTTGAAATGATTGTCTTTACTTTTTCAGACTCACTTTCTTTCAATGTGGTGAATGGAAATCAAATAGAAGCTGAATTTTGTACATAAGGTAAGTATACCAATCACAGCATGTATCCGTTGCACTCCATAACATAGGTGACAGAATAGCTAGTGTAAAGAATAATCCCAAGGCTAAATCAGAAAAAGGGAAAAGAATAACTAATAACTACCTGTTCTTATTGTTTATTGTTTATTTTAGCTCTTTTTCATAAAACCTGAGTGTAGAGGAGAAAAATAAATAGCCCATTATCATAATTATTATAATTATTACAAAAGGGACAAGGGTATATAAAAATAGTAATTTTTATATAATACAGACTAATCATTAACCGAATCTAGAGAAAATGGTACTATTTTAATAACTAAAAAGAGAACTGATACAGCCAGTCAGCCTAAATAAATAAATAAATAAACGCAAGCTTTTTTTTTTTTTTTTTTAACCCTCCTAGGCACTATACTACACAATGCATTATAGTCACCAGGTGAACAGCAATGCTAATTAGGGTTCTACAATCTTGGCTGTTAAATTTGCTTCCGGAAAGAAGAGCTATGAGGAGTAGGCATGTGGCACTAGGCCACAGCTCTTAAACTTTCATATACATATGTTCAAGAGAGCAGCTTGACAAAATGCATGTTCTGGAGACTGCCTCCAGACATTCTGATTCAGTAGGTCAGGGGAAGTCAAAGGCATCTGAAATTTTAACAAGCAACCCCAAGCGGATTCACTATAAGGGCCTTTCATTTACATTTTGAGCTGTGGATTATAAATCTCTTAAAGGCAATACCTGTTTATTTATCTTTGTACCATCCAAGTCACCTTCATAACCTCATTCCTACTCTATTATTGTAACTGGACAAAAAGTATATATTTTTAAATCTATGGCTGGCATTTTATAGATTGTACAAATAAAAAAATATTGCACAGAGACAATAAGAAGTAATTTAGTTAAATACCTGATGATTTTCAATCTTGGCTGCACATCAAACTCACCACGGGGATCTTTAAAATACTGCTGCTGGAGACAGGATCCTAACCAACTGAATCAGAGTTTAGGGGGTGGGCCCTGTACATCTGTATTTTTTAAATATCCCCCAGGTGATACTGAGGCAAAGCAGAAATTGAGAGTCACTGGCAATCAGGTAGTTAGAGCAATTAATCAATAAGTTTCCAATAAGAAAATTTTAGATTTCTGATAAACTTAACTACTCTGGTTAACTTAGCACTTTGTCCTCCTCATGCTATACTATAATGGGAAAGCTTTGATTTATATCTTTCCAATTTTTACTCAATTGCCATTTTAAATCCCTACATTTATTTCTCTCTTCTCCAGAGAAAATCTAGTTTCTGTTTGGAGCTTAATTAGAATATCAGCTTTCACAGTGGTTGCCCTATTCTGGAATTAGATACCTATCCTGGACACAGGTTCAACTCTCAATGACTATATCTATACTGTGAGCACTCATCTCAGCCCAACCATAACTTAGCAGTCCAGAGTGCAGTATTTTGGTGACTGAATACAATAGAATCATATCTCTTTCTTCAAATCCTTCGTAAAGCAAAAATGGAAAATAAAAGTCCCTCTTTGTTCTTAGAAGCCAAATAATATCAGCATCACAAGTTGTGGTGGGCCATTTTTTTTTTTTTTTTTTTTAATATTCAACAAGCCAGTCACTATTTGGAGAGCTGAAGGTAATAAGCAGAAATCAATGATATAAGAAAGAGAGAGCAAGTGGCATTTAAGTCCAAGATTGCAATTGGTTCTGAGACCTAACTTTATCCTCATCCTTCTTGCAGTTGAATTACAAGTATATCCTTATTTTGTAAACCTGTATCAACTTGGGTTTTCATTGCTTGTACTCAAAGCAATCTTGGTCTAAGTGATCTCCCTATAAGTTAGCATTTCATGATCACATTGCTTTCCTCTAAAGGTCTTCCAAAGGAAAATCATACAATATCATTGGATTCTTCTCTACCTTTAATCACTCCCTACTCTGTATACTTCATTGGGATGAATAATACTTTCATTTGACCAAATGGCTTTTCAGAGGTAGCATTCTGTTATTACTTATAACAATTTTCAAATTTCAAAACAAAAACAAAATATATATTATTAAATTATTTTTATTTATAGAAGAACATAACATAGCCAGAGTACCTCAAATAAAAATTTTCTAGAAAATAATTGTCAAAATTATTTTTGTGTGCTTAATATGTGCCAGGAAGTAGTCTCTATATATTCTCAATTTACAAACTCATTTAATCTTCACAATTCCATGCTTGGCTTAAATCTCTGCTGCCATGGTTTGGTTTAATGATCCGCTGATTCAAACTTGAAATTGGTTATGAATTTTGAACAAAGAGCCAAACGTTTTTTTTTTAATTTTCCACCAAGAACCACAGATTAAATAGCTTATCTTGAGTCACGAGATAATTTTGACCTGTCTCCTTTTAAAGATACAGAAACTTCAATTCTCTTGTTTAAATTTACATAGTTGTACTAAATATTACAGTGATATTCCCACACTGGCCATTCAGCTCCTTTGACTAGTTTCTCAGGCACTATTAAATGATGAGATAGCCACTTGAAATTTAAATTGAGCAGGTAGATGGGGTGATGATAAAATAGTTGTCAAAAAAAAAAAAGACTCAAAACTTATTTAAATGACCAAACATTTCACTTGATTTATGTATGTCAATAATAATTCCCTAGCAAATTGGTTGTTCTATAACTTATACTAGTGATGTATCTTATAAGAGCTATAGAGGAAGGAACTATATGAATAATTAGCTATTATGAAGACGGCTTTCTTCAATCATTTATCACAATATCTCTTTTAAATAATTTCCTAACATTATTTAAGACAGGGTGCTAGCACATTTTGATTAAAATGGTTACTTTCCAGTAGAGTCTAATTTCAGAAGTTATGTGTTGGGATAAAAATGTACCCTAAGGTAACATGTCTACAGAATTGCAGCAGAGTAGAGCACTTTTTAGTTAAAACAGTATAATGTTAGTCAGAGTTCACTTAGATCTTTTTGGGGAAAGCTTTTTGTTCTAGTCCAGGATTCTCAGGTATATAGAACCTCAAAACTGATTGCTGAAGCACATCAGTTAGTTCCAAAGAATGATGATACGGCATAACTGACACATACTTGGAAAACAAAAACGAAAACAAAATACTCTGTACAAAGTGTCTTTCATTCCCCTGCTGCCTTTGCTCCACCCCAGTTCAAACACTTTAAATCCACCATGATGAATTATTCTTCCTTAAGTTTGTGGAATTTCTCTGCATGAATTTCTTTTCCTAATGAAATGTTAGGCAGTAGGAAAAACCTGTTGTGAATACCTCGATCAGTTTCTATTTCAGAAGCAGGAAATTATTAAATAATTCAGTTAAGAAGTTAGTATGCTTATTTTTTCTTTATTTTATGGTATTGATTCACTCAACTGAATGAAGCAGAGATCTCCAAATTTAACCCAATAAAGAACAACAAAAAAATCTCATAATGTAGTTAGCTATGTTAATTTTAATTTGTGTTGTTTAGAGCCTGAGGAATAAGTGAAAATAAATATGACGTGAACATATTCTTTATCATATCTCAAGCCATAAAATGTTCCTTATACAGTAATCCAGGTAGTAGTAGATTATTACCTTTTTGTTATTGTTGTTTTTGTTAAATCCATCAGCTATCTCGTATAGAAACAGAGTCCTTCAGTTTTAGAACTCAGGGAGATAACGGTCTCTCCAATGACAACCATGAGCAGTTAAGTTCAGTATCTTTCTCAAATGGTTAATCAGAAGACATCTGATATAAGTTTGCTTATTACCTGAACTTCTCTCGCTCCCTTGCTTTAGTTGGTCAGCCACTAACTAATGTGGCTAGCTCTATCAATGCCACACTGTTCATATCAAAATATTTAAAGATATAAACTCTGGAGTTAATAGATTGATACTTAGTTTCATGTAAAAGGAAGATAGCTTTAAAATGGCTTTTCAGTTTTAGTCATGCAGGAGAGATTGCCTTTGAAGTTTCCCTGGCCATCTTCTTTGGCGCACAACATAAATTAGCCCAGTTTGGTTTCTATTTCTCTCTATTCCAGGTGCATTAAATCTTTCCAAACACATATTCTTTATGACACACACATACAGTGAAATTCAAGACCCTTTTTATCATATAGTTAAGGTGTGCCACATATTGCTCTCAAACATGAAGAATAATTTCCACATTTTAAAGCAACAAATTAATCCTGACCTCCATTATTGACTCTTAAAGATGGAGCCTGATCTTCTAGACCTTGATCTGTGCCTCTAAAAATTTCTAATTATTGTTAGCAGTCAGCAGAAGGTTGAAAAAACCAGAACCTAAAGCCCTGTGTGACTACAGTAACTTTTTTTCTTCCATTGGAATAAGTTATTATCTGTATGAGTAGCAAATGGTCATTTTTACAATCATGCCTTCTGGACTTTTTCAGCTCATTGCACTAAGAAAAAATGCACTTCACTAGCAAGTGACTACACTCTTTAAAGGGAGTTTTCTCTTTTTCCCCTGAAAGATCTTTAAATAAGTGATGATAAAAGGTCACATGCTATCAATGAGCTTCAATCCCTTCATTATAAGTCAATAACAGCCTTTTTATTCTATTTGGCATCTTAAAACTAAAACACTTTTTTAAACTGACAATTCGTAGGCAATTATGACATTTAAAATATAAGTCTATATTAGAATAGTAGGGAAATTCTTCACTGAGGAGTTTTAAATGTAATGCTTTATAGCCAGGATTTAACTAGAAATATGATTTTCAGTAGAAATAAAGTCCCAATCAAAGGAAAAATTCTCTAGAGAAAACATGATATATATAGTAGAATCTGTATAAACTGTGTCTATCTTTTGTAAGCAAGTGATCTGTCTATCTATCATCTATCTATCTATCTATCTATCTATCTATCTATCTATCTATCTATCATCTATCTAGTGTATGTGTATGTGTGTATACATATATATATACATATTTCACTTTCTCCAGCTACAAACAAGGTCTCTAAGATTTCCTTTTGGAATCAAAAGCAAGTTCATTTATTAAAAACACATAAGGTTCTTTAGGGGGAAAAAACATCAATAATCACAATAAACAAAAAACATTAAAATTTTCTAAAATACACTTGATTTACAGGGGAATCGAAATTTATTCAGAATTTAAACTATGAGTTTTTATGGCTCTGCTACACCTATAGGTTCACAGTTTTTTTAGACAGCTTTTTGAAGTTTCCAAAATGAAAAATGCCCCTGTGAGCTCAACTTCTAGGTGATCTTTGATTATTTCCCTACAGCTCAGAGTAAACTGTGATTAACAGGATAAGGCCAACAAGTCAGAAAAAAATGTACAGAAACTCTTCTCACAGTAACTACCTCTCCTACATTTCAAATTTTAAAGTGTAGCTTTTTAAAAGCTATCAAAAGATGCCTATCAAAACATTAAGCACAAGTATGTGATGAAAAAGAAAAGGCAACCCTAGCAAAACAACAAGGCTGTGGGAAAAGTAAAGCTTTTTCTTCCTTCCTTCCATCCTTCCTTCCTTCCTTCCTTCCTTCCTTCCTTCCTTCCTTCCTTCCTTCCTTCCTTCCTTCATTTCTTTTCTTTTTATATCTTGCAGTTTTTATGTTCTCAAGAAGTTAAAAATGTCTTTAATTTTAATCATCTTAGTGTGATCAAGAGGCTATCACACCCATGATTTCAATATTTACACACATTCGAGTCATGTCCAAGCACACTCTCACACACGTACTGTATGAGTATTCAATAAGTTCATCTCAATTTCTTGGCTAATATGGTTAGATTTTGACAGTGTCAGTTATGAGTTCTGTAACCATTAACAACTTATTTAACTTCTCTGGGCCTCTGTATCCTCAAGTTGAGGAAATTAAATAAGATGTCACTTGTGAATACTCAACACCATGTATGATATACAGTAATTGCCTGGAGAATAATTCCATTACTAGAGCCAACTTTCTTTTCCTCTAAGAGAATGGGAAGGACTGAGCAAGAAATACTTTACCCTGCAAATGAAACTACTATTGTAAGTATTCTTCTCCCTGTGTGTCCAGTAATTCATTATGTCCTATCGCCTTAAGAGATGTAACTACAAACCAAACTCAGAACATGGATCATAGGACTGCAGAAGGAGTAAGTATTGATGAGTAAAAATGTATTATCATTCCTAGAAAAATAGTTGCTCAACACAGAGTGGATCAAAAAGATTATAATGTATTAAAATAACACAGACCCACAATATGAAATGCGATTAAAAAGTAGAAAGTGTATTTTTCTGTTTATATTCCCAAACCTATCTGGTTAGTTGATGATTTTGAACTTGTATTTATTTTGGCTGTGCTATTGACAGTTTTCTTAATTCAATATTATTAAAAACTTTAATCAATTAAAAACCCCGTAATAATATTTTATTTGCATATAGGATGGTATTTGTGTTTAGCTTATTTTTTGTAGATTTACAATTCTTAATGACAGATAGCATGACAATTATGAACATTACAAGACTTGAGTATATAATAAAATTTGCTCTAATTTTAAATAAAGTCAAAGGGAAAAGTGTAAGTAAATATTAGATCCATAATGGTTTTCTTTTTTGCTTTAAGGAATCTTTGACAATCACAGCAACTCTATTTGTGGACTTTTGTTTCCTTAATAAAATGTAGATTTTACAGATGGTTGGCACATAAGTACTATAAAAGTTCTCAGTAGAAATGTATAGATTTTTTTTTTATATGATTAAATATATTGGGGAGAAATACAACACTGAAACATTCACTATTCTTTCTAAACACATATCTTAAGCTTTAGGAAGGTTTTCCTTGTGAACATTTCAAATGAACCTCTGATCAATTGTTGCTTTAGTAGCCTCTGGTTTGACTCCTACATAATAAAACATCATGGAATTTCTAAATTTCCAAATTTCCAAAACAGTTTGAAAATAATTAAGCTCTCTATAAATAAAATAACTTCCCCATTGCCTAATTTACTGAGAATCACCTGAATTTTTAAAGAAAATTTTATTGTTTCTTTGTCAAATCTTTTGATGTTATAGAAAAGATAGTATTTCTATAGCTCTACACAGCCCACCATACAATACAGTAGTACTACATGCACCTGAAGAAGTAATAAAAATGCATATTTTATGAAATGTACTAGAAATGAAATGTACTAGGATTTAGACAGCCATTATAATTTTCTACTGAGTTACCACTACTATAACATTTGTAAGAGATTTCAATTTCCACAAGCACTGTTGGAGGGCTATCAAGTTTTTATAGTCATATATTTTCATATTATGTTGTCCAAAAATGATTATTCATTTACTTAAATGTTCAATTTTATTCAATAAAATGAATGATCTCAATGAAACCTACTGTGATTTCCTTAATACTCTAGCTTTAAGGTCATTGAAAGAGGCGGTATTAATGCTGCTTTTCAGCATCCTCGATCCTATTTCTAGCCTGCTTATGTTATCTTCTATTTGGGAGTCAATTTGAGTAACTTAGTGAAATTAGAATTTTCAGCATAATCTCTGGACCACAAAGAATGCAATAATTCCTCACTACATTTATCTTACAATCGGAATATAATAATGCTATCTCAATTCTAAAGTTCACTTGATACGTAATTGCAGTGATACTTCTTCAAAAGTGGCTGCTAATTTTCAAGTAGAGGCCCGATTCTCCAAATGGGTTAAACAGTGCTCTCCATTTAACAAAAACAAAACTTTTAATATCGTTCTGAGGTGGGTTAATAGTCTTTTTCATTAGGATAAAGAAGTGCACACTTAGAATATCTTTTTGTCATCTGAGTAATCAATGAGCCAATATGGTTGTAAATATTTTAGAAATTCCCTATGGTTAAATTCAGAAAAAAGTGTTTATTCTTCTCTGCCTCCTTCCTTCATTCCCCACTATCATTTAGTAACTGTAGGAGGAATCTTTTCATCTGGCAATTAAGAGATAGAGAAAGCATTTCACACTTTTTCTTCACAAATTCAGCTATTAAAATAATCCCTGTTATACGCATTTATGCTAATCATGAAAGAATAAGTGATACAAAATATTGTTTTGGGGAAAAAAAACTATAAAAATCCTACAATCAGGATAACCAGCTATTTCATTATTGTTATTTTAATGATTGAAATATGAACGTGTGTTTTTCATCTATTTTAACAGAAGTATATTGCAAAGTAATGATTAAGTCTAAGTGTGTTTGTTCTTTAAACAGTACATAGGCAGTTTCATACAAAAATTAAAGAATTAAGCTTGCCAATAATTACACATATGCTACAATTAACTCATTGGTACTCTCAAATGGTCCAAGTAAAATGACTGATAATGTACTTGGAAAATTTATAATTAATGAGTCATATCTGAATGAATTTTTTAAATTATGTTGAATTTCTGTCAAAGTAAGAAATGATACAAAAAGTCAGTAATTATATGGTCTTGATATAGTTACAAAACTAATCTCTTAGTTATATTATTTTACTTCAAAGATATATTACTGGAATTGTGAAAAACAGCTATTATTAATTAAAATAGTAATACTCCGAACCATTTTGAATGCAAACCACATTTTTGTCAGTTAAAAAAAAAAAGCATCTAAAAAGTATTATAGGATATTATAGGATGACAGTAAGCTTTAATACCTGACCTATACTTCAAAGTATCTGCATACAGTGACTTTAAAAAAGATAAAGTTTATTTAGAAAACCTTCACAAAATATTCATTACAAATCCTACAAATAGTTCTTTTTATTATGTGAATAATTTTGTTATTCATTGTGATTATGTCTGATTTTATCATTTTCTCCCCTGAATTCTATATAGCACAAGCAACTGACCACTACAAGATGTATGTCCCGGATGCCCCTGTCCTCTGGCTTACAATTAGGTTGAGCAAAAGAAAGGCAATGGCAGGATCCTATGAGGTAGGGGAAGGGCAAGGGAGGGTGTTTCTGTTGGCTGTGGTAGCAGCTGAATGATCTAGTTATAGCTTGGTTCACACGTCATTTCAGACTTAGAGGTAGTAATAGCTTCTCAAATTGTTGGACCCCTAGTTGCTAGTTTTTTGTCAGTTCCCTTAAGCCCTCCCACACCTGTGTAATAGTACCTTCTTGAAACCCTCTTAACCTGAAACTTTTGATGGGGCCTGTGTTTCTCTTGTGATCTAACTACATATTCTCATGGTAATTTTACTTTAAATGGTTATCAGTTTTATATTGTTCTTAAACAACCAAACCAAGTATACTTCAATTTATATTCTACATGCATTCATGCATGCAAATTATCATTTTCAATACAAATTTTTTTCTTTTGAAAATTTCCAAAAACATTCATTACTCTCTCTATTTTCATCAATTTAACCCTTTCTCCTCATATTTATCTCTTCCTCCTAAAGTCCCCATTTCTGTTTAGACCATCATATTCACAGATGATTGGGACCTGAGTTATCATTGATTATCTTTGACTCTTACCCATGCCTCTTTCTAAATAATGCATTCAGCCAGTTTATTGCCAATATAAATTCAAAGTTCTCGGTGTTTCTCACAGTTGTCTTTTCCTTTTCCACATCCTAGTTTGAGTCCTTACTGTTTCTCAGTTGAATTACTTGGCCTTGTTCTATATATGATAGATTGCCCTCCACTCAGCAAGTGAATACCCAAGTGTGGAAGGGACATTTGAGGGATGTTGCTTCATATGGTCTTTCCTCAGATGGTCTTGCTTCTCACATTCAGGGATGATTTTAGTCACTTTCAAACAATCTGAACTTTACAATTAATTTTCACCTTTGGTATATTATTTAGATCTAACCAAAGAATTAATTGAGACCCCACCCTGCTTGCTTTCATTCTTAGTTCCCTGCCCCACTTGTAGCTCTAATTCCCTAGCTTGATCCTCTCAATGCATAGGGCTGTCATGCTGTCATCTCTCAATCACCATTCACAGCTTATCTTGTGTACTGTTTGTTCACCATAAAATTTGTTGGAAAGACCCTGTATTTGTTATCTCCCCCATATAAATTGGTTCTGGCCTTTCCATTCTTTGCTCTCATTTATTCCCCATGAGAGGGCACCATGGGGAATGGTGCTAGATTGCCTAGGATTATATTCTTGCACCATGGCCCACATTTCAAACTTAAGCAAGTTACTGAACTTGTCTCTTCTTTAGGAACCTTATGTATAAAACACAAATGACAGTTTATCCATTGTGAGTATTATATGAGTTTATGTTTTTCAAGCTCTCAGCACTAAAATGGACTATCCACTATTTCTCAAGTGAAAAAAATATGTCAGGATAAAAATATAAAAGCAAAATGCATAGGAAGCTTTCAGCACTGTCTTAAATTGCAGCAACTTGCTCTGCCATCTTTTCAATCCCATCTCAAAACCTGTCTCCTGTTTTGAGTTTTTCTCTGATCGCACTAATCTGTTATAATTTTTCTGCCTATACTCTGACCATTCTCTATCAATTTATTAATTTTTCTTATAGGAGATGTTTATGTTATAATTATATAGCTCTATCTTTATATAAAAATATGTAGATACATATGTATAGATAGATACATTTCTCTACAGGAGTTTTTAATTCAGATACAGTGTTTTATTTATCCCTTTCTGCAACTACAGATTTGCTTAAAATGGAGTATAATTATACAAGGCAATTTAATAGTTCTCTTAAATCAAATGCCTACTATTTGACAGGCACTTTTCCAAGTTATTATTTCTAATCTTAACTACACCTCTGCAAAGTAGGCATTATCAACACTTTGTATATAACAGTGTTTCTCAAAGTGCCAGTTATAAACTGCTTATTACTTACATGCAAAGAGATGACTATAGAAGTTGAGAATAAATACTTAAAAACTTTTATAGCAATTTTCCTTTGCCACGGCTCCTAAGTATGTGATCTGTGTCATCAAATTTGGTTTGTGGCTTAAGTTTCTAATAGAAATAGATTGGCAAGCTACAATGGCATTGAAATATTTTGGAGTAGTTTGATGAAAGAACTAATGCAGAAAATAAACCAATGTACTGCTTCCTTCATCAAGAAAGTCTTGCTACATAATAAAAATATCAGCTGAATATCTGGATTCTTAGTGATACAGTAAAAATTGTGAATTTTGTTAAAACTTAAATGCAAAACTATTCTTTTGTATATAATATAGAAGTTGATTATAAACAACTGCATACTGAGGTACAAAGGTTACAAATGTAAAAACTTCTGTTGAAATATTTGAACAAGAAAGTTCTTTTTTCTACAAGATAAGAAACCAGCCTATTCCCAAGTTTTAAATCTATGAGTTAGAGAGCCAACGTCTTTATTTGTCTGATTATTTTGTGTTGTTAATGATCATAACACTTCTTGCAAGGAAGAAAGGCAATGTGTTTTGCAATGGTAGGTAAGAGCAAAAGGCAAGACAAAGATTAAAAGCTTGAAAAAAGAGTTTTTAATATTATTTATGGTATGATCCATAACAATACAATTATCAGTAAAATATGTGATGGTCTTGACATTGTGAATTTGTAAAAAGTCATCTTAGACCATCTTCCATTACTGATAGGACATTCTGAATGATGTATTCCATCAAAAAGTTCCACATTTAGAAATCTATGGATACTGAATCAATTTCTTTCATCAGAAAAAAAATGTATTTAACTTTAACTTTATAGAATCAGTCTTAGAACAAGCTACTAATAAAGGATTGAAGCTGAATTTTGAAAACGCAGCAAAACTTGTCTTATTTTGGATAAAAGTTAAAAATGAATATCTTAAGATTGATAAAATGGATTCAAAAATCTCCTCTCTATTTCCATCAACATACTTGTCTGAGATTCATTTCTCTACTATGATAGCTATTAATAAAAGACATGGAAACAGTTTAGATTATACATTATTTCCTCCAAGAAATGTTGTAGTCAATCCAAGGAGATTAGATAAATTAACAAGTAGAAAGTAAGCACATGTGTCACATTAAAATTTAAATAATTGGTATACATTCAAAGTGTATGTATAGATTTTTATTATGAACAATTACTATTTATTTGATATCTTTTATTAGTTCTGATTGCAGAGTAACAAAAAAGTAAGTATAATAACCATGATAATCATTATCTGTATTATTCCCAATACAACCATACTCAATAGACATAAAATTTTGTAATTCTTTTCTTTTTTATATACTATTTATATAGAATCTAATATTAAAAAGTTGGAACTTTCATTTTATATGTTTATTATTTTATTTTCTAATAGTTCATTTTCATCATACTTTACAAAAGTATCACTTGTTCTTGATTTAGGAAAAAAAAAATCTTCACTACAGATGATTTGAGAAGTACTGATAAAACTCCATGAATGAGATTTGTTTGTGTGTTGTGATCACTATTGCAGCTTACATCTAGAACCTTGGGCAGAAAATGGTTGTTGCATAGAGGAAGAGTAACCAGAACTGTAACCATACACTCACACACATAGGCTTCATTTCTTTAATATAGCCTTTTTTCTCTGATTATCATTGGGAATAAAACCTGTCCTAAGAGGAATTTTAAAGTTAAGTTTAACTGTATTAGTGTAAATATTAATTTCTCATGAGATGTTCAAAATAATTATAATAAGTTAAACTAAATTATGTAGGCAGGCCCTGACAACTAGAAAGCAAATGCAACTTGGAACTCTTTCTCCAACTAGAGGTACTGAACACCATGTCTCACTGCAAGTTCAAGCATTTCATGATAAATTATTGTCCCACAAGTCTATTATGGGCAGATCAACAAAACTTCCATAGAAATGGAAATGGGGAAGTGACAGTGGGGATTGTAACTGTGATTATTGTGGTTTTATTGTAGTTTCATGATTGTAATCATTTTTATTCTTTTTCTTTTTTCGTCCTTACAATCTCACTCTCATACTTAGTTACATAAAAATACCATGTTAACTAATGTGTAACTTGTAGATAAACAACTTGCTTGATTGAGAACTCTAGGAAAAAACTTCAAAGGGAGATCACTTAGTTCCCAGACCATTTGGTGCCAGTAGATTGACTGCCAAATCCTCCTCAGACCTTCACTTAACCAGCTCCAGGTTGCTTATCAGAGCAGGCTGTGAAGTAGAGTTCACCTTGCTAACTCTTGCCCAAAAAAGAGGAGTTCCCCACTCCCTCCTTGTTAATTCTTTTGTTGCACTTGCCTCCCCTCCAGGCGGCCTGAGAAACAAGACAAGGCAGAGAAGACAAGATAGGTGTCTTGGTCACTCCCACCCTTGCAGGATGCAGCCCTCTCCTTGCGGCTTTTCTTTCTACTTAACTCTTGTCTTCCAAGTTATTGGCTTATGAATTACTGGTTTGTGGGTGGCAAGCAGCCAGACCTCAGTCTGGTGACAGAAGGACCTAAATGGTGGCAAGAAGATAAAACTGGTTCCAATACAAAGTGTGATGTGTACACCCTAACTCCTTTACATTCAACAAAACAAACAGCTTCCTTTTTTTCTCCTTTCTGGATTTAGCTAAAGGAAGATTAGAATTTCTTCAGGGTTTTGATTTGTTTATGGTTGTTCCTGTTCTCACTTTGTCTTCTTCAGTAATAGAAAGGAACTTAAATTAACATAAGAATAAACAGTGAATGGCTCAGTTCTATAAATTGAAGATATTCTTGGATGCTTTCATGGATGCCCAGGGCAGATGTGAGGGTCTCCTGCCACTTTCATGGCCCTCTGGTAGGGGCCACTTCCTAGCAGGATAACTGAAGTCTGAACTTCCTTTCCCTCACCTTGCTGTCTCTCTGGGAAAGAGGACAAAGTTTTCCTACCTGGCTATAGAGGATTTTGAAGGTGAGCAAGACAGAAACAGGCACACTTGAGAGAGAGAACCTCACCTAAAACACTGGTAAATGTGAAGAAACATGCATGCAGAGAACCACAAAGCATTGATTTATTTTTTAAATATGTATGATAAGGTACATAAACATGAAAGAAAAGAAAAAGTCAGAATGCTTGCAGCTTATAAATTACAGGGCAGATATTAACCCATTTCCAGTTCTATCACTACATGCTTTTCAGAATTATTCTGTAGGCCAAATGTCACAATATATAGAAAGCTGCTTTGTAAGCCTAAAAAACAAAGGTAAAGAATATTCACATTCATGATTCAAAAGCTTTTCCTCCTCACCTTTTTAATCTGTTATTAGGAGTGGCTTCCAGGGCTCATTCCTTAAATCACTTTTCTCTAGATCCTCTTGGTAATACCATTCAGTCTAGTGACACATGCCCACTCTGTGTTTAAGATCTTCAACTTGAATCAGACCCTTGATTCCAGGCTTATACCCAATTGCCTATTATATAACCCCCTCTTGTATGTTTAATAAACTCAAATGTAGCAAGGCCAAATCCAAACATTTCCCAAAATAGTCACAAGCCCCCAACATCTACGATTTTGCCCATCTCCTTTTCAAATCTAGTATTTCAGGTATTCAAACCCAAAGCCTTAAAGTCACACATGACTCTTCTTTCGCTCTTCTACCCCACATTCTTGCCATCAGATAGTCAGTATACTTCCAAAATACTCAGAAAATTCTACTTATACTCATCACTTTAACTGATCCAAACCAGCATCATCTTTTTGCCTGGATTATTGTAGTAGCTTGATAACTGGTCTGTCTGCTTCTGATCCTCCCCTCACTCTCTATAGTCTGTTCTCCCCATAATAGCCAGAAAGATACTGTTAAAATGTTGATAAGATAACCTCACTCCTCTGCTCAACACCCTCCAATGGTTTGTTTCTCACCTTAAAGAAAAAGCCAAATCCTTCTATGACCAACAAAATCCCACCTATTCACACTCCCCATGGCCTTACCTTTGTGCCCATATCTCTACTCTTCTTCCCATTCACTCTAACCTACACACATTCGTTGAACTCTTCTTCAAACATACTGAGAACTTTCATTTCAGGCTGCTCTTCTGTTCCGCTCACTGTCCCCATAGATTTTCCCACTTCTAGCTCTTTATCCTTTTTTTCTGACTTTGTTTTACTGTCATTTTATTAATAAGGGGTTTCCTCAGACCTTATTTAAAATAGCACTTCTTTTCTCCCTTTCCTTAAATGTTTTTCTTCACAGAATTCATCACCATTAGACAAACTGTAAATTTACTTATTTATTTTACTTTTGGCAAGTTTCTTCCCACTTGAATACAAGTTGCATTAGGGCAGAATTTTTATCCTCTGCCTTATCCATAGTGCCTAGAACAACTTCTGGTAAAAAGAAGGTCAGTAAATGTTATTGAATGAACGACTGAATCTTAATTACTCTAAGGTTCATGTAGTATTGAACTGTATAGATATAGAAGATGAAACATCTACTAATTATTTTGAATCTATAATCTTAGAATTTCCTAGAAACTGAGAATTATAATTAATTTCCTTTGTTATACCTTCTCTGACATAGATAGTAGATTAATAATATAAATAATCATATTGATGATATAAGCAATCATATGAATACTCATAATTAGATTACTTTGCTCCTGGTTTGAAAACTAGAAATTAATTTTTGGCTGCCTAACCACATCAGCAAGGCCAGTCATCTCTTGTTTGAATGCCTTTCAAACACATTTTTTTTTGGGGGGGGTGGGGTTCAGGGTTCAGGTCATCATAACATCACACCAGAGCTGTTAAAATTATTTTTCTCTTCTTTTCACCTCTCTATACTCAAAGTCTCCTTCTCATAGCTATTCAAATACAGAACTTGTTTTTTTTTTCTTTTATTCTTCCTATTTTAAAAGAATTTATACAGTAGCTGATATGCTAAGGCAGGGAATAAAAAAGCTATGGCTATTGAAAGGCAGAAGCACAATTATTTATAGACAACGTAGAGTAGTATAATGAGCAACCCTAAAATAAGTTCAAAACACTATTAGAACTGGTAAATGAGAATTTAAGTGAAGAGGTAATAAATAAAATAGAAATGTACATTTTGACTAGCTAGACATCTAGGGAATATATAGAAGGGAGCAAAGAAATCAGTTAAAGTAGCTCCCAGTATAAAAGCACCAAGACTAAATTTATTCTTGTTTTTTTGCTACTCTGTTACAAAGACTCGGTAGCAGCCCTGCAGACTGGAGAACCTCAACACCTCTTTGTGAAAATGTCACACCACAAGAGCTCACACTCAATGTTTTCTACTCCTATCTTAGGTACCTTCTGCCAAAGCCTTCAGAATAGCAACTCAGCCTCCAAATTAGAAACCCTAATTGCATTTCACCTTTAACAAAATTATAGCACCTAGGAAGCAGCAGGGTTAAATATTAGCATTGAAATACGGGGTCTTTCTCTGCTTTATGTTCTATTAACTAAAAGCCTTATATCAGGTATTTATCCATACACAGCCACTTTCAGTCAAAGAGAGTATTTAAAATCTCAACTCCCTGTTAGATAGAAACTGTCTAAGATTTCATAGCAGACTTTTGTTTTGCTTTTTATTCTGTTTGATAGTACAGCATTGGTTTTCCAACATATTTGAAATCTCAAAACAAACTCTAAGAGTTTCAGCCTGCATACCTGAACAGGGCAGCAGGTGGCCTTTCACAAACCGTTGGCCTCAAGAGGCCTATCGGCTGAACAGAGATTGGTTATGTAATCAATCAAGGTCGATTCAACACCACACACAAATCCATGGTGGAATTTGAATTCAATTGCAGTTCCCCTGACTATCAAGCCTATAAACTTCAACCAATCAATTCAATTCATCTATAACGTTTGCAAAAGTTCATGAGATAGGTTTTTAAGTTACAAAGAAATAAGTGACTAATAACAATTATTATCTCTGTAGGAGAACACAGTTGCCGGTCTCAAGAAGATATTTATATCGCAATTCACTATATAGGAAATAACCATTCAATTCCAGTGCATGCAATTTCCAGCATTAAACAAAGTTGGGCTGTATGTATTTGAAGGGACTTTGAAAGTCCAAAAACAATATGTTATGTCTAGATTCACATTACTCCCATTCTTCCTATACTATTATCATTCTTTCTCAAATATAAAAGTGAATGTTACAGAGCATGCAGACAGATCAATCACTGCTATTTCCCCTCCCCATTTGCCATTTGTACTTGAGTCCACTTATTAAGCTCAATATAAATAGATGTAAAACAAGAAACTTAATTCTTACGAACACCCACACTTTGGTGCTAAAATAATGCTGCTTCCCTACATTTCACCAGAGCTACAAAATGCTCATTTACTGCTATTTCCAAAGATCACTTACAGGAGCCTGTTGAGACTTAAAAAGTAATAATAATAAGTTAAAGAAAGGATACCTATACTAATTTATAACTTCACATACAATATAAAACAATACATTAAAAATATTTTCAGGAAATAGTATTTCTAAACCATATTATGTTGTTTGAATGGTGGACAAATGTTACTTGAAGAGGCATGGGAGAGAAAAAACACTCAGTATTTATAAATATAAGAAACATCCAAAATAATTTAAGAAAACAAAGTAAATAAATTGAAAATTAGAGCCTATTTATTAATATTTTAACTATAATGGATTCAGAATCTAAAAGCTTTTTAATTAGTATGACCATTAATTAAATAGGTTCAGAATCTAAAAGCTTTTTAATTAGTATGGCATATTTTTATTTCTACTTTTTGGTACTTGGACCAATATTTTCAAGCTTACTTATAAAAAATACTTCCTGAGATTAAAAAGAAGTTGTACTTCTTAGGGGCATTCGAGTAATAATATTTGGAATAGAGGTTTCTTACTCATTTTTTACTTCATCCTAAGGCTATTTTCATTAAAAGAAAAAGAGGTTTCTGTCATAAGATAAGAATGTTCTGCATAGATGTACACACTGAACCTATTGCATGAGACCTTAATTGAATGCATAAGATGAAAATTATAGTGATTGTGGCTCAGTGGCTACAGACCCCTAGTTATACCTCAAAGACAGTAGAGGCATCTAGTATAAGGTGCTTCGACCAATCCATTCCTCTCTTCTGGGATTTTGAAACTAGAACAGAGAAATGACTCTAAGTTTTGGGGTAGAATAAACTTTATGTCCAAGTTCTAGGGCTAAGTCAGTCCTCAAACTCGAAAGCCTCAAACGAAAAATTAGCACCTTTTTCTACAATGTAGATTCACCATTGGTGGTAATATTACTCTCTCAAAGTCTGGTGTGAATTATTAATAAATATGCAGAATGGACAAAACTACTAAAAATTAAATACTAAAACTTTAAACTACTGGGGACAATGTGAGAAGCAGAACATGAATAAGTTGTCCTAGAACAAAAAGTGATAAAGAGAAGAAAAATGAGATGGATCTGAAATGGAGGTACGTGTTCTCCTGGGTTCTCGCCAACCAATGCCACCTGACCATGACCATCCTCACAACTGGTTTTAATCAATTTGACAGATTTTAAAATATTCAAGATCAACTCAATAAAAAGCAGGTGTTAAAGTGGCCAACACTGCCCATATTTTTACTTTCTTAAAAAATTCAGATATCACGTAGAATTTACAATTAAGACATGAAATAAATAATGACAACTTATATTTACACAATGCTCCATAATTCTAAATAACTCTCAATATGTTTACATTTTCTCATTGGAGTCACAACAGCCCTTTACAGTGGGCATTCCCATTTTATATAAGAAGAAACAGAGTTTGCAGATTTGAATAGCTTGAGTAGTAAATATAAAATTGATGATGAGACCTGAGTATTCTTATAACAATCCTAATTAATTTGATGCTGCATCATTCTAATAAAAACTCTATTTTACTGCTCTTTGGATTTTTTTTTTTTTTTTTTACTTTTCTTGTGAAAATTTTCACTTTTAGGTCTTTACTCCAAAGTCACCTTCTCAATGATAGATTTCCAAAACATACCTTATTTTACATTTCGACCTCATCATACAGCAATATTTCATATGTATCAGCAAATTTCCTAGCAAAATATACATATTAAATGGGTAAATCAGGTTGCCATTAGGAAATAAGTGATACAGTTAGGTTAATGAAGGATGAGCACATTATTTACAGATATACAGCCATAATTTAGGGAAATATTTGAGATGATGCAGCAACCAGGATCCAGAAACAGTAGAAAACTTTCCTATTTTTGGGTCTGAAAGGGTGACAGAGAGAGCTAAAGCTACAGTTGTGGGAGAAGGATTCTAGTTAGAAGTTGTGACTGACTAGTTGGGAAGGAGGGGAGTATGAAAATATGTGAACTGACTTCTCTTTTCTCCCACTTTCTGATCTCATGTCAATGCCTTCCAAGATCTGAGTACAGATTAAAACAGTAGGTCAAGTTATTCTGGACAGTTTAGTCTTCCAGGGTAAAGACTGGGGAAAAAAATAAATCTGGAAGAACAAGTATAAAGTAACCAGCAAAATTTACCACATATAAACAGATATTTCTCCCTGTCTAATTTTTAGTAAAGATGATTTCTGTTGAAATCTTGTATCACTCTAATCTCATAACTAACTTCAAATAAATTAGTTCTTTTTGGGAGAAATAAGTTACAACAATGCAGATTTTTCCAAAACATTAATTTATTCAATATTATATTCCTCAAATTTAATATATTTGTTAAAGTATGTGCTTGTAAGTTTCTTCAAATAATTTACTCTCATTTAAACTGTCAATGATAAAGCCATTATTGGAAATTCTCATTAAGTATAAGCAAAATGTTCACTTGTACATTGTATAATTACTACCTTTATCCCTTTATGCCAATGTAGTTTGAATCCAGCAATTTCATGAAAAACATAAAGATAATCATATACACTATAAATTTTGTTGGTTATATGGTAGGTTAAGCTATAACAGCATCAAGATTTGGGAATTTGATAGTCAAAATCTGAATGCTTTCAGCAAATTTTAATTTCTGGATATTTATAATTCAGCATAATTTTTATACTCAATATTATATTTTAGAGAAATTAGGTTTTACTGATGCCATTACTTTTTACAATAGTTTTTGTAATATTTTTATTTATAAGTAAAAGTGAAACTTACCACAAAGGTAATTAATGGTACCCTCTTAGTTATTGTACATTTTTGTTCATTAACATTTTTTTTTAGCAAAATTCTATAAAGAGAAAAAATTATTTCTACAACACTAAATATTATATTCTACTTTCTGATGATTTACTTATGCATTTATTCAATCATTCATTCAGTAAATATTTGCTAACCATTTACTCTGTGATAAGCACTATGCTAGGTTGTTTGCAGTATTATAGCTCACTGATTTTTGTGGAATCCATTTTATGTTTAATAGAGCTATTTGAAAGAAATCTTGTTTTGATTAAAATTATATGTTCTTTAACTTCTAGTCATATACATTTCTGGGCACACAATTTATAAGCACATTTGTATGTTGGTAAGACATGCAGAGTAAGCACATGATCAGCAATTATTGCAATGATCTTAAACCATCTGGGAAGTGCCACTTTTTAAAGTTATAGTAGTAGATGTGGGATGATGACATTGTGCTATCTATTTCCATCTCCCAAAACAATTTTTTAAAAAGTAAACAATGAACAGGTTTGGGGGAAATGCCTCAATATCATTTGTGATATTTCATATCCTCCATTTTTGGAGTTAACTGTTATTAAAGAAAGCAGACCCCACTAAGGAAGTGTCCTTAATGTATAAATATCTAAACATATTTGATATTTGTGAAATATTGCAATGTTTCAGGAATTATGCTGGGCATTGGAACTACTAAAATAAATAAAATATGGATTTTGCCCTCAAGTAGTCAGTTTTCATGTATCATCTATATATTACAATGGTGGAAGGGATATAAGAAAAAGTATTAGATCAAGCATTCCACAAGTTGGTAACTATCATTGTACTTCTTGCATAATAAAACTCATGGTAGAGAATGCAAAATACCCAAATAATTAATAAATGTATCCTCCATGAGCCTATGTATGAAAAACAATTTGACCTGAAAAAATGCAAGGCTGGAACATGCTATTTTTGATTAAATGGATTTCTTTGAAGACACAATTGTAAAGAAACTATTATGTACTATTAAATATGAAAAGCAACAGTGTAGAGGTAGCAGTGTATTGCACAGAGACCTGATTTCCTGGTGACATACTGATATGCTCTCTATGTTGAACAGCCTTTAATCAGGATCAGCACAGAGATCATGAAGATTTTAAGATATTTCAACATTTTTTAAGTAAGCCATTTTCAAAATAGCATTATCATTACAGTTCCTTAGTAAGTGTTAGAAAACCTTAACAGTATCAAAAAATATTGTCCATAGTAAATACATTTAATTCTATTTATGATTACATAATTTGGATTCATACAGATTTAATTCTGTAAAATTATCAGCAGAATAATTGGGTAATTAACACTAGCAATTTTGGGCTATGACCTTAATAAAATTTTATTTTTTATTCTTTCGGAAATAAAATTTTATTCAGAAAAGTTTTGAAGATCATTGAAACAAAAATAGTGTGAAAATTAATATCATGAAAAATATAATGCATTTTACATTTTTATATAATAACAAATATAAGTGCACAGAGATATGTCTATTGAATGCATATACTCTGTGCTCCTGGAGATGTTTGTTCAAAGTATTCTTTGCCAATAACAAGAAGAAATTGAAGTGTACTTTCTTGAGCTTTAAGTGATCAGATTGTACTACTTCAATTGTTCTTCTTCACACCTGCAGAGAAACAGATGTGATCCTCTAATTGATTTTTTAAATTTCTATTGCCAAATATCACATAACATTCATGTAGTATTTCAATAACCTCTGCTCCCTACTCTGTACTCCTATGCCCACTCTATTACAAATGCTTCATTACTATTTATAAAATATGCAGTAAGATTTGTTAAAGTGAAAGAGAAGAGAGCCATTACAAGTGAGCTATTACAATGTTGCCTTAGCTACATCCGTTCTAGGTCCCTCTGACCGCTAAAAACCTATGTGTAAATTTTCTCTTTAATTTTTATTTTCTATTTACATTTTCAGGTTCTTAAGTGTCACAGGGAAAAAAAAGCTTCATACAAAACTTATGCAGAAATAAAATGGATTGTAATTAAATATCTACTTTATAGGATAATGATTTCTGATGTTCAGGTGCACACACAGTAGGCAGGGAAATTGTTAAAAATGCAATTCTGATACAACTACCAAAACATCTGAATCAGTGTGTTGTCAATATTCCTCCTTTATTACTCTGCTAGTTGGTGTCAGAGTCAGAATTGGAAGTTAGATATGACTCTCTGTGTCCTATGCTATAATGTCCTCATTAAAGCCATGTAATTTAAACAGCAAAATTTTATTTATTTAATATTCAATATGTGTTTTAATGACCTAGGACTTTCCCAGTTGGAAAATGGATATTCCATTAGCCAAGGCTGGAATTGGGCAAAGTCTACCATGGCATCTAAAGAATGAATCAGCATCTAGAACTGTGCTTTCCAAAATAGTAACTGCTAGCCACACGTGGCTGCTGAGAACTGGAATGTTGCTAGTGTGAGTGAGAAACTGAATTTCTAATTTCATTTAGTTTTAATTAACTTAAATATCTACATGTGTATGCTCACTAAAGAATTATCCTGCACAGATATAGAATACTGCCATAATCATGGAAATTTCTGTTGGGCAGTTCTGACTATAACGTATACCTCTGTCTTATTCCATGGATGTTATCAACAGCTTGAAAGGGATTGCTGCTCTTTAACTGAAAGGCAGCTGCAAAGATCAATGTCACAGGCCACTTGGATTATACTCAAAGTGACCTGGTGCCTAGATGTCTTTGTTCTCAGGGGCATTCTGGTTAACACAGAGGCCACACCTGAATTCAAATTCCTTCATTACCAGTCATTAGGTGAATGTTTGTGGACAAATTTCCTTGAGTGTTTGATCCTCAGTTTCTCCATTTGTAAAAGGGGAAAGCTGCAGATTGTGTTAAATGTGCTCAAGGTAGCAAAAGCCTGAATTCACTGTCTTCTGTATTTTACCTGAATAAGAACTATTACAGTATTAGTTTGCTTTAGCCAACTTCCCTCTGAACACCTGTCTCCATTGTGAAGAGATTATTAAAGATTCACATTTAACCGCCCAGACAGAGACTCCTAGGAAAGGAGTACCACTTAATTTTTATTTAGCTGATCATCAACTGCCCACTCATAGTATTGCTTTTCTTTGGCTATTTAGTCCAAGTAAGGAAGAAAGACATTTCCAACTCTAACTGGACCAATGGTCTGCCATCCTGAGTTCTTTGTTCAGCCCTTTGTTCAGCCCAGGATTTTTGAAGTTTGTGTCTCCAGGTAGCATAAAAGGCTATTCAGAATGCCTCTTAGAGCTCATACTGGCAGCAGCAATGTTAACGAGAAGTATGTATTTTGTTCTTCTGGGCAGCTTTCTCCTTCCTTCCTTCTTCCTTTCTCCTTTCCTTCCTTCCTTCCTTCCTTCCTTCCTTCCTTCCTTCCTTCCTTCCTTCCTTCCTTCCTTCCTTCCTTCCTTCCTTCCATCCTTCCTTCCTTCCTTTCTTCTTCTTTCCCTTCCTCTTCCCTTTCCTTTGTTCTCAACAACCTGTCAGCACAGAAATCTAAGCTTAGGGATGCAGAATTCTTATGAGAACTGAATTGCTTAACCCAAAGCTTCTCAACCTCAGCTGCATTTTATAATCACGTGAAACACAATTAAAACATTGCGATACTGCATACCACTAAAATATTTTGTTTAGAAAGCTCCCAAGAACAACTGGCAACATCAGCTAAGACAGAAATAAGAACAGAATGATGAATGAAGCTTTTAACAGTAGGAGCCACCTGTAGAAGCTGGTGCAATCAGTGACACAGATAACCTATTGTTTTCTCTATTGTTCTCCTTAGCAGTTAACTTGCACAACACATATAGGATACTCTAGTCACACCAACCCATGCTTAGCTTCTCTGCTTAGGCTCTGGCACAGCTGTAGCATGTTTGATTAATTGAGATAAACCTTAGGATTGAGGTTAGGCAGGTAAATACAGACAAAAAGTGGGGGGGAAATTGTGATGTGGAATCTTCAAAAATGATTTCATTTTCAAACTCTTGCATTTGATGGACATATCTGTTAAGGATCCCTTCCACTAAGACATTACATAGGAATGAAACCAAGTACTTGTGTGGGTGTAGACGTGTCAGATTGCCATTCATTAAAGGGTTTCTTTATTCAAAACTGTTATTCTGTTGCAACTGGCAATTAGAACCGCAGAGGAGTTAGAAAAAGTTTAACACTGAAAACAGAAACCTGCTATATACTGCAAACACATAAATACACACATACACACACTGACTTTTTTCAACATAATTAGTTATATAGCAATCAGGATAAGAAAAATGATATAAAGCAAGTGCATACTTCAACAATTCATATATCAGATGTATTGTTATTTTATAGCAGTATGATGCAGGAATATATTGCTAAATATTCTAAATATAACACAATTTTTTAAAAATAATTATCCCTCAGAAGAGAAGAGTTGCTTTATTTCCCAAGTCTTTGCAAATCTTGCTTTACAAATTCCTCTATTTTCAACGGGAAAGATGTGTTAGCCTGAAATAACCTGAATCAAGTCTAGTTTTAGATGTTCTTTCGATGATAACTTACAGAATCACTCAAAAAGGAGGCAAAGACATTTGGTATAGATTTTGTTTTTGTGCCTGAAGATTTGACCTCACTGCTGTAGATGTCACTGTAAACATGACTCCCAAATATCTCTTAAAAAAGCAGTACAATAAGTTGTTATACAGCAGAGATCATTATTAAACTCCTGCAGGATGAATGAACAAAAAAAAATGTTCTAATGTTATAAAAATTTATAGTTGTTGCTTGGGACAAATTTGTCATTGATAGGATCTACACTTTCAAAAAAAGTGCTGCTAAGTAAGATTATTCTATTAAATGCAAGAATGGAAAAAGCAATATTTTTAAAGTAGTATGTTTTTACATTAATTTAAATATTTACATATAATCAAATTTATAGATTAAATAGCATAATTATATTTTTAATTGTTCCATGAACATACTTAAAAGTCTGTTGTCCCTAAAAACATTTTATTTTGCTTTATATCATTGGGCAAATGAGAGATTTCCTTAAAATTGATGTCAACTTATATTTGAGGAGGTATGTTTTAAATATTTATTTACAAATACTTGTAATCAATTAATACTAGAACCTAAAAGAGGGTGTTAAATCCCAGTGTATCTTTTTGCTTATGTATTTAATTTTTTAACTCATAAAACTTCATTGTTTGAAAAGCAACTTAAATCACTTGATTTAAAACAACAGAAACAAACTCCTCCAAACATCATGAAGGATCAAAACAAAATAAACACTAGCACTTTTTTTTTTAAGAGATGTGCCTTCACTTCCCCAAAGCACTAGTAAATTTAAGATCAAAATATAAAGCTTACATAATATTAGTACAATAAAATAGATATATTTTTACTAGAGACCAATGAGATCAAAAGAAGTCTTCAAGCTTTTTATACAACTTTCATTCCCATTGAATTTACCTAAAATATAAGCTGGTTTATGTGGGTTATATATGTGAATTTTTAATTCAGTTAATTAAGTCATAAAATCAACTTTTTACATGTGAATAATATCTTTTTTTTTTACAACGGCTTAAAAATATCACATTAGATATTCCTTAGTTTTTCCTCAAACTGAAAAGAATATTTTATAGCCTCATATAATATGTTTAAAATTTTCTAAAATGGGATAAAAGAAAGGCCTTAATCAGAAGGATATAATAATCAATAATATTAATTAGAGTTAAAATTACATTAATACTGCTATAGTGAGTCTTTATCAGATGAATGTTTTAAAATTTATTTTCAGATTCTTTAAAATATTCCTAAAGTACAAGAACAAAAATCTTTATGATTAGAAGTCTCTGTTAAATAAGAATTACATATCAAACACTCTAATTAAAACATAAATAAGGAAGATTTTAAGTCTAGCTAATAATGAAGTCACAATGTTTAAGTCACAATAATGACTTTAGTCTCAGGCAATTATGAGAACTTTAAGCCCTTCCTTTCAAATATTTCTATGAGAATATGGCCAGTAGTGGTATCTGTCCTTCTCATCTCTCAAATAGCAAAATAAAACAGTATAAATAAAAGCTCTTTCTAAATAACAAAGTTCTGCAGAAATATTAGCATTCCTAACTAAACCTCCACGATAGTTAATTGTATGACAATTAGGCCATAGTACCCATATATTTCATCAAACAGCAGCTTGGACATTGCTGTAAAGGTAGTTTAGATGAGATTTACATTTAAATCAGTAGACTTTTAGTAAAGCAGATTATCTGCATTATGTGGATGGGCCTTGTTCAATCAGTTGAAGGCCATAAGATGAAAACAATGAAGTGATTCCTAAGAAGAAGAGATTCTACATCCAGATAGCCTTCAGACATGAGTGGCAATAGCAACTCTTTCCTGAGTCTCTAGTTTGTTGGCCTGCCCTGCTGATATCAGACTTGATCCTCTAAAATCATGTGAGCTAATTTCTTAAAATCAATTTCTCTCTGTATGGATATCTATGCATCATCTATCTTTCTATTTAGAGAAAGAATTCTAGATATAGAGAACATTTTGTATTGACCAATGTACTCTAAAATGTATTTTGTTAATGTGTTCGTTTATTGTCTGTTACCCCTACTAGACCATATGCCTTGTTCTCTAACTCTCATGCCTTGTACAAAGGAACTCTCAAAATATACTTATCAAATAAATGAATTAGATTTTTAATCACTCTTTATTATATATTAAAGTTTAAAATAAGCTAAAGATTTTATCTTAAATCAAGAATGAAATTAATAATTATTATTTTACTATTTGAATATAAATTTGTATGTGTACCTAGGAGTAAAAGAAGATTTACTGAAACATGTCAGGGAGTATAAAGGATTCCCTTACATCAAAAGGAGAAGACTACAGCAATGCATACAATATAAAGAATTCATATTTTAGGTGGAATGGACACATTTGCTAGACTAATTTAACTATACTTCAGTTATTAAAATGGAGGTGATTTTAAATTATCTTACTGTTATCTACACAAATTCATAAGAAATGCAGACATTAAGATCATGTTGAACAGCTAGTATATAAATAGATGTTTATATCCTATATAACTTAAATTTATCTTAAGTAACAGCTCTATATTTTCATTACAGTTTATGAACTCATTTAATCCCCAAGCTTATAACAATGGATGAAGGCTTAGAAATTCAGAGTAAATTTTTAGTTGTTTGTTTGAATCATGTAATATGAATTTCCTTACTTCTTTAAAAAAGCTTAATCAAAATCTATCATCCAATTGTAAAGCCCAGTTGGACTTAATGAAGTCCAACTCAATTTGAAGTAAATACAGATTCTTACTTAATTTTAATTTTTTTTAGAATCATAAAGTTACTTATTATGGAAATCATTTTGACAATTCTTTCAAACTCGATGCATGAGAATAAATCATGAAACTTTCCAAATCATATAGCATCCCCAAAATACACTGACCACATAAAAATAAATATTCAGTCTATACACGAGGCAGCCACAAGTATAAAAGAATATGGTGTCTGGATAGGAGGTATTTGTTAAGAGAGGTATAAAGCTATTTTTGAAACAAATTAGAACTGTTTATTTTATTAAAAAGTTGACATAGGTTATCTTTAGTGTTTATGACTAGCAAACAAAAGTATTTAATATTTAACATGTTTAAATACAAGTAGCGGCAGTTTGGTAATCAAAAGGAATAATTTGAATCATCTCAGAAAAATAAATTCATTATAATTAGGATATTTCAGAATATGATTAAAACATTTAAAAGAAAATGCATTCACCTTTCTTGTCATCAAAGTACAGAGTCTGTTGAGCTGGATTTGACCACTGGAGGGAGGTGTTATCATTTTGATCAACCCTGCAGGTCAAAATTGCAGTTCCTCCTTCAACAACTGTTACATTCTGTGTTAATGGAAACTGCCCTTGGCTGCCTAAAAAGGGATTAAAGAAAATGTTGATTAACTGAAAGTTATAAAATTATTAACTTTCCAAGAGCTAATTTGTACTTAACGTCTCACTCCAAATAAAATGTAAACCAACAAAACAACAACAAAACTACATATTACAAAAAGATAGAAAAATATTAAAAATCCTTAATCAGAAGACAACAGTTTTGACATATAATTAGAACCCTTTATGTTTCTTTACATATTCCAGAAAACCTTTTTCTTCTAGTTACATATAACGTTTTATATTTAAATAGTAACTTGATTATTAGTAATTGCTCTTGGACTTGCATTGATTATATGTTGCTGGACCTGGTCATCTTTGAAAATAAGGCACTTAAATAATTTTAGATGGATCAAATTCTCTAAAGCAGAAGAGAAAACACATTAAATACTTACCTGGTACCTTTTATAACCTTGGATAAAGTCTATAAAATATGGATACTAGCACTTCAGATTCAATTTCTGATAAAATAAATTTAAAAAAAAGTACAAAATTTATGAGAGAAAACAATGTAAGTATTCTTCAAAAAATGTTCATCTTGTAGAATATCCATAAAAATCTTAAAGTGATTACTCATACCTGGAAAATAGAGATAATATTCTTCTTTGTTCCTTTTTGTACTTTTATGATTTTCTCCATTAAATATATATTTCTTTTATAATTAACAAAAAACACATTTTTTAATGACCTTTGTCATTTTGGATATCATTAGAATATAATTGTTTTCTATCTTCCTAAGTATTAAATTTATTTGGTAATAAGTTTACTTAATAAGAACATTTCTAATAGTTAAAACAAAATTCATGCACATGGAAACATAATACAGAAATTTCACCTCAGCAAGATGATCTGAAGATGAACTCTGCCAAATCTGGTAATGTTGTAGCCGCCAGCCCCCGAAACACACGGACCACCAAAACTCAGTGAGTTATAGGAAACACACTCTTTATTCAGCCAGCTGGGTCTGCCAGGGGTACGCAGACCCCAAATTAAGCAGCCCCGAAGTATAGAGGTACAGGATTTTTAAGTCCAAAACTTCATTCTTCATTTTGTCTGAACACAAAGGTCTATTTTTCTTCTATTCACTACCCGTCAACTCACAGGTCAGGTGCGTAAGCGGGGTTACAGAAACAGAAAACTTGTTTAGAATGTTATGTTCCTATAGTCAAAGGCCTATGTTCCCATAGCAATAGTCAAACAGTAATTTTCAGTAAGAGTCATTTTTTCAGCCACCAGAGTAACAGTTATTAACATGGGCAAAAAATACTTTTAGAGCCAGGTTAAAATATTCTTATGTGAGCAAGGTAGTTCATTAAGTCAAGAATAATTTACATATACAAGAATATTATGATGACTTAATCACACCCATGAAATGTATTTTTCCTTTTTTCTTTAGTTTTGTAATGATCTTATCATTACTACAAGCACCACTGGAGCTATCGGCATAAAGAATCTCATTACCAAGAAGCCTGTTGATTGGCATCATAAGAGAGAGAAGAGCCAGAAAGGGAAATTTTCTTTCCAGACCTAAATGACACAAGCATAGAAGTTTATGACCATGTTATATAATTAAGCTTATAAAGTATAAAAATCTGATATCAGTAGCTTTGTCTCCTCAACGCCAAACTCTTAGAGTCACTATGGCAACTCCTGAATTATTTCCCTGTAATCTTTAGGGTGGAGTACTTAAATTAAGGTTAGGAGGTGTCTAGAATAAATTCCTTAACAGCTGAATGGAAAATCAACAGGAGCCAGAGTGAGATGTGTTTTGCCTTCAGCTCAGAGGTGACCTCTAGCAGGAAAACATGGAGAACTATCAATGTTGTGAAGCGAGGTGAGGTGAAAAACCACATTAGAGAAAACATGAGCTAAAACAGAAAGAAGAAATAATTACCAGAGATATAGGATTAGCAGCTCATAAATATGAAGCTTAGAATAATTTTAAGGTACTTTGCTTGGGTTCCCAGGTATGGACCTAATACGTAAATAAGTGATCTGTGGAAGAGGAGATTCTTTAAGTAATAAAAAGCACATAACTGATAATAAATATACATAGCTCATCCCAGATGACAATTTGACTACCAACTAGTACATAAATAATACTGTCTGCTTCTTTAAAGAAGTGGGAACAAAAGCAGTGATGCTTGCAATAATTTTATCCACTACATTTACAAAATAATTTCAAAACATCCCCATAAGAAAATATTATCCTTCTCATTTCACAGATGGGTAAACTGACACTGGGAGGTTAAGCGATTTTTTCATAGTGAAACAAAGTCAATGAACCATTTGGTGATTGTTCTGAAAGTTCAACATTTTATTCTTATTTTTTCTCAAAGGCTACTGAGTCATATTAACTTTATCACTATTTATTCACTATTTGTTTAAAAGTGAATTAAACAACATTGAAAAATAAATAAATGGATAAACACTTTAATAATGAAGCTTTAAATTGCATACATAGCTCAATTGTGTCCTCATAAATTTCAGTTATAACATAAAAATCAAATAAGAGAGAATATCAATATTAGCTGCCTCTAAATATTCTGCCCTATTCAGAAATTACTTTCAGTAATTCAGTCTTTCCTTACTGGACCATTGGAGAAAAAATCTAATATTTGTTAGTGTCTTTTGCATGCCAGGTACTCTACATATACACCAACACACCCACACCTTGTCCTTCAGGGTAGGTGATTAGGAAAACTTCCCTCCATCTTCTACCTACATGGATTCCGACTTTAAAGTATTACACCTTCAGTTCCCTGGGACCTGCGGCCTAAAATTCCTACAGTCAAATAATTTAGTTTTTCTCCATAGAGTATGAACTCATGTGGAACATATACTAATCCCAAACACCCTTAGGATATGTAGTTTCTAAAATCAATTCAAAAGCCAGTGTTGTAGGCAAACTTCTCGACTGTTTGAATTACCTTTTACTTTTGGTTATAACCTGGAGAAACCATCAAGTTAGCTGCTGCTTTTCTCTTTTAAGTCCTCATGGCTCAAGGTCATCATTTAATTCAATCTCAGAGAATCTTTCTAAAGAAATTACTAATTTTCTCAGCAAAATTAGTATGTTGTCAATTAAGGATTCATCCTCAAAGCATTCATCAAACATATATTTTGGGGGATCTACTACATGCCTTGCCTTGTATGAATCAACATCAGAATGATACATAAAGGAAGCAAATTTGCTAAGAGTCTGCAAAGTAATCGGAAATTTCAAGAGAGAGAGTGATGGCAAGGGAGAAGGCAATCTAGGTGTGGTACAGTATTTATCCTATTTATCATACACAAGAATTTCTAAAATGCATTGGTCATATCATTGAGGCCTTCCTTTAAAATGATCCTCCTTCTAACTAAGCTCACCACCATCCTAGTTTTCAGAGAAGTCATTCTTAGCAAACAAGTCAATAATAGTGAGATTTAAAGGAAACATAACTTCCTATTTAGAATTGTGGAAGCTGGTTATTTCTCCAGGTAACCTACGTCCATCATTTTCTTCCTACTGTCCTTGTGTTTATTCCTTTTTATTATTTGCATAGATATCAGTCTCCCTTACTTGTTTCTAACTAATTAAGGTAACAAGTGCATCTTATTTATTTTTGAATCAGCTACATTACTTAACATCAGAGTTCTCAATGGGTGCTCATTGTCCAAAATGAAAGCATCTTCTTAGAAGGGTGGCTACATTTGTAGGGAAACTGTGATAGTAGAATGATCAGAGTAACTTGAGTCTGTTGCATTTGTTTATGATCAAGATAGAGTGGCAGAAAGAGAGACTAATTATTCACCTAGAAAAAAAAAAGGAAAAATTAAGTTATAAAAGCCTTTTAGTATAATGTCTTAAGCCAAGTTTTTAAATTCTACTTGAAACTCATGAGTGTTTATAAGAAGATGTAACTGATGATGATCTAGAATATCTAACACCATTGTCAGCCCCCAAAACAGGACATGATAAGAGAGACTTTGACAAATTTATGTTCCAGAAGGGAAAAAACATAGAAAATAACTTTTCTTGAATATTAAATAAAATAAGCTTTACCTAAACTATCTTAAGAAGATAGACTTCTGTAATTAAAAGTATTTTACCTTCCCTTTGTGGTGTAATTTTCCTTGCATCAATATCCATTTTAATAGCAGCTAAAAAGGGGGGGGGGGTTATGTGGAAAATAGCCAAACAGGGTGATCTGATCATAAATTCCTGACTGGGCAGGTCATGGTGGATAGTCACGCCCCGGGCATGTAACTTCTTTAGTGAAAGGTTTTAAGCCAACCCTGTCCTTGTTTTTGTACCTCTAGGTTAACACACCTTTGAAGTACCAGAATACCCCTCAATGAGTGTATTAAGTTTAAAGATAGCACATGATCTCATTAACTATCCTGTAATTCCATTCTACTTTGCTTTCTCTCACCCTCATGTAATATTCCCTAGTTCCCTCCTTAATCTCAAATGCATAAAAGAAGCTACAAAACTGTTATTCTCCGGGCATTTGAGATCTTGTTCCCCAGCATAAATCATCAGTTTGGCTCAAATAAACTCATAAAAATTCCCTACAGTTCACTGTTTTTCACATCAACATACCTTTCTTATGTTATCTCTTCCCTCGACTGTTACTAAGCCAGCAGTAAATATATGAAAAATAGAGCTAGCCTTAACTGAGCATTCAAAATGTACTAGGTACTACTCTAAGTACATTTCCTTTAACAATGATTTAATTTTCATGCCAACCTTGTCATATCTCTACCTGATATAAAGAGACCTGACATAATATACCCACAATCATACAGCTAGAATGTACAGTGGTCAGGTTTTGAACTCTTGCACTCTATTTTCAGATTTCACATGCTTTACCATGATGCTGCTTTGAAAATAAAGTGGAAATTCTGACTAACTGTTATAAAAGGAGCAGATATTTTGGAGTCATACATTTCAAAGGTGCAATTAGAACTTTTACATCTATTTTTAATAAGTGAAGAAACATCTTCAAATAAAAGTAGTGATGTACTAGAGCTGCTTCACACTAGCTTGTGAAGACGACTGAATGCGACTCTTCTCACTTCATGCTCAATGAGATATCTTTGAAATTAACCACAGTTAGATTATGTTCATGATGAAAACTGGCAAATAAGTCAACATTTCCCCCCCCCCCCCCACAGATCCAGTTGTTAAACATTTACAGCACACCACTGAAGAAGCCATATATGATGCCTCTTGTTGGGGTTGTTGCATACATTTTTAGCAGACATATACTTTTTTCTCTGAAAACCAATTAATTTTTCTAGTGCAGTATAGTTCTGTTTTTGAAGATTTTTTCTTCATATTTTGAGTATCTTCATCAATCATTTATTTTCCTTTTCCTAAAATCACTTTCCACTTTCCTTCCCACCCACTGTTCTTCCAATTAAAAAAAAATATTTTAGATAAGATCTCTTTTTCTCTACTCTATGGAGAGTGATCTTGAGTTGCTTATTTTTCTCAGGCTGTTGAGTTTATTTCTAACTATCATCAGTGGTTAAAACCCATTTAGGTTAGTTTCAATAATTATATAAAAATATGAAAGTAATTTGCTAATTTATTGTAGTGAAAGGCAATTTAGTGAAGAGCAATTAGTCAATATTCTGAAAAGACAGCTCTCTTGACCCTGTCTTAAAATAGCAGTTCAAGCAGTTACTATTTTTCCTTCAGTGTACCCATCTGTCATATACTTAGAAAAAGAATGGTTCAGACCTTTCCTTATCTAGATTGGAATTACCAAGTTCAAAATCAAGTGAACTGAATGTTGATTCCATTTGACCTTAGTTAAGAGCTGACCTACCCTCACATGTTTCACACATGCCTTCACTGTCTGACCACCAAGAACCTAGCACACTGACACATAGGACATTAAGAAGTAAATTCTAAGATTATGGTCACCTTGACATTTGGTGACAAGTTGTGATGTCCCATAAGCTTAAAGAAGAAATAAACAAAACAGTGATGAGAGATCTGTGAAGCCAGCAGTTCTATTGAAAGAGAGCAGACAGGCGAAGAAGCATGTTTGAACATTGATCCCAAAGCATGATTCCGCTTCCAAAAACAGTGTCATTCAGGCCTTGCTATCTCCTGAATGGATAATGAGTGAAGGCAGTGATTATTTCTATTTCTTTTCCTAAAATAAAGATAAAACATAAACCACAACAGGGGATCAGAACACACTTGTGCATGAGTGCTTACTTACTGAGAGCAATAATCACCTGAGATATATCAAGATAGGCAAAGGTTGAGGCTTTGCACAGCTGAGAGGGAGTGAGTTACAGCCAGTAATTTTTCAGGATAAATGATCAAATGTTGTGGGTTATTTAACAGGAACTGAGGACTCTCATTATTTTTCTTCCTGAAAATGAGCAAAACTTTCTCAAAGAAAGAACCAGATTTAAAAACAGTGAAGGGGAACAACTAAAAACAAGATGTGAAGAGAATTTAAGATACTATTTTTCAGTAAGAAAGTGTAAACTTCTCATGAGATAAACACTGCCATATACTTTGACCCTTCCTTTTAGAATATATTTATACCTAGTGAAAGCTGTCGACTCAGTCTACAAAATTATTTAATTTAACACAGTTATTGGCATCTGAATCAAATACTATACATGTTTTGGCTTGTTTAAAAATATTTTTTGCGTCCTCTCAACAACCCCATTTTAAATGGAAAATACTGGTTTTATATTAAGATTCTATATTTAGATTATAGAAATCACAGATGCCAAATAGATCGGTAGATACAAAATAAATTAAATTAAAGTTTCTTAAAAACAAACCTCAACAAGAAATGACAGAAATAGGTAACTTACTTTTAAATGAAATAGAAAAGTAGCCTACAGTCTTTAGTGTCTTCCCCTCAACTATTCTCAGCTTCGTGTTTCTCTCTCTCTCTTTCTCTTATCTGTTTCATCAACTAGTTTGGGATATTTATACAAAAAGCCTGCATTTTAGAAAGTTCAAGATCATTCTTATTGTTTAAATTAGGGTCTAAAAATATATCTAAATGGATGCACAGCATGCTATTACTTCCACTAAATTACTGAAGGCATTCTAAACAAATAACCTTCTAATGTGAAAGTTGTGGCTCAGTAGTTGTGTGGACTGAAACACATATTGCATACTAAAGCCTATTGAATTGAAAAGCACAAATGTCATTAGTGCAAGCTTATAATTCTCAAGAGAAGTGTGATGAATGCTCTGTAATGTGAGAAAGGAAATCAAAGGAAAAATTAAGACAGATAACTAAGTGTAAAATGTTCCACTTTTGGAATGTCCCTCTATTCTTTTAGATACTTAGAATTCTCTAATTATTATTATTATTATTATTATTATTATTATTTTCATTATTTCATTCTCATTTTTAGATTTGTCTGAAAAACTTTAAGTATTCAGTTTTCCTAGGATACCATATATAATTTATTTCTCTCTGATTCTACTTCACCTTTTCAGGATTCTGCTTGCCTTATAGAGTACAACACCTGGTATCTACCTTCTGTGCCTCTCCTCTGCCTAGACACTGTGGAGCATGGCTATCAGTCTGGTGCTGCTTGCCAGTTTCCATAGAGACAGGAAGCAAGTAGGAGACCTGTGTTCCACTGTAACTGCCAGACCAAGGCAGGAAAGAAACAAAGCTGGCGGGCAGCGGGTCTTGCAAGGCCAGGAAAGGTTGGAAGGGCTTTCTTCTCCTGATATTAGAGTGTAAGAGTGCCAACTTGGCAGCTTCAGCAATTACAATCCTGTAGACCAGATCGTGGCGTTCACTATAGCCATTGTGAGCAACCCATTCTGCTCCCAGCTCCTGGAACAGAAACTCTTATGTGCCCAAAGCTTGGCCCTATTCCTTTCTTGGCTTCTGATCCATGACAAAAGGCTCTTTCAGATTTACAGTGGCTCCCATAGCTCCTGACCCAGAGAATCATGACTCTCCTGCAGAAATTGTACCTCTCTTTTTCTTTTCCAGAATGTGATAATAGATTTTCCTGGACACTCATGGCAGACCAGGAGACCTATGGGACAACTACTGCATTGTTTCCAAATGGCCAATAGAAACGCAAGGATGGTGAGTAGGTGACCCAGTTAACTATACAACGTTGTATTAAGGTTAGATACCATTTGCTGAGTCTATGATAGGATTTTTAATTAGAATTAATTCTTGGTTATCCAGGCTTGGAGAAATCTGTAATGTAGGTGAAATATAACATCAGTGATTTCCCTTTCATTCAAAAAATTTTATGTGATTTTATAGCTCAGCCTTCTGTATTATGACTGTTCCCAACACATTTATTCTTTCTACATAAGGTAGCTTTCTCATATTTCTTCTATTAATTTTATATTACTCAACCAAATAAAAAAATCTATGTTTTTGTTAAATTATAAAATTCAAAGCTTCAGAGAATATTTATAAAATTCTGAGAAACATTGTTTCATGGCTGCTTTATGTTCTCGTTTAGTAGTTGTATTGTTTTAGCATGTGTTATAACATTATCTAATTTTAAAAAGTTCTCAAAATTTTTTAAACCTGTATCTGTATAATATCAGTTATTTTAATTCTTAGCTTGTTTTTCTGCTTTTTATACTGCCAAAATGCATAATAAAGTTGTTTATATACCATGGACTTAGTGAACTAGATTAAATATAAATAGATCTACTTTTACAACCAAAATAGATTTTTACAATAAACACATTAAAATATTTTTTGTTTTCATTAATTTATCTATTTTAATTCATTCCGTAACATTTTGAGTTTTCTCAAAAATTCAAACAATGATTTTTTTAAATGAGTACATTCAATTTTTCAAGGAAAAAGTGAACTTAAAATTTTCACATTTATATTCACGAGGTTACTTTTCTTCCTATACAAATAGATATTCAAGTATTGTAATATAGAAAAATAAAAGGAAAGGAAAGAATTTTAAAATAAAAAGGAAACTGTATATCTTATAAAGTGATAAGAGGATTTTAAAATCATTTTCATAATTTTAAAACAGGCTTACATAGTAATTATCATGTGTGCATATCTTTCTAAAACACAGTTTTCAGGGTGGATGAGCAAGACTGATGAGCTTTGCTTGCTAACTGATGAACACTCAAGAGGCAACTTCCAGAGAAAATACATTTATGACCACAATCACAGTTTGGTTCACAGTGAAGCTTAATCATGTATCTAAATTCTAAATGGAGATGACAACCTGGAGGAAATATTCTGGAAGGAACAAACAGATGGTAGGTCTTTTCTGAAGACAAGGTGAGGAATATAGTGCTGAGTGTACAATAATCAGTCTTCTAGAGAAAAAAAAATAGGTTGGGTGAGACATAACTGTTTAAAACTGAAGTCCTAGGGAAAAACCTCAATCTGAGACTAAAAGGGGGAAAACGATATGCATATTATTATTTCAACTATTAGATTTTAGAAGGCTGATATGCTTAAAGAAAGCAAAAAATAATATTTAATTATCATATATTTTTAAGTATTTAATAACCTCAAGGAAAATTTTAAAAATTAATAGCATTTGTAGGATCAAATTAAGTAAAAAACATGTAAGGATATAACACAAGTATCATTAAATCCTAATTTCAAACACATAGCTATTTCCAAAATACTAAATATAGCTAGCAAAATAAGATAAAAATAGTGATGAAAATGTAAATCTGATTATTATGCTGGCCTTCCCTAACATTAAATTAAAAAATTATACCAACACAAATTAATTGTTCCTTAATATATTGTTACTAATTGATGATTTTTTTAAGATGTAGTAGATATATTTTGGTAGCATCTTTTTTTTTTGTATTATAAAGCATATATACATACTCTACAAACAAAATTATATTGACTATTATCTAAATTATTTATACATTAATATTATTTTTATGTATTATTCTCTGCAGAAGATTTAAATAATTGCATTTGTGTACTGAATAGATATATTCATATAAAAGAGAGACATATATGTTGGTTTGAATTATGCCTCTCTGGATTATGGAATTAATAGAAACTTTTAAAATGACATTAAGACACATGTAAGAAAAATATAACAAACATATATCATTTAATCATGTATACTTAGTTATTTTTAGGCATATGAACTGTATATACAAATGTATAATGTTAATATTTTTTGAAACTTCTCTTACACATTTATAATGAATTTTGCCCATAAAATGACATTAATTTATTTGACAAATATATGTTTTGTGCCTAGAATATGTTTCACATGGTAGTTGCTGGGGATGCAACTGTGAACAAGCTAGAAATAAAAGTTCTATCTTTAGCACTCACAGCCTAAAGATAGGCAGTAAAAACATTAAAACGCAGTCATATAAAGGAAAGACCTGACTAATAAGGAGATGACCTTTCTGCTGAAACCTAAATGGGGAGAAAGAACCAGTCATTTAAAATTGCAAGAGGACAAGAATGTTAGAGAGAGGGGACCAACATTCCAAAAAATGAATTAGCTAATTTAAAAGTCCTGTACCAGAATAAGGAAAAAGATTGGCTATTAAAGAAACTGGAAAATTTTTAAAAAATAAAATAGAGAGAGAGAGAGAGAGAGAAAAGAAAGAAAGAGAAAGAAAGAGCATGCAAACAATGAACCTGGAGCATTAGATAAAACAGGTGGGATTGTGCAACATCGGGTAGCAAAGAAAGTCAAGGCTAAATTATGCACGGCTTTTTATGTCATAATAAGGAGCTTACATGTATTCTACATGCAATGTCAAACCATTAAAGGAAGTGACATAACTCAACATACATTCTCAGAAGATACTGTTTTTCTACAAATTGATCATTATCCTTAAACCAAGTATGTTTAATCTCAGAGATGAGTCACTGTGAAAATTGTGTTTATGATCAGAACCTATTTGAGAAAATGTCAAAGAATCCATTAAATAATGAGATAATTTATTTATAAAGTAATTAATCTCTTGGTATTTTTTATTTTACACTATAAATTACCTTCTAGTAAATGGAAACCCATATTTTCCTGATTTGAGCTTGTACTGAAACAGGACTGTTACCCACATTTCTATATATCTCCCATTCTTTGATAAACAATGTATCCTTTACTTCCACTTTAAAATGTCATTGTCTAGGGAAGTTCTTTATTATTAATAATGGAGGACTTCCATTTTATTGCTTATTTTTAAGGCCACAATAGTTATCTGGGAGAAAAAAAAAAAGTATCGCTATAAATATTATGTTTAAAACAGTTTTCTTTTGCAAAGACATTATTTCCTTGAGTGAATAATGATACTATGCCTTCAAATAAATAATGAGCTCCCAAAAGACTACAAAAATGAGGTAACAAAATCTTTGAGCTTTACCCCTGCTTAAGAGTGTATTTTATAAACTTTATAAAAGGCTTCTTCTTTTGACTAATGTAGAAATAAGAGTTTTCTTTTCCAATAACAGAATTTGTAGACCTCTGCTCACCATTGATATGTTTCAACTTGATACATGTTGAAAGGGCAGAAATGCCTATCATTTTTCATTCTTTAACAGGCATAAGATATTGCCTTGGACATAGTGGGAACACATTTTTGAAAACCTTGTGTTCAAAATGATATCACCTTAATTATTTAAATGTTGATCAATATGTAGTAACTTATGAATTAACTTGGAATATTCCATAAGGAACAAGCTGCCTTTTGAAAAAAATGTAATAACACAGTGGTTAATAGGATATGTTTTTCACTGTTTGATCATTTCTGAATGCACAAAGATTTCATTAATGTTGATTTCACCCATCTTGTCCATGTTTACATGCTTTTATGTTCAAGTCCTTTGTAGTGCCACATAAGATCTAGGGGAACATTGCCCTATGAGAGCAAGTAGAAACTGCTGTGGGGAAAATATTAAAATTAAACTTGATACTTTGTATAGATTTGTACATATAAATCAGCTCAATGAACTATACTTCTGCTAAAGTAGAGAAGAAATTAATAGCATTTCATATCCTTTTGGGGGCTTACTACATTTTTAATATGCTAATTATAAAATTAAAATTAAAAAGTTTTAATGAAAATTATTATAATTAAACTTTAATAAAATAAATTGAGGTGGAATTGAAATTTAAAAAAAAATCATCTAATTCCTTAAATTTAAAGAATGTTTGTCCTGAAGAAAAGGTTGCAAAATGATAAATAAAAATACGTATGTATATACCCATAAAAAACCCAATGATCTCTTCACTACAATGTTGGAAAGTAAGGGTTAACAACTTTTACTGGGTCTTTTCTCTAGTCTCAGGAAATTCTAAAAGTTGACTCTTAGTTGAACTATCTTTGCTATTCAAGGAATTCATAGGTGCATATTGGATCTAAAATAAATGAGAACTGCAGAGGTTACAATACATTAGACTAAGCATCTGCATTTCCTTGTCAATATTATTTATTGAATAATAAATTATTGGTATTGATTAGATGTGATGATATCAGAGAATGGGAACTGATGAGAAGGCTGTGTGACCAGAAAGACAAAAAAGCTGAGTGGACTCCAGAGTTGGAGGCTTCTGACTGATTCATTCTAATCTTGGGTAAGGAGTGACTGCACATTCAGAAGCTTTTCAGGGAGTCACAAAGTCTTTGCTAGTTATTGACATTTTTGTTGCATTACTTGTGATTTTTGGCTAAATTCGATGTTGGATAAAGCCTGTTGTGTCGCATAGTTATTATCGTGTGTATAAAACCAAGAATTGTGATACTTCTCTAACAAAGTAAGCATTGCAACTATAATATCAGATTAACAACAAAAACAAAAATATTCTGCATAGTATATCTTCTGAAGTAAAGGCTCTTCCAATAAGAGTAGGGTAGATATTATTCATGCTCAAAACTATTCCTATTTGTATTGTTTCCTTTTCATATCAGATTGGAACTAAATAAATTATGGTGTATTTCATGAATTCTATATATAATTTGGGCAACAACAGATTTTCATTGCAAAATCCTAGGAATGTTTCGCTAGATCTGAAACAAAGATGTGTGCTATGATAGATAATAGATAGATGATAGATGATAGATGATAGATGATAGATGATAGATAGATAGATAGATGATAGAAGATGGATTTAGATATCTAGATATCTTTCTTTTTATACAATTATAAATAAATACGCATACATTACACTGATAAGTGTTGTAAATAATAGCTGATATTTTATTGTTCAAATTTAGATATCTATTGAATATAGTGTTTTTATAAAAAATATTTAATAAATCCTTGCAAGGCACAGACTTTTCAAATATATGGCACCCAATAGAATGAGCCACAGACACAGAGGACAACTGCAAAACAGTTCCAAGGGTTCAGGGTATTTGAAGCAACATAGAAATAAGTATATACCTTTAAATACAACTGCTTTCAAAATAGCAAATATATGTATGTATGTTAAAAAATAATTATAATTAGTAACAATTTATAAAGTTCACATTTGGGGATATAATCTTAACTATTGACCAACTAATCTTAAAGATACCTACAAAGATATCTTTGAAAAAAAAGTGGTACATATTTTTCTGAAAACTTTTTTCTCCCTGAGAACAATGATAACCAACTCTTTAAGTTTAAGGGTCAAATCTCTCAAAGTAAAGTTCTGAATGCGTAGAATCCATCATTACTCAAAATGATCTAATTAATCATAAAATAATCCAATAAATTCTGCTATTTGTTAGAATTTAAATTCCATTAGTACTAAACTCATAATTTATAAAGACATAAAAGTTACTTTAAAATAAAGAATGCTTATTTAATAAGAGAATTTTGACATGTAATGTGCTTCTTTATTTTTTCTTGATTAAACTGGTGTAGCCCCAGGGCACAGGAAATATTGACTCATATGGCAGGGTTGATAAGCATCAACACTCCCTGCTGACTTGGGCCAGCAAGCTGCTCATGAATCCAACAGATGTTTCTACTATCTGGGCCAATGGAAACCTTATGGACCTTTTTTCCTTCATCTCCTCCCAGGAGCAAATGCTAACACAGCAGAAATGTGGATGCATGCCAAATAGGAAGCAGAAGCATTGGTGAGAAAGTAGGGTACACCTTTATTCACATGTAGTGGACATTAGTTGTTTGAATTGACTATTAAGTCACTTTTAATGACTTATTTTTGTGTATTTCCTACTTCATTTGACCAAACATCTACATACCCTTTTGTTTTCTACATAACGGCATTTATCCTAAATATATAAATATACTAAGTTTTTTTTAAATATAACAAAATAAAGGACATGAATAAATTAAGCAAATTGTTTATTTCTAATAATTGTTTTTCTTATATGAATGGAAAAACCAACTACTCAGCAACTTGCAGTTACTAGATGAAATTACATTTTTTTATGTCTTGTTAAAAAGTGGCACTAACAGGCCAAGATTTAATTTAAAAAATAATGAAAGGGTTAAGGTAAGTATTTTTTTATTGAATCATTCTTATTCAGTTAAATTTTGAATGTACTTGCTGAAGAATGCATTCTGATTAATTTTGTAAGATTTAAATTTTATCACCTATATTCAAATTCTATGTTATAGAATTTTAAATTGCCTCCAAACAGCTTTTTTCCTTTAACCAACACATACATTTAAAGGGAGATAAAAGAGGTGTAGTATGTTTCTAGGTTTCTGAAACTATTTCCTTCATTTATTACAGCACAGTGGGATACATTTCCTGCAGACAAAGAGATTTTTAAAAAGCTAGAACAAATATCTTAATAGAGAAATAACAACATTTGCTAATTTTCATTTACTCTGACGTTATCTATTGAATACCTACTGAATAAAGCACTTAAATGTAAATAAAAAGAAACATCAAACTGTATAAGGGCACTACATAGCATAATATTTTATGGGAGTTGTTTCAATAAGGTCAGTATTAACAATGCCCTATAATACATTCAATCAACTCCAAAAGCTATATTGAGTGACTCCTCTGCAGAAGACTTGTTTTCATTTGTTTCTATGATAGCTCTAGAAAGGGCATGTCATTTTGAATGAAGTAGCAATGCATAAATAGCTAAAATATGCTGACATATTTTAAAATTCTTCCTGTGCATAGCAGTTATGATACTTGTGATTATAAAAGACACTCACGCATACAGATTTCCGATGCCAAAGATTTAATAGATTTTCCCCCTTGTATTCTAATTGTCAGAAACTTAATTTTAAGTTCCTCCAAGGATTTTGTGAATATTATTTAGCTTTGTAAATGGGAATAGAAATTCTGGTCTAGAAAGCTAGTGAACATGGCTATGAGGCAGAAGCACTATAGAGATTTAATTTCCTACAAAAATATTCTTTGCAAGCTGTGCAAACAGTCTTTGGTCAAACAAGGAATCAAAATGAAGGAGATTTTACATCTCAATGAAACAATTCCTAGGTTTTATAATAATAACTAAAAAAAAAAAACTCAACAAATATTTTTCCATTCTCTATATTACCTTTTAGAAAGGAGCCTACAAAAGCCTTTTAGAAGACTCAGAATTAATTACATAACAAATAAAACAAAAGAATTAACAACAGACTCATACCTGCACCAAAGAAAACAACCAGAAATACTGTTTGTTTTGAATAAGACAGTGGAATATAGAACCTAAAGGGGAAGAGAAGTATTAAATCCATAATTGAAAAAAAATTATTCTACTTCTAATTATTGACTTAATAATTCTGGCATATATCAAGTAATCGCATATATTATGTTTATAAAATATTTAATTATTTCAGTAATAAAATAATTTGAGGTTTTAAAATAGCAACAAGACCTACAGACCAATTAGATGCAGGGAAGAATGGAGGAAAAAAAAAAAAAACTGAGAATGATCCAGGGTCTCTAGATAGATGATAGACTAAATGGTAGTACCGCTAATTAAGGTCTGGACGTAAAAGGGAAAGCACTGTTTGTTCATTATTTTCCCTGTTTAGCAAACCACCCCAAACCTTGTGGCTTATATCATTTTTGTAGTTCACATTTTGTGAAGTGGCAATTTGTCCTGGGCTCTACTAGGTAGTTCTGATTTTGGCTGTGCTCCCTAATGTACCTATAGTCAGTAGCCAGTCATCTGCTTTTGGGGGCTCTGCTTCTGAGGATAGACTTGCTATCAACTGGAGTAACAGTTGGTGACTGCGCTTGATTTTATGACTCTGGGTCACAAGGGTACCGCACAATAAGCAAGCACTTTCCAAGTCTCTTCTTGCTTTAAGTTTGCTGTTGTTTTATTGGTCAAAATGAGTCACAGGGTCAAACTCACAGTCTATGTGGAAAGAGACTATCCAAGGGAAAAGATATAGGGTAATACGAAAAAATGTTTCCTTATTATTGAACAGCTATTAGTTGAGGAAACTAAAGTAGTTGATTATCGGAGAGTGGTGCATGTCAAAACAAAAAAAGAAAAGAAAAAAAAAATGAAAGAAATTGCCACACCTCATATGTTATAGGAGAACCAAGTTTATAACAGACCAAAACCATGTCCATGGGAACTGACCACCAATATAACCTAGGGGCTTTGCTATGGAGAGATTAATTGAAAAAATGAAAAGATAATGCAGAATGTTTTAGAAAATGAAAGAGAAGTGATCAGTTAAAGATATTAAATGTAACTATTAGTTTTCAAAAAAACTTAATAATATGGTTATTTAACAAAAGCTGAAAGAGAGTATAGAACTTGAGAAAATTTTTATTGTTTTGTTGTTTACTTCTTCATTTAATAGTAATAATAATGCTGCATAACCTTCATTTGACCCAGCTGACTTCTGTTTTATAGACAGTTATTTCACAAATGTTTTCTTCAATCCACTAGGCAGATTAAGAAGAGCAGGAATAACCAGCACCATGGTTTTCCCGTTTCAGGAAAGTCACTTCAAAACAGATGCCTTATTTTGGGATCAGCAATATTATTCTTATACGTCCAGTCATCTCAATCTTCTTTCAATGAATGTGTTGGACTTATGGTCACATTCTTATTTTTTCTACTGGCAGCATTAACAGAATTTAAAATAAAAATATAAAGTCTTATGAGGTTAAATGAGTACATCTCACCTTGCATTGCAGATTTCACTTAAATAATTTTTGTCATGTTTTTGAAACTATTATTTATTTTTAAGTGCTATGGAAGCTCAAGACATATTCCTTTTTTTTTCTTTATGATATATTAATAAAATGTTATTGGCCCACTTGCTATTACTTAGTCTTTTACCAGTCCAACCATTGTTAAGGGACCAGTTGTACTATATTCATTTGCTCTTAAATAAGTAATAAGGAAATATAACAGAAAACATAAGAAAATAAACACAATCTCATTGGTGAATAATCATAACAAATGTATAATTTCTATCTAAATTTTCCTTACACATATGATAGAAACATGTGATCCTATGTGTACAAGTACAAGGATGCCTGTTAAAATGAGGTAGAATAAAATATTGGTGTGTTCATCTATTTTGATTTTAAAGTTTCCTTAACAAAGATTATTCTTCACTTTTTTATGATGTAGACTGGCTTTTATTGCTTCTCTGAACACTTAGAAAGCTATTCTATAAATTGGTTTGCCTATAAGTTAGACAATTTGAGATAAAATTCTTACTGAACACTGACTTAACACACTTGTAATAAATAATGTAAATTGAGAGAAAACAATAAATTGAATTTTGCTTTAAATAAGGCATATTCAAATGAGAATAAGAAGGAAAAGGAATAGCAGAAGAATATGGGAAAATGTGAGAGAAGAGCCAACCATGAAAATTAGAGTTTAAAATATCGCAAATATGCTTTGTGCAGCTAGATACATTAGAATGTCATGAGAAGCATGTCAAAAAGAATTTATTTATGAAAATGATAATGCTGAAATACAAAATGAAAATTTGCATAACTAGATGAAAGTAAGAGAAAGAAATATATGCATATTTATGTACATTTTGGCAATATAATAAGCAATGGATTTGAGATGGTTTAAAAGGAAACATGAATAAATAATGCGTAACCTGATTTATACTAGAGGAACAAATAAACAGGAATGATTTAAACTGTGATTCAAAGACCATATCAAATCAAATCATATTATTTAGGAAAACTTTCAGGCATATCAGAGATATATTCTGTTTTTCAAATACTTACCATATAACTAAAGTTATTAGGGATTCATATTTCTCTTTCAACATGGGAATCTTTGTTAAATAGATGAAATCAGCATGATTGGGAAGTCAGAACATTGAGTGTTGATCTATGTAAGCTTTAGAAATCAAATATTTTGTTAAAAATGACTTACCACTTTTTAAAAAATATATGCTTCTCTCATTAACAAAAATGTAGTCCTTTATAATTAAAAAGTAGAAAAAAATCTCAAGGTGTATACTATTGTCATCAATAGTATAAATAAAAATAAGTAATATATCTAAAAGTAAATAGCTAAGGAATGGAAAGATGGAAATTTCAAACTAGGTCTTAAATAATTTTTTATTCAACCAAAAGCTATTTATTCCATGTCTACTGTATGCCAAACATTATAACAGACATGAAGTTTTAAAATATTAAAAACGAAAGCAATGATTTGATTTCAGTAGTATACATGAATTTGAGACATCCAAGTAAAGTATTTAATAAAAAACTCACTCTCATGTTGTGAAGATTTGAAATGTTTTGTTTTTAATTCTCAAATTAAATGGTTATCGTCTCTTTTATCATAAAAAAGTTTAAAGGGATATTTTTTAATCAAAATAACTTTTCCCAATCTAAGAAGCTTATATTAAATCTAAAATTAGTGATGCTTTTCCCCATTTTTAATTCTTATTCAATTTAATGAATTAAATAAAAACAATTAAAATTTAATTTTACTGGGATAACAAAAATAAAGCTAATTATTATTTTACTATGAAAAGTTCTTATGTATTTTAATTATATAAAAAAAGAAATTCATAGTTTTTTTAATTGCTAAAATATAAGCAACTGGTTTGTATATTGATATGTAAATTAAAATAATTTTCTAGATCAACGAATTCATGTTAAAAATGTTTGCCTATACTAAAACTACATTTGTTCTTTTGCTCTAGAAATCCTTTAATAAAAATCCTCTATTTTTTAAAGTGCTGAATTATTTTAAAGATAATTTAGTATCTAATAACATGTATACACGAATGGATATATCTGAATAGCAACTGTGTTGGAGCATGATTTTCTCATAAATGAGAGCATAATTCGTTTTGCATGTCAGTAAGTTAATTGTATCAAATTGTATGTAACTGAAATAATGGAAGATCAACTTCTAGTAATTTTATAATATACAAATTCACCTAGTGTAGCACTAAATCTATTTTATAGGGCTAAATTTGAAGGACACAAATATGTCTAAGAGCCAAAGAATAGAGGTCAGCATAGACAAAAAGAGAAGTTAATAAAATTATGAGTGAATATTACTATCTTAATAAGACCTTCTGAATGATTTTTCAGGTTTATAAAGGGAGAATATAGTCATCACCATCTACTGAATGCTATGCAAATTTCTTAGACTATGTCTTTAAGACCTGAGTCAGGTACCAATACATTATTAATTCCTGCATAAATATAACCAATGGCAACAGTAGCTATGTTATTATACCATTATAGGAAAACAGAAGCTTTTAAAATAGGATAGTTTTAATTGTTTTGCAGATATGTGCATATACTTTTTAACACTTGAAATAATTGTAAATTTATAAAACAATTCTGATGAATAAGCATTTAAAGGTTTAGATCTTAGTTTAATATTTGACACTGAAGTCCCTTTGTGCTCTATATAGATGCCTCCTTATGTACATGTCTACTAACCTTCTTTTACTTTTTTTTAAATTTGAGTTTGTTTACAAGTTTCAACTGATTGGTAATCATTTAGTCACACGTGCAGAAAAAAAATGAATGGAAACTTCTTAAATCATTTTTTAGTACTATGCAGATTTATCATGCAGAGTCTGGTATTAATATAAACAACTCTGTTACTTTCCTAGTGTTTTCATAGTCTTCCCAATCCTAACGATAGTTACCAATGTTATCTAAAGTAATGGTAACACTTGATGTGATGTCTGATTTAAATGAGATGATCTATTAGGATGGTATACTTCATAATATGTCAGAAAAATAAAGATTAAAAGTGAAACCTTAAAGAAAACCTCAATTTATCTAACTCTAGATTTTTCATGACTTAAAAAAATGTAATCTATGGTTACAAAAGACTAAAATATTTCATGAGAATAATATTTTTTAAACTAAAGGTAATAAAGGATGGGTATTAAATACAATATGCCACGGAATTGTTTTAAAAGCGAAAACCACTTTTTGAATATCTTTACATTAAAATGCATCTTTGTGAATGCTGTTTTGCATATGATGACTATATTACCAGATATAAATATTTTATAAAATCTTCCTCTTTAAACTGCTAAAGATAATTGCCTTTGTGCTATTAATTGCTTCTTTCTTATGACAAGAAATTCTACTATGAATAATACTGTATAAAATGTATTTAAGCTATTCACATTAAATTAAAAACATACATATGCATATGTGAAATTAAATGAATACTATTTTCTCTTGTCCATCTAAGCTAGGAGACTGTATATTTGTTTGTTGATAGACAATGTCTATCACATTTATTCTTACGTTCTTTTTGGTAAATTTTCAAATATAGACATAAAATTTCTATTCTTTGGAAAACATAAAAAACTGTAGAGGAAATAGTGATGTGAGACTGAAAAACATAAGTAAGGAATCTGATGAGAGTGCAGAAACTATATATCTGGGATAATCTAGTACTAGTTCCTCAAATACAAGAAAATTTTCACAACAAAAACTGCCAGCCTCAAAAATTAATTTTATACTTTTCTGGCTAGGGATAACTTGTTTCCTTTCAAAGGTAAACAGTCTACTAAAGTTAATAATTTAGTTATTATTTAAAGTAAATTATACCATCACATCAACTTTTAGCCTTTTTTCTTCATTGAACACATATTTATACATATTATTTTGGTACTTAACATGAACAACACATCACTCTTAATACTAGATATCAGATGTTAAAGATTGAAATGGACCCTAGCCCTCATGCAATGTAAAGTATGGGAAAATCAAGGACATTAAACCAATAAGCAGTAATTTCTAGTCTTTCTCTGAAAAATGTCCTACGTGATTGATTAAATCTCAGATATACATGTCCCTCAAATCATTACCATTTAATTGAAACGTGATAATCCAACTAAATAAATTCTAAGTAAGCAATTAATACATATGCATATTTGAATCTGTCCTACTTTGGGCACAGGGTGAAAAGGCAGGGTTCTTTGGAAATGACAATAATGCTGGGAAAAACAGAAGGCAGCAGGAAAAGAAGAAGACCAAATATGAGATAAGATAACTGCATAAAATAAACAACGGGCGTGAGTCTATAGAGGCCGAGAGCTCAGGACAGGACAGGACATTGTGGATATCACCCGTTTATAAGGTGACCAGGAGTCAGACCAACTCAAAGGCATATAACACACATATTTGACGAATAAAGTTAAAAGTATTGATATATTGAGTATTGAAACAGAAAATATTTTTTGTGACTGTTTCTCTCATCTGAAAATGTATATTTGGGAATATAAGTGTTTTGTGGACTAAAAGTAATAGTTCATGTGGTTCAGAGATAGCTAGCTATTCATGAAAACATTTTTCTTCCCATTCTTACTCTCTTGTCCAGATTGTATAGCCCATCTTACTTTTCAAATAATTGCGACATAAGGTTGAATGACAAAGAATTCTGAGCAAAAGATATTGCTTATTTTCCAGTCTTGACCCACTAAAAGTTCCCACAGCACTCTGCTATGTTCTCTTCCCCTCCTGGCTGACTGGGATGGAAATCTAAGAACTTTTTTTTTTTTTTTTTTTAGATGAAAAAGCCCTTGTTCACTTGTTTCTCTTAGTTTCTCACACTTCAGATCAGGAACACTCACCTCAGATCAATAAATGAACAAGAAAAAACTTGAATATTTTTAAACCATCAGTCTGGGCTCTCTTTGTTATAGCAGCTAGCATTGCCTAAGTGATATATTTATTAAAGGATTCATCCAACAAAAAGCACATTGTTTAGCTGGAAATAAAAGTGAAGATGACAATTCTGGGTGAACAAATAAAGAAAAATGAAAACAGACCAAAAGGAGACATGGATTGCTGAACAGTAAAGACTGCACTTGGCAAAGATGAAAGGGGAAGGAAAAGTTAGCCTCTAGACTAAATCAAGATAGAAGTGAAATATAAATAGATGATTACTGGTCCTCAATAGCTTTTGTATTCTGCATAAGTATTTGCCAATCTTAAATTGAACTTGTTAGATGCCAGTCACTTGGATATGGAAAATAAAAAAGTAGGTTAATATTCCTTAATGATGACCATTAATTGGCATTTTGGAATTTTATAATGAATTATATATCTGTATTTAATCACCAATGTCAAAGAAAGTGAAATTGAGTTAGAACTACACAAATGTACTCTGTTTCTGAAAAGCTGTCTACATCTTCATTCATGGTGTACATTCAAGAACTTAAGTATTCCATAAATTCCACTTTGATAAACACATACACATATGAAACAAATACAGTGTACACATACTTTCCCCATACACACACTTAAATATAGACATAAGTAAGTCAAATAAAATTTCAGTATTTAAATATGCAAACATTTCAAAGCTAAAAATGACCAGAATGAGCTTTAATGGGGGAGAGGGGGGAGATCAGTTAACTCTATGAAAATTTTCCTTTTTCCATGTGGATGCATGTGAGTGTCTTTCTTGCACAGTTTTAAAACTGGTCCAACTTGTTTTGTTTCAAAATGCTTTGGTTAGGAACAGTTCTGCTAACCTCAGCTTTGTTCTTTCTCTATGATATTTCCATTTGCTTCCAATAGTGTCAGAGGTGCATGGATCCTTTTATGAATACATTTACACACACACACAAGAAAGAAAGAAAGAAAGAAAGAAAGAAAGAAAGAAAGAAAGAAAGAAAGAAAGAAAGAAAGAAAGAGAAAGAAAGAAAGAAAGAAAGAGAAAGAAAGAAAGAAAAGAAAGAAAAAAAAGAAAAATATAATATTATATCAATTTGTAAAGGCTCAATGCACTTACTATCTCTTTTGCCGAAAGACTTCACCTTTCTTGATTTGTGACATTCTGGTTCAACTTGGAAAGAAGTAGAACCAGTTTTTTCTGATCATTGACAAAACATTCTTAGGAAAGATCAAAATGCCTCCTTCAGCTCATTATAGATCATCTATCTACATAGAAGGAACGTGAAGAAAAATGATATTCTACTTTGGAAAAAAATGCTTTTAAGAAATAATTTTAACAGCATGTCATAATTTTTTCTGACTCATTGTCCCTTTATTTCTGAATATTTACCTACAAAGATGGAACAAGGGGGACTTTTTGAATTCTGTTGTTCATTCCACCTAGCTCTATTAATTTTTCCTAAAATTTTCTTCAAATATGTCCACTATTTTTAAAAGCATGTAACATGTAAGTATAGACTCGAAAGCTGAGTCTAGATTAAAAATACTAGGTATAGTATAAGTAATATCAGGTAAATGTATGTATTTTACTCAAATAACTTATGGTGCTTTAAAAGTAAGCTGTTTCTCCATCCAGATGGTACAAAAATACTGAAATCTAGAATATTCCTTAAGAATTCCAGTTAATTCAAACTTAAGGTAGTAAATACATATCCTGTTAATGTGTCCATAGGGACATTAACTTTTATTTCACTTGTCTGAAGAGAGACATGAATTGATTGGTGAATTGACCAATGAGTTTAAAAAGTTCAGGGAGTGCTGTTATTTAATATGATAATCATTTACTGTTATGAAACCAATGAACTGCAGCCTATATACTTCATGAACAAAAAGTTTATAACCTAATTTAGGTTGATAAAGTGCTCACCTCCAAGGCTCACACACCTATGCTAGAAGAATTACTATTTTCTAATTTATAAAAATAAGGGGGTTGTTTTATTCCATATGAGAAAAGAGTTAGGAGATTGTCACGTCTAAGCACTACATCATTGCTAAATACAAAAGTTAAGAACATTATATGTCTGTCCTTGCTGTGCAGCAAATTGTCAAATTATATGGAAAAAAAAAGTCTGGATTTAGAGGAGTGGAAAACCATATGCTGACTTTAAGTGAGGATATCAACAAGAAAGAATGACTCCTTTCAGTGGAAAATAAATAAATAAACGGTGTATTTCAGGAAGTACAATTTAACGGTCTTATGCTTCCCATTATCTGTCATCCGCTTGCCACTTTTATCTGGATAGTATTTTCACATATTTCTAGAAGGACAAGGAATCTTCATCTTACTCTCATATAAAAATCATTACATTTGGAAATGTTGTTAGTTGTGCTTTAATTTTAGTGGTTTGTACAACAGTGTAAAGATACTTGACATTTTAGCCATCTTCCCAAATAAACTTATGGAACTGAATTTTTTTACTTAGAAGTACAATAAAGATCATGCAATTTTACTTTGCTATGTTTTAAATGAGAGCATTAGGTCTCCAGAGGTAAAGTGATTGCCACCATGGCAGAGCTAGTTATTGGTAGAATTGTCAGAGGGACAAGGTTTTCTGCTTCCCAGTTCAGTATCTTCCTTCAACAACATCCCACTGAAAGAGGCTGAAGAAAAGTTATATTTTTATATACTACATGTAAATTCTCAGTGAGCAAGCACATTATATTTAAAATCATATTTTTAATTGAGCTGTCAATACTTTATGTGCTAGCAGGGGAATACCAAAGTTAATTGCTACTTTTTTTCTCTCACTGAATTCTGGGCACTGCTATCTAGATGTTATAAAATACTGTGTTTTTGACTTACAGGAGAAAATCAGACAAAACCAAGCATTGTCATTTATTAAAATGAAATAAATAGGCATTTCTTGAAATAGGCATTTCTTGTTAACATGTGAGATGCCAATTTTGTATATAAAATAAATAGAAGAATAAACTAAGCATGGGAAAGATAGCATTTTTCTAATAAAATATTTTTATATAACTTTATAGAATAATCATTATATTACCTAGAATTTTCTGAACAAGACAAAAATTTATAATATGTGTGTTAGATCTTTAATAGTCATTATTACTGTATATTTATGAACTTAGCCAAGAAGTTTTGCTAAATACTAGTTGCTCCCAGTTTGGAACAGAAAAGTAAAAGGAAACAAGCAAGCCACAAATACGATTTTTTCTCCTGTAACCTCAAATGAAATCAGTTAGTGTGGTATATTAGCAAAATATTTAAACAGCTCTCATCCTTTGTTTAACCTCTCAATAATGATGTATATTTAATCATTTAAATTACATATTAAAGGGATTTACTTATGTCAGTGATAATATATATTTTAAGTAAATACCCATAGTACCTGAAAACACTCGTTAATGAGCTAGCTTATGATAAAGGAATGAATGTGAGATTTAATTGGTGATTTATCATAAAGCTCTATGAAAGAACTGAAAATAAGAAGACACATGGTTCTCTGGGCAATAATAAACTATAAGCAACAATGTCAACAAGTACAAGAATTTACTTCTTGCGTTGTATAAAACTATTAAAATAAGTTGTGAAAGACTAGGTAACATATGTCAGTCTATGTTAAAAATATCATCCCGTTTTACCATTTATGAACAGTGTATATCTTCTATCAAGATCCCATAGGCTTTATTTTGATGAGACTTCTGGAGGCAATAGCAATAAAGAGGAAAAGGCACAGAGGAATGTCTTTTTTAAGCTGTTTTGAAATGTGGTCAGAGGCTTTTTGTGTATGTGAAATTTTCAACAGTTCAAACTGTTTCTGTAATGCCACATGTAGTTTTTTTGGGGAAGTGAAAGTGCTTTAAAATCATGGTTGGAGCTAGCACCACGCTCCTGGGTCGAACTGACATTAACTGCAGAGAAGACTAGACATCAAGGAATAGAATAATAGATCATAATAGTCCAGCCAGCTGCAAGAAATTTAGTGACAAAAAACTTTATGAATTAAATTTGCACTAGTATTGTGGCTACTTTGCAACTTTTATTCTTTTTATCAGTAAAAATAGACATGGTTGCATAAAGTATACAACTAAGCTTATTACTGAGCTCTAAGTAATGTGCTTAGTTGTATACTTTAAGGTGTTCACCAGCAGAACTAAATATGATAATTCAAAATTTTTCACTTTATGTACATATTTTACTACTAACAGTAAAACATTTGACACCTGCTCATTGGAGTAAAGTGTGGAATACAGTCCAAGAAAGTTAAAAAAATATGATACACTAGTAGATATTATATATAAATATTTATTGAATCTATTTGCTTTTCTATATTCTGTAGGAGTTGCTAATCCATGGAAAAGATGATAGGAACAAACATAAATACATAAAGAGAGAATGTGGAGTAGATTTTAGCACGTGATTAAAAACATTTATTATAAGACAATAAAATAAGGATAGAAATTTAAATGAAATCTTGCTAATACAACCCAATTCACTTTCTCTCAGCACTCAACAAAATAATTATGAAGACATACATAAAAATTGAAAACTCAAAACTGGACAAGGACTCATCAATATATCACAAGCATTTCCAGAAAATATCTATGAACTTACAAGCCAAGAGAAGTGAACTGAGATAATGATTTTTTCCCCTTTTTTATGCAATTACAATTGTAAACTCCCAGAGTTACAGAATTAGAATTTCTGCAAAAGTCTGTTCTTTGCTTCAACAGTGCAAAGTTTGTGCCACTCTGAAAACCTCTCTACACGGTGGCTGATATTTCAAGGAAAACAGTCGTAGAACTCCAGCTACCTCATTCTTGGATTAGTACTTCTTCTTTCAATCCCATCTGAACACCTTAGAACTAGGGTGACCATATGCCCCAATTTGCCTGGGATAATCTTGATACATATTGGTGTCCTGCATGGCTGTTAATAGAGCCCTGTTTCACTTTCAGATTTTCCTTTTATGGACAATAACTTGTATGTTTACCATACCGACAACATATATGTTCTAAGTACATTATAGAGCTCGTAAAATGGGGAATTGGCAATTGCTTGCAGAATCAGGAAGAAAATGCCAACATTTTAAAGTAAAATAGATACAATTAATTCAAGAATTGTCCTTGTAATTATTTAGTATCCTTATTGTTTACAAACTTCCTCTGTTCAGAATATCAGGCCAAAAAAATGGTGAGAATTAAAGAAAACTGTATCTTAATCCAATAGGTCTATAGTAGTTATATACCAACTAGACACCATAAATTGGTTTAGACACCATGTACATAGTTTACCCTATTATTTGGATAGAAGAGATATTCATTCAACATTTGTACTAAAAAATAAAGTGGAATCAAATGTAATCTGACTACACCATTGGAAAGCACAGATGTTCTCTTTCGTAGGTGAATGGAACAAAACAAAAGTATAGGCAAAATAATTCTTCTAAAGATGACAATTTCTTAGTAATATACTGAATCAAATGCAAGGAAGATGATCTCAGAGAAACAGGAGAAGAATGATGAATGAGGTAAAATAAAAAATTAAAAACACATGATAAAAGAAAAATGAATGAAATAAGAAAGAAATGTCAGAAAAGTTTAAAAGGCAACCAAAGAATCAAAATCTAACTTGGAGGTAATCAAGAGCATCTTGATACTAGAAACCAAAATAAAGAAATTAGAGGAAAAGTGGAAAGCTCATGAGAATATAGAGATAATATGACAACTAAATTAAAAAGGTGGGAACAAAGATAATAGATATGGTGGATAGGAGATAGGGCTCAACCTCAGAAACACTTGAAGGAGAAAGAAGCGTAATTGGGACTATAATCATTAAAAATAAAACTTGAAATAGAAATATATAAGGATCGAATGTTTTTACCACCTCATAGGCAACATTAATGAACCTTCAATTAGGCAGATGTTAGAAATGTTTAATATTTAAGAATACATTTTAAAATCTCAGTAATATCTAAGTAGGCAATTCTCAAAGCAGGCTTATGATTTCTTTTCAATAGTAATTCTCAGAGAACATCAGAGCAAATAACTATAAGTCAGAGAAGACATTTTATATCCTCTAAAGTTGTTCCAGTGTGCAAGTTTAGAAAACATATTATTTCCTACATACTGGGACCTATACAAACAAACAACAAGAGAATAAATATTAAGAATTTAAGGTTAAAGTTTTTGTGTTATGAAAAAGATGACATTTTCTGTCATCTTCCCAAAGCCTACCTTCTTAACATTATAAAAACATAACCAAGCAAACAAACAAAAAAACAATGAATCTAAAGATTAAATTTGTATACCCTTTGCTTATACAATCTTCAGTAACTCACTTAACTTCTCTGACCTTGCTTTTTCTGTTTATAAATAGAATAATTATAATATCTACTCCACAGCTTTGTTGTGAGCATAAAATAGGAGATGATTATTATGAAAGTGATCTTATAACACTTTGTTAAATGTAAGGAATTATTATTAATTATTTTGGGGCTTGAAAATTATTTAGGAGAAATATCAGTCATTTTCACATTCCTTTCTGGAAATGATTCTATTCATGGTGCATTAAAACTTCTCTCAATGAAATAAAGAATTTGGAACTGAATAAGCATGTTACATAGGAAAACATTCCTTGGTAAGTTGTTTAAATGTTAATTTTAGGTTTGGTTATATATATGAAAAAATATTGCTTGTTACAAATAACTTGCCTTTGAACATGAAATGTCTGTCTCAATCATGTATGTACGATTGATATATATAGTTATTCATTTTTGCTAGTCTTACTCCTTACCAATTTCTTTACTTGTTTCTTTTATAGAGCATGTTCATTCGTGATGTTTTTTTACTTATAGACTTAAACTTCTATCCTTCAATGAAATGACTCTATCTATCACTAATAATCAGCAATTCTTTTTAACCGATTATCTGAATTTTCAAGTCACATGACTTATTTTAAATTATATTTTGGAATGAAGTGAGACTCTATATACATTGTATCTTTGCGTACTTTTATTTCTTCTGAAAACATGCTGTTTAGAATGATTTTTAGATTATAAAAAATGCTTATGATATAGGATTTAGCAAAAAAGAAATGATACAAATTAGGTATACAGTAGGACTGATTTCATTCCATACAATATAGTAAGAAGAAAAGAAACATACTAACATGATAGTAGAGATCCTTAGATGGTAAGGATATATCCTTTCTTTCTTTTTCTTATCTACCTTTATTCATCCTATAAATTACATAGTTGTAGAAAATTTCTATTAAAAATATAATAAAAGAGGACATGGTTCTTGTAAGCCAAGTTAGAAAATGCATTGAAGAGAAAGAGAGACAAAATAGGATAATTATAAAAAAGGATATGGTAAGATTTCCAGGAAATAGCAGTGAAGATGATATAGGTGTGGGCAGAGAAAATCAATGGAAAGCCCTTTGACAAGAGCTTTGGGATAGAAGCTGCTATTCTCCAGTCTGATGTCTTGATTGTGAAGCCATAGAAAGAAAGAATTGAGAAAAGTCACAGTCAAAACAATGGGAGGAAAGGATCATTTTGGTAGCTGGTAACTGCAAATTGGCAATTGATTATAGGAGGACAGTATTTGAAGCAAGCAGACCAAGGAGGAGTTGCTCAGTGGCTGTGAGAGATGGCCATATCACCAACTGACTTAAGTAGCTGTAAGAAATGTTTCTACGAAGGTGCCATTGACTCACTCAGAATAAACTGGCAAGATGACAATAAACCATGTGCTTCTACAAAAGAGCCACTGGAAGGCAAATTAATATAAAGCTACCACTTGATAAGTGAAAATGACATTTTCAAACAACTTCAGTATTTTGAATATATCAGTAAATAGACATTTAAGTGAAATGACTCAGGGTGGGTCTCACATAAATAAAGTAGAATGCAACACAAGCTTAGTTGATATAACCTATATTATGAGAAATTAGTATATAATATAAAATAAACACTGCCTGCATAATAGTCTCTTTTTACATATAGGACAAAGGCTCTTGCTTCTGCATCTGAAGCCATTGTTCTCCAGCTAATCTGTCAGCAGGACATAATTATTCAGTTAGCTCTGCACTAGAAATCATATGTAATTAAAGGTTTTTCTCCCTTTAAGGAACTTTTATTACTATTAGGAAGGTCTAACAAATTGATGTTAATAATGTCCAGGGATATGAATTATAGCTTTGTTATAATGAAAAATTAGGAACAACACAAAGAATCATCATTAGATATATTGATAAATAAATTCTGGCTTATTCATATGATGATTTACTATACTTCAGTTAAAATGAGTATCTAAATGTGTTAATAAATAAATTTCATAAGATTCCATGACAAATTAGAAAAATATAAATACCAAAGTCTAGGAATAGTTTACTATATAATAAATAATATATTGTATATGTTTATAAACTATACATAGCATATATGTATGTGTATATAGAGTATATAAATGCATGTAGTATACTATTTATGCTTTTATTGTGAGTGGAGAAAGAACAAAAGTATGAATGGGAAAGTTAAAACTGAGAGTGAAAGAAAGAGAAAGAAGAGGAGGGAATAAGAAGTAATGCTGGTCCTTTTTTTTGCTCCCTTACTTGTTGAACTGTTAGGTATTGTTTGAAAAATAGTTAATAAATATTTGCTTTCAAGTAAAAAAAAAATAAGAGTGGAGGGAAGGGGAGAGGATGAGGAGGGAGAAAAGAAAAGAGAAATTTGCAATGCACTAAGAAAATGTAGAGAAGAGTTTCAAGGAAGGAGGGAACTATGGAAGGCTCGGAGAAAATGAAGAGTAAGATAGGACTTAAAGAATGGGAGGACTTGGAGAGAAAAAAAAAATGGCTTAGATGAAAGAGGCTCTGTTCATTCCTTTGGCGACTAAGTCAAAGTTATGATGGAAAAAAGGAGCAGAAGCAAGAGAAAATCACTTGGGATCTAGATAAATAAGCCATACAACTAGGGAGAAATACAAGAAGTTACCCTGCAATGGCAGAAAGTAGGATGGGGCAAGAACACGAGACTTCCTGGTCTCGAGTGGCTGAGTGGGATGAAGGTTATGGCAGCGGCAGTGGCAGAAGGGGCCACTTAAATGAGCCATGTCCTCAAGTGGATTTTCATGATGACAGACCTGCTTGCTCTGAGCACCAGTACTGATTCGGCTGTATGAGGGTACACCAGGGACTTACAAAGAGACATTGTCGGAGCAAGGGCCGAGGAGAGACTCACTCTGTACAGAAGTACAGGTAGTATATATTGTTCCCTGTCAAGCCCTGCCCTCTACCAGTGCATGGACACAGTGCCAACCACAGCCGTGATGTCATCAAACTGGATAATAGAGGTTGCTCCACCCACAGGATTCCTGAAATCCTGCCTCCCCTACCTTGCAGCCCCACCCATGCCACATCCAGGTGTGTCTTCAGCTAGTCAGGTGCTCCTTGCTGAGCAATGCCTAGACTCACTCTGGAGCCAGCTGGCCTTGTTTTCTGGTGTGGCCTTTTGAGGCAACTATAAGCACAGCATCTGTGGATTGCTTGCTAAATCTTAACAGGTGGCCCCAGAAGGGGAGAGTCTTGGGCTAAATTTGGCCTGCAGCTGAACCCCTCTCAGGACTGTGCTTCTGGACACCTACTTCATAAATCCACACTAATAGGACTGGGAGACTTTGGAGCTTTGCTTAGTATATAAAAACAGACACGGAAAAGCAGCAGAAACCATATGAGAGAAGAGAACAAAGATCCAGATATAATGGAGTCAAGTAATCTAACACATGCAGAGTTCAAAACACTGGTTATAAAAATGCTCAGTGAACTTTTGGGAAGTGCCTATAAATTCAGTGAGACCTTCAACAAAGAGATAAAAAACATAAAAATGGAAATGGAAATTATAAAAGGGAATCAGTCTGAAATGAACATATTATCTGAGATGAGAAGTATATTAAATGGAATAAACAAATAATAAACAAAGTGAATAAAGAAAAGGATCAAATGCTCTATCTAGAAGATGGGAAAGTGAAGGACACTCAATCAGAATGGCAAGAGATAAGATGTCAAAACTATAAAAATAATTTAAGGAGGATATGGAACACTATTAAGGGTCCAAATATCTGTCTGGCGTAACTGAAGAAAATCAAGATGTTAAACAGCTGTTTAAAGAAATAATTATAGAAAACTTCCCTAACCTTGTGAAGAAAATGGACAGAAAACTCCAGGGAGCACAGAGAATTTCAAAAATCAGGGGTCCAAAGAGGCCCGCACCAAGACACATCATAATTAAAATGCCAAAGGTTAAATACAAAGAAAGAATATTAAATGCAGCAAGAGAAAAACAAATAGTTACTTAGTAGGGAATACCCATAAGACTGGCAGCTGATTTTTCAAAAGAAACTATGCAGGACAGAAGGGCTTGACAAAAAATATTCAACAGAATGAAGACCCAGGATCTACAACCAAGGATATTTTACTTAGCAAAGCTATCATTCAGAGTTGAAGGACAGATAAAGAGATTCCCAGACAAAAATAAGCTAAAGGAATTTATCACCATCAAGCCAGTATTATAAGAAATGTTGGAGGGACTTCTTTAAAAAAAAAAAATGTATCAAAAACAGGAATAAAGAATGGTAACAACTACACTCTTATCAATAAGTACCTTAAATGGGAAAGAATTAAGTGCTCCAACCAAAAGATAGAGTGGCTGAAAGGATAAGAAAATAAGATCCCTACATATGGTGCCACAAAAGACTCACTTCAGGTTAAAAGACATACAGACACTGAAAGGAAGGGGATGGAAAAAGATATTGCTTTGTTGGACCTAGAAGGTATTTAAGTCAGACAGAGAAAGAACACTATATGATTTCACTTATATGCGGAATGTAAGGAATAAAAAGAACAAATTAATCAGAAACAGACTCACAAATATAGTGAACAATTGATGATGGACAGAGGGAAGGGGAGTTTGGGGGGCTGGAAGAATGAGGTGAAAGGTTAAAGAAGTACAAATTAGTAGCTGATAGATGATGATCATGGGGATGGGGAGCATGGCCTAAGGAATGCAGTGAATATTAATATGTTGGCTAGGTGGAGGTTCAGGGAGGGAGGAAGCAATTGGGGAGATCATTTTAGGAACTATATAGATGTCTAATCAATGTACTATATACTTGAAACTAATCAAAATAAATAAATTAAAAAATAAAAAATAAAAGAATGGGAGGACTTGAAATGAAAAAAGGTGTGGTGGAAGAAGAGAATGAAGAATTTGTGAAATTAGTGTTCTTTCCGGTAAATAGTGAATACTTAAGAAACAAATTGGGACTTGTGACAAAGGAAGGAAAATTGGTGCCAAATAGTGATTATTTTAAAAATGGAAAACAAAAATGTATTTTAGAGTTCCTAGAAAAGAGGTCTTCATCCTTATTATGTTCCAAACAGAATAACTGAAAAAGTCCAATCAATGATAATACTTTGTGGCTCAGTAAGACATAGTTTGGGGAGGTGGTACTGGTGTGAGGTATGTTTTACAAATGTTTCTGTAAGAGATCCCAATATGCATTTTCTCTCCTCCTTTGTAGGAAAATCAAACTAAATGAAATGGCTGAAGGCATTAGCTCTGATAACATAAAATACTGCCAGTAGGACTTTTGTATGATATAAATCAATTTTCTATTTCTTAAAAAGTAGCAAGTCTGTGTGGTGTAAGAAATGATGAGATAAAAATCATGTTAACAACTTTTAATGGGTGGATACTCTTTTACAGTTTTGTTTATTGAATCATGAATATATTACTTATTTTAAAAATACTATTCTTTAAAAAAATTTTATTCTTTTAGAACTATGGATTTAACCTCTAGTAATGGTCTTCTAAGACAGTATATACAATACTGTAATACAAACAATAAAATTTGTTTAAGATAGTTTTTCTTAATGTATTACTTTTAAAATATTTTCAAATAACTATAAAAGGATCAAAATAACTATTATGAACCATAAACTTATCAACCGTCTCATGTAAATTATGTATAGCAAAAGCATATTTCCTTGTGTATCTCTGAATGAACACTTACTTCTGAATGCTTCATGTTCTTTTATAATGAATTATGCAGGAGTTCTATACCAGAACTATGCTAAGGTATTAAAGTTCATGTCAATGAGTTGTTTGTAATTCATACAGATGTAGTGAATAAATACCTTTTTTTTTCTTTACATATAAGTCCAACATTTTGTGTAGAATAACTGCCATCAACACACAAATGAATAAATCGAAAAGCAAATGTTCAAATAAACCTCTTTTCTTAAAAAAAAGAAAGAAAGAAAGAAAGAAAGAAAGAAAGAAAGAAAGAAAGAAAGAAAGAAAGAAAGAAAGAAAGAAAGAAAGAAAGAAAGAAAGAAAAAGAAAGAAAGAAAGAAAAAGAAAGAAAGAAAGAAAGTATCCATCTTTTAAGGACATAGCTGGGAAAAATTTCGGTGACTTGCTGTGCAAGTTACGCCTGCAAATCTCATTGAGAGTAATGGAATTTTGAACGTAACAACTAGCACATTGATTTGAACATTTTCTCAACATGTACATTTTATTTTTAGAAAAGCATTTCTTTTATAGTAGTAAGAGTTCAGAAAACTTTGTACTTCTAGCAAGTTTGACATTATATATGAATCTTTTTTTATAAATATACAATTATGAAAACACTCAAGTAGAAACCACAAAAAGTCTTTCTAATATTTTATGGAACAGTAAAACACTAAGAAAAGAAGTTCTGGGGTCTCTTTCTCATAAATCTATATATACTTTTTAAGTCTATTTATTTACCATGTACATTTACTTACCACAACAAATATTTTATCTTCGTAGAAAATATTTATAACAAAATTTGGAGAAAGTCCATGGGAAAAAAGAGTTTGTAATTCTGTTGTTTAAAAACTAGCAAACAAACAATAAAGTAGAGAAAGAACATAACAATATCCCCAAGGTACTAAATGTGATAGAGACCACTTCCCAGTAACTGATCTCCCCTCTCCAATTTTATTTGAGCATGTGACTTCCAGAATAAAGACTATATTCCCAGATTCTCTTGCAACTAGGTATATAACTAAGTTATATCCAGTGGAATATAAGCAGATGTCTTATGTGGCATCTTAGGAAGAAACAGGATATAAAACCCTTCTCTTTCCTACTTATCCCTTCCTCCATGCCACACAAGATGTTGGTATCTATAATATTGAGACCAGGCAAATCCTAAAGGTGGAATTTTCAGAGGAATTATTCATGGAGTTTATAAATGTTTAACTTTTTTATCTTTAAAATAAATAAATAAGCTTTTTTAAAAAAAGAAAATATCAAAAAAATAAAAAAGAATATTTTTAAATGACCAGATAGATGTAATCATGATTGGTTATTAAAAGAGCATAAGTTTCGTTTTTTTTTTTTTTCATTGTGTTGTGTGGTATTGTGTTATATTATATTGTCTTTCATCATAAGTAAAAGTATTTTTATATTGTAATATTTTAATATAATTAAAAGCCTTTTCTTTCATTGCTTGATTTTAAATGTTTTAAATGGACATATTTGAGGAAATTTGGACAATACAAAAGAGAGCTAAGCAGAAATGAAAAACTGTAATAGAGGAATTCAAACAGTATACTTTATATTCAAGAAAAAAATGTCTAACAATAACAAAAAGTCAAAGCATTTTTTATATATTGATGTAAATGTTTTTTAACTTAAAAATAAATAAAATCAGCCTTTGTTTGAATTTCAACTCAAACAATGAATGAGAATTTGATTAAACAGTGAATATAAATTGTCCTAAATAATAGCCAGAGCTACATATGTAATAGTATTCTTTATTTTCTATTACCAAAGTGAACCTTATTAGGTTTAAATATAACATATGTAAATAAGTTATTTATGTTTTGTGTCCCAACCCCACTCTACCACTTCTCATGCTCAGGAACATGCATTAAAAATGATTTTTATAATTTTTCTCTTTTTGGCAAAATAAAAAAAAAAAAACATGTTGGCCAGCTTTTCAACAGTTGAAAAGAGCACTGAGACTTTTAGTACACACAACACACACACGCACATAAAATGAGAAATTAATGTGAGATTGACAAGCTCAAGTGAAACTGGCAATATAATAGTCAAAGAGATTAATCTTGGATGAGATTACTGCTACACTGAAAATCTCGCTTATATTTAGTAATATTTGTCTTTAAATTTAATGGATTATATACTTAAACCTCTGTTTAAAATAAAACCAAACTAAATATTGAATCATCAGAAATATGCACTGATGAGACATTCTACTGGAAATAGAAAACTGTGTATATAAATTTGTCTCTGTTTTAGAAGGAAGCATCTAATATTTAATATCTTAAGGTCCAAGATAATGGTTGACATATTTCTTCACAAAGAATATTTTAGAAATTATGATAAAAATTTAAATGTTTTGTGGACAAAGATGATGTAAAAGGGAGGGAGAGAGAATGCTAGTCATATTTCTCTTTGAATTTATAATTACCATCAAGAAATACTTTTTGAGTCTCCTGTGTGCATGCCAGTATGGTAATAATGATCAGCTCACTGGCCGCCATCTAGATGTCCAATGCTAAATTAAGTTTCTCTGATTTATGTTCATTGCTTTATTTGTGCCCTGGCTCATCTGTTCTTACAAGCTGCTCTGTTGTGCTCCTACCAGCAAATTATGTGACAGTACCAACATGGTACTAATTTACTGAACTCTGTGCTACTAACGAAACAGTTCTCAGTTTATTTATATCCCTACCCATTATTGTTTTCTCTACCTCCCTTTGTCTCTAAGTGAGCACTGCCAAGCCAATAATATATCCGGAGTAATTAAAAAACAAATAAAGCAACTCGACTTTATACTTTTCCATCTGTTGATGTATGTTAGTTTACATCCTTTCCATACCCTGGTGAAATCTATAAAATTTCCACTGAGTCACTAAATTCAGTTTGCCTAACATAAAGCAATCCTCTGTTACCTAGAAAATCTTTTAAAATATAAATTTAAATAAGTCACTTACTAATTAAAAATTCTTCAATGGATCATAAAGATTAAATTCAAAATCCTCTTTTAGCATCTAAATTATCTCTCACTCTCCAGACTTATTTTCTATTACTCCATTCTTTATATCATACAGCTACAACATAAAAAACTCGGTATTCCCTGAATCTTCAACACTATGTTCCATCCCAATGCATTTGTGTTCATTAGCTCTTCACTTCAATATCTGGCTCAAATTCTATTAAGCTTTCAAAACATAGCCTTTTGCCACTCCTTCTATTCATGTTCTTATTCCAGTTTATGAAAATTCTTCTACTAATATTGCTGTAACACCCAGTGACTATAAATAACTAAAATTTATGGTACTTTCTTTGAATTATCCATGTACTTGTCTAATTCCCTAATGAGATTATGCTTCATGAAGCCAGGATCAAGGTCTTTGTAACTCTTCAATTGTAATATTTAAATGATGTTTCTTTATTTCTATAACCCAAGAATTTAACACAATTTCCCTTTTATGTAGTAGGTGCTCAATAAAATTATTTGACTCTATGAATAAATAAAAAGAGAAGCAAATATGTATCTACAAGCCAAACTCTTATCTGAAGTTCCTTTCTTATAATCTTCCAAATATATTACATATGTTATTTTTTTTCTCTAATAGTTATCACTATATTTAAGTCCAAGTACATGGTAAATTCTATTAGTGAAAACTCCCCTTTACTTAATATTAATATCTTATGAGGTTATAAACAGCTAATACTCAGCAATTTCCACTTAAGATAATCTTCCTCTCCTGAGCTTGGACAATTTAAATAGAGATCAATATATTATCTGAAATATCCACTTCTTGTGCCAAAAATTCAAATAATATTTTTACTAAAATCATGCTATTCTATATTCTACTCTTCCTATTGTGCAAAAGATTTAACTATATAATTTTTTTCTGTATCTTAAATTTTCAGCTTTTGATAATAACCATATCAAAACTTCTTCGTAGTGTTAAAGAAGTTGAAAATAAAACAGTTCATTTACCATCACAGGAAACTATTCAGTATTGTTTAGATGTGTCAAAATTAAAAAAAAAAAAGACTAAAGAAATAGTAATATAATTGTAACATCTATGCTGAGATAATTTAAAAGAAGATCAATTATTTGATCAGTCTATTAGTTTTAATATTTGTCTATATTTCTGAAAAATAAATGCAAGATACATAAGATTGAGATCAACAATATCAAGCAATTACCACATGATCTTTAATAAATATCATTCTTGGCTTAAATACAATATGAAGTAGAACCATTGTAACCAAGGTAGTTGAACAACTTAATTATATGTCTATCTGATATATAATGTCTTCAGATATATGTATCATCTATTATAACAATATTTTTATTTAGAAATTACTTACGGTGTCATTGGCAAATCATAATGAGTAATAACATACCTTTCTGTTTTTTATTCATTAAACAAATTTTATTGAAATTTATTTTTAAAGGAAAAAATCATTTAAAGCCACTAAATGTATGTCATTTCAAAATAAGAAATTGAAGGACTCGTCTTCCTACTTTTAGAGATTTATCAGATTTTGTGAAAATTAATCAAGTCCTTCAAAAATTCTTAAAAATAAGTATAAACAGGGAGCATCATATGCTGGGTTGAGATAGAATTCTTGATTTCTTCAATTATTGTGATAAATAACAGTTCCTTTAAAGGCTGAGATTTTTTTTTAATTTTAAAACAAAATTTGAAATCGCAGTAACTTCATCTTGAAGTAAATAGAGTCTACATATCATAAGTTTATTTCTGCAAAACATTAAAAATTTTCTGGACAAAAAACTGTTAGAGGCAAGAAACATACATTTTGTGGACTTTAATAAAAACAACTATAATAGAGATTTGTTGAAGTATTTACTCTCACTAATATTTAATGAGTAACTCTAGCACTCCAGGGTTTACTCTCTGTTTCTTTAATTGACTCAAATTCTGTGTTGTTTTCTGTGCCTTGTTATTACTTTCTCATCTTCACTAAAAATAATGCTTCGTAGAAATATCTACAAAGGCTTATAGTGAACATCTATTACTTTCTCTTCTGCCTAACATGTTTTACTTTCATGAACTGACTTTCTTCCAACAAAGTGGAAACAGCCAATCACTTGTTTCTGATTCCTTCTTCATAAAGCTAAACACGAGACCAATGGCTGACTACTCAAGGTACCCAATTCCTCTGAAATAGTGTTTAGTCTAGAGCATACACATGACCCAAACTGGCCAGTCTGATAGATGGAGAGAGAGAGAGAGAGAGAGGCTTTTTCTCATTCTGACATTGGGAGAGTCAACGATCATGTAGATGAAGAATCTATTAGAATCTATCTGTAACTATTAGAATCTATCCTTGCCCACTGTAGTCAAAGCTTATCTAAGAATGAAGGTAAGTTAAAAGAAAGTGGAGTCAAAAGTTCATGAAAAATAGACATAATGATATTACTTGAATCCTTATATCCAGTAATGTCTAAAGCCAGCTTCACCCAGGACTTTCCAGAAATCTAAACCAGTAAACCACCTTATGCTGTTGTTAGAGCCTAGGAAAGTGTGCCCCCAAATATCCCACAAAGGCATATTAAATACTTTGAATTAAAGTTTCTTGACAAGCAACTAGTGTGAGAACTAGTGCAAATTGACTCTCCCTTGTCTCCTTGAATGCAGGAAATATTCCATGCTGAAAGGGGACTAAGAGAGACATTCTTATGACTAGAGTTAAAAAATTCAGGGTGAAAAATCTTACATTAAAAACAAACAACAACAACAAAAAACAGCAAAACAAAAACTTGGTTATCCTTTTACTAATTTACTACCCAAGCCCAAATTACCAATTTACACCCAAACCTAAGTGTCTTTGTCCTCCGACTTCTTTGCAAGTTTTTTGTTTCTTTGTCTAAAAAGTGTAAAAAATTGGCTGGTTCATCATTTTTTTTGGAGCATCATTTATGATCTCCCATGTGCACATATTAAATTGTTTCTTCTTCTCTTATTCTGGTCTTGTGTCAATTTTATTATTAGTCCAGCCATAAAACTCAAGAAAGGTAAACAGAGGAATTCCTCCTCCCCTACACTATGATATAATAAAATATATATATATATATAAAATTTTATATATATTTAATAAAATATATATAAAATTATATAATATATATGTTTTATTTATATATTTTATTATATATATAATACACACACACACACACACACACACACACACACACACACACATATATATATATGTTTGTTTTTTGTTTCAGGCTACCGGCACAAGAACTCCAAAACCCCTTGAAATTTCCTGTGAGATATGCATATCTTGTTATTCATAATAAGCTCCCTTTACCTATACTTGAGTTTATTCTAACAAGGTTACTCTTGGTGGGCCCTTATAGTAGTTTCAAGAAAAGGTCTGGCCCAGTAATTAGGGGATTGAAACTTTCAGCCCCACCTCCCATCTTGTGGAGAGGAGAGGAGAACAGAGATGGAGTTCAATCGTGTGGCTATGATTTAGTCAATTATGCCTAAGTATTAAAATCTCAATAAAAACTTGAGCAAAGAGGTTAAGGGAGCTCCCAGGTTGGTCAATATATTAAGGTACTGAGAGGGTGCCAGGTCAGGAGAGGGCATAGAAGCTCTGTGCTTCACCCCCAACCCTGACTACACCCTTTTGGTGCATCTTTTTCATTTAGCTGTTTTTGAATTGTAACCTTTATAATAAAACTGAATCATAAGTATTGTGCTTTCCTGAGCTTTGTGAATCATTCTAACAACCTGACAAGGGGTGTTGAAAGCCCCACAAATTTATAAATAGCTAAGCAGAAGTGTGGGTAACTTGAGGATACCTGATGCTTTCAACTGGAATGTGAAGTGGGAACAGTCTTGCAGAACTGAACATCACCTTGTGGGGAGGTGTCAGTGCCAGATAGTGACAGAATTGAATTAAATTATAGGATGCCCAATTGGTGTCAAGTAATTGGTGCTAAAATTGTCGTATATGGTTAAGCTATTAGAGTTGGGTATTCATGCTTGGAACTAAAATAAATATGAGTCTTGATTATTCATAATTTACAGGCAGTTTAAATTCACATATTTTACCTCCTAAAGGTATTTCTATTTCATCCTTTTGTTATTCATAATAAGCACCTTTTAACTATACTTGAGTTTATGCTAATAAGATTACTCTTGGTAGATCCTTACATAGTTTCAAGGTAAAGCTATAAACTAAAATTCCCTTTGAATTGCATACTATTTACAAAATGTTAATTAATGTTCTATAGTGACATTTAAAAAAATTGTTAAACTTATTTTCTTTTTTTAAAATATATGATGATAATAATGTTAATTTTATTGGAAAAATATGACAACTATCAGTAATGTCTTTTTGTTTGGTTTTTATATTCTCACAAAATTTGTTTGGGTGACAAATATCCTCTCTTTGACCAAACTCCACTCAGGCTAGTCTGTACTGTTTTTAGACCTCTGTGTTGTTCTCTGCATTGTCCAGTTTTAGCAAGAATCTTGCTGTCTATTTAGTCATTCTTCATCCTCCATATTCAATCACCCTCAATATTTAATTATTATACTTATTTTCCACCATTTCTCATGTGATGTCTGGTCATCCTGGCCTGCTTTTACAAAGGTATTGGTAGCCCAGAATCCCCTCTTACTTCTAATATTTTCTCTTATTAATTTCCTTCTAATTTCCTCTACCTTTCTCTTTGGCTAAAATTCTCACTTCTCAATTCTGTATCTAGAGTTGAGTTCAATATTACCCCCCATTGAAAGTCTCTGTTGCAATGGTTCCTACATTTACTGCCATGTCCCCCTTAAATAAAGTTTGCTTAACTGTCTTCACCAAGTATCATAAATATTTTATCTTTAACAGGTGACTTTGATTTGTATTACTTAGTTATCAAATGGAATAAATGCTCAGACTGACAAATTCAATAAAGCGCAGACTCACAGTTGTTTTGTTTATATGGATAATGCGATATATGAGAAATATAAGAAAATGGATAAAGAATATCATAGAGGATAAGTCAAAGACTATTCAACTAACCTTGCAAAGTTGCAGTGAGTTCCACATGAAATGGTGACTAAGAAAGTACTGATACATATTCAATGTCTCCACACATTTGCCATTGTTTTCACTGCCTTTACCACATATTTTTGTACTTAACTATTCTTGTTTCTAATTTCTCTGCTCAAAAAAAAAAAAAAAAAAAAACGCAACTGTATCTCATTAGAATTATGTGTAGAATTTCAGGGGTTCTTTTTTTGTTTTGTTTTGTTTTGTTTCTTATTTTTCCTTCCATCACAGTTTTTTCTATTTCTACTTTTATACTCTGTCACAATCACCATCTCATAATTATTTTATCTTATTCCTTCCACTTCTTTCCTTCTTTGGTTTCATCTAACATCCCTTTATAATATGCTCTCTTTCTTTCATCATCAAAGCCAAAACTGTCTTATTACTTTTCTAATAATGCTGCATCATTTGAAAAGTACCTGATATGTTTGAATATTATATATAAACCATGCCTTTGGTATATACAGCACAGCTACCAATACCTTTGTGAATACAGATTTTTTAACAAATTCTGATGTAGTAAAAGGAAAAACAGTATCATCAATTATAGAAAGTCAACCTGTCTACTTTTGCAGCTGCATGACAAAAATATCTCTGTGCTCATCTTTTATTTGTACCTACCCAGTAAGGAAAGAATTCACCATAAGCAATCCTGGAAAGATTACTTCTCATTTTTTTTTCAAGTTGGTTTGTTTTTTAGCCTCTGCTTTAGGTATACTTTTCCTCTATCTAATTTTATAGGCCAGTGTTCTACAGATTATTTTTTATGGTCAATGACTGAATGATTAAATTCTTTTTGAAAATTATTTTTGTTACCTCAACTCTATATTTACATTATGACACTTCTTTATTTATTTCCAGAATAATTTATACATATTTTCCCTTACACAGGTAAGTGATCTGATAGTATTTGAATTTGGACAGTAATACTTTAGAGTTGTTTATGAGGTAGGAGGCATAAGAATGGATGTTCTCTTCCCCAGATGGTGCTTTGACTTCTCTCTTCTTGGATAACAACTTAAAAATGTAACCATTTAATATAGTAAGAATCCAAATCCCATATGTTGATGGGTTTTGGAATAGTGTAAGTACTTTGTTAACACACACACACACACACACACACACACACACACACACACACGAAGATGAGCGGAATTAAGGTTTCCCCTGTAAAGAATATCTTCTATTTGCCTGACAACATCCACACCTGCACTCACCCCTTCTCTTGTTTGTGCCCTGGGGAGCTGATATACATGATAGGCTTTTTTGCTCTGATTTCTGCTTCAGTCAGACAAATGCAGAGCCCTTTCAATAGATCAAAGGAAGAAAGAAGAGAGAGGTCAAAACTTCCTTGAGAGTCACAACAAGCTGGCTAATTCTTAGTTTTAAAGATGGACCTCTCTACAAAGTTCTTCCTTATCTTGGAAATCATTATCTCCTCTGCATCCTCAGGCTGAAAGTTCGTAACTTTCCTGTTATCAACCATACAGTAGTGTACTGTTCATTATGATTTCCAACTCTGCCCACTCCTTTGTTAATAGACTCTATGTTAAATTCTCTTCAGATTATCTTGAGTATTTCTTGCTGGGATCCTGATTAATTCCATCTAAAATTTATTCCTAATACAAGTTACGGTAGATACTAGTTTCTATAAAGACTCTACATGTTTATCAAATGACTTTATGTAGTCTGGTTCTGAATGCTTATAAAAGTCACCTGACACAATCTTTTCAAACAGAATAATACAAGCAGACAATTTAACAAGGATTCAGTCATGAGCATATGCTTTGGTAATTGCAAGAGTTGGCTGTCAAGTTTTTAAAAGATCCTGTAAGAAATGTATTAAGTGGTTACCTTGTATAGGTTTTGAATAACAAATGGATACTTTAGGCTTATACTGAAATTTCCAGTGCCAGCATCAAATCAAAAAGCACTGCGATATCTCAAACAACATAGATAAATGTGAAAATAGGCTCTGGGAAAATCATGTTAAATGTCTCAAGTGGCTTTGGAAATGGCAAGACTGATGTCAAAGATACATATGAGAATTCTGAATAAGACTTCTATGAAATATGAGAACAGAAATAAAGTAAAATTGATCAATAAATAGATTTTATAAAATATATTAATGTAAATATATATTATTAAATTGATAAATAAATAGTGTATGATAACATCTAATCAGTCCAGGAATATCTTTAAGAGTTTAACTTTTTAAAATCCTGAAAACATTTAAAAAATATTTACCATTGGAAAAATAAAGTGCAATACTACAACTAGTTCTCTTTTGATCAGGCATATGAAGTTCTTTTCTCCCTCAAACATACTTCTTCAATGAGTTTTGGACTCACTAACTAGAATTGGAATGTTAGAGGTTAGGGTCTTTGATTAAGGTGACAGTTAGATGCCTTTCTACAACCACTGCCATTACCTGCTTCTTGCTTCAGCTCTGGGATTTTTCCCTAGCTGATGGACTCCCCATGCTTTACTGTAGCCAACTTCATCCTACATTCTTTCATTCCTGTTCTCAAGAATCCTGGTTAATTATTTTTTAAAAAGATCTATTGCACTTATTTTAGTTAATATTAAATTATTTTCTGAATTTGAAATTCAATACTTATATCTAATTTTGTAATGAGTCTCCTTCAAAGTTATGAGGGTTTATTTTTCATGAATCAAGTTCTTACTAAGCTTGTTAAATTATAAGACATGAAAAATAATGTCACATCTGAAATTATATTTGTGCCCCTGTGTATGAGCACACTGATAGCATAGAGGAATGTAGCTTAGTATTTTAGTTGATAAAATAATACTCCAAATTTTCCTCTCAGTGTCAGAGAAACATCAGATATTCAAAATTCTAATTATCTTGCACCATGGCATTTGACATTTTTTCAACCTTAAAACAGGTTAATAAAACCTTAAAATAAGTTTAATAAATAGGTTTATTAAAATATAAAACTATCCATCTAAAAAATATAGTTCCCTTCACAATAGGAAAAAATAATAAAAATGCTTTTCTCATCCCATTTTTCATATGCAATACAAATGTATTTAAAGAATATTAAGATTGAATATTAAATATATTTGCCATAATACCTGATGTTGTAACTGAAAGCATTCTTCAGAGAATCACAGAATATTTCAAATATGGTAAGAAATCAAGAGGAAGAATATTCGTATGTTCCGTTCTGCTAGCTCTAACAATTAAGCTTTGTTCCCAAGTTTCCAAGTGCAGGATTAAAGACAAAAGGATAAGTAGAAAATTTTTTAAAGGTTGGGAGGTGATCTCAGAAAATTAAGTAGCAGAGAAGACACCATTCACATTTCAGAAAACGCATAAAAATAAACTCTTTCAGGATAAAAACATCCCAAAAGATGTGGAGTTGGTGAGAAAATTACTAGATATGTTCAGCAAAATGAAAATGTATGATCGAGATTGAACTCGATATTATATAAAAGAGGGATATAAAAAGTGTCTTAAGATAGTTTAACAAACTTCTCACACTATAGCTTTAATTGTGCTTGCAACTCATAGCTAATGAAAAATGACAAGAGTAAGTACAATGGAAAAAAAATTATCACCTTAAAGGAACAGATTTGAACTTTACTCCTAATTATCAGTAAATGGAAATCAGAACATTATATACTATTAGAACAAAAGAAACGAATACCATAAACAAAGCAAACAAACAATAGCAACAATTTAAAAAATGATATCAATGTATCACCACATTCTTCTAACTAAACAAGTAAAAATGATTTAAGTCGAAATAAATGTTAGCCCTTGAAACTGAAAAATATAAAAGGTAGAATCATGACTATACTACTTTATTTCGATCCCATCATTTTATATAAAAATATTCTGGATTTAGTGATAGTGGTTTGCTCCATTTATGTCTTCTCCTCTGCAATTTGACACACACAACAAAAATACACAAAATATATCTATTCTTTTACATACTGCATGGACATATCTGCCAGCATTTTTTCTATATAATTTTCCTCATAATGTTCTAAGATATAGATATATCCTAAATTGTATCTATTTTAGGGCAAGTCATACACTTTTTAGATTGGCAATTTATAACAAAATTGATCTGAACTTCATTAGAGCATTTAATAATATGAAGATAAGTAGAAAAAATTGATTATATCAGTGAAGTGGAGATATCAGAAAAATAATTATCACACAAATTATTTTCATAACAATGAAGCCCATAACAATCATTTCTTCTAATGTTGTCATAAAGATAAAATGAGATAAAGGGCAAAAGCACTTAGAAAAGCATCTGCACTTAGTAAGTGCTCAGAAAGAGATAGCTGTTATCATTTTCATTATTGTTATTATTAGTCTTGTATTTATAGCATGTCTTGGGCTGCCTTCATTTATGTGTGCCACTTGAATATTTTCATAATTCATTTATTCAGAAGACATACAGTGAATACCTGGGCACTCTTTTAGGGACTAGTAAAGTTCCTTACAGTTTATAAAGATAAAGGGACGTATAAAGACAGACAATCAAATGAGGTTAAGTGCTATGAGAGAGAAAGGACCAGGTACTATGAGAGCATGAAAAGGAAAGCCATCCAAATTGGTTGGGGATGAGGGCAGCTGTGGAAAGGGTGAATAAACCAGTCAGGGAAGGCTTTTGAAATCAAGTGAAACAGCCATATGTAGTTTGAGTAACACAATTTCTCTCCTGGTTTTCTCCATCTCATTTGCATCTAGAGCCCTGATATTGTAAGACTCAGATAAATAAGCATTCAGTTGCAGTAGATACAGTCAGAGTTCCTGCACAAACATAGATACCCATCAGAAATCTGGATAGAGAAATAAATTGACTAGAAAGGAGAGACAAGGACAATTTAGACTATTTCTCCTACTTTAATTTTTTTTCAAGTGCTGTGTGCTTATTTTTGTAAATGGCTGTCTAGACATAAATGAGATAAAGTTAATTAAAAAATATATGTGAATGAACTTTTTAGTGATTTTATTTTAAAAGCTAACAATATTGAGACCTATTAAGAGCAGTATGACAAGAGAGAGGCTTTGATGTGTAAGAAATGTTCCTTAAGATTTTCACAGAGAAAAAAATCTACATAAATAATCCTCTTTTCCATTAATCTAGTTATGCTTCAACAGCAAAAGAAAAATAAAGTCTTCAATTTATAAAACAATTTCATACACATGAATTTTTTAAAATTCATTGAAAAGATATTTGGTATTAGAGTAAAATGTTAAAAATCAACTATATTCTTTGATTCAAATGCCATTGCAACTTACTGAGGAAACTAGTTTATATTGACTTTTTTAATATATTAATTGCTAAGCCTCCTTATATTTGGCCATGCTTGTTGTCCTTTCCATAGAATATAATTCTATGACACATGATCTATTAGAAAAAAATTTTCACATACTATATAATATATAAAAACAAACAAATACAAAACTGATAATGATAACAATTTCGATGATCTTATCTAGATGATGGTTATATATTTGAGGAACTAACGAGGTCTAAAGTTTTCATAAATTTTTAAAGTTTTCATTCTATTTCAAACAATGAAACAGTCTTCATATTACAGATGGGACCATTGATTCATATTTTTTATTGTATTGCTGCTACCATAAGTATTTAACGTCTTTCCTTCCTTCCTTCCTTCCTTCCTTCCTTCCTTCCTTCCTTCCTTCCTTCCTTCCTTCCTTCCTTCCTTCCTTCCTTCCTTTCTTTCTTTCTTTCTTTCTTTCTTTCTTTCTTTCTTTCTTTCTTTCTTTCTCTCTCTCTCTCTCTCTCTCTCTCTCTCTCTCTCTCTCTCTCTCTCTCCCTCTCTCTTTCTCTCTCTCTCTCTCTCCTCTCTCTCTAAGGCACTAGAACACCACAGAAGACTAAAGGTTTGGTGATTGAATCTATGCCCCTTATTTTTGATGTCTTCACTTTCTCTAGCACTCTATCAATCTCTCTTCATTTACGAATGTCTTACCTTTTCCTCTTAAATAAAAGGACAATTTATTTTTATTACTATACAAATATTTAAGGAAATGTGGAGTAGAAAATTATTTGTCATACAGTATGAAGACCCGGTTTTCAGTAATGTGTTAACTATCTGTTCATAGTTAACCCTAAAATAAATTACTTAATGTCTTTTAGTCACACGTTCTTCATTTATAAAGCTATTATCTCACAAGGCTGAAAAACTAATAATTTTTTAAATGTAAATGAAAGTGCTTGGTATACATTCAAAGGTCAGATAAGTATAGGATGTTGTTAGTTGTACTTCTGAGCATCATTGTAATATGGTGGCATAGTTTCTAAAATATTATTATATTTATTTCTTGTATATCCTGATCCATGTAGGTCTCTTCTTCACTCTGCCCTATTCTCTTAAATCATGCAGTAAGTAGGCTGTTCAGTATCATGATATAGGAAAAATATATGTTCAAAAATTAGAAGAAAATAAAGTTTTTCTATCATATTTTAAAAGCCTGAGTCCTAGGAAGTAAAATTTGGACTTAAACAAAATATTTGGAAAGAATTATGATGGGGTGGTGTGGGAAAGTAAGACCAATCCACACACACAAAAAAAAAAAAGAAAGAAAGAAAGAAAAAAGAAAAAAGAAAAAAGAAAAAAATCTGTGAATAAGAGAGATTGGACATTTGGGGGCTAGTCACTCCTGAGTCAAAGGAAGAAAGAGAAGCTCCAGTTTTGAGGGATCTTTGAGCAATTCTGCCTGAGTAGCTCCTAGGGCGGGGACAGGCCCCTAAAGCAGGCAAGACATCCTATGTAGTCTAGGAAGGCAATTTTAAGCAACCCTCCAAAGTTGGTCCTTCTGTGATCCCCAGCTTGGTTCAGGAGCTGCACGATGACACTATAGGCCTAAGAGATGCTAGGAAAATACGGAAGGAGAAGGAAAGGGAGAAGGAGAGGGAGAGGAAAAGGAAGAGAAGGAAAGTCACATGGCGAAAGGATGACACAAAATAATATTTAATTGAATTTAGAAAAATGTAGTTACATTGTCTGCACATTTATTTTTATATTTAGAATCTCAATGTTACAATATGGATTCTCCTTATTTTCTCTTCCAAAATTGTTGTTTTAAATGAACAGGTAAAAACCAATACACGTTTCCCTCAAATATACATCAGTTCTATTTATATAATAATAATTATTATCAACTGGTATATTTCTAGAAATTGGAAATAAGCAAAAACGAATCCTGAATAGCTGTATTACCAGTCAAAAAGCCCAAGCAAATATTATCTCAGTCACCTCTGATGATGTCACTGGATTGCCATAAAATGATTTGTGTTCATAATGATGTCCTAGTTACAATCTTGGAAGGTTTTTCATTAGAGTAGTTAAAATAAAAATATTTTTATGCTTAAAAAAAAGTGCTAGTTATCCAGAAAATTTACTTTGTCTGACAATTTAATTTCCCGTCACACATATCTTCTGTATTTCCTAGCTGGCCATGATTGCTGTTGATATTTTCATTGTGTTGGAGTGAGGAGAAGTAAACTTCTGGATGGGCTATTATTCCAATGGAAAAATAAGCAGATCATATGGAAATGGAAAGAGAAAAACAGATGAAAGAGAGAAAGCTTAAAAAGGAAGGAATCTCAGAAAGAAAATAAGAAAGACTGTCCAATTTTATTTCACACTGTTAATTTTGTATAAAATTATTTATATACATTATATCATTATTATTACAGATAATCCTGTGTCAAACAAAATCAGTATAAAGTGGCAATACTATATAACTGAACAGAATATATAATTTATAGTCTTTTCAATTTCTTACTCTCTGAACACAAAACTCTGACATCAGTTTTAAAAATTATATTAAATTAAATTAAATTTTAAAATATGTAGCTCTTAATTTCTTAGAACTCTAACAAATAATATTGTCTTTTTGAAATACCTTTGGGGAAAAAAGGGAGATATTTAAAAAAATTTGAGAGAAAAACATGTTGACTATCCATTCTCTATTTCCAGAAAGATGGCTTAAAAATGCTTAGGGGAATTCTAATCAAATAATTATAATAGATAGTCAAGGAGATTATAGAAGCAAGAAGGTAATAATATTTAGACGACATACTTTTTTAAGTGATTATATGTGATACTGGCTAAGATTCAAAGAAGTGAAAATTCTTGTATTTGAAAATTTGTATTGGTAAAAATATGAATGTCCACAGTCTCATATAAAAGTAATCTGAAACAATATAAAAGAAAATTTCAAGTAGGTGTATCATTTAATCTGGTAGCCTAATATCTGGGTAAAAGAACCAGAATAAAGTAACATGCATATTTAAAATTTCTTTATTGAAGCATTTTGTATAATGAGAAGTGAAGGAAAAGAAAACAACCTATATTTTTCCATGAGTTGGAAAATTCAAATTATGGGATATTCAAATTATGGAATGGTATGCAATTATATAATATTACACATATATACACATATTATACATATACTTATATATATATATGAATAATATCTATAATATATATTCATTAGCTATTTAGCTTAGCTATGGAGATAAAATATAAACTATGAACATTTCCATATATATTTTTACAGTATTTCTTGTAGTCTTTCTCATCTCAGTTAATGGGAAAGACATCACACCAATGGCATAGGCCAAAGCCTTAACTCCACATTCTTCTGCATTCTGCCTCTAAACTGTCAGAAAATTCTACTAGCTATCATTTCAAATCAAATGCAGGTTCTTCTCACCAACTTAATACTAGCACATGATAAAAGCCATTATCTCTTTCCTGTAGTACTACATTGTCTCCACTCCCCAACACAGCAATGCAATTATCTTTTAAGTGCATAAGACAGATCATGTCACTCCTGTTTTGGATATCCTACAGTGCTTTCCCACTGCATTCAGTGTAAAAGCCAAGTCCATAAGCTACTAGACCCTATGCAAACAGGTCTTGTTACCCCTCTGATTCCATTTTCTCTCCACATCTTACCTTTTTTTCCCCCTGCATCAGTAAGCTTCAACTACACCAGATCTCTTGCTCCTTTTTAAACATGCAAGTATGCTCCTGCCTCAAGGCTTTTGCACTGGTCTTATTCTTTACTCTTAGTCCTTTCTCCCCAATAGCCTTATGACACAGTCCCTTGCCACATTCAGTTTGTCCAAATGTCACCTTGTCTGTAAGGCCTTATTCTGACTACTTCATTTAAAATAGCAATCCCCCTACTTCCAGGCATGTCCTAACCCCATTCTCCGTTTTCTCTGTAATACTACATTACACGTTCAAACCTCTTTTTTTCCTTATTTTGCTATGTTGTTGTTTGTCTTTCCGAACTTGGATACATGTTCTATGAGGATAGGGACTTTTTCTTTCGTTGGTTCTATACATTCATACAACAAACATCTAATACAGACTTTGGCTTACAGTAAGTGTCTACTAATTATTTTATGAGTTAATGAATATAGTGTTTCAGCTTTTAAACACATTATTTTATTAATATTCTTTTAAAATACATATTGTAAATTGAAGCATCTCTTCCCTTCCTAAATCCATACCTGGAACATTTTAATAAATGCTTTTGAACCTCTTTTTAAGTGATTTTAATCTTTTTGCTTAAATTGCTTCTACTCTCAAGCTCCCTTCTTGTGCTATACAGTGTATAAATTTCTGTGTCTGAGTTTGTGAGAATAAGGCTTGTAGAATATTCCACCACATACAAGAGAGGCTGTGAATTCTTTTTATACCAGGATCAATAACCATCTGAATTGGACAGATTAAATTAGCCACAGGCTGGTTTAGAGGCAGGAGGATAGATGAACAGCTTCTATGAGTCTCTTGTACTTCCATACAAAGTGTTCGTTAAAGTTTCAATGAGAAAAAAAGGCACTCAAATGCAAAGGTAAACATTCTGCTTTAAAGGGATAGAGACAAACGGCCTTATACAGCACAAACCTTTTCAGAGATGGTATAGATCATCTGCATTATGTTTTCGTGTTATCTGTGAAAAGGATGTGTGGAGAAAGGCACTACTTGAAATTCAGTTCCAATATCATGTTGGCTGAAAAGCTATGCTTCTTAGTAAATCCAATCAAATACACTGACATTTTCAGAGTGCATCTGATACATTTCAATAATTAATTCTTAAGTCAAGAAAGAGTCAAGAAATCAGATGAAGAAGCACAGTAGGCTGAAAATTGCCAGTGGGAAGGAAAAAAATCAGCCAGAGATAGAACCTTTTCAAGCTGAAAAGAGGTCAGTGGGATACCACTGGGAACAGGGATGAAGCTTCAGGGGTTTTTATTATTGTTATTTACATAAACCGCCTGCAGAGTGTGTGAGCCACTCAGGCCATAACTTGGCAGAAATTGGTAGACTCAGAAAACAAAAAATACACTCACGAAGTAGAAAGAACTAAATCAATGAAGTACATACATAACAAGCAGTGAGAGGAGAAAAATCTCAAGCAAAAAGATGTCCACTCTTAAAGAAAACAAATTATGAAACAGTGGTGCTGGATAGGAACTTGTGAATTGCTCCGACAAGCCTCAGTCAGAAAGTTTTATCTATGTTCTGTAGATGGCCTTTATGTTTGGATCAGAAAGTATCACGAGATTGCAACTGAAATATTAGAATTATATCAATAGTTGAACATTTTTAATGTGGAAAATATATATTTCAAATAGAAGGATTCAGACATGCCATAATTGCTACTGAGAGAAATTAATATTTCACAGTATCTGTTTTACAAAAGTATTTTTCATGTCTTAGGTTACATTTTTTTGTTCCTATTTCTAAATAATTATCTTCTCCAGTACAATCATTCAAACTTCAATAAAAATAAAATTCATAATTTAAATTACTGATAGTTAATTTAAAAATACCAACTTCTTTTATCTATTTCTTAAAAGTTTATCATTTGCTTTTTAGCATAAAGAGACAGATACAATCAGATCATTATATTCAGTGACCTATTGAGAATATTTCTCTACATTAGCTTTCAACACAAGGTCCCAGGAAAGATTAACTTATGTAGAAAGATATGTATGCATAACACCTATAGCATGCTTTATCAGGTGACATTCACCCAATGCAAGTAAAAGAATACCTCTACAGGCAAATGCCTACAACCTGGCATAAGAACCGCAAGATGACACTATCATAATGTTAGTTCTAATCAATGGTCCAAGCCTCTAACAAGGAAAATGAAATAACAATATACTTATTTTAAAATTCATGAAAATGTCTGTGTGTGCTCTTGTAGTCTATAACCCGGTAATAGGAAATGAGAGAACATTAGATAATGCTAGACAAAGACCTTTATATTCCTAGCTGCAAGACCAGTGCTTAACACATAATAGGTAGTCAACCTATTGGAAAATAAAGAAGTGTTTTAAATTTAGAAATTCACTACATGTATTCTTATAACTCAAGTGATTTATGAAATAATAGTTCTCAATTGTCTCTGTGAGCTACAGGATGACGTTTTTAAGGAAAGTAAATAACATGTATTTTAGTTCCAATTTTATTTTCTGAGTGAAAGAATAAAATATACATCTCAAATGGGTGTAGAAACAAATACATTTGATTTTTTAAAATCTCAGTTTGAATAATGTAAGGTAGTAGTGGCAGACATAGGGAATTTTTTAAATGTCAGATAATTTGTTATTTGGCAACCAAATAACAAAAGTCACTCTATCTTTTTTTCTGAGGGAAATAAATTATCTAAGACAGAAGCAAGTGACTTTGTACTAATGCACTTACCAATTATATGGAGAGATTTCAAACATACAAGCAAGGAAGCTATTGGCTGAAATTACATCTCATATTGAAATAGAAGATAATATCTAAACATCTAAGATGCTCAGGTAAAACTGAGGAATTTCAACATATTCTTTGCTTAGGGTTCTATTAATTTTTATAATATGACTAGACAAAGCTTATAGCATGATCCAATTGAATCATATTAAGTAATACTAGGTATCTCAGTAAGTGGCTATTTAAGAGACACATAGAAACATAAAAGTGCCTGTCAATTTGTAGAAAGGGGAAGAACTCTTGTCCTGGACCAGAATTACTGATGCCTATTTGCACTATTCTGGGACAAGCTGCTAGATTAGGTGAGTGTAGAGTCAAGCTCTGAATATAGAAGATATAATTTAAACATAACATACATATTAATAGCAAATGTGAAGAATTCATTAGAGCTGGGAAATTGCAGAGTTACTACAGAGAGCCAGAAGGAAGTTGTCTCCAAGTACTTTGTGGTAGGATTGTGGAGATAAATTCCTTGCATATGAGAAAATAAATAAATAAATAAATAATGGAAGGGAGCCTGCTGATGTTGTAGGGACTTAAACCTTTTTAATACGAATATGAATTGTTATGGTGATCTGAAAAAAAAAAAAACTAGAAAATTTGGTGGTAAACTGCTATACTGATATGAGAAGATGATTAGGAACTTATATTCCTTATAGTTGCAGTTAGAAAAAAAAAAGTAGGGAAAAAAGTAAAATATAAGGTAATAAAAAGACAGTGCAATTGATAATAATGGCATACATACTAAAGTGGAATAAAAATTAAAGTCTATCGAATGGCAAACCTGAAGAATAGTCTCTGTAGATTGAACTAATGGTCATTTCAGCAGGCCATTGTAATTAGTGCCAAAAAGTGTGAGTTATTCGATCTCCATGTTGTCAAGAAGAGTACATTATACCTGATCTATTTCTGAAACTATTGGACCAAATGCTGTAACAGTTCTCATTGAGATAAGGCATGCATATAGGGCACACAGGTTCTTTATTGGAAAAATAAACCATTCTATAAGACAAAGTGAATAGGAATAGAACACTATATCTACAGATATCAAAAAACGATATGCAGACTAGTTTACTAAATCCCTTAGAAAAGCAAATGTTACCACCTTGATCATTCATTCCAACTAGAGTCCAACTAAATTGTGTATGTAATTAATTTTTTTGCTTTTATTTAAGTTATTTGACCCTGATATTAATTCTACTTGGCTTCTCTTTAACATCTAATACTATTTTTCATAGCAGATTTGTTTCTAAGTAAACTTAACTATTAAACTACATTTTTTCAAAAGAGTAAAAATTAAATGTTTTCATCTCACACCATAGATCACATGGGACCACTCAAGCTACTTCCAGTAGCTTTTCCATACAAATGGCTTGTCTTGCCTCACACTATGGACTTTTCTAAAATCTCTCAAAGGTTCAGAAAAACCATACAAGTAGCATCTGACTTCTGCATGCCCTGCACCTCTTGCTGAGCAGCCCTAAGTCTGGCACTTGCAACACCAGCCTTAGTTCATGGCTTGGCCTCTTGAGGTGCCTCCAAGCTCCATGAGTGACAGCCATCTGTGAATTGCTTGGTGGCTCATGCCAGGTGTCCCTGGGCAGGGCATAGGCTGAGGCCGAACTTGGCTTACGGCAGGGCCTCTTCCAGGAAGCTCCAGGGCAGTACACTCAGTAGCAAGCTTCAAAAAAAGCCAGAACACCACCCAGCGCCACATCTGAGAACGACACAGCCAGAGGGCAAACTGAGCAAGCGTCAGAGCCCTACTAAAGCAAATCCTTCTCAGTAACATCAGATTCTGCACAATAGCTCCTTCACTGTAGTCACTGGCCAGTCTTCACAATCAATCAGCCTACGGGTCAATCCCTTTCACTGATGCGCAAACAGAAATCAAGACTTAACTACAATAGGCAAGCGCAGACAGCCCATACAAGACAGGCCATTTGTATGGAAAACCCACTAAAAGATATTTGGGTGGGCCTGCCAGTTGAATGGGGTGGTGTCAGCACTAAGCTCATTGAAAAAGATAGGTTTCAGTGGGGAGATGCTCAGCCGGAAGAATGCACAAGAGGCTGACGTGAGAATGAAATGGCAGGCATTATCTTTATTGTGGAGAGTGTAGTTCTATTGGGGGAATTTCAGTCTATTGTGAGGAGTGGGCTTCTACTTCTGCTCTTTTTCTTCTCCCCTTCTTGTGCTCTACTTCTGCTCTCTAGGGGACCACATGGCTCCACACATATCAGAGTACAATAGTGACATTCAGCCCCACATGTGTGATACAATAAGCTGAAGTATGTTTACATATTTTAGGCACAGATGCCCTACTACACTAATGTAACATCCTAAATCTGGGGTACTATTCCTAGCCACGAGCTTGGATCACTGTTAGACCTGGGACCAGCCAGGCCTGGGACCCATAGGTGGGATCTCAAGGAATATCTAGGGTGGGGCGACTCAGATTATTGGAGACTCAGATAGGGTGCTGCCTGCTTCTGTACTCCAAGAGGGAGGAGGGCTCAACAGAAAAACAAGGAATTCTACCAGCACTTCTGTCTAGGAGAAAGCTGCCACTCCAGCCCTTGCCCTGAAGCCAGAAAATTCAGTTTCTTCTCATATGTCCTTGGTGCCTTTTAGGCTGCTGCCCCAGTGCTGGAGCTGTGAGCAAGTGAGTCCACCAGCAAGTAAATCTGTATGCAGGCCCCTTAAGAATAATGTCTACAACTCCAGCAATCCTCGATCTCGCTCAGCCACAATCTCTACTGGTTTTCATAGCCAGAAGTTATGGGGACTTCTCCTCACATCACTGGAACCCTGGGCTGGGGAACCTGGTATGAGTTTGGGACCTCTTGCTGCTCTGGGGTGACCTCTGCAGATGAGATAGCCTTCTAGATTTTCTACGGACACACACAGGGTGGGGAGGTGGGTGGACAAGCTTGTTCCACGTGTCTATTCCTCCTACCAGTTTCAAGGTGGCCCATTCTGTATGTCCCCAGTTGTAGAACTTCTGTCCAGCTAGACTTAAGGCGACTCTCAATGATGGCTATTCTGTAGTTTAGTTGTAATTTTGATGTGTTTTTGATACTTTGTTTAGGTAACCAAGAGATTTGATAGTATTTTTCAAGATGACTGGCTAAGGTAGAAGATAATTGTTTCATGAACTGTTTGATGATATTATAAGTCAAAAAGTTTTCCTGGCATATCTAGAAAGCATGTATATTTAGTGAACCCAATCTCCATCAGATGATCACCCTATCTTGGGAAAAAAAAAAAAACAGATTACTAGGAAATAATCGGGAATCTTATTCTTCCAGTAGGTAGTTTTTATTTGGCCAGAATGGTAAAACACACAAGTAATGAGTTGAATTGATGAATTTTTAGAAGTTCATGCCACACACATTTTTACTGCTTTGATGTCACTAAAATAACGTCATACCGAATTAAAGACAAAAATCAATTGTATAAGTAATTTTTAATCTGCTATATCTAAAATAGAACCAACTGGAATATCAAATAAGACGTGCAGGTTTGTATATGACTTTTAGCATGTTATTCTTGATTTTTTTTTAAATATAAGGTTTTCTCCTCCTAGAATATCTAGACATAAGAAACTTTTCAATTATGAAAATTAATAACATAGATAAAAACTATTTTTTCCCCTGTTTAATTCCGCCCACGTATACTTCTACACCTGACCTCTGGATGTTGCTGTTTTTCCATTAAGAACTGGATCTCTGAAGGCAGGGCATCTCTTCCCACACACTCATGGCATACACCCAGGGCCTGGCACACTTGTGGCCTGGTGCACCCAGTGTATAGTCCGTGGCTTCACCTGTTGCACGAAACCAGGACCTTCTGTGTGTAAAGCAGGTGTGCTAACCACTACACTTTGGAGCCACCGTGATAAAAATTATTTTAAGGAAAGATGTTATCTAGTACATTTTGTGATACAATTTATTATTTCTCCTTTACTTTTACTTCTGTTGCATAGTACAGTAGAGATATACTTTTCTGTGATCTAACATATTAACAAGATAAAAACTATTCTAGTTTTCTAGGTTTTGGTCTGCAGTTTTGATGACAATGAAGAATATAAAGAATAATAAAATATTTTCAATCTTTTATATTTATTTAGAGGCAATTATTTAATTCACAATTCAGGGTTTGGTTGTTTTGCTAAATGTTTTAACTTTTATTTTTGGAAGGATTTTCTATTCTCTCAAATCTGTCTATTTCTCCCTGACATTGCCACTAATCACTCTAAGCCAACCTATTTGTATTTCTTCTTGGACTATTGCAATTTTTCAAAGAATTTAACTTGTCTCTTTGTCATCTATAGCAACCTTTTCTAATTTATTCTTCAAAAAAAATCCAATAACCTCTTCCAAAATAGAAATGTGATAATACCCCACCATCCTTATACCTATCTCTCTTTAAAGCCCCTGAATGCTTCATATGGTTCTTAGAATTAAAAAAACAAACTAACAAACATCTGTGTACTAAAACATTCAAGGCACCATGTGGTATGTATATATATATAGAAAATTTTAAAGACCACCAAAAAGCTGTCAGAACTAATAATTTCAGTAAATTTGCAGAATGCAAAATCAATATATAAAAATTAGTTGTCTTTCTACACACCAATGAATGTCAGAAAGAGAAATTAATAAAGCAATCCCATTTACAATTGCATCCAAAGAACAAAATACTTATAAATTTAATAAGACCTATACACCGAAAACTATGAAATTGATGAAAGAAACTGAAGTGTACAGAAACAGAAAGATATTCTGTGCTCACAAATTAGAAAAATTAATATTGTCAAAATGTCTGTATTACTAAAAGTGATCTACATATACATTGTGATGAACTTATCAAAATTTCAAAGGCAATTTTCACAGTAATAGAACAAAGAATTCTAAAATTTGTATGGAACCACAAAACCCTGATAATCAAGAGAATCTTGAGAAAAAAGAACCAAGCTAGAAGCCTCACATGTCCTGATTTTAAACTACATTACAAAGTTATAGTAATCAAAAGAGTATGGTATTGGCCTAACAAACAGACACCTATAAACAATAGAACAGAATAGAGACTTCAGCAAAAAAGTTATGTATGTATGATCAATTAATTTTCAATAAAGAAGCTAAGAATATATAATGGGGATAGCATAGTTTCTTCAATAAATGGCAATGGAAAACCTAGATAGTCACATGAAAAAGAATGAAACTATCTTACACCTTACACAAAAATCAACTCATATGGATTAAAGACTTGAAATAAGACTTGAAGCCATTAAAATCCTAAAAGAAATCATAGATGGTAAATTCCTTGTGATTGGTTTTGGCAATGACTTTTTGGATTTGGTATTTGCTCTTATTTTACCCCTGGGTCCTACTGATTCCTCCACAGGAACTATATTGGGTTTCTTTTAGTATCTTGCTGCCATTCCCTTGATTTGAGAAGTTCCTTCTCTTCCTTGCCTATGAGGTTCTGACTAGTTCAGCTTTCTCATGAGCATCACTTCCTTTAAGAAGTCTTCCTTGTAGTCTTTTTTGACTAAGATAAAGGTCCCTGAAATTAAATCTTATTGTATTATTGTATTGTTGTTTCACAGTACTTCTTACTAAATGGAAACTACCAGGTTCCCCAATCATTCCACATTGCTAAATTCAATGGGTAATTTTTAATTCCCATCTTTTAGAAATATTTAACTCAGTTAAATACCACTTTCATTTTGAAAACACTTTCTTCACTTATTTTTGATTCTTTTCTGACTTCTCTTGTATCTCATCATCAATTTAATCTCTTTAAAAAATTTTAAGTACTTGAGAAATCAGGCCTGAGAAATAAAATTTTTTATTTCTTTTCTAACTACATTCATTTTTTAGGTGAGCTAAACCAATCTCATAGTATCAATTTATCTAGTATCAATTGACAATTGACAATGGTTTCCAGATCTTTTTTCTACAGGATAAAACCTCCTAAATTTTATATCCATATTATCAAACACTAGTCATCGTTTTCACCTGGGTGCTTAATAGTATTTCCAACTTCACATATTCAAAACTGAGTTCTTGTTATGTTACAATGTTTCTCCCAAAATCTTTCCCATCTTGAAAATGGAAATTTGTTTTTCCACTTCTTCAAGCAAAAACAAAAACAAATAAAATATTAAAACCATCCTACAAATCACCTTTTTTTTTATCATGTCTCACTTCCAATCAGGAAATTCTACTAGGTGTAATTTTCAAAGACCACCTTTTACTACTTCTATTGCTACAACTCTAATCCTACCACCATCATCTGTCTCTTGTTTCTTTTTTTTTTTTTAAATATACTAATGTCTCTCATTGCAGTTTATCACCAGAGCACCCAAACTCATCCTGTTAAAATTAAATCAGCACGTTTCTCATCTGTTCTGTCTTCCAGTGGCTTTTTATCTCAATTGCAACAAAACAAAAATCCTTACATAATTTCATCCTCATTCCCTCTAACATGACCTCTTATTTACTCTCCTAGGTTCAGGTTTATCTAGACACTCACTGCGGTTGAATATTCCTTGAATGAGTTGTGTACTTTACTGCCTTTAGGCCTTCACTCTTGCTGATTCCTCTTCTTGGAATGAGCCTCAAAGATATTCACATGGCTTGCTTTGTCACAATCCATTTCTTCCCCATATGTCACCTTTTTCTAATCTCCCTGTTCAAAATTAGAACCACCTCCTTTCTCTGTGTTCAGACATTCCTCACTCATGTTTTTTTCTTCATACGTCTATCACATTATAATACACTAGTGTGTAACTTATTTTAACTGATATGTTTGTAGCAATCCCTAGCAATGTTGGTTAAAGAAATGAAAAATGAACGATTGAATAAGTAAAAACCCTATAAAGTAAAAAATACAGAAAATATATGTAATACATATACTTATATATGTTAATTATATAATTTATATATAAACTATATAACATACACATTATATATGTAATATATATAACATATACATTATATATATATAATTTCTCCTCATTACATCTTAGTGCAGAATAGATATTTCAATAAAATTTATCAGATAAAATAATGTATTTTTTTATTCCCTTTTCAAGGATGTTTAGCCAGAAAAAAGCATAAAAAGGATACCATTACTACAAGGTCTTTCCATGCACATGGAACACTGGCATGGGCTCAGAACATTCACATTTTAATCATTACTGAACATCAAATTTCTGGCTCTGTGATCATGACATTTGTTTAATAGCTTTTTACATCTAGATATCAGTTGTCTGTTTTAAAATTTCTTACATGTATTCTTTTAATTGTTGTCACTCACAGAGGTCAGTGTTAGTGATATTTTTAAGCCTATTTTACTGATGTAAAGACTGAAGAGCAAGTAAGTGGTAAAGTAAAAACCAGAACCCTTGTACATTGATAAACTTCTCCAAAGCTTTAACAGTACAATTTGCTAATGGTAAATATTTTATATTAAGATGTCATGTCAATGGATTATTTTCCAGTAAAGGTATGTATATACTCATAATTCCATCTAGATTGAAATATAAAATAAGATTTATTTTTAGTTTAATGTTAACTGTTGGCTTTAAAGCACTTGTTTTGAACATGCTCCAAATGCCCAACTGTTACACATTGATCACTGTATTTCTCCTTATTACAGACTTTTTCTGTTTAAAAACCTGTAAGAAGACACAAACCGTGGGATTTTAATTACAGACTTTCTAAATTCCCACACAACCAATGTAGAATGAGCAAATACCAGTTTTATTAACATAACAGAATGACATGAACCAGCTGAATGAATCAAGTACCATAAGATCCCCACCTTTTGGATGAGATGAGTTTAGATAGAATAAAAATATTACAATGATTTATTTTTAATGGAAATTAGGATATAAACTTAAGCTAGCAACGTTTAAATTAATTTCTAATTGTTGTACAAAGTTGTACCCTGTTTTGGTGGCAAAAGAGTTTGTTTATCCATAGGTTCTCAGGAAAGTTCAAGTCTGTATTTGCATTTTAAAAAGAAAGGAGAGAGAAAACTTTAGCTACATTAAATCAAATGAAAACTAATGTTCTTTTAGACTTGCAAATGGAGTATCTAAAGGGGTCTTTCCATCCTGACCCATACTAGTTTGTACTGTGCAACATTAAGAGGGACAGTTATACATTAAATCATGAGATGTTGCACAGAGCAAACACATATTAAAACCCCTATACAGTGAGAAATAAAAACCAGAAACCACATCAAATGAAGAGGCACTTTAAAAACAACTGAATTTATCTATATTTGATCTACTAAATCATCTTATAATAAAATTTTTATGAAAACACTCTTTAACCTTGTTACTTTCTTCAGAGTTCAGCATTTCACATTAGTTATGCCTAAAGCTTTTATAGAACACTGCTCTTCTTATTGAGAAACTAATTACCTCCTCACTTTTCCAAGATAGAATAAGTGAGGTTAACATAAGGTAAATAAAGGAGAGACCTGGAAGAAAAAAAGAAAAGAAAAGAAAACAAACAAACAAACAAAACAAGCCTACCTTGGTAGGTCTAATTTATTTGTTCCTGATAACTCATCATTATTGTACTTTCATTTCCAGTGCCAGTTCTACCTGGGTGGGTGGGATCTAGGTAAATGCATTTAAATAATTAAGATTTAGGTAAATAGTAATATTGATTAATCTATTATCTTTAGAGTCTTTAATACATTAAAAGCTTTAACTCAGGAATCAGTATGTCTAATTTGGAATTTTGCCCTAATTCTTACTCAATTTGAGAACTTAAATGACAACCCTTTGTTTCATTTTCTGCATTTTTTAAATAAGAATAATAATAGTACCTACCTCAAAGACTTTTGTGATGAATAAATTAAAAAAAAAACATAAAATGTTCAGTGTAATGCTGGACACATAGTAAGCATTCAAGAAATATCAGCTGTTTTAATTATTATTATTATTTACACTTTTAAAAGCTAGAAAAAGGTGTCGTAATAAATGACATCTTTAAAAATATTAAACTATCACGTAGAGCAATGTCTTTGGCTCATTTCTTAGGGAAGTGAAATGAACTAGAAGGTGGATTAAGACAACAATCTCAAGGGCTGTCCACCTGGAGCCCTTTGTGAATATGTTATAGAAACATAACATATTTTTAAATTCTCTTACATATTTTTAATATTTTCAACATATTTTCTTATATCATTCTTGTGTGAGATAAATAAACATAAGCTTCAATAACTGTTCTCGATAAGTTATTTTTAGTAAAAATTGTGTAGCTGTTATGCAAGAGTTTGAATAATTATTAATGGTTTTGACATTAAAAACTGTACATAGCTTCAACAAAAGGAGTTAAATGCTATTTTAAAAATAAATTTTATATAATCTATTTCTCAATTTTTTAACTGATATAAGCTATTTTTACATTCTAAGTATTATACAAACCTTTCTGTGACATAATTTTCTTAATTTGCTTTCTTTTATTTTGATACTATGTTGAAGTTATTTAATTATATCATTTATTCACTTTGATTTTTGATATTTAAATGTAAAGAAAGAAAAATAATACTTATATACCTAGTGGATCATTCACATTATATTTTATGTGTTTATTTTAATGTTATAATAATCATAAACATGAATGGCATCAAGAAGATGAAGTGCAGCTGATACTCATAGAAAAGTTTTAGTGTTTGGATTTGTCTTTAACTTTATAATTTTTTTAATTTTGTGTGTTTTTTCACATACATTATTTAAATAATAAGTAATGATGATAATAATAAATAAGATTTACTGAGTGTTTATTATGTGCTATTCTCTAAGTTAAATTTTTTTTATACAGTATCTGATATAACTGTCACAATAGCTGAATCTTGAGTGAAATTAATAAAATTGTCCAGGTATTCAAATTTAATAAGTTGAAAAGCCAGGATTTGATCAATGTCTGTCAAACTATAAAATGTAATTTCTTAATATGCATATTTATGTATATATAGTGTATATTATATAGTACCAACTGAAGTATAAGTCCCAATTAAGCTAAAATTTCAGAATAGTTTGAAGCAATGTCTCAGTTTCAACTTCTTATTTACATGCTTTTCAGTTTACCCCCAAATGTACGTGGGAAACCTAAATGTCATATTTTAGTTGACTTGCAGACTTTTTATATTTGTACTTGAATGAATCATTTATTTAATAATATTATATATGACTATTACTTAAGTCCAGTAAATTGAAATACTAATTATTCTCTAAGCCACATCTATAACTCAATTTAGATCACTGAGTACCATGTATCACCTTTTAATTTTTATTCAAAGTCAGAATAATCATGTTAATTTTTATTTGAGCACCAAATAATGGTTATATGATTAAAAGTAATAACTGCTAATCTAGAAATGACATAAAATATTATCCCCACTATAGTTGCCAAATTTTGAACTTAAAAAAAAAAGCCTAAAAATCATATTGAAGACTAAAACTATGTTTAGTAGATTAAAATTATTTAGAAATTTTATAAGATTCTGGAACAATGATTAAGATACATTTAGTTTATAAGTTTATAACAGAATGAAATAAGATAATTAAAAAAAAAAATAGGCGTACCCTAAGGTACCTTCTTGTCTGTCTCTAAGTGGCAAAATACTGTTGATTTTATTTAAAATTCATTTTGATACATAAATGTACAATAGACTGTGGAGTATTGAGAATTGAAGCAGAAAACAAGTTAGAAACGTCTGCAGGCAAGCTTCAAGAAAGATGTGAATTTGAAAAGGGACCTTTGCAAAAGCTACTATCTCCATTGTAAAATTAGGACATGAGTAGGATTATAATTCTATCCCCATAAAAGTAGGACAATGTGATAATTGATTGGCTATGGAGGCCATTAAGGCAAAGGAGTTATAGATATTTCAAATATTTTATACTAGGAAATCAGGCAAATATTAGTTCATAAGAAGACAGGAATCTCTGAGGGTTCAGATTTGCAAATAAAAATAAGTGTTTCAGTTTTTTGTATTCAAGTTGAAATGTTCAGTAGGATGAATAGCAGATAGGAGCTTAGTAGTAAGATCAAGTCTAGAAAAATGATAACTGAAATAAACTAAGAAAATTTTAGGGAAGGAAGATAATTATGTTAATTGGTTCTCTTCTGGTTTCAAGAAACAGAAACTTATCTAGAAAGCTTAATTAAAATAGAAAAGGGACTTGAGCACCTCAAGGACAACTATTGACTTCTCAGTCTTTGTACATTCCTCTTTTATTTTTCTTTCATTTCTCAGTTCAGTTCATCTTTTTATTTAGTCTACACACAAAATTCATGCTCACAAAATGTAACAAAATTGATTAGCCATGTCTTCCTCTTGCCCCTTTCAGTTTTTTTCTTTCTCTCCTTTCCTCCTTCCCAAATCTAAGATTTCAAGGGAGAAATTTGATTAGGTCATTCATTTTTCTCTTAGTAGTCAACAATGGTGAGGGAGGTTAGTTGTGGATACACAATTATCTAGAAAAGGCTTCCTTTATTTTGTAGAAAATAAATTTCATCTCTTAAAGGGGATCTGGAGAGATGAACTAACACTGCAATAAGTAATCTCTTCAGGGATCAAAACTATAACCTGAATGAAACCTATATTCTGGAACAAGATATGAAAGAAGAGAGAAAGAAAGATGTAAAGAGGAATTAAAAAAAAATGAAGTCTGTATGGAGACACCAAAACTAAAGGAAAAAGAAAATCAAAAGAAACAATGTATATTTACCAAGGAAAAATTAGTAATATGAAGATTGGGAAACCGCCATTGGACTCAACCACTAAAGAATAATTGGTAATCTTCAGAATGACAGCTTCTTCATAATAAGTATTAGCTGTTATATGCTTTGATGAAATTCATATATATTTATACCCTTGCTCTTGTATAATAACCAATATAAAAAAGGGGGGTAAATCAGGGTAATTTTCTATGCCACTACTAATAACTACTGACTCCTAGTAAACTCTCTTTTAAACTAAACAACCACAAATTATTGTTTTAAGAGTCTGTTTAAAATTTTTTTATTGGAACATTAATGTCAAATTTACCTGTCTATGGTTTCCAGAATGTAATCATTTTTAAAGAATGTATCAGGACACATTTCTCGCTCCATTATTCCAGAAACTCCCTAATTGGATGATTCCATAAAGATAAATGAATGAGATATGATCTTCTTCAAAACTTTCTTTGGTTTCTGGTTGTACTTTGTTTGGGCCAGGAGAAACAAACTATTTTTGAGTAGTCATCTGCTCTTATATTACCTTAGGTTTTGTTTCCTCCTACCACATTTTTTTTTTCCTTCTTGGAGACCATTTTCCTTGACATAGAAATTGGACAATAAAAACAACTAGTTCTCTGTTATCTCCACATAATACACAACTGTCTTAATCATTATAAATGAAATTTCAATTTTTACTTGAGACACAGTTCATTTTAGAAAATATCATTTCTTTTCTCTATGAGACCTTGTGGATGCAAAAATATAGGCATAGAATAAACTATGCCCCAAAGCCCCTCTGCAGGCTTGTATACAAGTGGAGAATGGAGATTCAAATAAAATGGATAGGTGTAGAATAGGATGGTGAGGTGTGAAATGCTAAATTAGGCACAGTGATATGTTTGCATTGCAAAATCCTAGCCAGTTTGATTCCTGACATGACTTAGACACCTGAAATATAATTTATTTGTCTATAATTTTACAGTAGTAAATTGCTTTCCTGTACTTAATACTGCATAATCTGTATATTATAATTTGAATTATGATCCATTGTTTTTAAGAATTTTCAAGGGATCATAAATGCAACTAATGTGACTATTACAAGTTTTTTGTAACCAAATGCTCACTCCATTGCCTATTTATTGCATTATTAAACTTATTTCCCTCCACTTTTATAAAAACACAAGTCTTCACTCAAAAGGTACCCTTATTATATTAAAATAAACTGTACTCATTTCTGCTTCTATACCTTTACTTATGCTTTCAAAGTATTTTTCTATGTACTTCCTTTTTCTATACGTCTTTTATATATATCCTACTCAACCTTCAAGAATCACTTCAAACTCCATCTTTCACATAAAATATTTTCTGAGCAGAACTACAACTGCAATATGAATCTCTAACTCCATTTAAGCTCATTCTATATCCCAAAATTAACATTATTTTATATTTTTATTAAATCTTCATTTCAAAAACTAGATGTCTTAATCTTGTATTATACAAATACATCATTCTTATATATGTGTAACCATGTAGTCATTGTCAAGTAATTTATCAATGATTTTGTGAATTCATTTACTTGGTTCAAAATCAGTCAGAAATTACTATGGCAAGGACTGGCCAATAATTCTTCTAGCTCATTTATCTAAACAAGATACTAGGCTAATTATAATGGATACAACAAAGAGTAACAATAGATTTGCCATCTTTTTTATACATTTAGTATTCTATAAAACAAATATATTGCTAAGAATATAGTGCTTGCACACTGAATGCTGAGCCTTATAAATAGGGAGCAGTTAACACTTCAAATATGAATCTATGTCATAGTGTTAAAACTATGCATTAAACTAGAACCCATGGGAGAGGGATAATAGAGAAGGTTTGCTTTGTAGTAGATTTGAGTATGAGAAGTAGAGAAGGAGACAAAACCACTTGGTCATTCCTTCTGACCACACACAGGAAAGTATTAGACACAGCAATACTGAATGATGAAGAGTCAGAAAATTTTCCACAAAGATGCAGGTTTGTAAGAAACAAAAGGAAACCAGTATTGTTTTGAAATACTAGTAGCAGCCAGAATCTTATTAGTTGTTTTACATATTTTACATAACTCAACCTTCACAATCCTTTGAAGTATTTATTGTCATTCACTCTGTAGATGAGGAAACTGAAGGTAATAAATATATGACTAATAAGGTCATTGTGGTTTTGCTGCATAAGAATAAATGAAAGAGGTAAAATATATATTTGCTAATAAGAGGAGAAATAAATTTAAAAGTATATAGATTTTTCTAGAGAATACAAAATCAAAAACATAAACTACAAGTCTATGACACAGTTTCATGCATATATTTGACTTCTTTCAAAACCATAAAGGCTGACACATTGGGCCCAAAGTCTTTTCTTTCAGGGAGACATTCTGGCATTAGATAAGGTCATCAGAGAAGATGTACTTATCTAATGCCAGAATAAGGATTCTAGTAAATGCAAACTTAATGCATCTAGGAAATGGAAGAAATGTCATAGAAACTTACAGTTTATAATATTTATGTTGTAAGAATAAAATGTCCTTTTTACACAATGCTATGAAGACATGTTCAATTTTGAATTTTAGCCATCAGATTTATTTTGTGCTGTATTTTTTCCAATTTACAATTTTATCAAAGAAACAAAGGTCATCAGGCAAAATGTTAGTGGACAAAAACACTCTATTAAAGTAGGAAATAAATAAAAAAAGCAAACAATGTCACAATCATACAAACACAGATAGATAGATAGATAGATAGATAGATAGATAGATAGATAGATAGATAGATAGATATCAGAAACTGAATAATTGAAATAATATGTATCTATATTTGTAGAAATTTGTGACTAATATCTACACACTGAACTAATATCACTAACGGAATTGGCTCCATTATTTAAGAGGACTTAGAAGATTGAACAGAAAAAATGAATCATGATAAATCATGCAAAATGGACAGGAGCTCACCTTTAACTTTATTTTTTGAAGCAGCCGCTGGTTCCAAGAAAGATTGCACAAGAAGAAGAGAACAAACATATTAGATGTTAGACAGTCTCTAACTAGCAAGCTAAAGTCTATGAAGACATGATTATTATTACATGATCAACACACTTTAGGAAAATAAGACCTATAGCAAAGAAAATGTCAATGGTTATGTTTTGTTAGTATATGATTAAACTTCTTGAATAAGGAAGAGTAAAATAGATAGGAGCCATACAGTGCAAATACCAAACACAGTAAGCACCAAATTTCTTTAAGGACTACATATCTTTATTTCTCTATGCCCTTCTTAACTCTAAACTTTAGTTAATAATTCAAGTAAAAATACTCATATGTAGTTCAAGCATATTTCATATTATTTAACAATGAAAATGTAGTCCATAATGTTTGGATAAATCACAAAAGAAGGTCACTTACATTTATTGAGCACTTACTAAATGTCAGAGACTAAGGTCAAACACTTTCCATACATTTTTCACTTATGAATGATGACCTCAAGAAGTTTTTTTATCATTGCCTCACAAATATGGAAACTGGGACTTACACAAGTCAAATTACTTGCTTACTGTGACATAGCTGCAAAGAAGCAAATTTAGAGTTTGATCTTGGATGTGTCTGACTCCAAAATCTGTGCTTTAAGATATTACCTTATGCTGTTAGGATTTAAGGCACCAAGTCATCAACTGAATTGCAAACATTTGGTCTATAAAGCCAAATCAAAATCACATAATTCATTAAATTCTAGTTATTTGGTATGTAATTTAAATGGCATTATTCCCATTAAAGAGTAGAAATTTAAGCTTATTTATATCTAGTGGTAAACACTATCTGGGGCAGAAGTAAACTTAATGAACAAATTATAACAATCCTAGAGAAAAGTTCTTTACTCAAAGGAAAACTTCTAGATAAAAAGCATAATTAGAAACCTCTAAACATTTTGAAAGGATAGATTCTATTTTTACTTAAATACTATTTAAAGATGAAGATTGATAGAGGAAGAAGTGCTATTTCACTTTCTAAATGATGTTAAAGATAAAGAGGCCCATCTCCTAAATGGGATATATATAGTCTCTAGTTTGGCATATTGACCTTCGGTGAAGTTTAACTTAGATTTTAGAGTGAGTACTTATGAGCTACATATGGAAAATTTTAATTTACAGCTTATTCTTTCAAGTTCATTCCACATGTAGGTATATGCTAGACTACACATAGATAATTTAAAAAAAAATTATACCTGACATTCAAAATATTGAATAATAATATCAGTTTAGGGGTTCAGCATTGTGGTTAGATATTTATATAACTTAGAAAATGATCACCTGATAAGTCTTGCACCCACTTGATACCATATGTAGTTATTAAAATATTATTGACTATATTCCCTAAGTTGTGCTTTGAATCCCTATGACTGTTTTGAAATTGCCAATTTGTACATCTTAATCTCTTCACCTTTTTGACTCAGGCCCCCAATCCCTCTTCCATCTGGCAATCAACAGTTTTCAGTATCTATGAGTTTGTTTCTGTTGTTTGTTTACTTTGTTTTTTAGATATCCCATATAATTGAAATCATACATACTTTGTATTTGTCTGAATTATTTCATTTAGCATAATATTCTCTAGGTCTATCCATGTTGTCACAAATGGTAAAATTGCACTAATTTTTATGACTAATATTCCACTGTATATAAGTATCACTTCTTTATCCATTAATCTTTTGATTAGAGCACTTAAATTACATTTAAAGTAATTTTTATACTAATAGGTATGTAGTTATTGTCATATTGTCTTCTGATTGTTTTTGTAGTTCTGTTCCTTATTCTTTTGCTCTCTTCTCTTGTATATTGATGGCATTCTATAGTATGGATTTGTTTGGATTTCTTTCTATTTATTTCTTGTATCTCTCATAGATTTTTGGTTTGTGGTTACCATATGCTTCATATATACTAAACTATGCTTATAGTAGTCTATTTTAAATTGATGGTCACTTAAATTCAAACACATTCCAAAATCACTACAATTTTTACTCACCCCCTCCTCATTTCTGTTTTCGTCAGTGTTTTTTTACTTCTTTTGTGTGTGTGTTTGTGTGTATCCCTTAACTTACCATTGTAATTACACATGATATTCCTATTTTAATCTTTTAACCTTTGTACTGGCATTTGTGTAGGTCAATCCACTGCTTTTATTATGTGATTTCCTTTGTGAGATGTTTTTCTTTGTGATATTTTCTTTTTCATATATATATATATATATATATTTTCCTTCTTCTTCAAAATGTCCTTTTAACATTTCTTATAATACTGGTTTGCTGGTGATGAACTCTTTCAGTTTTTTCTTGTCTGGGAAGCCCTTTATCTCCTCTTTAATTCTAAATGCTAGCCTTGCTGGGTAGAGTAATCTCGTTTGTAGATTCTTGAATTTCATCACTTTGAATATTTTGTGCCTATCCCTTCTGGCCTGCAGAGTTTCATGTAAGGAATCAGCTAACATTCTTATGGGAGCTCCCTTGTGGGTAACCAACTGCTTTTCTCTTGCTGCTTTTAAAATACTTTGTCTTTAAACTTTAGCGTTTTAATCCTGATATGTCTTGGTTTGGGCCTCTTTGGGTACATTCTGTTTGAGACTCTGGATTTGTATGTTTATTTCCTCTACAAAGTTAGGAAATTTTTTAGTCATTATTTTTTCAAATAGATTTTCAATCCCCTGCTCTCTCAATTCTCCTTCTGGTACCACTATGATGCAAATGTTGTTTTACTTGATGTTGTCCCAGACATCCCTTAAATTATTCTCATTTTTTTTTTTAATTCTTTTTCTTTTGCTGTTCCAATTGGGTGTTTTCTGCTACCTTATCTTTTGAAACACTGATCTGGGTCTCTGCTTCATTATCTCTGTGGTTGATTCCATCTAATATATTATTCATTTTGGTCATTCTATTCTTCACTTTTGACTCGGTCTTTGTTTTCTATCTTTTTTTCTGTTTCCTATGTCTTTGTTGAAGTTATCGCTGAGATAATTTATTCTTCTCCTAAGTTCATTGAGAAAACTTACAACCACTGTTTTGAACACTGAATCTGGTAGACCACTTGCCTACATTTTGTTTAGTTCTTTTTATAGTTTGTCGCATTCTTTTTTTATGACATGTTTCTTTATCTCTTTATTTTGGCTGCCTCCTTGTGTTCGTTTCAATGTATTAGGTAGATCTGCTATGTCTTTCAGTCTTGACAGAGTAGTCTTATGTAGTACGTGTCCTGTGAGTCAGTCTTCCTGTTCACCTGAAACAGATGCTCCAGGGGTATCCCTTGTGTGGGTTTTGTGTGCCCTCCTATTATAGTTGAGTCTTGTTTGCTGTTGGCATGTCAGTGTTTTGGATTGACCCTCAGGCTAACTTTCTATGAGAACTGGCCATGAATTCAGTGGACATGTTGTACTGCAGGGGTTGAGCCCATTGAGCAGGATTCACTTTACTGAGGCTCTGGTGCCTGCCAAGTTCACTCATTGGGTGTGTGTTGTTTGTGACATTAATTGAGTGATGTTCTATTGTGGTCTGAAGCCAGCCGCCAGGCATGTTTTTTCTGGGTCTCTTGGGGGTGGCTCTAATGTAGGCCAAGATCAGCTACTGCCTGTATTTGGCCCGGGACACCTGGTAGAAGCTACAAAGTGATCTGTAGTTGGTAGCTATTTGTGATGGACATGGAGGAACCTAGTAGTGATTATGCTGTGAACTAAGGCCAGCTGCTACTAGTGCTGGGATTGGGGCAACTTAGTAGGAGGTACAGAGCACACCAACGGCAGTCACAGCTTTTGAGGGGTTTGTCAACCTTTGAAATTTTAGGAAAATCTTCAGGCCAGCCCAATCCTGCAGTTTATATAAATTAGCCTTTGAAAGAATTTTTAGTGCAGTACGTAAATTGGATAGAGTGAGATCTCAGAGAATCACTAGCGTGGATCAATATCAGTATTTGCCAGAAGACTCAGATTTGGTATTTGCCCATGCCTGCTGGCTGTGTGAGGGGAGGGCTCAAGAAATGAACAATGGCTTCTGACAGCACTTTATTCCTTAAGACACCTGTCCCTTTAGCCCTTGCTTTGAAGCCAGAGAATTCAGTTTCTCCTTGTTTATCTCTGTTACTTTTCAAGCTGCTGCCACAGTGCCAGAGTTATGACAAGTGAGCCCATAAGCAAGTAAATCCACATATGGGCCCTTTAAGAGGAATACCTGGAACTCCAGCAACCCTCTGTCTCACTTGGATGTAATCTCGTGATTTTCACAGCCAGATTTTGTGGGGACTCCTCCTCCTGGCACTGGTGTTCTGGGTTGAGAGCCAAGAATGAGGCCGGAATCCACTGGTCTTCAGTGGAGATCTCTGCAGCCAAGATATCCCTCCTGATTCTTAACTGTCACATGTGGATGTGGAACCAGTCTGTTTTGTATCTCCAGTCCTTTTACCAGTCTTGATGTGGCTTCTTCTTCTGTCCAGCTTCAGGTGTTTCCTAACAGTGGTTGTTCTATAATTTAGTTGTAATTTTGATGTGGTTGTAAAAGGAGGAGAGCACAGCATTTTTCTACTTTGTCATCCTAACCAGAAGTGTGAGAATTTTCATTTCTATCCACACTCAGAAAAAGATCTTACTTTTTGCATTTATCTTCCACGAAGTCATGCAAGAATGTACATTATGCTTTTAAAATAATATTTTTAGGCAAAAATATATTAAATAAAAGCAAAAATATTTCAGGAAACCTTGATTAAGACCTTGCTTAAACCCATTCAAACTCTGTTTATTCCACAACTTTAAAATGAAAGTACATAACTTGAGAAGGAGAATGTTCATGATGTTTTTGTAATGATAAAATTCAAACTAACTTAAAAAGCAATGACCGAAAGGTAAACTACCAACTATGTTGTGATGTTGTTACTATGATGTAAATTCATAATAAAATTTATAGAAATTTTAATTTAAGCCCATTACGGTCCCTTAAATATATAATATTAAAATTTAAATTTAAAAGTTATTTTTTAGTAAGAAATTTACTCTTATTTAATGAATGAAATATTTCTACTTCATTGATTATTTTTATTACAGAATTGATACATGACAAAAAATTAGAGGTGATATAAAGAATCAATATCTCATTTCTCCAATGTCATCTACTAAATTATCAATGTTAAAAATTTACTGTTAGAAAATAACTTTTACAATTCTTATAATAACCACTAGCATATGAATTTTTGTGTATTTTGTTTCCAAAAACAAGATAATACTATACACATTACTTAGAAGCCTGCTTTTTGCATATTTTTCAGGTTAGTCTTATATATTTCTATAGTGTAAATGAAGTATGGGACTATTTTCCTATTGATAGACAATCTTTTTTGGTATTAACAGTGCTGTAGTACATATACATATACTTCAGTGGTGTTTTATTTCTGTACAACAGATTTCCAGGTTGTTTTCACATTTCTATACAGAAAATCACTGACAAAGATGAAGACCTCAATTAAATATTATAGATAAAAGGAAATATGCAAGCATATTGAATGCTGTAAAATAAGAGAAAGCCAGAAAAAAAGAGTGAGAAAGAAAAGTACAGAATCTAGTGTTCCAAATAATTAATACATGATAAAATCCCTAGCTCTTTGAAACCACAAACTGTTATATTTAACATTTCTTATTATTTGTTTTTAATTAAAGTTCAGTTTCAATTCCTTGGTAGAATTTTAGTAGACTTCATAAATCTAATTATTAGAAATTATTTTTTACCTTTTATATGATTTTTAAGACGATACAAAGCTGAAACTTATTTTTAGATTGTGTAAAAATATTATTTGCCTCAATTTCAAAGAAAATATTTTAATTCATCAGTATATTGACTTGTTCATGTGAAAGAAAATTTTACTTCAAACTTAAATTCATCTCTTAAAATTTTTAGCCAGAATTCAAATTAAAAATGCCAAAAGCTTTTAGATATGAAAGAGATAGAAACAATATTTTATTTAAAAATAATCTTTTTGTTAAAAATTAGTAAAATAAAAATAGAGGAGGCAAATGTTTACATTCTCAGTGGAATGGAGATTAATTATTGAAAGTTCTCAAATATTACATGAAGACAGATAAATTTATTCTTCGATTATTGGGTAGATATCCAAATAAAATAAAAAGGAAAATAAAAGCTCTATGCTTGTTTCTGTGTGTGTTAAGGCAGCTAATACTAGACTAGGCTGGTTAATATAATTGGAAAGAGGCCAGGCTACCAGGCTTGTTAGCCCAATTATAATTCTCTGCATATTCAATAAAAGAAGTCGAGATGACAGCAATACTGTCATAAATGTCATGTTCAATACTTGTAAGATTTTCCATTGTCAGCACAGTCCAATTATAAGTCAATTGTAAAGTGCACATTACACACCACCCAAAAGTAGCTGAAAATTATCTTAAAAATACAATTTAATGGTTCATAGTTAAAATGAAAAGAAAGGAAGTAAAGGTGCTTGGACCAGAGAAAAGTTTTAGATTTCTTCATCTTTATAATAAAAGCAGCAAGTTATAATATTATAGGTATTCATACTATTTTTTCTGAGATTATTAGTTATAATATTAAATTTGTAACTGCTAATAATTATATTAATAATGTGAAAATATATGCACATAATTTTTAAAGAAAAATGTGAATAATAAAATTATAGCTATTTACAGATGAATGCTGAATAGTTAGTGAATATTAGGCATCATATTAATTTTATTTAGGTTGATCTTTATAATCTCAAATGCAAATTATCAAAAAAATAAAAATACAATTATGTTATCAATTTAATTAGTTTAATTGAATTAGTTTCTGTTTATCTGAAAGGTATCACTATCTAATAATTTTTTGTAGAATTGGTGAATCTAAAATAGTGTTTCTTAAAGTAAAGAAATGAGGACATTCTCAGAAGAGTTTATTTATTTATTTTTTTCCCCTCTTTAATTCCACACCCCTGCCCCCACTTCCGCCCCTGACTTATGGATATTGCCATTTCCCTCTTTTAGGAACTGGATCTCTGAAGGCAGGACGACTCCTCCCACAGGCACCCAGAGCATCTGGGGCCTGGCACCCCTGGCGCACTTGGGGGGCCTGGAGCACCTGGAGTATGGTCTGTGGCTCCACCTGGGGTGAGAATCCAGGACCTTCTGCGTGTAAAGCAGACATGCTAACCACTACCCTATGGAGCCACCCCTTCAGAAGAGTTTAGATAAATTTTACCAATCTCCAAAATGATGACTTAAAATCTTATTTTAAGATTTCCTGTTATAATAAAATGGTGGCATGTTTTAGCAGCATTGGCAATGTATCGATGATGAAGAACATAATGGATTTGTGGTTGCTTTTAGAAGTGTTTGCCAAAAAGTTATTTAGTAATTAAACATTTAATAAAAGATGGCAAAGACATTGTTGGTATTTATTCTCTGAAAGCTAATAATAAAGAAATAACTTGGTATTTTATCCTACTGTTTTTTTATTTCTCCTTCCATAAGCAAATTTATAGACAAGAGATCATTGTTTCCTAATAGGGGAGTAATAAACTTAGAAAGAAAGTGCTTAGATTTTCCAAGAAAAGAGAGATTCCTGACATCAATGACTTTATATTCAGATGTATTAGATGTTTCTTTTGCCCTAAATTTATCAGTAATGAAACAAAACAACCAAAAACTCATCATCACTAGTAGTGTACAATATATATTTTTAAATATGAAAAATTCACTTTTCTATAGCTATGTGCAAATTATAAAGTAAAAGATAATACACTGCCATTACTTTCTAGTGTAAGTGACTTTTCCTAAATGACAAAGCTATTTGGTAGCAAATTTATAATAAAAAACACCATACTGGATGAATATATATATTTTTAAATCCACTACATTAAAATGCAATTATTAGATAATTGTATAGCAATTTAGTGCAAATTAATACCAGCTGAGTTTGATTTGTTCTTATATAGAAGGAAATCACACTAATTTAAAAAGAAGTACTACTACATCTAATTTTTGAGATACTTACCGTATCATTACAGTTTTTCAAAATATAGATAATAGTTGCATTTTAGATAATCACTTACGTTTTCTTCTTTTATTTTTTTTCTATCTAACACAAAGTTAAACACATTTTTTCAGTAATTACTCTGAGATTTACTCAAAATAACGACTTTCTTAGCTATCAAGTAATATCTAAATACTAAAATTTCTTCAAAGGCCCATTAGAATTTGAAGACTTGAAAAGTTTGACTTTATCAAATTTTTTCTCAATAACCATACAAATTTCACACTAGGAAAATGTGTAAAAGTGGTGCTTGAGAAATAAAAATTTGTTAAAAGTTATACTCAAGTAACCAGATATTTGATGCATAGAAATATCTCTTTATACAAATACTTCAGCAAATAAATAAAGAAGAAATAACAAAATTCAAAAATCACCACTCTGCAATTCTTAAGTTCTTATATGTAGGCAGGGATCACCATTTCTGCTAACATTACAATAGAGACTACCAGGCATTATATACCTTCTTATAGAAGAACACAATACTATTTGAGAAGTATTTTTGCCCAAATAATAAAATTTAGATAGCATCATGCCTCTATACTGAACTTTCAATGTCCAAAAATTCAAGAGACAAAAAAAATTACATTAAATCAATGAAATTAGTCAAATCTTGAATGTGGGAAACCACAGACAAGCAATTTTGATATTTAGTTACTTTAGCTAATAGATTTCAGGGATAAAAAAAAAAAAATATATATATATATCAATTGAAGGGGGAACCTGATACATAGCTAACAATTGCCATGTGTAAACTATGTTAGATCCCGATGTGACCACTGGATATTTCAGGACACTAAGTAATTACTTTTGATATTTAGGTGGAATAATAATATCATGATCGTGCTTTTTTTTGAGTCATTAACTTTTCATAAAATACAATATTTATGAAAAATGATCTGTTGCCTGAGATTTGTTTCCAAGTAATCTTGGGATGCATGCTGTTTATTATATTTTCATATATAATCAACATTTCTGATAATAAAAATTCTTTAAAATATTTCATTGAATATCTAAGTTAAATTCTGTTTTAAATATTGCCGTTTATCAACACCAATTTTTCTATAATACTATCAAATGTAATAGTGTATATAAGACAGCACAGTATTGGTTATATATTCGTCTTTATATTGAATGAGATCAATTTATCATGTGAGTAAATGATAGCATGTACAAAGCAAACAGGCACCATTGGAATAATTTTGGTTTATGAAATTTAGTCTTTAAAATGTGGGACATAGCAATTTCCTCTGAAATAACCATTTTGCTTCTAGAAAGATAAAACAGAAGTTTATTTTAAGCTTCTAACTACTTTACTCCTGTGTATTTTGAGAATTAAATAATTTAGAGTTATTTAATTTTCATGTTTCCTTACTCTATAAATACTAAATAATTGTATGTATCAAAATAATTCATTTCATATTTTTCTCTCTACTGTTTCCATGCTTCTAGCACTAATAGTGTATATATAAAATGTTTACATTATCTTATTCTATATTTATTTTTTTGTTCTCGAGAATCTCTTTAAACTTCATGAATCACTACCAATTTATAAATCTCTTTTCCTTTTGCTATATTCCATATTTCCTGTAGGCTTATGACTTTCCTTGATAGATATAGGGAGAAGTTTTCAAGGCTTTGTGGAAAATGGTACTCAAACTCATGTTTCTAGAAGAGACCATAAAATAAATGAAAACCCTTAGATGTATCAGTTACATATTATTATGAAAACTTTGAGGCACTACAAGAATTAAAGCACATGGCAGCCTTTGAAATTATATTTTATGTCTATATTGCTAAACTAGGAAGCTATTTTAGAAATAATCTAAATCAATAACTGAAATACAATATAATGTTGGAGATTAGTCTCATATTATTCCCCAGATCCTCACTGGCTAATTTTAATAGATAAAAATAATATCATTCTTTAAATTATTGCCAATTACACGAACACTATTAGATTTAAGAAATGTTTTATAAATAAATACTTAGAAAACTAGCTTTGAAAATCAGGGAGGATTGATCACACTTTATATTTTCTAGATGCTATGATTATGTTTGTAGTTTTTTTCCTACTGAATTGCTATCCTAGTTAGAAGTGGTCTAGTTAGTAACATATTTTAAAATATATTCTATTTTACTAATTTAAACATATACAAAGTAAATGATGTATTATGCCCGTAAATAGCAATGCTAAATTGTAAAGCAACTATCTATGGTTCTTTGAATAATTTCTGAGACACCAAAGTTCTCTAATTGACATAAAGAATCAATAATGGTATGGAATCTACCAATAAGAGTTCACATTCTAAGGTTAAAGGTGATATCGAAAAAATCATATGACATAAACATTCTTTTCATGTGTATATGCATATATGTGTATATGTGTACAGAATATAATATTATATAATCATTTTTATAATCATAGGCACATATAACAGTTTATATAGTTTATATTATATCATTGGTAATTAGTACTTTTATTTTTATCTAGGAAAAATCATTGCTATACACTGTATAAGTGTTGGGAATGGGTTTTCAATTAAAGAATCAAAGTATCACCTAATAAATACATTTAATGACTGATACAGTTTTGCAATTATTATAATGGAAAGCTGGGATTCGTTGATGTGAAGAAAGAGAATCCACACCACCTCAGACTTAAACTGAATTCAAGGATTTACAGCTTCTAATTAAGGAGGGTAGTGTCAACAGATGGCTTAAGGGGTAGAAACAGAAAAAAATATTTTACAAAAATAATCAACTGTTTTCAGAAGACGATTTTTTGAAATGATATATAGGGAGAAATGTGAAACTAAGGGCCATGTGCTAATTTGGCATATAGCTTCAAGCAAACAGTTATAAAGTAAACATAAACTCAATGTTCCCTAACTACTAATGACTAAATAATGAGTTAATTCTGAAAAAGCTGTGTAAATGTAGAATGTGGTTAGGAATAACCTAAGGGAATCTATTTAATCTGCTCCAGTGTAGTTCAGGTAACTAGCTCAATTCCCAGGGGACCCAAAGGCAATCAGTGTAGCCAACAAGGTCAAGTTCCTCCATGCATAAGCTTTGATCAAGAAATACTTGGTCAAAATCTCTAGTAGATTATTCCAATGGGTAGCTACAGCAAGGTTAAAGGGGATCTGCAGAATGCTGTGCATCAGCTACTGCTGCTTCTCTGATCTCATGCTGACATATACGTCAGGTAGGATTATGATTCCCTAAAATTAAGTCATCCATACTAAAAAAGCTCATACATAGAATACACATACTTAACATACATTTAGTACTTAAGGTATGCTAATTTAAGAAGCACTTAGATGTCTATTTTTAGCATATCACTTTCATAAACCAAACACAGGAAATGTGATCATTTAGAAATGTCATTTTCAAATTCATTAGGCATGATCTCCAGTAGTTCTTACTGTAGTTTAATTAAGGCTTTCTGACACATAGGTACTATTTTACTTAACATCTCAATAAGTGAAAAGGGAAGAAATCAAACTATTAATTCAATGCTAAATATGAGAGTTAAGTACTGGGCTGTTGATATTTGGTTAAGTGAGTCTTATTAAGAATCTCAGTGGCACCTTTTTTCCCCTATATTCCTCTAGTTTTGCCTTCTATTTAACATTTTTATTTTATATTGATATAGTCAGTGCTTTTTGCATAATTTATTTTCCAGAACAAAATTTTATCAGGTGTTATATAACTCTCTGGGTCAATAGATATTATTCTACCTCAGTCGATACAATGACGCTAATCATAACATGAATTATAGGGTATAGATTATAGTTCAAGAAATAGGATTAATGCCTTATTTAAGGAGTAATAACAAATGTTGAGCACTTGAGCATCTACTATGATTGCATCTCAATTTAAAATCCACAAAAGCAAGAGCAATGTAAGTGACATTTCTCAGAGATACAATGAGAGCCTCACAGCTCTATTTTAAGACACACAAGGTTATGATAATTATATCATAACCTTGCTAATTTCAGGAGCATTAGATATTTTTAAAAAATATATTTTAAAAGTTATTTTAAAAGTATTATATAAATGAATTAAAAAAACAACATGAGCCAGATTTCTGTGTCAAAAATAGTCTTAAAAACACCAACAGTAATTGAAAAAAGAGACTGATATGGTCTGTATTACACATATTTTTCACCTGAGTCAAATATTCTCTAAATGGAATGTTATAATTATCATTATTTCAATATGCAGCTGTCCTCAACCTTTTTGACACCGTGGACTGATGCTCCTATGAGAATCTCATGCCTGATGATCTGAGATGGAGCTGAGGTGGTGATGCTAGTGCTGGGGAGTGGCTGCAAATAAAGATGAAGCTTCGCTTGTTTGCCCGCCATTCACCTCCTACTGTGTGGCCTAATTCCTAGTAGGCCATGGACCAGTACCAGTCCGCAGCCCGGGATTTGGGGACCCTTGATTTAGAGGGAAGAAGTTTCCATACATAGCTTTTCTCAATTGGTAAAATATCGATAGGTGACATCAATCAGGTCATATGAAGATAGAATGAAAAAAATTATCTTAGGAATTTAGTTCTACAAAACCCATTTGGCATACTTGCAATATCTTCTGCACTCTAGCTTGATGGAACTATTCTTTAGAATTTTATCAGTAACTCTGCCTAAAAGAGTATCTTGTGACTAAGTTACTTCAAACAGTGTCCATTATTAAAATATGATGACAAAATGATAGAGTAAGTTGCAGAGAAAGATGGAAACTCTTTTAATTATAAAAACATAATTACAAGTATTAAACAAGCCACTTGTATTTTGCATATGGAAACAAATCAGATTAAAAATATCTTAGTATGTCATGAACTGTCCCTCATCTCTAGAATAGTGCAAATATGTTAGGAAAAAGGCTAGATGAAAAAGGTTACAAACAAAGTAATAAACTGAATTTCAAGATCCATTTACAAAAACCAGTATATCATTTTATATTTATATTAGATTAAGGCAGTTTCAAATTATAGTCTAAATACTGACATTTGGAATGAGCTTTTTCACTGAAGGAAAGGAGAAAATAGTTTTTGACCAGGACAAGTAAGTGATACAGAAATACATTCTGGATCTTCATTTTCTCAGTACCTTTTTTAAACTAGTGCATTCTGTTTGAGGTTGATGTCTGCGATGGACACATTTACAATGAGAAAATAATAATTTTAGCTCTACCTTTTTATGTAATCACCTTGACTGAAAAATATATTCAAACACACCAACCTAGTCTATAATACACATTTGAAAAGATAAGAAACCTACAACAACCAACAATTCACTAAATCAAATTGAAAGTGAATTCTTAAAGTAAGAAAGCTCTCTTTGCAGACAATGTTTTACTCTAAATTTTGTAGGGTTGATATTATTAAATATCACAATTAAAAAAGTAATGTAATATTTTTTTTGAAGGTTTTCCTATCTATCATTGTACAGAATTTACAAAAAAACTGTGAGGTCAGACAATGTTAATTCTAAATTGTATATGCGTAAATTGAGTCCTGAGGGACAGTACAAGATTTTCTCAATAGCACTCAGCTACTCAGGAGAGAAACTGTGGAGATTCCAAATCTTTCAGATCCCAGCACAGGGACTTTTCCCTTACATCATACCTACTAACTTTCAGTATTCATGTATTGGTTCTACTTAGCTACAGAACAATAATCCATCTAATCATGAAATAAAATGTTGTGTCATATTATTTTTCATAATTTCACAAACCATTTTATATGTATGAATTAATAAACAAGTTGAAGAGTCCCAACAGTTTATAGGAAAATATATTTTAGAGAGAAAAGAAAATTCATTCTTAGAATTTTTTAATAGTCAAACTGTAAGTAAATTTATTCAGGTTGTTTGCATTTGAATCTACTGTTAAGCCAAAAATCCCACCTGAGATGATTTCAGAGAATCAGAGAATCTCAGAGTTAGAAGTTACCACTAAAAGTTACCTAGTCTAACCTCCTTCCCAATGTTGATTATGAGATAGTGTGCATTCTAAATAAGGGGGAAGAGACAGCTATCCAACAGCATAAACCACAACTGTTCATTAATTTTAAAACCATAAACCATTACTTAAACATTCAAATGAGTAAATTATAATTGAGTGTTTCTGCTCTCAAAACTAAGTCTGAACATGAGTCCCTCTCCTATGCCAGCTGGAAGCCAATGGAAGACCCCTAAACAGAATATATATATTTTTTGAAGTACAACCAATGTTAAACTTCACTCAATGTTTCAAATTAGGAAGTAATTTTGAAGTTATACTTCTTTTTATAAACTGTAAACAATATAAGATATATCCATTCTTCCAGTTAGGAGACATAGTTCGAGGGTAATTCAAGTCAAGATAACTTAACAGCCATTTATTGAACATGCCTATAAATTCAGGGAAGATATTACTCTGGAACAAAGAATATGATTCACACAGGCTCCCTGTCCTCAGAGATCTTATTGTCTAAAAAAGGAAACAAATATATAAACAAGTAATTCAAAAGGAACATAAATGTAAAACTGTGCTATGTCATTAGCAGTGAGATTAATTTTTAGAAAAAGTCAAATTCCCTGCAAAAGAAACCTATTTGGAAGTCTGCAACAACAGAGGAGAAAGGTCTTTTCAGGCAGCTGCATCAGTGCAAAGTCATGGAAGAGAGGAGGATCACGATATTGGGGGAAAGATGGCTTAGCCTGGTCTGCTTTGGAGCTGAAATAGGAAATGTGTATTCTATTGATGTGCTCTACCCACTTCTGTACATAAAGTATGTGAAATGTTCCACACTATGCTCATTTCATTTTTCCTTCTAATAGGCCCAGTGGTGGGAGGAGTAAGGAAGGGATGGGCATTAGATTTTATTTTCTAAAGTAAAATAAAATAAAATAAAATAAAATAGAATAAAATAAAATAAAATAAAATAATAACTTGCTAGAGAACTCAGGTAACACATTTTATGGGATATGAAACACAACATTTAAAGAAAGTGTTTATATGCAGGCAAACATGGCATACATTGATGCTGGCAACACTACTATGACTACTTCTCCATAAAACCTTATAAAACCTCCTCTTCAAAGAGATTTATGAATAATGTGAACTAAATAATTCATGGGATTGCAGATGCCAGTCCAAATAGCCCCTTCTTTTTCAAGGTTTCAGTTTGTAGAACCGTGATCAAAAGCCGTCATCAGTCATGATAGTTGCATTTGTCCTCACTCCAAACAAACCATATTTGCATGTGAATGTTTTTCATTGAAATGAGATATATAATATGCCAGCCAAGGCCCAACTAACAGGCATTTTATGTCATTTAAATTCAGTCAAATTAAAGCTGAATGCAACCTAAAAGGTCTACTCAGAACAGTAATTTGACATATCATAAATAAGAACCATTTTTTGTTAGCGTTGATTCAGCACTTGTCAGAAAATTGTACACAGCCATATTAACAAAGTGCCGCCTTTTAGAAATAAAGTATAAGGAAAACCTAGTATGTAAAGCAACAAAACACACAAAGAGTGTGACAGAGTATCACTGGTTCAAAGTTGACATTTTTTACTGACATTTACAGAAAAGGATAGATAACATTTTAACCTGCTTGAATGCCAAGAAAAATTGTCAAAAATAACTTTTTTGTTTAAAATTTAAACTAAAAATTATGTTTAGGAACAGATAAACACATTGTCATTTAATATAGCTTTAACTCACCAATTTAATTCTTGGTCTTTTATAGTGAGAACTGAAAACATTGGTAAAAATCACAGACTAAAGAGTCAAAATTGAGTTGAAAAATATAAACTGTTTGACATTATAAATACTTTTGAAAGACCTCAGTGATGTGGAGACCTAAATTTTTCTAATGATTATGAACAAATGTTACAATTAATTTTCTAGTTCTCATTGACTAAAAGAAAATATCATTGTGTAAACACATATTGAGAGATTTTTACATGAAAATTGATGTTCATAAGGCAAAACGCTGGAATCTAAAGGTTAGAGAAAGCTGTAGTAAAACAATACAATGCAAATAAACATAGAATCCTCATAATTTAACTGTCCCATATATTCAACCTTATTTATTTTCAATTCTTCTACATTCAACCTGTGTATATTTTGGGCTGGTCTATCTACTCAATCTTCTCCGCAAACACCAAGTTCATTGTCATTTCTGTGTTTTCAATAACATTAAGAAAAACATTAAAGATTGTACTTTCACATGAACTGTCTTCATGATGGCTATAAAAGGTAACTTTATTTTTGTATCCTTCCTATATACTAAAGAGATTTGAGATGCTTATAGTATTGGATGTATATGATACTTTAGGTACTGTACTGAAAAAATCTCTAGGCATCAGGAATCAGCACCCAAATTTTGTTCACATACTTCAGATCAAATATCTAAAATTATAAAGACAGAAAAACAATGGTAACTATCTCACCCCATTGTTAGCAAGTGATGGAAGACCTAAAGTATTAAGGAAGTATTTCAAGTCCTCTTTTTGTAAAATTGCAAAGCTTAAAAAAAATGCTTCACATCTCATTATGGTGACGCATGACATATCGCATGTAGGTGGAGAGTATAAACAAATTAAGAGGAAAATCTGGATTATTGATATCTTAACTCTAATTCAAGTGCATGCTGTTAGAAAGATTAAAATAAGAACAAAGGAAATTTGATTTTTTAAAAGACAAATCATACTGATAAATTGTTTTTAAAATGCTATACCAAGGGAAACTATATTTTTGCTGATAAAAACTGTGGAGAAGCATAGAGGTTTGTGTCTCTCCAAGATATAACACTAAAGTCTTTCAATACAGCTATATAATATTAAATTCATTTGTACAATCTCAAAATGCGTCTTACTGTTTTTTGAATATGTGAACTTTTCAGTATAGATGCTATTCTTTAAGTTAAGAAAAAGCAGCTAGGTAAGTAAGATATGAAATGGTAAAGTAATATAGATATATAATAGGGATAATAACTTTTCCCTTACTACATCAACTATATTTTTCACTTGATTTTAGTCAAAAGGCCGAGAAGCAATCAACTATATTTTTTAATGCCTGTTTTACAATAAAATCCTATAATGACATAGTCTTCACAGGAAATTTGCATTTGGTTATCCAAGAAAATAATGGTACTCTAGAAGAAAATTTTTTAAATCTAAGAAACTTCATTGAACCCATCAGTTATAAATCATAGCTTCAGAAAACTAGTAATTCTGCAAATTATTTGAAATGTTTATCATTTTATTTTGTCATTTTAGAGGTAGATATGTAGTAGGGAATCATATTGTAATTCAATATTAATATAAAGTATATAAAATATAAAATAAGCCTCTAAAGTATATAAAATATACCTGTACTTGTATAAGTATACATTCATATATATATATATATATATTATATATATATATATAATTATATATGTGTGTGTCTATGTATACACACATATATATAATTATAGCTTTTCATTCTATAAATAAATATCCACTGGAATATATTGAATATAAAAAGTACCTAAAGTGCCTTTTCTTCATTCTGATTTAACAAATAAAATATAAATTTTAATGTTTTGATTTTTCATTATGAAAATAAAAGAGAAATAAGGCTTTTTTTGTGTGACCTAGATTTTCTTCTCTCCCTATAACAAATTGTGAATTGCTTATTCAGATATTGAAGAATATATATATTTTTTCATATTTCAGTAATTGATGTCATCAATTCTAAAGTAGATACATTCATATGTAAATAATCATAATAAACAAGTCAATATAGAGAAAATATCTAATATGCTAGGGAAATTTGGACAATTCTGATGCAAAGGTACTGACTTTATAGGAAAACAACAAGAAATGGCTTGTGGCAGAAAAACACAGTATATTAGTGGGAATGTGAATGCTAATGAGAGAAAGCCAAAGGATGGGGATATAGCAACGTATACTGTAAGCAGACACTGTTAAGGGCAGATGTAGAAAAATGATTATCAACTTTAGACCCCTAGAGCAACATGAATGAAATCATATCCTTGTGTTCTGGGAAATAAAACAGGCAACTTGGATAGAAATAAAGAGAGGCTTTAATTATCTAAAAGTAAATTGGGAGCAACCCATGATAATACTGAAGTAAGGTTATTATAGAACACAATGCACAGTTAATTCAGAAATCAGTTTGTTCAAAAACATCAACAGCTGGGTTTAATAATAGACACAATGAATCAGAAATGAATAAAACCTTGAGATAGAAGATTATCTGAGCAACTCTAATCATATTATTAGATTTGCTAAAGAAAATAAAATGATAATCTGTAAAAGAAGCTTATTTGTATAATATAGATTTAAGCAAAATTTTTTAAGAGATAAATTGAGGTCATACTAACAGTTAGTATACATACTTCAAGGACACTTTTTCTAGGTTTTATGCTATAATGAATAAATTATATGAGTGAGAAGGGATTCGGTATAAATAATCAAATATAAAATGTAAGGGGGAAAATCCATATGATACTCTAGAATAAATTTTTTTGGAGTTAAATTAGACTTGAATTAGCCTCTTTTTTCTTAAGCCTTTTGAATGTGAAGGTTAGATACCAGATTTCTCTATTAACAAATATTTAATGAGCCTAGCTATCAAATGACAGGAGGTTCTGTGGAACAAAGTCTACTTAAATGTCTCAATGTGTGGGGTTCCAGAGAACATATAGTAAAAGCCCCAAAGAGCTTATAATCAGTATATGTGGAATTCACAAAATGATGACACAAAATGGAATTCTATATGTGTATGAGTGTAGTGGTTTAAAAACATGGCTGCCAATTCTTTGCCACTCCTTCCATTGTAATGTGGGTCTTTGCTCTTGTCCTTTGTATCTGGGCAGACATGTCACCTCTTCTAACAAAATGCAGCAAGGGAGTGCTATCTGAATTCTGAAGCCAGGAAAGCCATTCAGCTTCCATTGTGCTTTCTAAAAAACTTGCTTTTGGAAGACTGCGTCTTCACATGAGTCTGACTATCCTAAGGCGCTTATGCTACAGAGGCCAAAGGCACCAGAAATGACAGTTGTGAGTGAAATCATCTTGGACCCTACAGACCAGCCTTCTGCCAGCTCAATATAAGTGGATGACTTTCATTGATGCTATAAAAAGCAGAATTTTCGAGTAGTGGTGTACCCAAATTCTCAGTCTTTAGAAACATAAGATTAAATAAAATCACTGGTGTCTTAAGCTACTAAGTTTTGCGGGAGAGAACCAGGCTAGGTGAGGTCTCAAAGGCTGATCAGTGAGAATGAGTCAAATCTGTCTAAGGTTGATCTTAAATATTTATTGAATCAGTAAACATAAAAAATATAAATTATTGGGTAGACACAGGCACCCGATGCCTTCCTGGTTTCTTTGCAAAGCACACAAACTGAGTTAGGTGACTGTTGCATGATGAAGGAGAAATCACTGCCTCCCTCTGTTTTCCTCTTATATAAGTTTTAAATATGATATTTGAGTTATACAAAATTATGGACACATGCATGAGTTATAAAGTATTATATAGTGAACAAGAGAAATACACTAGCAATCCATGAAATAGAACATTGCCAATAAATTGCATCTACCCACATTCTTTTTACGTACCTCAATTTCCATATCTCAATTTCCCTGCTGTTTACATGATTAGGGAGAGGGGATGGCCATGCTGGTAGCTACGTCCTTCCATATAAATGAGTAATTGCTACACTGTACTAAGAATTATATGGTTTACAATCACCACTAAAGAAACACAATAAAAACATAATTTTTTTCTTTATTGATTGTTTCTGTTACTTTACAAATATTCAAAAAATAAGCTATTTGTTTTACTGTTACCAAATTTTTTAGTATATATGCAACTAAAATAGGTGGATAAATTGCAACCGGATTATTTTGATTATATTGAACATCTCCCTCAGCTGGAATAATTGACATTTTTCAGGATTCATAGCTTCACAGTCATTGCAAGGTTACCTAGCAGAGTGTGATTTTATACATCTGTCAGTGAAATCATATATACAAATGTAGTATCTAATATTTGGGACAATTCTGTGGATTCATGATACTCCCTAGAGAATTATGGATCTAGAAAATTATAAATGAATTACAAGGAGAAAAATATATGGCTTTCATTTATGGCAGAAATAATCTAGCTGTAATATTGTTCATATTATGTGCAGAGTAACTAAATAGAACCACCTCATATCCTATAATCAGAAACTTAGACAATAAGGTAGTGCTTGTGGCATAAATAGAACTCTAAAGTTTAGTGTTTCAAATTTTTGACTTATAGTCATGAAGACCTTAATGATAGTGTTCTGTTTATGAAAATATTTCACAAAGATAAAACGCTATAACACAAAATCTTTTTTTTTTTTTAATTTTAAAAATACACTGAAACATTTTTGAGCATATAGTCTAGATTTTATAGGCCACCTGGGCTATCCCCTGGTAACTAAGTGACACTACAGCCCAGCAAAGACATACACAAGATGTCACAATCCCTCTTGATTAACAAAATTTTGTTAATCAATATTTTGTTAAATAAAACTTCAATATAAATAAAATTTTAAACCCTTAGTAAATATCAAGAAACAAAAGAATGTACTGACCCCCTAACAAAAGTATTTTATAGATAAATATTAACTATTCAGAATTTCAGTCACTGAATAGATGGGGAACTATATGCTTCTAATATGTTATAAAACATACCTAAAATTAAATCTTATATTTTCATGTTAAACTATACCCTAATTATTTTATGTGTAATATTATTCTTTAAAATACAAATTATTTTATAACTTGAAGTCAATTTGTCAAACACATATAATTTATCCCCTATTATTGTTACACAGAAACAAGAAACAGCTTTAAGAAAGTTAAGTTCACCAAAGAGACTACAATTTATAAAGCAATATGGTATGTGATGGTTATAATCGTTAGATGGATTGAATCGAATGGGAGGAGTGATTTATTTTCACTATGATTATGAGAGAAGCCCATTAGAAGAAGAGTGTTATGAGAGTTCAAATTTGAAAAATAGGTAGTATCTCAATAAGCATAAATGGGGTAGGAGCACACTTTAAAACCTCAGTAACAGCACAAGCAAATGGAGTATTTGAACATGAAGTGTTATACCTTCTTACTTTGACTAGGCTCTAAAGTACACAAGGACATTATAACTGTGATCAGAGCCAAAAGGGTAAAATGAAGGATCATAAATACTATGCCAATTAATTCAACTACATTTTATGGGTTCTAGAAATATCTTATTATAATTTTCTGTTTTTTTTTTTTCTTAAATAAAGTATTAACATAATTAATGGTACAATCTAAGATAGTAACTTTGTCATCAGTGGGAAGTGTAAAGAAAATTATACCAATTAGGAAGTGTAAAGAAAATTATACCAAGTTCAGACAGGGGGTGATGAAGGCTAAAAATTTATGTCAGGAAAAATGTAAATAAGAAGAGAAAATACTTATTTTTTTAAATTTATTCATTTATTTTTTATGATGACATTGGTTAACAAAATCTGGTAAGTTTAAGCTGTACATTTTAATAATAAGGCATATGTATATTTACATTGTGTGTTCACCTCCCTGAGTTAGATTTCTTTCTGTCACCACATATTCAACTCCTTTTACCGCATCTACCTCCCTCCTCCCCACTCCCCTCCTACTTGTGGTAACCACGAGATTATTGTTCATGTCCATGAGTCTCTGTTTGTCCTGTTCATTGATTGCTTTTACGTTTATATCCCACATATAAGTGATATCATGTGGTTTTTGACTTTTTCTGTCTGGCTTATTTTGCTTAGCATGAAAAATATTTCTTTATAATGAAGTGCAAAACAATATTGTTTTAGCTCATTAAAATTTTTAGTATTCAAATATAATGTGCTACAAACTTCAAAACACAGAAAACACAATGAAGAGAATGATGGAATAATGTTTATCAATATTTTTGTTATTCACTACATAGCAGTTTAGAATTTTCTATAACAGACATAGGAATAAAAATATATAAATAGAGAGAGAATCCAGAATCAAAAACAGTACTAGAATCCCTTATCTAAGAAAACTCTTTAACTTTCTATTTATTATACCTTTCATACATTCTTCCTAACTCCAAAATGGCAAGGCAAATAACATATACATGCATTGTTTCTAAAATGTCCCTATCAATTAAAGTGTGATGTTAATACAAAAATGACAAAAATGGTTAATGACTCTAATGTTAACAAAGGATATAGCTGTTAATAAATCTAAATTATTCATATTTTATGATATTAAAAATATCACTATGAAACAAATATTGTTATTATTTTAATATTTTTTCAGGGGTAGAAGATGGGCTACCATGATCTAATACTAAACTCTGGGAATAACACAATACTTGAAAACAAAAACAACAACAACAACAACACTAGACTTTAGCAACTTACATTCCAAGAGTGAAGATCAAGAGGAGGGACAGAAAAATTTTACTCTAGCCATTTTTGGACTCCCAGGGCCTAGCAGGTTCCTGGAGCATAGTATAGGTGCTCAATAAATATTTAATTAAAATGAATAAATGAAGAAATACTTAAATAAAGTTTTATAAATAGTATGTTACTGCCTATTGGTATATATATATTAATATTGAAAAAACATACACACTGTATTAATTTGCTAGGTCTGCCATAAGGAAATACCACAGACTGGGTAGCTTAACAAAAATTTATCTCCTCACAGTTTTGTAGGCTGAAATCCAAGATCAAGTTGTCAACAAGTTTGGGTTCTCATGAGCATATCTCCAGGGCTTACAGATATCTCTTTTATCCTTGTGTCCTTACATTGCCTTTGCTCTATACCTGTATACCTGGAGTCTCTTCCTTTTCTTATTAGCATACAAGTCTTATCAAATTAGGGGCACACCCTATGACTTCATTTAACTTTAATTGCCTCTCTAAATGCTCTATCTCCAAATACAACTACAGGGGGATTAGAGCTCCAACATAAACATTTGAGATTTGGGGAAATTTAATTCAGTCCATAACAAACACTAATTTATTTTGTTGTATATTTTATTTTATTTGAAATCACTGTTTTGTCATAATAGATAACAAACTGTCCCTTAGTCTTTAAAAAAAAGACGGAATAAATATCTCCAAAATTTTACAAAACAAGCAAAAGCCAGTCATCCTTTTTTTTAAAAAAAAAAATCTATTTCTCAAGAAAATAACATCCTTTCTTTGATTTTTTTTTTTTCCTATGGAGTTTAGAACAACCTGTGCTGTGGAAGAGTCAGGGGAGATCAGAAGATATCCTTTTAATTTGCATCATCAAAATAAACTAATGAGCTTCTCTCAGGGAGAATTAATTAGAATTAAAATAAGTGTTGAAGTAGGCTATATATAACTAAATATTTCTTATCTGAAAGTTAAAACACACACACACACACACACACACACACACACACACACACACACACACACACACAGAGTGGCCTCTGTTCCTTGGAATAGAAAATAACTAGTAAGGAGTAACCTAAAAGAAAGTTAGTTCAATCAATGATTGTGTATAAACAGATGCCTTAGATCAATTGATAATTAAGCTGATGATTTCAACAGACCAAACATCAAAATAAAAATATTCAAGAAAGCAAGAGAAGGATTAAAACATCAGGTAGAGCTAATTAAAAAGGAAAAGCTGGGAGTTAAACGTTTAAATATACTCTAAAAATTGTAACTTTTTCACTATTTTACTCGATATTTTCTATAACTGGGTACATGACTTCCTTTTTTTTTTTTTTTCTTTAGTGACTTCAACATCTTCTTCTAGTAGCATAAAATCAAGATTTCACAAAACTGGTGTCTCAAAGGCCCTTAATGTATATGCAGAATTGTTAGGTCATGCAAAATATGTTTGGAGTAAAAGTGTATTGGGCTGAAATTCAGCCTGCACCCAATAGACCAAGTCATGGTCCAGTGCTGGCTATGTATAGTCTAAGTCTAAGTCAAGTCTTTTCCCAAAGCTTCCATCCGCTTGCCAAGCCCTACACCCAACAAAATGTCTGTACCTGCCTGTCAGGGAGAAGATAACTTTTTCTAATTTTCCTTATAGGATAAGGCATACTTGCTCTGCATAAATGAAATAAGCAGCTCAGTTTTTAGTGAAAATCAGCCATCAAGAATACTGCCATGTGTCTCAAGGAAGTTTCGCTCTCCTAATAATCAAGTGTCCTTCTAACAGACAACAGGAACTGTTTTGTGTAATACAACTTTTCTCTTTTTATTTTATCTGATAGGAAGCAACCTGCTGGTCTTTACATTCAATTTTGTTCCTCTTCTCAGCCAGGATACTATAATCTTGATTTCTATTCTATAGATGTAAGGTAAACGTGTGACACACGGAGAGAAGTTTTAAAAGCAAGTCTTTATTGCGTGGAGGCTCCTGGGCGAGGTTCTCTGGTCCAGAGAGGAGAGGGGCCAGAGAAGTCGTGCCCTGGGATGGGAGGGTGCAGTTTTTATGGGGTTATGTGCGGGTAGGTGGTATAGGGTTGGGAATGTTAATCAAATGTTAGTTGAGCATCTGGATTAGGGTGGTGGCGCCCAGGGTTTTAGGGTGGGTTCTTTGGGCATTCTGGACCTTGAAGTCTGGCTGGAAGGTCAGGATTCCGATATCAAGCTGGGAAGCCTCCAGGCAGGCATCTGGCTGGCCCTTCCCCTGCTGACCTAACAATAGATATCTATCTTTTCTCTATTTATGTCTTTTCCCCAATTTTTATTTTATTTTAATTGTATTAATTAGTTTGAATCTTATAATACCTGTGCTTTTATTGTAACATTCATCAGGTCTTTACTTAGCTTTCACTATCTGCCAAACCCCATAAACTACATCTCAGGTAATTCTTTGGTCTCTAAAGTCAAATTTTACCAAATCTTAAATATTATCCTCTCTCTAAATCTCCTTTACTTTTTATTCTTCCCCACAGAAACTTATTTATGCATACAGCCTTCACCGGCTTCCCTATTAGATCTGAATTCCCCAGATAGTCAGATTGAAGCAGGAGAGTCAGCATAGGGATATTCCAACCCTCCAGTATGCTGCTCTGGAATTTTTCATTTGTCCCTTACTCAGCCTTCTCTCTGCTTTGAAACTGAGTGTTAAGACTCCTGCTGAGAAATAAGCCAAGGAGTGGTGACAGGATAGATGGCCTTGGACCACCCTCTCCCCTCCAGGTGGCAAGAGAAATAAGCTAAGACTGAAAGGCTGGATGGATAGACTTGGGATAACAACCCCTCCAGATGTAGGCTCCTAAGTCTTTCTCTTGTCATTTGTTCAGCTTTGACTATTCATAATATCTTTATAATATCACTTGCATTGCAAGTACCATGTCTCCAGACACCATACCCCCACCCCCAAGTAAACAAAAGCTTGTAATTCATACAGCTCTGGGTAAACTCTTTCTTTAAATTTGTCCCTACTTTCTTCTTAAGTGTGTAGTTTTGCTTTAATAAAACCTGCATTTTTACTGCTTGCTGTTTGTCGAGTCTTTGAATTCTTCCTCACAGCCTAAGACAAGAACCCAGTCACCAGAGCGCCGAGTTGGGGTTCCTCTTTAAACTCTCACCCCTACCAGCTCTCCAGCATCAAAGTTATCACAGTTCTCCAGAGGTATAGTCATTCTGCTGATTCTAACCATCACCAATGTATCAGTCCCAATCCTGAGAAAGTTCTAATTCCTTCCTCTATTTCCTCTCCCATGGTAGAAAATTATGAAGCAACTCATCTTTAATCAACTTTCTATTGCATTTTCTTCTTATCATTCTTCAGTGACTGTCAGCATAGAACCTCAAAGTCATCCTTGCTCCTCTCTTTGTCCCAATCTATTAATATCCAAATACTATACTTTCCAATTATTTTTTAGAACCTGCTCTGTTTTATTATTCTTAGTGACCCCACACTACCAAGTTTACCAAGCTTCTCACTACTCTGTAAATGGCATTTACTTGTATTTCATATGTGTGTATTCTGGAAAGAATAATGCCTTATTCATCTACATATTCTCTACAGGTCGTGCCATTAAGTACAGTTGAATTTTATTAGCTCTTCCTACACTTACATAATTGTGTCATAAATAATTTGCTTATTTCCAGTATCTTTATTTTTTTTTTTATCAAATCCATACCACACACCTTAGAAATTCTTAACAGCTGTAAACATGTCATGAGCCAGCAACTCCTTAGTTTCAATGTACAATCCATATTGTTTTCAAGTGTAGCCTCAATCTACCTTTCTGTAACCATTTAATTCATCCATCAATAACTATTTATAGCTTCTTCACCAGTCAACCATCCTGAACTATTTTATCTTATCTGTATAATGTCTTCATCCTAACCTCATTTTGCCTGTATAAATATATATTATTGATATATATTATCTCTTTTGTTGTTTTTGCATTGGTGCCTAACTTTTCATTATTTTATCTTTGCAGTGTTATCTAAAATAGCTTTAGTATAAAAATAACATACAAAAAACTGCACATAGTTAAATGTACAATATGATACTACCTTCCTGCCTTTCTCTACCCCATTTCTTCATCCCTAGGCACCACTGACCTTTCTGTCATTACAGTTTAGTTTGCATTCTCTATAATTTTACAAATGGAATCATACTTTTTTGTCAAGATTATTTTACTCAACTTAATAAATTCAGATTTGTCCATGTCATTGCATGTATCAACAAATCTTTTTTTTGCATTATTGAGTAGTATTTTATTATATGGATATACTACAACTTGTTTACCTATTCATCTGTTGATGAACATGGGTTATTTTCAGCTTTTGCTTTTAAAGGTAAAGTTTCTATGAGCATTTACATGTGAGTCTTGTTGTGCACATACGTTTTGATTTCTCTTGGGTAATTTCATAGGTACCTGGTACCTAGTTAAGGCCCATGGTCCATGAGTCTCTACATTTTATAACTGTTAGCTTTCTATAAAATCAAGCTGAGAAACTGAATTTTTGAAGTTGAAACAGCAGGAGAACTATGTATATCTAAGTCATCAATACATTTCAATTTCATATTTTCACATTGACACACTGATTTCTTTTGCTTTGAAATGTCTTATTGTGTCTTTGTCTTCTAACAAGTGTAAGAAAATAATAGACATCAAATATTGCTTGTTTATCAATCAAAAAAATCATATACTTATTTCCTCCTAAGAATGTGAAAATTTCAAAATTCCTTTATTTCCTTCTGAATAATTATATTATTTCTAACAAATTTCTCATTCTGAGATGAAATAGAAATCCAGTGTAGCATATTTTTCCCTTACCACATTTTTAATCACTTTTGTTTCACCATTATTATTTTATCTCTGCAATCTTTCATTTTTTTGTTTCTACATCTTCAAACATATTAAGTTAAAGATTATGAATAATTATGAGTAAAATAAACACTGGCTGTATTAATTATATTTAACTTATTAGAACTGAATTCTTTTAAGCTTCCCATGTTAAATGAGCAAGTATATAGGTATGTAATCATAATTAATAAGGTTAAAATTCCACTGATCTCATAAATGTAATTATCAAATTATATATTATTTTTATCACACATAATACTATTCTAATTCAGTTGAGAGCCATTAAGACAAATATTACATTTTATTTTTTTAATTAAATGTATTGTGGTAACATTGATTAAGAACATTATATGGTTTCAAGTATACAATTCAATAACACATTGTATGTATATTGTATTGTATATTTAACAACCAAAATTAAATTTTCTTTCATCACCATATATTTAACCCCACTTACCTTTATCTACCTGCCCCATCCTCCACTTCCCTCTGGTAACCACTAAACTGTTGTCTGTGTTTATGAGTCTCTGTTTGTCTTGTTCATTTGTTGCTTTCAGTTTTATATCCCACACATGAGTGAAATCATATAATTCTCAACTTTTTCTGTCTGACATTTCTCTTAGCATGATAATATCAAGATCCATCCATGTTGTTGCAAATGGCAGCATTTTAAATAGGTATTTAAAAGCAAATTAAAATATTCTAAACCAACTTTTGATATCATACTTGATATGTAAAACAGACAGAACAAATTTATAGATACTAAAAAGTTTACACAATTATTATAGTTCATAAAAAATGTTTAAAGCCAAATATTACTAGCCAATTAATATTAACACTTCTTAGTATAGAAATAAATATTTATCATCAAAAATAGTGTCACCAATCACATAAACCTTAAAGATATATATTAAAAAAATATTTCTAAATATTTAAATTAAAATTCCATTAACATTTTAAGAACACTAACCAGTGTTATCATTTATAAAGTACATGTAAGGCAACTGAAAAGGCAAATGTGGCCTTCATATTGATTTTTTTTTTTCAGCACTCACATAATTAATGTTGGCAGAAAGTGAAAAGAGACAATATAAAACTAAAACAAAAATAAAAACAATAATGATAAATTTTTAAATGTAGTCTTTGATGTTAGAAATATATTAGATCTTAAACATAGAAACTGTGTTGTAGTTTATGAATGTATGCAGCTGGCATTTGGGCTATAATCAACAGCTGCTTGTGTATTTCAACAAAATGTATGTATGACATATATAGAACAGAACTTCAGCTTATGCCTTTAACCAAAAACAAATAAAAAATTGACATATAAATCTCTATAGCCAAATAAAACAATTTGATTGTTTAAATTGAGGCCTCCTATTAAAATCATGCTTGAATTGTAAATTAAAAATGTCTTTAGTCTGTCTTGCTGGGGAGAATAATTCTGCTACAGCACACAAATGCACAAACACACACAGATGCACATAGATCTAGACCTTCTAGTATTATTCTATATTGAGCAGTCACAGTGATTATTTATTTAAAGGATTTATTCTCTAAGGGTCACATCCTGTAGGAATAGGAAAAATAAACAATAAATTAGGCAATCTGGATTCTATAAACATTTCCATTGTTTTCTAGGTAACTGGGAATCAAAAACAGTTGAAAGAATAAAGAATAGTGAAGTTTTCCTATTGGCACTAGATTGGTTCATTATTATCCTAAGTAATCAAAGCATTTTGTCATGTTAAATATTACTATAAAATTCAGTAAAAAGAATTTGACCTTCAGCATCACTAAGGATAAATCAGTCAATTTGGAGAGCAAACTTTAACCTATATTTTGATTTTCATGTAATCATGAAAATATAAGATGTTATATAATAGTAAAGAATTCACAAGAAAAACAGAACAAGATCAATATTTTATGTTTAAGGTTATTAGCTTTACACTAAGGTTTCTATTCATCAAAAAGACTCATACATCTCTCTATTGCATTCATTCTGCTTTAACCCAAGACAGGAAGAGCATTATATAAGCAGATCAGACAGCCATAAAGAACAATATCATGTTAGGATAATTCTGAATAAATACATTAGGGAACTTTGAGTCTTTTAGATGGAATAGTGTACTGTCAAAACTATTTTGTCCCCTGCTATTTCCCCACCCCAAAATAGAAATATTAAAAGACTTAGGATGTAGCTCCTTCTAAGATATACTTCTGTGATCATACATACTTATTATCTAAGTGACACGGTAAAAGTATTTTTATTCTGTTGATATTGGCATAAATACACTGGGATAATAAATCCTCAGCTCTTTCAAAATAACTTTTTTACTTAATCATAAAGGGGAGAAAGCCTTGGAACATATTCAGTAAGACATGAGATTAGTTTTACCTTTCGGCATATTATTCGTACCCAGCAAAATCTCCTAGACTTGAAGATATTTGCCATTCCATTAAAATTCTATCATGATTGTAGGAATTAAAAAATAAAGAACACAAGGGTCAATAAATGGTCCTCTTGAAACAACATAAGAAAAAACATGCAAAAATACTTTTAATAAAGTGAAATTCAGGACCCTCTTTGCATTAAATACAGAATGTTAATTTGCCTCATTTAAAAAGGAAGCTTTGGAGTCAGTCTCATTTCTAAAATTATTATAAGAGGAAAATGTGGTCTTGCAATTTTTACTATGATTATTTTTAGCTACTGTAAATGATATGTTTAACATATGCAATGTCATCTGAAAATATATGAATAAATTATTCTTCTGGTATTTGACTTCAGTTTGTGAACAGCATCACATACCTGCTCAAACTGGCTTCCTGTAATGCTCAAAAGATAATCTGAGGAAATATGGAATATTTCTGTTAAAGAACTAAATCATATTGCAAAATATGGGGAGATAACCCAGTAAGATTACTGAAAAAGACTAGTATTCCCTCTATTTACAAAGGAAAAGAATTTAAAGATAAACAAATTTTTAAAGAATCATTTTTCTGTTTAGGCCAGTTCATCAAAACTGATTGAATTATTGATTTACTACCAATCTCTTTTTCTATGAAATGTATTACCATTTTTTTATTCTGGGTGTTTTAGTACTCACTCCTGTATTGGCAAGTGAGTACTAAGGCAGACTGTGACTTTTAGCTGTATCATTTAATTTTTCAGCTGAGTGTTAGGTAATAAATCTGTTGTCAGCCTGTCTATTTGTGTCACTCTGACACATGAGGAATGAAGCTGAGAGAAAAGCAAACCAAAACGCATTCTTTGCTCCATGGCTAACAGCAACTGATCAACAGCTAAATAAAAATGCCTGTCTCTTACACATTGCAAAATGCATGTTGAACCCTTTAGCACATTTTTCTCTACTTCCAAAATGAGCCATATATGTGAAATAGATTGGGAATTTGCATAAAACCACCATTATGTTTTTGCAATAATTTTAACTCAGAAATTACTAAATAATTAGTAAGAAGCAATGGACCAAAACTTAATTTGGAATATTAAATATAATATTTAAAAATTTTTTCTGTGATAATAAAAAGCTAATTGGGTTGGTAGAGTGGAGAAAATAGCAGAAAAAACTTTCAGAAATTTATCATGAAAATTTGAGAAATCATTTGATTCCACTGATGTTAGTTTTGTCACCTGCAAAATGAGGCAGACAGTTTTAGATGATATCTAAGGTCACTTTCTGTTCTAACATGCTGTACCACTCTAACATAAATCACACACTGACTTTCATTCATATACATATGACTTAAAAATGATTTCATCATTTAGAGAAAGCTGCATATTTAAGATATGCCACTAACTGTACTATAATTAATACGTGCATCAAATTTTGTTATAGATGGAAAATTCTTCAACCTCACCTTCAGCACTTAGCTTAAAGATTAGGCAGAAAATGCTTTCCGAAGAGCACAGTTTTTTGCAAAAACTGATATTCTTTTTAAATTAAGTTAATGATGAATATAATCAGCATGCCTAATGAACTGTAAATCTCACATCTGCCTCTGGACCCTATATGTAACCTCATCTTATGATGCATCTTCTCTTCCATGCATTTTTTTTATTAATGTATTTTATTATTATTATTATTAGTGGCCAGTCATAAAAATCACTGCCTATATTTGGGCTCCAATATGACAAAGTCTGTTCTTGTATGCAGTGGTAGAATTTTTCATGACATGCTGAGCATTTATTTATAGGGGCTGTCCAGCATTTAAAAGAGCTCTGTTAACACAAACAAGACTTCAGGTTCTTCCCACTTACTGTCTGATGAAAATCGAAAAACAGTATGCATACCAATGAAGGTCTATGAATTTTTCATATATTTTGTTTCTTTTCATTCCTTCAAACACCAATATTCTCTGAAGTGATTATACAGTCCTCTATCAGAAACCTTATCTGCTGGGTGGCAAGCGGCCAGAGGAACATGAGCTTGAACTGACCTTTTGATACGTTTGTACCATTTTTGCAGCCTTGGAAGAATATCAGGCAAATTCTAGAAAGCAAGCGATTTGTGAATCAAGAGAATGGAGAAAGAGCAAAGTGCTAACTAGAGAGATACTTTTTGAATACTTCTAAATTTAAACGTTGCTTTAAGCAAAGTTCTATTAAAATGATATAAAAAAGGCTGTGTGTGTATTTGTATATGTATATATGTGTATACTCATATACACACATTTATAAACACATATATATACTATATATACACATATATCCATACACACACACACACACACACACACACACACACACACAATTCGTCAGTTTGTGTTGTAGAGTATATGACACAATTAGGCTTTTAATATTTATCATTCTATCATTTAATAACCATTTGTGGAACACATAGAGCATCAACTATATGTTGAATACACTAAGAAACATTGAAGAAAGTAATCTAACAAAATATTAAACTCAGCATACTTAAATTACTGGAGAACAATTATATATGGGATATACAGCTATTGAAAGAAGGCATTTTCTTTACCTATTAAAATAGAAACAGGTTATCCCTTTTGTGAAATTTTAAAGACAAGTCTGTTATCTTTCTCTAGAAAAAACTTAATCAAAATTCCACCAATTCAGCCCCAAATCATTCTCTTAGCATTCATTTAAAATGATAAAAAGTATGTATTAATCACCATTTCTTAGAAGCATGATAAAATTTTATAATTTCACTGACCTAAATGGACACCTTTACTTTATAAAATATAATATAAATTCAGGGTGTATTTGAAATGAATTAAAAGTATTTTTTTATGAACATTTCCCTGTACCTAACAAGGGCCTTTTTAAAAATCCATCTTCATATGTTAATAATAATTTAAATGTTTTCCAAAGAATATCTCATATTCCAAAGAGATATTTATTATATTTCAAAATATGTTATGAGCATTTATGTTCTCTTATTCCTGGCATTAAATTGATTGCAATAATTTAGGGTCTTAATAAATCATCTGAATTCTTTATATAACAAAATAGCTATTTGTTCTACTATTAAACAATTTACAAGTATACAATAGAGAGAAAAATGGTACTTAGCATGAATTTTTCAGGAAGAATAACAAAATGTATGGTTTTTATTCAAATTTTTAAATAAGGCCAGCTGACAACAAGTGATTTACTAATAGTGGTTATATAAAAAGCTCAGTGCAGCCCCAGGCGGCCTGCAGAAATGGTGACTGCCTGACAAATGGCATTGCTCTGGCTGGCTTTGTGATTGGAAGCAATCCCTGAATTAATCGGAAAGATTGTCAAAGGCACTACCATTCCCCCAAAGTGGAAACAGGCATAATACAATCTAGAAATTGGATTTCTAGGAAAAATACGCAAGTCAAGTTAGCAAGAAGTTTTTTTGTGTGTGTACCTATTATGTCCTAATATTGTTCAAAGTGCTCCATGGGATAGAAAATAAATAATATATTTGTCATGTTCTACTCATGGGAGTCTGTAATCTTATTAGAGAGAAAAGATTTATATACATATGGCATTCAGAGCCCAGTTTCATCTCTCACCACACACACCTGCGTTCACTCTGGTCCATTCCCACTGTCTTATGTCTTACTCTCCAAATGTTTGATATTCCTTCCCTTTTCAGATCCTCTGCGTATGCTTAGCCTTGTGAACACTTATTTTTTTCTATTAGATTTTCATTTAAATATTGCTTTATCAAAGAGCTTTCTCTTAGACTTCTCTCCAAAAATGTTTTAATTTACCCTTCTAGTTTTATTTTTTTATTGTATCCTATATATTACCTTCCTTCAATTTATCACATTTAATACCTATGTATTTAATTTGGTTATTGATTTTATATCTGCCTCCGAAACTAATGATGTAAGAGCTACAAAGGCAGAAATGTGTCTGATTTGCTAGGCATTATATCTCTTAGCTTTACATCATGGTTTCTCAGCATCGTCAACATTTGGTGCCAGATAATACTTCTTTGTGGTGGACTACTTTGTGCATAGTAGGACACTTAGTAGTAGGCATCCTTCAGATGTGACAAATAAAAATGTTTTAGATGTTGCCAAATGTTGCCTGGGGGCAACATTATCCCCAGCTAAGAATAATTATACTACACTAGTGTCCAGCATATAATATACATTTAATAAATATTTGTTGAATAAATAATGGAGTGAATGAACTGATATAGGCATCACGCTAAACCGTGTGTGCTGATATTAAATTGTTAATTTTATAGGGCTTTTATGAAGATTAAATGAGATATCTTCTGGAAGATATTTGGCTCAGTTCCGGGTACATGTTAAATCTTTAATAAATAATTATTAGTAATACTATTATAGATGAACTTTACTATTAAGTTATGTAGAACATATACAAACTACTGACCATCATTAAACAGACCAGTATTTTTAAAAGATTGATTTTATATGATATGTAGAATAATAAGGACTCCAAAGATTAGTATCAGTGGGAGAATAAAGGTATGAAGAAAAATTAGCAATCAGCATGAAATTGGACCTATGACCAAGTGTTAATTGAAAACCACTGCTCAAGAAATGGCTTGGGACCCTCACAACTTCTGGGATAGCCAAACATCTTAGACAGAGTAAATAAGGTTCTGAACTAGAGTGAGATGTCAGTGAAGACGACTGCCTCCATCTCTATAGCTCACTGCATACCGATAGTTTCCCCTGAAACATCAGTCTCACTCCTGTTCTCTGCCTTCAAAGCACAACTGAATTTCCACCTCTCAAAGAAAATTGATCCAACATTATTAGCTCACATGGATCTCTCAAAAACTTGAATTCTCACTTATCAACTCCGTGTAGTGTAACAAATAATTGTTTAACATAATATTGCACTATTCTTCTTTCATTTTAGGTAAGTTCCTGTGAGGTGAGACTTCATGTTTCTGAGTTTTTGGTATGCCGACACACAAAATGTATGTGTAGAAAGTAATAATTTTGAAATGTTATTCTTTACTTTCTTCTTCAGGAGATATCAAAGGTATAAAGAATCCAGAGGTCAGAAAATTCATATATTCCCACCATAATAGTCAGAAATATTCAGATGCTGCTGTTAATTTCTAGTGATGGAAAAATAGCTATTTAATCATAGCTCATTTTGGGAAGACTTATCCTTAAACATTTCTCCCAAGTTATGCAAATATAAACTTTTCAACAATGATCCTGTTTGAAATTTTGCCTAGGTTTCCATCCTTCACCATCCAGTTATACGTACGTATCGCCCCTTTTAATTTGCTTTATATTCATTCAAAAATACTTCCTTTTTTGTATATATTTGCCTGTAATCTGTATTACACATTTCTTAAGACTAAGGATTTACCAAGTTTCTTTTATTTTTTATTCCATTCAGCTTACCTCAATATAGTATACAACTGTATATTCTCAATAAATATCTCATTAAGTTGAGGCTGTTTCCACAATCATGTTTATGTAAAATAGCCTCTCTACTAGTTTTTCTTATCTCTTTACACTAACCAGTTTTCATTGCATCTGGAGACTCAAATGACATTATACAGGGGAGCATCTCAGTAAATGCTATGAATGATATAAAGTTGAGATAAATAATGAAATAGAAATATATTCAAGTTCTTGGTTTATAAAATATTTGGTTGAATGTAACCAGTTGACAATTCTAGTCTGTAAAATCATTCCTTTGGTTAAAAAATAAACAGACAAACAACTATTTAAATATATACTGTAGAGAGAAAGCAATTTAACATAGGTGTCTTAATCAGCAATAATGTCAATACATGAATGGCATCATGAAACTGAAAAAGTTTGTTCAATTTTAGGCCATGTTATCAGAATTGTCCTATGTGAGCACTGATAATCCCATACCACTGTTCATTGTGTGGGCAACACCTGAAAGTTGTGTATAATCTAGGATGCCACACTTCTACGGTAGTTAAAAGAAAGGGCAGGTAAGGGTCATGTTCAAATGATGTACATGATGACAAGGAAACATTAAACCAACTGGGATTCTAATTTGGAGAGATAAGATGCTTGAAAAGAAAAAGCAGTTTTTATATAGTGGATGGATTGTCGTGTAGAAGAGGAATAATGTATGCACTTTATAAATAGACTGTAATAGGTATAACTACATTCTGTGTGAAGAAACTAAATATCTACTTGATATACATAAGTTGTTTCCAGTAGTCAGTGTGATATCAAGGTGGAAGGTCCTATGTGACTGAGAAATCATTTTGAATGATGTTAATTACTGACTTCTAAATCTCACTATACTGTATGCTGTAACAATCAAAACTGTATTCTTAATAAATAGATAAATTAAGACAGGTTTAAAAAAAAAGAAGAGCATTAAAACTTCTCATCTCAAAACAGGATTACATTTTAAAATAATAAGCATGAGTTGCTAGGAAGAACTTATTATCAAAAGTTTCATGAATAACATAGATAGCGGGAGGCAGGGATTTTATGCCAAATAAAATTCAAGCTTTCTATTGGGGTTTGGAAGGGAAGTAAATGAGATGATCATTACACCCTGAGTCTACATTTCTATGCTGTAAAACTAATTGATTTTAAGGGAAATGTAAGCTCATTTATTATAAAGGACAGAGGCTCCATGGAATTAATGGGCTGTGTTTCAATACTCAGTCATGGAAGCCTAATGCAACAGATCTAACAGTGGGAATCAGGAAGATGTCAAAGTGAGGTATCCACTGTGGTGTCAATAGCTGTGAGCGGCCCAGCAATTGCTGGCTACTTTAGTGAAGACAAGTGCCAAAAGCCAAATGATACTGCATCATTTCTGAAAAGGACAGTCTTTCTAATTAAACTGTAAATGCTAAAACATAACAGTTACAATATGCAAAAAATATTTTTTTTATATTTAAGTCATGTAAATTATTTTTTATCCCTTTTCACTATCCCACCACCAACTAAAATGCAGAGGTATAACAAGAAGAAATTAATTTAGTTTTTTTTTTTCAGTCTCTTTTACCTTAAAATGCTATGATAAAGTTTGGGCATCATTTTGGTCACAAAAATACACTGTCAATTATTAATAAACAGTATATGCAGGATGGATAGTTTTCCCCAATACCTAACACTTCCTGTAAAATTACTTGACCTATAGAGACATGCTGATTTGTCCATTTCTTATTTATCATCCCTACCAAAAAAAAAAAAAAAAGTCATTGAACAACTACTCCATACAAAGCACTAGAAAAGATAGCAGGAGAGAGCTATAAAAAACAGATTTCTGTCTGTATTTATATGTATGTAGATGAAAAGAGAATAGAATAACACATATGTGTATCACTTGGCTGCTGAAATTCAGTTCTCTAATCCATGATATAAACACAAAAGAATACTTATATTCACCATACATGTGTGTGTGTGAGTGTGTGTGTGTGTATTTTTTCAGCCAAAGAGTTTTATATGTAAAATTAGCCAGCTGGACTCAGTTTAGATGATTCCGATTTTGTTGGCAACATCAGAAGCATCATAGTCGCAAGCCAGTCAAAAGTATGCCTTCTTCTTTTCATCAGGCCTGAAGAGGGTATTGACTTCAGCCACGTCGATGTCATAGAGCTTCTTCACAGCTTGTTTGATCTGGTGCTTATTGGCCTCGACATCCACAATGAACGCAAATGTATTATTGTCTTCTATCTTCTTCATGGATGACTCAGTAGTCAGGGAGAACTTGATGATAGCATAGCAGTCAAGCTTGTTTCTCCTGGGGGCCCTCTACTGAGAATATTTGGACTGTGTTTGGAGCCGCAGGGCAGTCGGAAGGTGGGTGATGAGAATATCTTTTTGTTGTTGTTGTTCCTGTGGATGCCATTCAAGAACTGCTTTCTTTGCCTTAAAAGCCTTTGCATTGGCTTGGGCTTCGGAAGGAGCAGGGGCTTCCTTCTTCACTTTTAGTGCCATTTTCGTGAAAAGCTATTCACTATTTTTTATGTTTAATTTTCTCATTAAAAATTATGTGTTGAAAAAAGAAAGTCTTTTATAAGGAAGTTAAATTATCTGTATTTAAAATTAAGCATACATTTTTGTGACTAGTGGAAGTTTAAGATTTAAAATACTAAACAAATTTCTGAATTTCTATAAAATATTGATTAACATTTATATATTTAGAGGTGTAAGAGCTAAATATAGCCTTAAAAATGGAAACTTGGAACAAGTTTCTGAATAATGAAATTAGATAACTCTCTAAATTATTATAATTGCCATATTTGTTAAAATATTTTATGTCCTAATAGTATAAAGGGAAAACTTTGTTAATATTTTTTTCATAATTTTAGTAATAGGTAGAGTTAAAGTGAGATAAATAACCAAACATTAATAAATTATTAGCAGATATTTAGTAAGGTGCAAATAAAATCAGTTGTCTAGATATATGTACTTTTATTCTACTCAAGGCAAAACTTACAAACAGTCTAGCTAAGTCAAAATGATATCTGAAATATGCCTATTTACTATAGGCATAAAGGGCAGGTATCCTTTTAAAAACAGGAATTCAATATTTAAATGTAAAATGTCCCTTATGATGCTCATAATTCTATTTACATGAATGAAACAAAAGTAGAGCTACTTTTCACCAGAAAAGATATTAATGTGATTAGAAAGATTTTAAGATGAACCTTTCAGGCAAATCAATACAATCATCCAACATAATACTATTAAAAATCCTAGTGGTATTCTACTTGGATGTATTTATTGCTGACAGACCATAGGATCCATGTTTATCACAAACTAATAATGTTGCCTTTATTCAAATTATCTCATTTTAATATTTCAAAAACCAAGAAGTCACAGCAAGGAAGCTAAATTAAAAAAATAAAAACTCTCTAGAGCTAAAACATTCTATAGCAATTTTTCTTCTCTGCTTTATTTATTTCTGGTGACTTATTTGTAAGATTTCTTTGAGATTATAAGAAATTTCTATTTAGCCAATTGTATTACAGCTCAAATTTAAAACCTAATAATTCATTCTTGATACCATGAAAACATAAAAAATAATAATTTTTATGAGACTGTTTGAACCCAAAACACAATATATAATATAAAATACTAAAAGATATAAATGTTTTCAAAATATAATATAAAATACTAACTTGGGTGTAGTAATTAAAATATTTATCTACATTTAATAAAATCTTTGCTTATTAATTATAATTTCCATAAATCCTTTGAGTGTATGCATTTCTAATCTTGGTAAGGTAAACATTCTAAAAATTCAGAATATCCTGTTCCAAAATATTATTGGTAAACCACTGGTTTAAAGAAATATTATTTGTTTTAGGTACTTGAAACTAATAACCTTAGTATGTCACAAACTTTAAAATCACTGTGAGAAAACATCTGGAATCTCTATACTTGATTTACATGCCTCTTCAAGTCTTTTGTAGGTAATGGGAAAGAAAATGCTTAGAGTGATGCAACTATGTCTACCTCTCCACCTCATGTACTGCTTGAACCTGCTTTCCTTTGGGCTGCTGGCCTCTTTCTGATGCCTTGGTTCACTTTCTTCCACCATTATACCTTTGTAACAGTGACTCCTGCTGCCTTTCTCTGTTTATCTTTTCTATATCCTCTACTCTATCTTTGGATACCATTTTTTTCCCCTCAGCTTTATTGAGATATAATTGACTTTTAACATTGTGTAAGTTTAAGATATACAACACGATCATTTTATATATGTACGTATAGCAAAATAGTTACCACAATAAGGTTAGTTAACACCTCCAGCACCTCATGTATACCATCACATGCCACATCTTTAAAAATCCTTTCTTGATTCTTCCTACTAAATATATGCTTGTCAAAGCATGGATGGGTTTTTCTTTATCACACATTATTATGTTTTTTATATTTTTATTTATTTACATTCTTGAATGTTTGTTTACATTAATTTGGTACATTTTTGTGTGTGTGTCATAGTTTTATAATTACCTATCTCCCTTGCTAAACTTATTTTCTGGAGTTCAGGGAATCTTCCTATTTCCATAAACTATTATACTCCCAGCTTAACTTAATACCCCCAGCTCTTATTATTAGTTCATCAAAAATAAACGAACAACCCTGAGAAACAGAAGGTTACACATATATAATCTACTTGAATTCACTTTGGTGGAAAGCATCCCAGAATTTTTTCTTTCTTTGTAGGTTTTCTGAGTAAGGTCTTTTAATGACAGTCCTAGCACAAAGGTCCTAATTCAAATACAGTACTGAGAATTTCTGATTTAACATCCTCTTCCCATATCCCACATATTTCAATGAAAGTACAAGGGTTTCACAAAATTAATTTTGGTTTAAATGAGCTGGTTCTTTAGAGAAGGAAGTATACTGTCTTACTTTTTTTCTTTCTCTCTTTCTCTCATCCTTCACCTTTTCTTCCTTCCTTCTTTCCCTCCTTTCCTTCCTTCTTTCCTGCTTTATTAAACATTCTACATATAGTCCCTTCAGAAAGAGTAGTGCTGATATATTTTTGATTCGATAGTACTGTTTGGATTAGAGATTCTTTACGTACCTTCTTTTCATACCTAATAAATGAAAATAATTATTTTAGCTTTGGGGGAAGATTTTTATTTTTTTCCCTACAGCACTCTCTTCTCAGTAATCTAGATAAATTACAGAGCAAGTACATTGTAACCTTGGTGAATTTATCTAAGAGAACATTCACATAAGCTTGAAATTAGTATGCCCCTGGAGACTACCCTATTTTTCCTTCTTAATCAGACCTTGAGGTGGATAGTCAGTGTCTTAGAACTGAACAGACAGAATTTGTAAGCTGAGTAATGTTGGCTCACAGAGTGCATTCTTTAACACTTGGAAGAGAAATTGTGACTAAGTGACAGTGAGGTTTTTACATGCATGCTGTTAGTAACCTTCTCTCCCTATACACAAGCAGAGGGCTTCCTTGGTTAATAGGCTGGGTTTGTGGAACACTTGTCCCTTGATGCTGTGTCTGAGCCCTCAGGTCACAAGACAGACAATTTACATCCATTTACCTGACACTCTTTATACTCAAAGGCTCCCAGTTTAGTCCCAGAAAGCCTGACCCTAAATGGTTTGATAAACAGGCAGGTAATAAATACTACATTAACACAGTTCTTATATTCAGTTAAGGAAAAAACTACAGAAACATAAGGTATACTCGACACTCACTCTGCTTTTACCAGGCTTTTAAACCGACATTAGTGCCTACTTGCAAAAGCTGATTCAATTTAGAAATTTAAATAAGAAGAAACTTCTGCATATTTTCTAAATAATCTCGCACTAAGATTGTTTAAACATTTTTTATACACATAACCATTTATAGTAACATGCCAAAAAAGGAGAAGTATTATATAGCTTTTTGTGTGTGTTTGTTTACAGCATAGTTTCAAAGGACTTAAAAATCAATTAAATTAGTGCTTAAATGAATACTTTCAATTGTAACATTTTTTGATTCATAAAAGTTATAAACTCAAGGAAGTAGTTTATCTTTTCTCCTCCAAAAGATCTAAATGGCATGCCACTTTAAGAGACTGCTATTTAAATAACTAGAGAAGAGACTTATTTTGACCCAGCTACTAGGTGTCCACACTATCAAATAGGGAATCTTTAGCCCACAACATTAAGAAAACCTAGAACTAAACTGTAGAGTCATGAAGATTTTACTTGCCTGTTTATTTTTCTCTTATTTTTGAAGAACTCTATGAGATTTTAAATGTATTTTCCTATACTAATTTTTTACTTCATTCATTCAATAAATGTTTATTGAACACCTACTCTAAGACAGGTACTACAGTAGGTTTTATGAAAATGGCAGTGACCAGAAGAGAAAACTTCTGAACTCATAAAGCTTACTTTCCAGACAACATATATTTTAAATCCATATATAAGGTAATGTCAGGTAGAGCTAAAGACTAATTTTTTTTTTAAGGAAATATCAAGGGACAGAGGGGAATGAGTGGTACTAATTTAGAATGAATGATCAAAGAATGTATATATAAAAATATAAATTTTAATCAGAGGCTTGAATAAATTGACAGAAAACTATGTATACATATAAAATGGTTGTTCATGCATGGGGCAGCAAGTGCAAAGTCTTCAGGAAGTGACTCATTTAACATATTCAAAGAAATTGGGAAAAGGGCAGTATGGCTGATATAGATTTAGAGGAGGAGAAGGAAAAAGTAGAAAATTATGTAAAATGATGTAGAATCTTGTAGATTTAAAGGCAATGGGATGCAGTGGAGGGGGGCTTATAGTTCATCATCTGGTTTTCATTTTTCACTTCAGTCACTTGTCCATTATTCACCATATGACAATTTGAAATAGGAATAATTGCCTTGAAAATAGAAGAGCAGTAGTCAATCATAAGGAACTAATATTTAAGTTAGCGTATTGTTAGAAAATAGGTTCTCTTCTCTCCTATAACAGTCACATAGTGAGAATTATCAGAGAAAGAAGTACCTCAGACTCCATTTCTCTCCTACCCCCATCCCAAGATGCACAAACTTTGAAATCAAGCAACAGATATTTACTATTTTAGTTGACCTTTGTGGTTGCAAGCTACAGAGATCCATTCATGCTCATATTGCTCCAAATGATAGACGATTTATTTTAAATGCAGAGAAGAAAAAAATGCAATTGAATAGAAACAATGATAGGAGCAGATTCTCCCTTCTATGAAAGAATCATCATTCAGGTCCAGAAACTAGCAATTCTTTTGTATAACAAAGCACTTTAATGCCACACTTGGCAAAGAAAAGCCAGACATTCCAGACAGTTACCCTAAATGGAACTGTCTGGGCAAAAAGATCACCATATCGCTCTGCCATGAACAATCATTTTGACTTTTTTTTTTTTTTTTTTTTGTCAGGCTTGGAGGTAGTTTATGGATAAGGAAGGCCCAAGCAACTTAGCTTGGGGCAGGTGCAAGAGCAGAGTAAGAATGGAAAGTTCAGGGCCCAAAATAGAGATGACTACAATAGTTACCCTAGTTTTCTGCTATAGACAGTGGCTCTCTTCATATCTCTTTTTTGCTAAGCACCTTCTGCATCTCTCTTCTTTATGTCATATATCTCTGTTTCAGAGTTAACACTCCAACATAACTTCAGGTAATACATGGCTATTCTATTGAACTTTTTTTTTTATGTTTGCTTTTTATGTTTAGCTTTCACCGCTATTGATTTATACTCTTGGTGCTTTTCTTCTTGCAAATTGCTAAGATATTCGGTTTGATTGGCTTGGAGGTGAACTGAGCTATGAAAAAATGACGGAAGGTTTTGGATGGATGGCGCTTGGAAATTAGGAAGAATGGGATAATTAAATGCCTTTAGTAGAAAAAAAAACCAGGAATTAAGAAATTGTGTTTAATGAACACTGAGTAAGACAGAATTTTAGAATCAGAGTTGTATTTGTGATACTTACAATTGGAAAAAACAAGACAATTTAAGACAGACTTCTTACTTGTTGATAGAATAAAATAAATTTATAAGTTACTTCATGATTTATTTCTACTTAGTTGTTCTCTTCTGAACAACGAAACAATATAAATTCATTTTTAATTAGAAAAAAATAATTCATATGTGAACAGGAGACCAAGAAAGCACATGAAGAATATTGTTCATTTATCACGCATTATTCACTGAGGTCAGATTTGTTGGTTCTTTGCTTTCTCCACTGAGAGCATCTATTCTAATTTTTTTATTTTACAGATGAGGAAATGGAAACCCAAGGAGAGAGTTTGAATTTATTGAGATCATAGTTTATTGAGATTGCAGCTGAGAAGAGAATACAGGAGTTTTCTGTCCCATGTCAGTATTTCCATTCTATCATGCTGCTGCTGTTTCATCATAATGGTATAAATTTTAACAACAAAAATCAATATATTTAAAATGTAGTCTGTGCTTTTTGCCCTATTATCCTATGTTAAGTGCTGCTATGTTCAGTTGATGCTGCTTTATTATTCTGTTGTCTGTATATTGATTACCTTTACATTTATCCTTAGGCTTAGAAATTTGCTATTCTAGGGATACACGAGAGAAAGAGATACTACCGTGTATACTGTTCTATCCGTCTTTTATATATTACTGTTATTAAACACCTCTCTATTTTTTGGAAGTGCTCTAAAAGATTTAGGCATTCACACTGTGTTGAGATTCTTCAGGACAAAAATTACACTTTGCTCCTTATTCTGTGACAATCACAATTGCTTTTAACTGACCATTGCTCAGACTTCAAGAATGCAAAAATAATTGTTTTCATCTTTTTAAAGATAAATCTGCATTTAGCTGCATATTCTTTATACTCAACATCTCCCAATGCCACTTACAAAAAGACCTTTAACCTTTTGCTGCACTTTTCATTGAGTGAAATGCATCAAGCATTTTTTACGTGTGCCAGTTTAACTTCTCTATGATGTCAGAGATAATTGTTTTGGCCTCAGGGAAAGAATGTACTTTTTGCTGCAAATGATGGTTGCAAAACCATCTAAGTAAAAAATGAACTAGTTGTGAAGTCTTAGGTTTCTTTATCTTATCAATTATTGAAGAAAGAAACTTTCCTTAGCACAAGGAGAATACTAAAAATGTCAAGATAAAATGATGGGAAATGAAGTTGAAGGTAGAAACAGGTACAGTAAACAAGTTTGAAGTCAATAGCTTTTTTAATGTATGAAATAGGGAATGTGTTAACTATATTTACATTTTATAGGTGAAATTACTTCTGTTTTAAACACAATAAAAGGAAAATTGAATTTTACTATCAGGGGGAAAGTTGAGTCTAGTCATGACCTATGAAATCCACATCCATTTTTTCCTGGAGAATTAAATGTATTTAACTAGTACAGCAATAAATAACCAAAGACATTGTACAGGATCCAAAGTATATGCATGTTTTATACATACTTCAAATGGATGAATTATAAATTACTTGTTTATTTAAAAAATAATAAACTAATTTATTTGTTTCTAAAAACAAAGTTTATTAGAATATTTGGCTTGAGCACTAAGCAATGATCAATCTTTTTCATTCTTAGAGTAGAGAAGATAAAGTTAGGTGCTTGATAGCTTTGTCATTTGCTGATTTTGCTATCAGAAAGAGGACAAACAGGAATCCACGGAGGAGAAAATATCACCTCCCACCACTGTCCACCACTAACACGTAAGTGATGATTTTCTAAGATTCTTAAAATATCAAAATATCCAAAACTTGCAGTAAAAATTACTTGACATTTAATTTGTAGGCACTTCTCATAAACAAAAATTTGTCAAAGGTCTATCGTGACCTAATACTTTTTTTATATATAGATTAACTTGGTCTTGAAATATAGAAGAATGGATGATACCAGTTCAAATTCATTGAGCATTAAGAATTGACAAAGATGCTGTGCTTATCTCTTACCTTCATGATATCATTTAATTTTCACTGCAATCCTGTGAGGATGTAATATTATAGATCCCATTTTATAGGTGTAGAAATGGAGACTTAGAGAGTTAAAGTTAAGGTTATTTAGACACTAAGAAGGTCTGACAGATGACAAATCCCTTTTCCCTCACTGCTCTTCTGTCTGCCCTAAGTAGATTTAAGGCCTTTGGGGGTGAGATTAGAAGAGTAGCAATTTCTAAAATTAGAATATTTCCAGAGCAGTCACTGGAACCCATTGAGAGAAAATTCAAAGAAGAAGATATAGACGTTATCCCGGATAACGTCTCTAGGTATGTAAATTGTGTCTTCAAAGATGAGTGCTCTTTACTTATATCTATTTTACCTCAAGCTACACTGTCCAATATGTCAACCATTAGCCATCAGTAACAACTGAGCACTTAAAATGTGTTAGTCTGAAGTGAAGGTGCTATAAGTAGAAAACACACATTAAATTTTGAAGACTTGGTTCTAGAAAAAGAACATTAACTATCTCAGATTTTAGATACATTGAATTTAATATGTTATTATAATTAAGATTACCCTTTAAAATATTGTTAAAATATGGCTACCAGAAAATTTAAAATTATGTTTGTAGATCACATTATATTTTTATTGTACATGCTGATCTAAAGTGCTTTCTTCCAACTCTCCTGTTTTGAGGAGAGATTTAGTGAGTTATACTCTGTCTGCTCCTATTAAAATGACTTTATGAAGTAATTCAGTATCTAAACTAGATTCCTCTCCTATAAGAATGTAAGTGGTCTTTTTATTTTCTCTTGATCATCCTGTAATCTATTTATTTACTTACCTATTATAATAGTACTAACTCCTTCTGACCAAAGTAAATTTTAGAATTTTATTTTAGAATAATAATATGGAGGTAAGCGTGAAAAGTTATGCTACTCCCTTAGACATGGGTATATATTATAAAAAGGAAACCAGATTAGTCCCAATGGTCGATGTGGGATAAATAAGAGAAGCTAGGTAGCATGTCAAAATCTGATAATAAACTTGGGGCTGAATATTGTGGTTCTAGGACATTGTCACAGATGAAATAACCAGAGTTGCAACAATTTCATGTTGAGATGAACTAATTTGTTTTCTCAAATTGGTTATGAAAGCAAAAGCTTCCCTATCATTAACTGGGGGTTAAGATCCCATAACTGAGAATTAATTGAAAAGATTGGGAAGAGTTGGGAACCTAGAAAAGAATCATATGACAGCTGATGAGAATGAGAACAATAAAAAAATAATAATATATTTTTATATATTTTATATATAGGTATAATATAATCAAAAGTTTAAAGTGAAATATATTAACACTGCTACTAGAACAGTGGGAAAAATGATTGATTACCGGAAAGACAAAGGACACTTTTAAAAATACAAAATACTTTAGTGAAATGAATAAAATCACTTGGCAAAATAATTCTATTTTCATTAACAAGTATTGGCAACAAAGTAATGGGGTAGTACAGCCTAGATATCAGAGCTAAATTTCTGCCATTTGCTTTCATTTGAAAGAAGCAAATTTGAAACATAATTACTGTTACTAGAAATAATTTTAAATAGCAACTAACTTCCAGTTTATAATAAGGAACCAATACAGATTAAGAGCAAACTCATACCCAATTTGTATATGACCATATCAATAATCATCCAAGTTATTGCATTTAAATGTTTTTAGAATTATCAAAAATAAAATCATATTTTGCAAAATTTAATAGTTAAATGTATTTTCAGGGATTAAAAATGGCCATCTCACTTATGAAAATGAAAGATTTTTACATCTATTGAAAATTTACAATATCAGATACTGATAAGCAGAATTCAAATAAAAAAATACTTGTATTTAATATCAAAGCATATGAGGAAGACAGTTGAAAGTAATAATAACAGTTCCTACTTCATTTAATAATTCACAAATATTGAATGAGAGTTGACTACATGCTACCCACACTTTAAGGTTCTGAGAATTTGGCAGTAAACAAAGAAGATTGTTATAAAGACAAGAGATGTTGATGTTTTGTGCCACGGTAATTGTGTGTGAGGGTAGTGTGAACTGGATTAATCCTGAGTATATAATGAAGGTAGAACCATTAGGAATTTTGTTGACACATCTGAAGTAGGGTGTGATTGAAAGAGCTGTAAAGAATGTCTCTAAGATTTTGTCCTGAGAAACCGAAAGGATGGAATTCCACTATGAAAAGTAGAAGGATGTGAAAGAAAAATATTTCAGAAGATAAAAACCTCAATTTTAGACACACTAATTTGAAATGCCTTTAGAAACAAAAGTATAGGCCAGTGGTTGAATATATGTGTGTCTAAAGTTCAAAGGAGAGGTTCTCACTATAGATACAATTTTGAAAATCACCAGCTTGGGGATGGAATTCAAAAACATAAACTGAACAATACCATCAATTAAATGAAATTAGATAGAAATAAAAAGGGGTTCAGGGGCTGAGCCAAAGTCTAGAGATTAGGGAATTGGAGAGGAACTACCCAAAGAGACTGAGAAGGAGCCTCCTGTGAAGAAGGAGGAAAAGTCAGAGGGTGGATTTCTGGCTGGCAAACAAATAAAATATTTCAAATAGGAGTTAGTCATCAATTGTGTAAAAATGCTTACATTTTAATTGAGTAAGATGAGAACTCAGAATTACCACTGGCATTGACTAGAACAGTTTTGCTGCAGTGGTGGCAATGAAAGGTTGATGGCAGTGAGTTCAAACTAGAATGAAAGCATAGGAATAAGAGACAGTATAGACAATTCATTTGAGGAACTTAGTTGTAAACTTATAAGAGGGGAGAATGGGCCTATGACTACAAAGAAAGTAGAGCCAATAGATTTGTTTTGTTTGTTTTGTTTTGTTTTTTAAGAGAAGAGAAATAACTGCATACTTTTATGCTAAAAGGAAAGATTCAGAGGGAAGGTGAAAACTGCTCGTGTAGGAAAGAAAGAGTAATTGTTGGGGTTCTGCAGCAGCCCAATAAGAGGTGTGGTCTGTGCACAAATGAAGGTGTTGATTTTCACCAGTAATAGCAGAAATAGTAGCAAGAGAAAAGGCAATGTACATGAGCACAGAGTTTGATAGGTGGGTGGATGTATTGGTGACACCATGTGCAAAGTTCTCTTCTGACTGTTTCTATTATTCTTAGTAAAATAGGAAGTAGAATCATCAGACAAAAGTAAGAATAAAAAATGTATTGAAGGTGAGGAGAAGGAAAAGGTGTAACGTGGTCACTTAACTAAAAAGTGAACAGACTGGTAATATAGTATAGAAAGGGAGTCCAGTCAACATGTTGTGTACTCATTTGCAACTTTAGCTTCAGGTGAGTATGGAATAGTCTTCACAATAGCTTTATGAGGTAGATATTATTGCCATCCCCATTGTAGGGCTGAAGAAATGCAGGAACAAAGAGGGGTTAAGGAAATTGCCCAAGTTCTTAGAATTAGTAAGCATTAGTCTCTGGATTCTAATCCATACATAATTTATGCTACTTACTGTTACACTTACTGTTTCCATGAATTGTGCATTTCATGAATATGCTAAGGATCTGACTAGCCCAACTTGGTGATCTTAGTGCCATTGTTGAAGACATACAGTGCAGAAAATAGAGGTTTCAAGAATGGGAACAAAGGAATGAGAAAATTATTGCAATTTTGTACTTTTTTTTAGGGGGGAAGGTCTATCAGTATTTCAGAAATAGAATACAGTTTTAGTTCTCACAATATCCATATTTTAGTAGAAAATAGGCAATTAAATTATCACAATATACCATGTTAAGTACTACACTTGATGCTTAATAAAACTAGAGAGGAAGAGTGTTCATCATCCTTGGGGAAAGTTGGAAGAAAAGGTGTCAACAATGGTAGCCAGATGGCAAGATGTTAGGAAGATTCTTGAAGAATAAATACAAAGTCTTTAGGCAAAGTACAGCATGTACAAAGGCATGAAAAAAACATCAACTGCAGGGGCCTGAAGATGCTCCATATGGAGCAATGGCAGAAGTGTAGGAAGATTATACATGAAAGGTGGGCTGGGAACAGCTGGAGAACTATTTAAAAATCAGAGGGAGAGGAGTGAAATGAAGAAACACTGGACATAGTTTGGAGAATATATTGGAAAGAAAGTGGGAGAGAATATTTGAGGCTACAAGACCATTTTAGCGATTATTGAAGCTGCCCAGTAACTAAGAGTGAAGCAGTAATTGTGAGGATGAAGAGATGAATTTCTGACTAATTGAAGTCTCTTGAAATTGTTTCAATTTTATCACACTTTTCATTTGTTTGTTGTTTTGTTTTATTCCATTCTTAGTATATCTAGTATCAAAAATATTTCCTACATGTTCAGCATTCTAAAGTTAAAAAAATCTTTAATATTGTTAAAAAATAAAAATTTATCAATAATTAATAAATGACAGATATCAAACTCTTCTATCAAAGTTTTGTATGTGATATATAGTTAATGATATCATTGAAGACTTAACTGACATATAGAAATTCAGTACAGATTTATTCTAATAAACTTTGAAATGTTCCAAAAGAACTCAAATATATTAAGTCCCTTTGGAATTAAGGTACATATAAATAAAGAAGAAATAAATAATGTTACTCATTCTATATTAACTACTAGAGAGAAACAATCATATAGAATAGCATCTTGATTTTGGTTAAAGACAATATAATATATTACATATATTCATATTTACTGTCTCTATATAAAATTAAAACTAAAAATCGGTATTTTGGTTTAGAATGGCTGTTGAAATGCCTATAAAATTCAAAAATATCTCCTATAGACTTCAAGATAATCTTCAGTTTATTTTATAAAGCTATCTGAAATTTTCTTCATTAAAACGCTCTTCATTTGGTCATCTGAGCTAGTGGTCGTTTACTTTTTAGTATAAAATTGTTTATCTAGAATTTCCCTCTTGTTTACACAAGTAGGATTGTAAAGAGAGCATGGACATTGTGCATCATTAACAACCCTAGAAGCTGGTCAGCTGAGATTGGCTTCATCATATGAAGACACCACTGGATGCCTTAGAGTGGAATATCAGGAAGCAAGAATATGCCAAAGACAAATTTGTTCATCAAGAATCTGGCCTAACTAGCATTTTTTTTCTTTTAGTTCTCTAAGCCCATAGTTGCATTTCAAATTGAAAACTAGTCAAGTTTATTTAAATTGGAAAGTCTCACATGATCTTATTTACTCCCAAATTTAAAAATCCACAGTTAAACAGCATTTTCCAGATATACAGAGAAGTCAATCCTTGAACTAATGACATTGGCAGCTATACTAAAGGGGCACTGCACCACTTTGCCACTCAGGATACTCCTAAATACCAAAAAAGAAAGCCCATGTTTCAGTATTAATTTATTATCAGGGACAAAGCTATTTCTACTGAATTAGAGCTATGAAACTAAAAATTAATGATCCATAATTGAAGGATAAATAACCTAACTTCACAATAGTTAAAATTGATGTACACAACATAATTCAAAACCTTCCCCCAAAGAGCTGAATCCTTAAAATCTAATTTAACAACCTTAACCTTCATTCTGAAAGTGATGTTTGCTCAGTAAATTAAAGTTAAAACTGAGCAGTTGTGACTCTTGCTTCTTTTTTTTAAAGGAGTTTGATTATAGTTAGTAATAATCTAAAGACTAGAAGTTACAATTTTAAAGAGAGAAAGAGGGGGAAAAAAGTATACCATACATGCTGGTCAGTTTTCCCTTTGGAAATATCTGATCTTATTCAGTGTCAAAGTCTATATGTCCATGATGTTATTTTTAAACCTTGAAGAAGGAGGAAACTGATTGATCTTAAACGATTTCTAAAAACCTATTTTTCCCCCATACTTTGCCCATTATAAGCCACAGGGATCAACCTGCCCCCTGCTGATAAACTCCATAGTTTGAAAACACTAATCAAACAAGATAGTGAAATGATCAAAGTGTAGTAGTCTGATTCCTCCATTCAGTGTATGACATATCTGTGAACTGAAGGAGAGCAGGAAATTTCAAATAAAGACTAAAAGAACTCTTTTAAAGCATTTCTTTTGTGCTTGAAAATTTGTTCATTTTGAGCTATAAAAAACAGGAGAGCTAAAAGCCTAATGAATTCTTTTGATCTGGACATGGAGAGTTTTTAAAGAGAAAGTCTAAAAGGTTGCTGGCTGTCTGCTGTCCTCTAAAAATTAAAATCTAGCAAACTATCACCTCTCTCTCTACTGCTTCCTGGCCCCCACCAACATATTATATATTCCATCCATTTTAAAAAGAACAGAAACTCCTACAAATGATTACAGTGAGATATAAACCTACTCAAATATTTTAACCAAGAATAAAAGAATCTCTAAACTTTTTTTTGCAGTACCATCAAGGGCCTCTCCTGGAAACATTCAGATGAGTCACAGAAATCATTTAGTATGAATAGA